>CM064870.1:61560065-62167188 GCA_032719365.1 Prinsepia uniflora | reverse complement strand
CCAATTCCTGATAACAAGATAATAAATAAGCAAAATAATCAAAAACGCATAAAATGTGGTACTTCAAAATCTATCTCTCCATGTATCAAATCCACCAATTTAACCTGCTATTAGAAGTATAGAACCATTCTATTACTCAAATCTCTCTCTGACCCAAAGATACAATGCGCCACTCGAAATCAAAAGCTAAATCCTTGGATCAATTAAACAAGAACGACAAATCATCGAAACTAGCCATGCGAGGAAAGTCAAAGGTATGAATTACCTTGACAATGCGAATTGAAAGAGAAGTGAATCCACATTCTTCAGCAACCTTGTTACTCAATGGGCGACCACAAGCCGCCAGCTTGAAATCGGTTCCTTCAAACAAACTATTCGACTCAACCTCAGTAACGTGCTTCTCCAATGCAGATAACTTCCCACCGACCTAAAACCAATCCCAATCTATCAATTTCAAAACGCCAGAATGAAAATCAACAAAAACCCCATTTATGTCATGAGGCATAAGAAGTAATCTATAGTTCAACTTCTGGGGCAATTACGAATACCCATAACATGAAAATGGAAGCATGAGAAAACTTACAGTGACGTTGACACCAAGAGGAGAGAGCCGAATACGGCCGAGGAGAGAGAGGGAGGTGCAATTGGAGTGGTAGAAGGCGAAGAGCTCGTCGAGGTTAGGAATATCGGTGTATTTGTAGTATAAAAGAACCCCATATTGGTCCTGGTCTTCTTCTGTACTGTGCTGATGGTCTTCGTTGTTGATTTCCGGTCTCATTGTTGAAAACTTGAAAGGAAAGAAAGCTCACTCTTCTTATTCTCCTTCTTCTTCAGCAGTCAAGCTTCAAGTTTTTACTTCACGGGAAGGTGCAGCGAACCGAACCCGAAATGGCCAGATTTGAGTTGGTTTGACACTTCAGCCCAAACCCGAGCTCACTTCAGCCCAAACCCGAATCGCTTTTTGCCTCCAGAAGTTACAGTGACTCACTTCACTTTGCCTCTTAGCCGATGCTTACGGGGTGGCAATGGGTCGTGTCGTGTCGGGTTCGTATCGTGTCATGAATTCTGTTTTACCCATTTATGTCCAACCCGAATCCGACCCATAATCGTGTCAAGAATGTCCAACCCGAACCCGACCTATTAATGACCCGTGTAACTCGTTTAACCCATTTAATAAACAGGTTATACTCAAAATCCAATTAACCTATGACCCGTTTGACCCGTTTAGCCCGTTTAACATGTTTAACTTATTTAAATTATAATATTTAATAGATATTTAGGTAAGTAAATGCGTAGATATATGGGTTAATAATGACATGTTTATTAAATGGGTCAATATATGGGTTAACCTGTTAACCCGAAATCTACCCATTTATTAAACGGGTTAACAGGTTGACCCGAAACCCACCCGTTTAATAAATGGGTCATAACGGGTTGACCCGAAAATGACCCGAAATTTTAATCGTGCGAGTTTCGAGTCGTGTATTGAGTCGTGTCAAAAATTGCCACATTTAATGCTTAGTGTTTCAATTTACTCGTTGACGTCAAGTTCATCCAAATTGATGACACCATTGGGTACTTCACAACATACACCAAATTAATAACAAACAATGCGCAAGATAACTAGGATAGCTATTTTAAAAATTAATACACAAAAATATTAACCTCCCTCGTTATTGTTGGATGATAAAACAATAGTTAACGAGTGAAACTTTTCGAATAAGATCAGTTTGACCTTAAAATTCGTGCCCACGTGCCCTCACGCGCTGATCAAAGTCCGATTCACGATGGTCAACGCCGGTCAACACTAACATCACACCGTTCAACGCTGGCGTCAACTGTTGACGTCACATGCTGACGTTAGCCTGACAACTCTGACACCTGATAGCTCTGAAAAAAAATGACACATGTCACTCCCGGATTGATGCCACGTATCCTGCCACTTGTCATTGACAAGTCTAACACCCCTTGGACACACTGCCACATGGCACCATCCCATTGGTCCACGTGGTCTAACATCGCTGATGTGGACATGCCACGTCAGCTACCATGTCACCTAACAGCTCCTAACACCATGCCACGTGGCACCATCTTATTGGTCCACGTGGTCTGATAATGCAGACGTGGACCTGCCACATAAGCCTGACAGATCCTAACACCCTGCCATGTGGCACCCTCTGATTGTCCACGTGATCTAACAGGGATGACGTGGATTGCCACGTCATCACCTTCAACCTCCAGACAAGTCGACCAGGGTCACTGTAACGGGTCGTTCGACCCGCGACCCTGACCCGACCGTATCTTCGTCGTCCGACCACCAAAACACACCATTTTTGTTCCTCCACACTCGTCTTACTCCCAGGAATCTATCTATGGTGTCAAAATCACGAGAAAAGACCCATTAATTACATGGTCAAGGTCGATCTTCACGGCCAACCTTCAAACCTGTCTCAGCATCCATTCTTACGTCCATTTTCCTTGGTTCTCGGCCCATCATACTTACAAAAACACAAAGAAGACACCACTGGCCTTAGTTTCATTCCAAAACATCCAAAAGCCAACATCCAAACTTAAAACGGGTTTCAAGTTTTACCTTTTTCGTGGGTTTCCTTAGCCATCCACGGCGGCTCAGCCTCTCACCACCGTCTTCCTCAGTCTCTCCAGCTCTCTCAGTCTTTCTATGGGCTCAAGCAAGAAGATGGAAGAATGGTTTTGGGTGGGTACAGATTAGATGAAGAAAATGAACATGAATGGGAAAATGGGTGCATGAATTAAATAAAAAGGGTCATAGGGTGGGTGACAAGTGTCACTCATCCTATGATCCCAAAACAGATATTTTGGGTCCCACATTAAATGCCCAAAAGTCAACTGTCTCAGTTTTCGTGCAACTATAAATAGTACAGAAAACCGTCCTTGACCCGTAACTTTCCCGTACGATATCCGTTTTCGACATGCCGCTTGTCCACGGACTTGTATCGTCTCGATCTACATAATGGACCTTGGTCCACATGCATTTGACTTCTCGGGTCAAAAGTCAATATTTTCACCTATCTAGGGCAAAAACGTCATTTTATCCCAATTGTTTGATAATCCTCGACTAATCCCTGATTAATTCTCGATAATTCACAATTAATTCTTAATTAATCCCGTAGATTCGGGACGGGTCTTTAAAATCTACCTCCTAAAAGAATTTCAACCTCAAAATTCAAGTCGACTCTCATCCGCACCAAAACTACGGAAATCCAATCATATCTCCAACTCGAGGCTCTCACGTGTGTACATACACGTCCAATCATCTATCCCAAATACTCACACCGAAGTCAAATGTCACTCGATGTCAACCACAAACCAACAGTCAATGCTGAAGCTCGGCTTATACTTTGTGACTGTATCCAATAAGCACATGACCAACTGTCACGAGAAATCCCAACACTCAATCTCCAATCTCAAATGAGACATTGACACTCGTCGATCTCACCTGTCACTCATGCAAGTGTATTCAGATTCCAAGCTGACAGTGTAACAACCCGTCCCGAGAGTCGAGATTAGTACAGTGATTAAGGTAGGATTAGTGAGGCTAATCAGTGGTTAGGTGGTCCCGATAGGTCGTTAGGGTAGAATGACGATTTTGCCCCTAGTTCGGGCAAAATGTTGACTTTTAGTTCGGGTGGTCAAGTGGGTATTGACCAGTGACCAGGACGTAGTTTAGGACGTCACGAATCCGTAGACAGGTGGCACGCCCGATTCCGACATCCGAGGAGGAAGTTATGATGTTCGGAAGGTTGAGGGCATAACCGTAATTTGGCTAAATGAGGGGAATAGTTGACTTTTTGTACGATCGGGTTTTGGTACGTTGACCAAGGATGATTAGATAGATCTCGTCGTCCTGAGTTCGATGACAGGCGGCACGTGTTCATCGGGCTTACGAGGTGTGCGTTACGGGTCTAAAACGGTAAGGGTAAAACCGTAAAAATTGGATTAAAAGGAGGGGCAGTTTAGTCTTTTAGTTGCCTGGGGATTTGTGCAGAGAGAAGCAGATGAAGGGCTGAGATTGGGCCATGTGGGAGAGTATGGAGTGGATTGGTGACATGTGGCAAGTGTGTAGTGGGTTCTGGGGGGTTCTCATGTGTGCACGGTCCAAATAATTGGGGTGCACCCGTGCAAGTGTGTTCGTGTTCTTCGATCCAAACTGAAACAGAGTGAGGCGGTGAGGAAAAATTGAGGGGTGATCGTGGTTGCTGGTAAGTTCTGGTGAGTGAGGAGTGATCAGAAGACGGTTGAGAGCTGTTGCTGCTGGGGTGGTGTTGCTAAGGTTCGAAAGGTGCTGGTGGTGTGTGTGTGAGTTAAGAACTCACGGGGAAAATCAGAGGAAACAGGGAGGATGTGCGAGCTTGTGGGGGTGCTGTGGCCGTGTACGGTGCAATTGACCTTGAGAGGAGGCTGAGGTGGCTTTCTGGATCCCAGAGAAAGCGGCGGCGAGCACGGCGGTGACCGATTGCAGGTAATTCCTAAGTCCTGTGTTCGATGCTCTATTTTCCCGTCAAGTTTCAAAGTGGAAGTCGTGAGTCTAGGGGTTGAGTCGATGGGTCTAGAGTGGTCTAGAGAGTTCAGTTGAGTCCAGGGGGTCTTTTGGTTGTGCTGCCGTGACGGGCAGTGCACGGTGGTGGTTGGCACGACGGAGGGACTCTGTGTGCTCTGTTTTGGCCGTGAGTTTCAGACGGGAGGTCGTGGACTTAGGGAGTGAGTCGAGGGTTTCTGTGAGTTGGGTGCGACTCAGTGAGGTCTTAGGAAGAGTCTGGGATAGTCACCGTGACGGGAGGTTACTTGGGTGGCCGGAAAGGAAAACAGGGCAGGTTTTGGGTTTTCCTTCGAGCTTGAGTCGACGATGGAGGGGCCGTGTCGAGGTTTGAGGAGTTGGGGAAAGGATAGGGTAGGTCTGGACGAAGCTGAGGGTGAAGAAAGGAGGTGTTTTGGTGCAGGTACGGCGGAGAACCGCTCTCGCCGGTTCAGGTTGCAGGCTACTGGTGCGAACCGGGTCGACATGAGGTTGAAGGTGCACTGTAGCAGGCGCGTGAGGGCCACGCGCAGCCACTTTAGGCGGCGCGTGAGGGCCACGCGCAGCCACTTTGGGCGGCTCGTGGGGGCGCGTGCGGCGGTTCTGGGGAAAATGGTCAACATGGTTTTTGGTCTAGGAGTTGTGACGAGTCCAATGGAAGTGGTTTCGGGTTCATCGGACGTCGAATCGAAGTAGTTCCGCGAGGGTGAAGGTTTAGGGTCCCGGTTCATTACGTTTAGGATTCGGGGAATTTTAGGGAAAAGTAGGTGGATCCTCATAGACGTTTTAGTGACGTAATTTGGTGGTTATTGACAGGATCGGGATTTCCCGAGGAAGCCGAGGAACGTGCAGGACGTTCGGGACGCGATTGAGGGCGCGGTACTGTGAGTGGACCCCTTTCTCTTAACTTGAGCATGCATAATTGCTTTTAATTACTTGTTATGGTTTTAATATGCTTTGTTGGTTTTCCATAATTGCACGTTTTTCGAGGAAGTTCGGTATCAGTACGTTTTACGAGAAAAGGGTTTTGGGCTTTTAAATAATAATGGGGTTTAAATATTTATAAAGGGATTTTGAAACATGATTTGGTGATTAAAGGGTTTAGGTTTTGAAATCGGATTTCGAGAAATGAGATTTGGTTTTAAAGTCGGAAAAAGTGGAATTTCGGATTTGGGTTCGGAATGACGGTTCTGAACGCCGGAAGGGCTTCGGACCGATGATTTTGGATTCGAGTTTGGGTATGGATTTAGAAAAGGTTTTCAAATGGATTTGGATTGGATTTGCTGGATCTGGTTATTGGGTTTAAAGACCCGGATATTGTGATTGACGGGGGACGGGCCCGGATTGGGTTTAAAGACCCGGATTGAGTTTAAAGACTCGGGAGTTTAAAGACTCGGATATATTGATATTTCCCCCGTAGGCCTGTTGAGTTTAAAGACTCGGATATCATTGAGGCCTGGATTGAGTTTAAAGACTCGGGAGTTTAAAGACTCGGATAAGTCCAGCAGGTTTGATCGGAAAATGATGTTTTACGCTATGGTTTTATGATGCTTCTGATATGATTTCTATAACCGTTTTATAGTGTTTCTGTTTCTTATGATATTTTTTATGATGATCGATTTATAACTGTTTTGATAACTGGGTTATGCATGTGGTTTCAAAACGGAGGGCTAAACCCGGTTTTCTTATAAATGGTTTCAGAAACTTTTCTTTTATTCTGGTCCACTCACACCTTCTGTTTTTAACTGCCCTCCAGGTTGTGGAGCTAGCGCGGGGTTCCGGCGTCGAGGCAGCGTCTGAGGCATAGAAGTCACGGGAGGGATCCCGGAGTGTTGCAAATTTTCCGCGTGCGTGTAACTAGTTTATCGGTTTTTATTTTCTGTGTATTTTGTACTATGCTCTATAAAACAGTGACTTCGGGATGTGTACAAGTTTCTCCTGCGTCTGACAGTATGTAGTAATGGTTTTCGTGAGTTTACTTTGTAATTAGTTCGGGGTGTCAGACAGGAGCAAGATTTACCTCGGGTTTTGGGGTGAAACTGGGGTGGGTCCTGACAGACAGTCCTCATCAACATCCAATCTGACAATCCTGCTCCTACTGAGCAATGCCAAGTCGTCCGCCTCGCTAAACAGTCTCCAACTGTAAATTACACCCATGACACACTGTCGCATCTGTCCAGTAACTCACGGCTCCCCCATTACCACTCGAGTTACTAAGGAAACACTCGACTCGCTCTAGAAACCTATCAGGGTATCTCGTACCACTCAGGAACCAACGCTGCGATCTTGTCTCCTCGAGTCTCAAGCTGACATCTCACTCATCCTCTCGATACACTCAGGATGTACCTGGACCTCATCGAATACTTACTCTAGCAGGGATAATCACAAACACAAATACTAAGGTTCCTCTAGCCCATCATGTCCCTGAGCTCCATCCGGTCCTCATTCTCTATGTACAATCAACATCAGACCTCATCTGATTACTATGCCATGTCCATCTCGGACTCAATCTGACGATCGTACCATATCAATTAGACTGATCCTTACTCAGCAATCTCGTTATACTCAGAAATCTCGTTATCAAACGTGCACTACTCATAAGTGCACACACATCACAACAATCACATCGACACTACTCATAGGCCTACTCAAGGACTACACTTATGCAACGTCCAACTACGTACTAATATTTACATCAAATCAACACACCACCACAATCTCGGATCTAGTGCGTCTATCATATGGTTGGCATGCCAATCAAGACCCAACACAAAAACTTGTTTGTTTGATCTCTACTTTGGACAGATCGTACACTATACTCAACGTCCTCTCCGAATCCTCTCGATCACCCTACCAGCACTTGAGATGTGCCCAACACATACTCATCGAGAACTCCAAAGACCAACCAAATCACATCTACCAAGACGTACCAATCAAAAGCTTGAACCCCATCCTGACGATGCAAAGGGTCTAACCCTAAAACCGTGATGTAAACCTATAATCCAGCAATCCACTCAAACCAACCAATTTGACTCGAGGGAGTCAATCACGTAAACGGCTACAAACACGGGGATAACCTCCACCCGACAATCAGTGACACTCATCTAGTCGGAGTGATTCCAATCTTAATCGTCATGGTTGGCTGACGCCAATCCCAAACTCTCTCGATCCTCAAACAACTCGAGCCTCAACCAACTCGATCATCTCGATCCGCACCCGAATCGTTCATCTCGATCCACTACCACATTGATCCTCGCTGATCTATAGCCAAATCAAGCCTTAACCATCTCAGTCGACAACCGTCTTGGTTCACAATCATCTCGACCCTCGACCAACTCGATAGCAATCATCTTGATCCACACTCATCTCGATCCATAACCACCTCGATCCTTCGAGGATCCATACTAGCTCTCTGAGCCAACGTAACATGACCCATGACACCAACACCGGTCCACCAAATCTGATACTCACTCATCACGTTAGGTGACACCAAGCACCTTCCGTTCCTCAACTCAAACAAATTTGGCCCACAACCAATTTGACTTCTACCTCGGTGACATTTCCTATGAAACCCAGAATTCATGATGAAAGTTCACTAAGCTAACACGTGGTAGGGAATACTCACTCCATACCAGTTCCATGTCCAACTACCTTGTCAAAACCAACTCCTGAAGTTCCATCGAATTTCCACAAAGAACACTAGGTCTCTTAACCGTGACATTCCAAGCCAACTGAACCCAAAATCCACTAAGTCCTGTAACGGGACCCTCAATGCTCTCAACTCTGTTGGTATCTTCCGACAAGGTGTTTGCAAAATCGATTGAGTACCCGGAAGAAACTTAATCGTAACTCAACCTCCCTTTGAGATCTCGGTAAATCCTACGAGGAACACCACCAGAAATGTCGACACAACTGACATCTTCCTTAAGTTTACTGAGCCATCTGGGGACTTCAAAACACATATCCGATATCTCGAACAACCATTCTATAGTAATTTTTCGGGCCTCCAAGCTGTAATTCACTCATACAATAAACAATCAGGACTGCCAAATACCACTGGTTCCTCAAATACTCAACAGATGAGTAACAGCCAGTCCATCAATCCATCAGGAACATCACAACAAGTCATGTGTGTCCTGGAAAACTAATCTGTCTTTTGTCACACGTTCTATGCAAATCCAATAAGTGGTTCCATCACCGTACCAATCGGAGTACTGTCACCAAACCAGGCATACCACGTACCTCTAGAAAACCAACCAAACTAGGAGGATTTTGAAATCTCACTGAGCCACTCGGGATCTTCTATGTCCTGCCCAGCGAACACTACAACTCGTACGTATGCCACTCGAAGAACTCGGAGCTAGAGGCAATCCTCATCTAAGCTCTCTGGAAAAACATCATATAGATGTACTCGGTACAATCCGATCGCTGCTGGATTTCATCCAAATCATCTCACTGGAGATGGTATGGAATTTCGACACAATCGCCACCGACGAAACCTCATCGTCTTCTTCGTTACTGAACCATTAATACATCATGACAAAGTCACAAACCTCTACTTGTACAAAGCTGCCATCAAATATCCTGCACATGTCGGAGGAACTCCGCCTATCAAGATAAAATCCACCTCCCGAGATAAAGTCTACCTCCCGAGAGATGAGGGATATTCATAGAAATTTTCCTCGAACGTTGCCCAATTCTTGGAAGTCTCATCCACGTCCATCGATAGCAATGTTTGCCACAAACCTCGTGTAACCCAACAAAGAAAAATTCCACTATCAAGATCAAGCACTTATGCGGGACAATCTGCTCAACGTGTATAATCCTCTGATTGGTCCACCCCGGGATCCGAACCATAAGTACCACTTTCTAGGTAACTTGTTCAACTCATCTCAAACTAAGGTCATCCGCAACCACATCCGTCTTGACCAATCGTCAGTCACATCTCCTAGAAAGTCACCCTACTGGGATAACTGGCATCCAATCAACTAGTAACTACCATCTGAGGGTCCCATCCACTCGTAACTCTACGGCCTCCACCAACTGGGACCACAAGAAACTAGGCCTTCCTCGGGTCTAACACGCTAAAACACAGCGTCCTATGCCAAATAGAATCTATCCGGGGTTCTTTCCCACGTAACTTTCCTATTCTTACCCTTACTATCAGGTTGATAATGGGTTGTCGTCATCATAGAGACATAACATCCAACACATGTGCAACACCACAATAGTAACCTAATGCTCTGATACCAAATTGACAGGACCCATCCCACTTCCCCTAAATTATCGTGGGATGTGTCATGCTCCCGTCTGACACAACGTGCCATGTAACGACCAGTCCTGGAAATCAAGATTAGATTAGTGGTTAATGGCACATTAGTGAAGTTAATCAGTGACTAGTGGGACGAATTCGAACAGACGGTGCAAAATGACGATTTTGCCCTTGGAATGGGCAAAAATGTTGACTTTTTGTTCAGGTGGTCAAATGGACTTTGACCGGTGACCGTGATATAGTTTGGGACGTCACGAGTTCATAGACAGATGGCACGTCCGATTTCGACATCCAAGGAAAAAGTTATGACGTTCAGAAGTCCGAGGGTACTTTGGTAATTTTGATGGAATAGGGGTAAATAGTTGACTTTTTGACTTTCATGCATTTCGAAGACCGTTAGGAAGGTCTCGATTCCCTGAGTAAAACGACAGGTGGCACGCTATCTTCGGACGTCGGTAGATTCTGATTTTGGTTTGAAACCATTAAGGGCAAAATGGTAATTTGCAAGGATAAGGGGCAATTTGGTCTTTTTGTAGTGCCCTATTAGAATTGGACATGTGGCTGTTTTGGGGAATTGTGCACACAGGATTGGGGACACCTGGCTGGTCCCGGATGGTGCTAGAACTAACTCAACGCCCTTCAAACCGTTTTTAAAACAAATGTATGTGTGTGCACGGTGAAGGAAGAAAAACAGAGGACTGGTGAGGCATTTGATTCCCTCACTCTCCACGGTGATCGGTTTCCCCTAAGTGGTGAACAAGAAGGAAAGGTTAGAAGGTGGGAAGGGTGGTGCTGATGCCGTGGAAGGCCGCCGTGAACGGTGAAGGTAGAGTTAAGGTGAGTCGTGAATCCTGTTTTTAGCCTGTTTCTGTTTAAGCCTGGATTAGTGGTTAATAAGTTATTTGATTAGTGGGATGAGGTTTAGGAAGTTTAGAGGAGGAGAACAAGCCTGGTTTTGAGGCCTATCTTGGACGAGGGCCAGAGAACTCGACATGGTAAGCATAATATTCAAAAATGGCAAGTCGGGTTTTGGTGGATGTCAAGTGAGTTTGTTGATCAAATGATCCTTCTGAGGTTGCTAGGGACCTAAGGAACCTGTTCTGGTAGTTGAAGGATGGCCGGAGGCAGGGGAACCGTCGAGGTGGTGATCAGCCGGTCCAACAATGGATTGAAGGTATGTGATTTTCACTTGGTTTTCCTATTCTGAGGCTATGGATCATTTGGAAAAGCTAAAAGAGAAGGATAGGATCAGATAGGGATTGAAATCGGGCTGGAAAAAGGCTAGAATGACCGAGAACCGTGACCGCCGGTTCAATTAGACCGGCTTGAACCGAACCGGTCTAGACCCGGTTCGGCGAGAGGACATGGATGAACAGTGTCAGCGCGTGGCTCCCAAGCGCAGCCCCTTTGGGTGGTGCATGACGGCGCGTGGGGCATATTCCGGGGAAGTGTTCAACATGTGAAATGATGTAATCAATGTAACGAACATTTTGGCACTGGTTTCGAGTCGATCGAACATCGTTTCGATATATTTCGGGATGTCCAGAGGTTTTAGGGCTCGTTTAAAAATAGTTAAAAATTTGAAAAAATTACGGGGCTTTAGTAGAAGCTTAATGAAGTAGTTAGTGACCTTATTGTGGGATTTGGACAGGTTCGGGAAAGCCGGTGATAGCGGAGTAGTCGGGAAAGCATAAGTGCACGCGTATCGAGGCGGCGACGCTAATGGTCTATGAGTGGACTTTGTTTTCTAACTCATGCATATATGTTTTTATATGTTTTATATACGTGATTCTACGATTTGATTTCTGATCTTGATGGTTTTCGATTTTGCACGTTTTTCGAGGTATTTACGGAATTATACGTTTTATGAGAATATGATGGATGTTGTGATTTGAACCGGGTTTTCATGATTTGATTTCGGGATTTGAAACATGATTTGATTTCAATGGTTTCACATGATTTGATTTCAATGGTTTCATATGGATTTTGGAAAGTAAATTCGGGCTTGAAGCCCAGTTCAGAAAAGTGGTTTTAAAGAACGTAATTTCGGGTTTTTGAATCGGATTTCAAAATGACGATTTTGGATTCGATTTTGGAAACTTGAAAGTGGATTTCTGGGTTTGGGTTCGGAATGGTTATTCCGGATGCCGGCTTACAGAATGATGGTTTCAGATTCGAATTTAGAAATGGATGATGGATATGAGTTTTGCGTTTGGATCCGGGATCCTGATTAGATTGCGGATTCGAATTCGGAAATGGAAAATGGTTTTCAAGTGGTTTTTGGATTGGATTTGTTGGATCTGGTTATTGGGTTTAAAGACCCGGATATGATATGATGGGGGCGGGCCCGGATTGGGTTTAAAGACCCGGATTGAGTTTAAAGACTCGGGAGTTTAAAGACTCGGATATTGATATTTCCCCCGTAGGCCTATTAAGTTTAAAGACTCGGGAGTTTAAAGACTCGGATTATATTGAGGCCTGGATTGAGTTTAAAGACTCAGATAGGTCCAGCAGGTTCGATGGATGGAAATATGGTTTCAAATATGTTTTAGTTTTCACTCAGATTTGATGATGACGGTTTTCGATCATGGTTTTCTGATGTTTTGGGCTATGCCCGGATGATATGATTTTTTATGGTTTTGGGCTGGGGCCCGGGATTTGAGAAAAGGAAAAAATGTGTTCGGTTTTTCTTACATGGTTTGCATAACTGAAATATAGAATGGTTTTATGACGTGGACTTGGATATGCATGCATTGGTTTTCAAAACGGAGGGTATAAATGTAATTGTGTTTTCTGATAACTGTTTTGAACTTATTCTTTGTTTTTGTCCACTCATAGTCTTTTGTGTTTTTGATACCCACCAGGTTGTCGCGGTGCGAGCTGTTGGTTGAGAGAGAGAGACATCCCACACAAGATCCACAGTAGTTTTCCGTGCACTCTGGGAAGTCCGGAAGCTTTTGGACGGTCGGATCGAGAATCCCTTGTCCGACTTACATGTCACATGGAGGCTGGACGTCAGTTTAGGCTTCGTGTCATGCGTAAGTTAGACGGGAGCAGGACTTAGCCCTTAATCCCGGGGGATTGGGGGTGGGTTCTTTCATGCCAGACCAAGGATAAAATTGTAATTTACTCGGGGTTTCACGAGTACGCAAAGGTTCCAAAGTATGCAACGACATGTGATGTCTTAGTCTCTACTACAGCCCACATCCATGATCAACCTGAAGGGTATCAAAAACCATAAAAGCTGTAAGTGGACAAAAATAAACAGTTGTAAAATCATTTAACGAAAAGACAGTTATACCCTTCAATTAAAAACATGCATGCCTCAGAAAACAAGTTCTCAAATGCTTTCTTAAAAGCAAATCATATTGCTTTTCAAATCAAATACTTAGTGAAAACATTTATCAATCAAAGTCATTTCCTCAGTAAGGTCTCAGCCCAAAACCAAACCACGTAGGGTCTCCGCCCAAATCAAATCATGTAAGGACTCAACCTAAATCCAAATCTCATAAAACATCTCAATATGGTCTCTTCCCGAAACATCGACTCACATCCGAAGTCGTATGAAAGCATGGTCAACCAATCCTCTTTATCCAGTATCCAGAAAATCATCTCAATAGTCACGATATCAGTGCTACGCGTGCGACTCGAGATTAAACATCTGAGTATACACCCAAGCTCAGAGCCCGTGGCTCGACGTCTAAGTTGATCTAACTCAGGTTCGAAGCCCCTGGCTCGACGTCTGAGCGATGGCATTCACAGGATCGGAACCCCTGGCTCGACGTCTGAGAAATGTCCATCTCTGACACTCCTGAGCCTAAGCCTCCACTCAGAGGTACTCACCTCCAAGAAGTGTACTCATGACCCCTCCAGGATCTACGACATCTGGAAGCTATAAGCACATCATTGAGGATGGTCGTGTGGAAAACATTTCACAAATATTTTAAATCATCTCAACTATATCAATGAGGCCTACGCCCGAAATATAGTTTCATCAAATCAGTTTCCACAAAACTATCATAAATCATAACTAGGTTATAAGCCCGATATATTATTTCCAAATCAAAACATTGTTCAATTTTACATTTGACTATACTCTAAGTCAAACCATAAACCAATTGGGACACATGCTCGAATCATATTTCCAAATCTGAAAACCATTTCACTGTTTAAATCACTTTTCCAAATCACTTTTGACTGTAATCCAACTCAAAGTCAATAATCAACTGGGTCTCATGCTCGGCATAGTATTTCACGCATCTCTGTGAAATCATTCAAAACTGATAATCAAATCCTTGATTTCACACCTCTCAGTAAAATCATTGAAATTGTATAAATCACATGCACGTAGAAAACTCGGCCTAAGCCCAAGTATCACATAAAAATAGAAATCTCGAAATACGTGCAGTATAACATTTTCTACGAAAATTACAAATCATATGTAATCAATGCATCTCAAATCATGTTCATAAAACATATAAAACTTCTATGCATGCATATGATGACCCGAAAATTCGAAAAAGGAAATTGAAAATTTTATAAAGAAAATGACGATTTTACCCCTGGTATAAGTGGTCAAAAGCTAACTTATTGGCCAGGGTACGTTTTGGACTATCCGCAGAGACCGTTACGTAGGTCTCAGAATCCTGAGTCCGTAGACAAACGGCATGCCGAAATCAGAGTTTAGAAGGGGATGTTACGGGTTAAAATGGATAGGGGTGTTTTTGTCTTTTTGCAAGAAGGGCAAAATAGTAATTTCGGTTGAATTTTTGCTGAGTTATTGAGGGGGGATGACTCACCTGCTTATTTTGTGTCACTTATCACGTCCATAGGGAGATTAGTGATATGTGTGTATGAATGCTTGTCCAAGTCGTGTATGTTCAAACAAGAACCAAAACCATGTTTCATTGTTCACCGTGTGATAACCAAAACCGAGTTTCATTGATCACTGTGAATCACAGAGAAATAGAGAGACAGAGAGATGGAAATAGTGAAAAAAAACGAGAAAGAAAAAGAGAGATGGAGGGTTTGAAACCCGAAAACAAAATTGAAGAAAATTCGAAAATTCTAGAATTTCGAATTGGCATCCTTAGGCTGTTATTGTGTAAATTAAGCTTTGAATAAGCTCTCTGGGATTCATACGAATCAAACCATGACAAACATGAAAGGAATCGATGAAAAACAGACCTAGAACATGGACCCGCAACCCTTCGGATTTTTAGTATGGAATTCGACTAAGGAAAGGTAAAGATTTGTGTAATTAAGGATATATATATATATATATATCTGTAATTGAGATAAATTAGATGGATTTGCGTGGGCACTGTTCTCGAGGTACAATCAACACAAATTTTAATCTAATCGATGTAAAGAACATTTTGGCGCCGGTTTCGAGTCGATCAGACACTATTTTGATATAGTTTTGAGGGTCCGAAGTACTATGTAACGTTTTTAATACGTATTTAAATCCCGAAAAATTGGGGAAGTGTATTGTGAGGTTATTTGGGGATGATAATGACCCTTAGTGGTGGTTTTGATAGGATTGGTGATTCCTGGGATTACGAAGAAGCGTACAACTCAGAAACAAACCGCATGGACGGTTTGTCCCGCATGGACGGTTTGTCAATGGATGTTTGTTTTATAAACTGTTATGCATGCATAGTTAAATGTTTTATCTGATTTATTGCATTATTTGATTGCAATGATTTGAATGATTATTTGAGGTCATTACTTGATGATTTGGTGGACTTAATTGTCGGTTTCGGAACGTAATTTTACGGATTTACGTGAAAATGGTATTTTGGGCTTGAGACTCTGTTGAAAATGGTTTTGACTTGGTTTAAAATCAAGGATGGTTTTGAAACTAATGATTTGGGTGTAGGCCTAGTTTGATGAAAGTATTTAACTTGGAATGTAAGCCAAGGATTGTAACAACCCGTCCCTGATTTTAGGGATTAATAAAGACTAATTATGGAATAAAATGGCTAATCAGGGATTAGCGGAAAATTATTGAACATTCAGGGAAAAATTACGATTTTGCCCCCTAAACGAGGGCAAAAAGTTAACTTTTGAACTGGGAAGTCCGATGCCCTAGGACCGTTACGTAGATCGGGTCGATACGAGTCTGTAAACAGGCGACATGTCGAAATCGGACATTCGACGAGAAGGTTACGGTTCACGGAAGTTTTGAAGTACTATTCATAACGACACATTTTACGAGGCAATTGGTGGGCTTTTTTCTGGAGTGGGCCCAGATATTTCTCAAGCCCAATGGAAGAGTGACAAGTATCACCCATCCATTGCCCACAGATACAGATACATGCATCTTTTCCCTTTGCATTTTCATTCCAACCAAACCCGAACCCACGTACAACCTCTCACAAAAACCCAAACCCACCTTCCTCAAACCTTACCAACTGCTTCTGGACCGTGAATGGATGTTGGAGGGGGGACTAAGATGATGACATTGATGCTCACAGCGTCGACCGTCGTGGACAGTGGCCAGGGAGCCCGAAAACGTTAAGGTTTTGGGTTTGAATTTCGAATATGGGTTTTAGGGGTTGTTGGTTGATTCCAATGCTTGGGATGGCTTTCTGATGATCATATGAGATGCTGGAGATTGGAATTGAGGGCTGAGGTGATCGGAGACGGCAGGAAACAAAGGAGGAAAAATAGGGTGTGTTCTTCCATCCAAATAGGTAAATTCTAGACCCATTTCATGGTTTTGGACATGTAGGATGATAGGAATTGAAAGGTGGAAGGTGTAGGAATTGAAAAGGACGAAAACGGACCAAAAATGGAGGAGATGGAACACTAGACCGGTCTCGTCGGTCCGATCGGACTGAAAACCAGAGACCCGATTCGGACCGGGTCTGCCGAATGTTGAAGACAACCTATTCCCAGCGCATGGGCTCCACGCGTAGCACCTTTGGACGACGCGTGGAGGCACGTGGGTCACTTTTTAGGGAAGTGTCCAACATTTGAAATCATCTTTTCAATGTAACGAACATTTTGGGACAAGTTTCAAGTCGATCGGATATCGTTTCGATGTAGTTTGGGACGTCTGAAGGTTTAGGATCGAGTTTAAAAATAGTTAAAAATTCGATAAAATTACGGGGCTTTAATGAGAGGTTATCAAAGTAGTTAGTAACCCTCTAGTATGATTTGGACAGGTTTGGGAGTCCCGGTGATAGTGATTAGCCTAGAAAGGCTTATGGCACGCGTATCGATGTGCAGCTTGGACAGTCTGTGAGTGGACTTTGTTTTATGAATTTGATGCATGCATAAATGTTTTATATGTACTTATGAACATGTTTTGAGATTCCATGAGTGCATATCATTTAGATATAATTGTTGAGCATTTTCGGAGGAAAATGTGTTATTGCACGTAGTTCGAGATTTCTGTTTTATATGATGTTTGGGCTTCGACCTAGTATGCTACGTGTTTGTGTTGTATGTGATTTCGAGGTTTCACAAAAAGCGTGAAACCGAGGAATTGATTTACGATTTTGGAGAATTTCACGAAGATGCGTGAAATCGAGATTCGGGCATGAGTCCCAGTTGAACTATGATTTGAAAGTGTTTTGGAAATGCGAACTGGTTTTTAGCTTTGGAAATGTCTTTTGGGCATATGGCCCAGTTGATTTAAGGTTTGACTTGGAGTACAGTCAAACGCGAGTTAAGTCGGGAAGAGACCCATTTATGAGCCTTACAAAAGGTATTTCGGGCATGAGACCCAGTTGGGGATTTAATAGGATTCGAGGAATACTCGGATATGAAGTGTCGTTGGACACTGGGTTTCGGGATGTGACTCATTTGGTGGTATTTCGGGCATATGGCCCTATTGATGATTTTCGAATTAGAGTCGTAGTCACAACGAGTGCTATGTGCGCGGCGACGAGATCGATCGGTGATGTGTTCCCGATGATCTAGAGATGGTCGCGACGAGTGTTATGTGCATGGCGACGAGATCGATCGATGATGTGTTCCCGATGAACTAGAGATGGTCGCGACGAGTGTTATGTGCGCATCGACGAGATCGATCAGTGGGATCTCGATGATCTAGATATGGTCGCGACGAGTGATATGTGCGCGGCGACGAGATCGATCGGTGATGTGTTCCCGACGATCTAGAGATGGCCGCAATGAGTGATATGTTCACGGCGACCCTGAAATGAGGATGCGATGTGTTCCCACGTGTTCTATGTTTAGGGTAGAACCCCCACAGATTTTATGATTTGGGCTGAGACCCGTAATGGTTTTTTATGATTGAGGTTTTGGGCTGAGACCCTACTGAGATGATGGCTTCGATTGAGAAGCAGTTTTCACTGTGTTTTGATTTGGGAAGCAATACGTCTTGCTTCCGAGAAAAAATTTGAAATAAAGTGGTTTTATGATGCATGCATGCTTTTACGTGAAGGGTATAAATGTATTTTGATATAAATGTATTTTATAAACTGTTGTTTTGTCCATTCACAGCTTTTATGGTTTTAATACCTTTTAAGTTGATCGCGGATGCGGGCTGTAGCAAAGATCGAGACATCACATGCCATCACCGATCCTAAGGTACTCTGGTTAACCTTGAGCGGAGGTCGAGTTTATCCCTAGTCTGACACGTGATGTTGGACGAGAGCAGGAACGTCCCACGATAATCCTGGGGGATTGGGCCTAGTCCTGACAAGGATGGTTTTGAAAGGTTTTAGGATGTAATCCCTAGACAGTTTTCACTATGACTGTGACGAGTTTCCAAACTGTCGAATCTAGGGGTATTTCCCAGATGATCGAAGCTTGGGGTGATTGTGATTGTTCCCAGACAACCGAAACTCGGGGTGATTCCCAAATGGCTGATGCTCGGGGTATATGTGTGTTCCCAAGCATCCGAAGCTTAGGGTGTTCCCAGACGGCTGATGCTCAGGGTTATTATTGTTGTGGCCTATGCATAGTGCTAGTGTGATTATGTGATTGATTGTGAACTTGGGAGTAGTGAGGGTATTGTGATCTTGTGACTGATGTCTATGCACTTGTAAGTAATGTTGTTGAGTATTATGATTGATATTTGAGTACTGGTGACTAGTACTGTTGTTGACAGTCATTGTGACTGGTTTGATGTTGATGGTTGTGTCCAGATGTTTTACATGATTTGATGAAATGGATTTCGAGAAATGTGGGCCATAAGTTTGCTAAATTATGGGTCCCACAGTTTTCTATGTAATGTGATTGAAATCCAGTTGTACATATTTTATTCTATGCATGCATATTTTATAACTAGAGGGTAAAAAGAGTTCGTTTTGAAATATATTTTCAAACGATGTTATTTTTGTCTACTCACACCTTTTATGTTTTTTTATGACCCTACAGGCCGTGGCACGAGGATCAAGTTTGATCGAGAGGCGGGGGCATGAGTGGGAATCAGTGTGACTATCCCTTGTCTAGCAAGTTCTTAGGGTATTTTCGGAATTTCAGTTGACTTGTTAGACTGGAGTAGGACCGGGCACGGTTATCAAAGTCCATTTGGGATGGGTCCTGTCAATGCATCATATTTATAAATCAAAAGTCCACTCACATACCGTTCATGTTGCGCGCTCACAATCCGCGTCGTAAGCCATTCCGAGGGTAATCCACAATCTCTGGAACGTCTGTACTTGTCCAAATCGTACCCCAAAGGTTACTACCAGCCTCTACAAGCCCAAATCATAAACCCTCAAAACTCTCGGAATAGTAAACGTGTCCCGAATACGCTTCTCGTGGCTAAAAACCTCCAAAAGACCTATCAAATGATCTCCGGCCGACCTGAAACTATCACCATTGGATTCAAATCATCGAAACCTTTCAAACAAGATTGATTTGACCTCGAAATTCATACCCACGCTCCCTCACACGTCGGTCAAAGTCCGGTCCACGGCGGTGAACGCTGACATCATGCTGGTCAATGCTTACGTCAGCTGTTGACGTCAGCCTGAAAACTATGACATCTGACAGCTCTAACAACATGACACGTGTCACGCCCTGATTGGTGCCATATGTCACTGACATGTCTAACACCCCTCGAACACACTGCCACGTGACACCATCCCATTGGTCCACGTCGTTTAACATCGCTAACGTGGGCATGCCACGTCAACTGCCACGTCACCTGACAACTCCTGACAGGACCCGTGGATTGCCACATCATCACCTTCAACCTCCAGACGGGTTGACTCTAGTCACTGTAACGGGTCGTACGACCAGCGACCCTGAACCGATCATATCTTCGTCCTCCGACCACCAAAACACACTATTTTTCTTCCTACACAATCGTCTCACTCCCAGAAATCTATCTATGGTGACAAAATCACAAGAAAATACCTAGAAATTACTTGGTCAAGGTCGATTTTCATGGCCAACCTTCAAAACCGTCTCAGCATCCATTCCTACCTCCATTTTCCTTGGTTCTCAGCCCATCATACTCGCAAAAACACAAAGAGCTGGCCTTAGTTTCGATCCAAAACATCCAAAGGCCAAAACCCAAAACCCAAAATCCAAACTTAAAACGAGTTTTAGGTTTTACCTTTTTCTTGGGTTTCCTTAGCCATCCACGGCGGCTCAGCCTCTCACCACCGTCTTCCTCAGTCTCTCCAGCCCTATCACTCTCTCTGTAGCCTCAAGCAAGAAGATGGAAGAATGGTTTTGGGTGGGTACGGATTAAATTAAGAAGATGAACATGAAAGGGAAAATGGGTGCATGAATAAAATAAAATTGGCCATAAGGTGGGTGACAAGTGTCACTCATCCTATGGTCCCAAAACAGATAGTTTGGGTCCCACATTAAATGTCCAAAAATTAACCATCTCGATTTTTGTGCAACCATGAATAGTATAGAAAATCGTTCTTGACCTCTAATTTTTTCGTACGATGTCTGTTTTCGACATGCCACATGTCTACGGACTCGTATCGTCTCAATCTACATAATGTATCTCGGTCCACCTGCATTTGACTTCTTGGGCCAAAAGTCAACATTTTCACCCATCTAGGAGCAAAATCGTCATTTTATCCCTATCATCCGATAATCCTCGACTCCCCGATTAATTCTCGATAATCCAAAATTAATCTTTAATTAATCCCGTAGATTTGGGATGGACCGTTACAAATAACATAGTAGCAGGTGTTCCACAGTTTCCTCGCCCCCGTAGTACCCCTTCCTTTCTTAGCTTGGAAGAAGTGGTCGTTGGGAAATTATCTGGCCATGTCGAATTGGGCTCTGTGATGAGCCGCCAGCATTGGAGGGCAATAAGGGCGAGGTTAAACTCGTGGAGGTTTCAGAAACCCAACCCACCACACTATTTAGGAAGCCCAAGAAAGGCCCAGCTGACCCAATGGATTTTGCGTACGTCCTCCTGATGCCCCACCAGAACCTTGAGATTTTTTTATTCCAATTTGCGGCAAAAGGTTTTGGGGAAGAGGAAGAGATTCATGGGATAAGACGAGATTGCTTGAGCTACTGCCTTGATTAGAACCTCCCTATTAGCTGTTAGGAAATTAATCCTCCGCCACGCAAGTGCTAACAATAAAGATGAAAAAAGAAAATAAAGAAACCAAGAACACAAAAGATTTAACGAGGTTCGGCCAATTAACTTGCCTACGTCCTCGGAGAGTTTTCTCCTTCACTATGAGAGAATACAAAATACAAGATTACACTACTCAAGTTTATACCCAACTCGAGCCCTTGTATCCAATAGGATACCCCTTGTACACCCTCTCTCAACCCGAGAAAATCACTCTACCCCAAAGAGCTATACACACTCTTTCACCTTCTCTTAACCGAGAAGATCACTCTACTCCAAGAGCTATACACACTCTTGAAGTGCTCAAGAAGATCACTCTAGCCCAAGAGCTATACACACTCTTGAAGCACTCACTCACTTGTGAGGTGTTCTCCTTGATGTTGAAATGTGGCCAAGCTCTCCACCTTATATAGTGCTCAAGGCACAAGTTGTATTTGTGCTTTTCCAATGTGGGACAATTTCCTCACATTTCAACATCCTTCATTGAAGTCCATTCATGCACCTTCTTCAATTAATGCTCTTCTTCATGAAGCTTCCACATCAATCTTTTCCTACAAGGTTGAATGAACAACACCATGTATTTATTCCCAATACATAATCAAATTCAATGCATTAATAATCCACTAAGGAGGCATTAACTCAACAATCTCCCCCTGCCGACTTAGGTGGATAATGTTGCATCACCACTTCAATCCCTGAAGTTCATCTCAAATTGAGATACCGCTTGATATACCCACAAGCATTCCATTGGCCTTATTCTTGTACCAACTACACATACCCCGAATCAGTTGCATACGATCCTAGCTCCCCCTGATTCAAAATGGCCAATGCTATGTGCAGCTGCTCCGAGTCAACAATTACCAGTTGGCTCCGAAGATGGACCTCGACTTTGCCTCTTCCTTAGCAGGATTATCCTTCTCACCATCGTCTGAAACTTGGAAACATGTAGATAGCGTCTCTGCTGTGCCCGCAAACGAGACCCGCTTCAGGTACCTGTTCTCCTGTGCACCCTGTTTCCCAACAACCTTCGAGGTCTGAGTTTTTCCTATCAGACGGAACATACTTTTACATTTTTCTCCCTTCATTAGGACCATGCAGCCACGTGACACTTTCATAACTCCCCCTGCTGACGAAACCTTGCAGCCCTTGGAGTCTAGTTGGCTCAAGGATATTAGATTTCTCCGGAACTTTGGGACATACACCACATCACCCAATGTTCGAACTGCTCCATCGAACATTTTGATCTTCACCGTTCCCGTACCCATGACACGACGTCTTGTGCCATCACCCCAAGTCACAAATCCTTGGACTTCCTGGAACGTATCAAAATATTCTCTCCTAGAGCAAAGGTGATGAGAACAACCACTATCTAATATCCAATAATCTTGAGAAAAAATGTAATTACCTTTGGAGACTGTGAGAAGTTCTCCAAAATCTCTAGACATCTCCGCTACACCAGCCAAGGAGCAATCTGAGCCCTTATCGTCCTTCTCTTTCATCAATGGACAATCCGGCTTTATGTGTCCCCACTCCTTGCACTTGTAGCATTGCTTGCCCTTTCCTCTGCCTCTGGATTTAGACCTGCTATGCTCACTAAATCCCCTCGCAGTTGACCCTCCCTTACGATTCTGTTCATGAGCAATGAAGACGGAACCTTGAGAATCATCGGCTTTCCTTCTCTTCTCATGTGATAAGAGAGTCGATTCTACATCCTCCATCTTCAGTGTATCCTTACCATACACAATTGTAGTAACAATATTCTCATATGAATCGGGAAGCGAGGTAAGAAGTAAAAGGGCTTGATCTTCTTCCTCAATTTTAACCTCAACTCTTGATAGTTGATTTATCAATCCCTTGAACACATTCATGTGCTCCATGAGATTCGCACCTTCTCCCATCTTGAGCTTGTAGAGATCCCGCTTTAAATTCAGCTTCGTTTGCAAGCCTTTCCCAAGATAAAGCTTCTCCATTTTCTCCCAAAGCTCAGGTGCAGAATCTACATCATTAACATTATTTATAATATTGTCAGCAATATAAAGCCTAATAGTGCTGACACACCTGGACTCCAACTCGTCCCAATCTTCATCTGACATCTTCTCTGGCTTCGCATCCTTCCCCTTCAACGGTCTTGCAAGGCCTTGTTGAACTAGGATGTCCTTCACCCTCCTTTGCCATAGAGTGAAATTTCCTTTTCCATCAAACTGCTCCACCTTGAAATGTGAACCGCTAGAACTTGCCATGGCAAACCGCTCACGATCGATAAACCGAAGCTCTGATACCACTTGTTAGGAAATTAATCCTCCGCCACGCAAGTGCTAACAATAAAGATGAAAAAAGAAAATAAAGAAACCAAGAACACAAAAGATTTAACGAGGTTCGGCCAATTAACTTGCCTACGTCCTCGGAGAGTTTTCTCCTTCACTATGAGAGAATACAAAATACAAGATTACACTACTCAAGTTTATACCCAACTCGAGCCCTTGTATCCAATAGGATACCCCTTGTACACCCTCTCTCAACCCGAGAAAATCACTCTACCCCAAAGAGCTATACACACTCTTTCACCTTCTCTTAACCGAGAAGATCACTCTACTCCAAGAGCTATACACACTCTTGAAGTGCTCAAGAAGATCACTCTAGCCCAAGAGCTATACACACTCTTGAAGCACTCACTCACTTGTGAGGTGTTCTCCTTGATGTTGAAATGTGGCCAAGCTCTCCACCTTATATAGTGCTCAAGGCACAAGTTGTATTTGTGCTTTTCCAATGTGGGACAATTTCCTCACATTTCAACATCCTTCATTGAAGTCCATTCATGCACCTTCTTCAATTAATGCTCTTCTTCATGAAGCTTCCACATCAATCTTTTCCTACAAGGTTGAATGAACAACACCATGTATTTATTCCCAATACATAATCAAATTCAATGCATTAATAATCCACTAAGGAGGCATTAACTCAACATTAGCATGGTTCCAAGTTTTCATCTTCTAGCTCGCGATTCTTTTCTCAACTCTTTCCTGGACAAAGGTCAGGGCGTCCCTCTTTGAGCAACTCCAAAGAGCGGGGAGGCCAAGGTATCGTCCAGGATCCGCGACCTCCCTGATGTTTAGGATGGCGCAGAGGTCTCTTAGAATATGAGGATGAGTGTTGGGACTAAAAAAGAGACTGGATTTGTCAAGGTTGATCAGCTGGCCCGTAGCGTTGCAGTAAGCCTCAAGAATTTGCATCAAATTTTGGCAATTCTGCTGGGAGGCCCGTATGAAGAACAGACCATCATCTGCAAAGAGAAGGTGGATGAGGGGGAGGCTGGTGTTTCGAAATTTTAGCCCTTCAATATATCCTTGGTTATGAGTTTTCTGAATTATTTTAGATAGAGCTTCACTCATCGGGAGGAAAAGATAGAGAGAGAGAAGGAATCTCTCTGTTGGAGGCCGGGGGTAGGGGAGAAGCTTGTCCCAGGGATGCCATTGAGAACCACGGCAAGAGAGGCAGATTTTATGCATTTCATGACTAGATGAATCCAGTGGCAATTGAATCCCATTTTTGACATAATGGCCTCGAGGAAATCACATTCTACGCGGTCGTAAGCTATTCATGTCAAGCTTGATTGCTAGGTGAAAGTTATTGGAGGTTTTCCGGAGCTTAAGGAAGTGGAAGGCTTCATGGGCAAGGAGGAGATTGTCTTGAATCTGTCTGCCAAGGACGAAAGAGTCTTGAGCGTCAGAGGTGATTTCCGGAAGGAAAGGTTTAACGCGGTTGGTCAAGACTTTGGATATGATCTTGTTGGCAAAATTATACAAACTTATCAACCTGTAGTGGGAGACCAGCTCTGAGTTGGGTATTTTGGGAATTAGGACAATATTTGTTTGATTCAATGCTTCTAGGTTGTCTGCTCATTGAAGATATCCAGGACCATTGCATCCAGTCATTTGATATCCCTTCATGTAATTTTTTTTATGGTGCATTTCTTACTCGTTCGTCTGGCAGCATAGCCTAAAAGAACAATTGCCTTGCTGGCCAATTGAAGACCTAGGCACTCCAATACACTCGACTTCAAATTCTATCATCCACGCTCTTAATTACTCCTCATCTAAAGAAAACTTTGTTGCCACAGATGGAGCCCAACCTGATCAATTCAGGCAACCCAACCTAACCCTAATGTTACATGAGGTCATACAGGATTGTAACAAGCAAGAGAATAATAGACAGGAACAAAAAGATGCGCAGATGTCACCATTTTAGTTTTAATTTCACGTAAACACGAGAGCAGTGACAATTTATTTCCTATCACAAGTATGGAAATGCAAAAAATGGAAGACAGCCTCTTGCAGCTCAACACTTTCTATCAAATTCCATAGACAAAGGAGAGAAACCTGGCCATTCCTTGGGACCGAAGGAAAAATCAAAATGAGGTTCGTAAATATTCATCAAGGGGAGGTGAAGAAACCTACGCTGCTAGATAACAGAATCCTAAACCACTATTTTATCCAAATTTGAAGCCACCGGGGGGAGGAGCATTGGGCACGTTTCCTCCAAAAGCAAAACCTTGTTGATTACCATCCCCGTTCTCCGGGAGGTTCTGTTCATCTTCTTCCTCGGGCCAATATCTCTCCAACAGCTTCACAGCCTTCTCATAAATTTCGTGGTTGTCATGCGTCTGCAGATTCTCAATCTTATCCAATCCATCACAATCATCGATGGTTTGAGCATACATATTGGTCCCGCTATTCATTCCCATTTCTTTGTCAGCCTCACCCACCTTCAAAATGTTCTCAAGACCTTCAAGGCACACTGTTACAATCCTTGGATCTGGGCAGATTAGGAGATCACACAGCGGCTGAATACAACCTTGGGCCACCAGTAATCTGCAACAACATTAAGATTGCATATAAATATCGGAAGGCAATCATTGTCAATAGTTTTCAACACTAGAATTACAGCCAATCTATTGCTGTCAAGGCATTTTTAAATGGAATTTTAGAATTATTGAGACACCAGACAACAATAGTTAGAAATTGATAGTTAATATGGTATTCACGTCGATAAGTTATGTCAAATGGAAAATAGAAAAGTCAAAAAAAGAATGGGACTGAAGGGAAGAACATAAACTCAAAAGCTGATAAAGCTCAATAGCAAAATGTATTTTGATTTTTTTTTTTTAAATTTAAAAGAAACATGTACTCCCATTCATTATCTCTGGTTGGAAAATTCAGCATTACTCAGCTCTTTTCCCCAACTCCTTTTCAACTATATCACCACGTAGGGCCTGTAATATTGGGGAACCAATTCTGCGATAGAGTAGGCAATAAAATCGGAAAAAGAGTTCGGCTGTACAGCATATTCAATACGTGTATGCAAACTTGTGTCTGTGCATGCAAGTGGAACATGAAGCTAAAAAGCTAACCCAGAGGTAAAGTTAGAGCATACTGAATCTGTTCACGAGAACCTCCAGAAGTGGCATTTGAGATGGCCCATGCAGCCTCCTTTTTTATGTCAAATTCTGCATGTTGAAGAAGTTGCACCAGAGGGGCGATGATATCAGCATCAATCACAGCCTGTTAAATTGAATTTAATAAACACAGGTAAGGAGTTCATCCAGAAACATCACCCCGGACCAAATAATTCCAAGAAGGGTGAATCAACAGAACTTTTAAGAAACAATATCAGTAAAAAAAAAAATAGTGGTGTTACTAAATTAAACATAAAAAAATTCTCCCTTGTAACAACTCGGCTATGTGTATTAAATAGAGATTTCCTCCCAACCTATCAACTGCTAAATACAAAATCAATCAGTTAGATATCAATCCCACATACTACTTGTAAAAATGATATTTGAACAGAAGATGTCCACTCAAAACATTTACTTCTTTTTTTGGAGTTCTTCCCAATCATGATAAGAAATAGATAGCCAATTCTACATCCCTCTTTCAAATCTAAAACATGAAATGAAGTTATCAGAATTTTATACCTGTATTTGAGCTTTACTCCCTGCTGTGATATTTGAAATCGTCCAACAAGCTTCTTTCTTGATGTTTTTTTTGTTATTTGTTGTAAGAAGTTGATGGAGGCAAGGGAGCACACGATTCTCTATAACAAACTGGGATAAATGCAGAAGTTACTTTGTTGCTATATATAGCTAAGAAAATCAAGGCAATTCATCAGCATAAAAATATAACCAAGAATAGGACACCTATCCGGCAGTAAGAGCAGATTTCATAAGACATTTAAGGCATAAAGGATAATATAATTATGTATAAAACACCGTAATACCTGAGTCTGGGTGTCGTCGCCTGTGACAATGTTTCCCACAGTCCGAAGAGCGGGTATAAGAACCGTAGGTGATGGATGGCTGGCATAAACAAATTGTAATGATTAAAAAAATCACATAAAGTTGATATACTATGCAACTATGCTAAATTAAGTCAAACCACAGAAGGACAAAGCCCCATATGAAATAGTTTTTAGGGGGTTTGGAAACTCACAGCAGAAGATCCACAAGTCGTTGACATACACCTGCCTCAATCACAGTCTGAATTTTGTCATTTGCACCATCTGAGAGATACGATAGAGCCCAGCAAGCATCTGTCAAGACTTCTTCATCAGTCAAGTAAATAAGATGTCGAAGAATTGGTAAGGCAGGCTTCACCTGAAAGAAAAAGTGCATATAAGAAAACAGAAAAGGTATAATAAGAAGAAGGCATTAAAAAAAGAAAGAAAGAAAAAAATCTAAAACTGTCCCTGACCAGATCAAATGGTGTCGGTGGCTTGCCACGACAAAAGTTGGATAAAGTCCATGTAGCATTCCTCAGCATGGATAACTTCGAATTTTCATTTAATTGAGCTATCAATGGCATGAGTGCCCCTTGTCCAAGAACAAGATCTCTACAATTTGGTGAGTCACCAGCAATGTTGCCTAGAGCCCATACTGCCTGTTCAAGACACAAGAAACCAAGGATTGTCATCCAATATAATCAAACAAATGAAAATTGATGAGCAACACAAAAAGCAACTATGAGTAGCAGAGACAGTGTAACTTAGAAAAAAAAAAGATGAATAACCACAATAATCAGCTGAGTACTTTCTGAAACTTACTAATAACTAAGATACGGAAATTGGAAAGTCCAAAGACTTTTCCACAATGCTCTTAAGTTGATGAAATTACTGAAACTTATTAACAGATTATATATTGTATAGAAATTGGAAAGATTTTCAGATATGAATGACTGGAGATATTCAGATAGTCCGCAGACTATTTCCATAAAGTTCTCAAGTTGATGAAAAGTGTGAAAGGGAGTGAGAGACAACCTGCTCTCTAACATCGTCACTGCCAGAGGTAAGAAGCTGCACAAACATGGGAACTGCACCATGTTCAATGACAACTCTTGTATGATCTGACGTTCCAGATGCAACATTGGTCAAAGCCCATGCGGCTTCAAACTGCATATAAGATGGAAGCCAACCTCAGCGTTTGACTACATCTTGTTAAGATAAAGTTTATTTTAGCAAGAATCTCCAAAAATATTGCGTACTTGCAGTTGGGGTAGATCATATCTTCCAAGAAACTCAACAAACCGAGGGACAGCACCTGCTCTTATAACCTCATCAATCGGAGGGCTGCGTTCTACACAAAACCCAAAAATAAAAATCAACATCACAAGGATATTTCACCTTAACAGGAATAGGGAATGAACTTCAAGCATTGGAGCTGCAACCAAACCGATTGATAATAGCTTCCTAAACTGAGTGGTAGCCTCCAATTGTGAATTATGATCATTAGACCATACTCCTTGCACCATTGAGGGTATACTTTCCAACTATTAAACAACACAAATGTCGAGTAAAGACCAAACATTTTAATATAAGATCAGATTGCAAGAAGAGGGAAAATAAAAAGTCAACTTCCAGAACAGATCTCATTCAAGGACATTATCCTTTGCCTCTGACTTAAAAGAAAAAAGAAACACTACAACTTACTCCTTGAATAAGAAGAGATATTCTCCTATGCCTCAAGTAGCATTTGTGCCAGGAGGAGGGAACAGAGAGTTGAAACTTTGCAGGCTTCATTTTTTTTTTTTAATATTTAGGCTTTCTTTTTTAATTTTTTTTTTTTGTAAACTAACAGTGTTGATTGTGGAGTTAAAGTAAATATGCACATATCAAAAGTTTAAGACTTTTTAGTTTAAATGCACCCTGACCTCAATTGGAAGTCCCACATTGCACTCTGAACTCAATTGGATGGGTTATCTTCAAATAATTCATTTATCACTTCACTTGTGAATCACGTGTATTCTTTTGTATGACATATATATAAACTTGATGCATCCAGTTATCTTCTCAAAGAATACATTCACTAAGATGATATCCAAGCATTATTAGAGCCATGTTATCCTGGAATCTTAATAAACACCAAAACAAACAAACAAAATTACGATACTTATCATTTAACACTTCCCAAAGGTATTTGCGATATTCTTTTGGAATTTTGACAGCATCACCTCTACATAAACACATAAGATCAGTGCGCACATGATCTTGGCACTGTCTTACTCTTTGTCCTTTCAATCTATAGCTCTGGAAAAATTATACTTCCTTGAGGAGTTTTAAGAAAAGAGAAATCATCTTCCAAAATTAAAATTTTCTTCTTACCCTAGATTCTCCATCTAACGAATGCAATGACTACTGAAAGCGTGCCAACAGTTAGTAGCAGACAGGATAAGTTCAAGACTCAGGAAGGTCTATATATGCAGATATTTATATTCCAACCCTAGCAAAGTGAGAGGAACAGTAATGATATTAAAAGTGAAACCCAATTGGTTCCTTCACTTTGCCAAACTTTCTAAACACTCCAGCAGAACACAAAAACAATTCTTACGAAATTCAAAAATAAAAAAAGAAAACGACTCAACAAATCAATTTCTTAAATAATTTGAACCCCCAATTTAATTTCCCGTCCTTTTCCTTCATTTTCTCTTCCTTCATTTTCTCAGCAACATATACAGCCATATAAACTATGTCTCCCAAAAATTCAAAACAAGAAATTTATCAAACCCCACTACCCCAACGATTCCAAATCCCTTAAGCACTGAGCCTAAAGCACAAAACACACATTATTGCAAAAAAAGGAAAAGAAAACAGAGAAATAGTAGCACCCTCTTCTCCAAAGCGGGTGCACTCTGGATGCCATCAAGCAGTTGCTGGTTGGACTGAGGCAAGCCCTCCCTTCTCTTCTTGAGCAAGCTATCCTCACGCTTGCTCTTCCTGATCTCCACCAAGTTGTCCTCCCTTCTCCTCCTAGCCTCATCTGCATCCACTCCTGTCTTGTACGATTTCTTACGCACCTCTGTGCGTGTGCCCGGCCGCAAAGACATTGTTCCCGATTCGGGTTTTGCTTCGCTTTGTCTCAATGTCAAATTACGCTCGCCGAGTGTTCGATGAAACTACTCACACAGACAACCACAGCGAAGAAATTGAATCAGATTTGGTGGTGGGGTTGTGGGGGGAATAATACAAAAGGCGGGTTTGGGGTTTGGCCCACATCGTGTGTTCGTATATATTCTTGTACGACGCAAATACATTCTATTGTAAGATCTATAATATTTTGTTGGGAAAATTATTACTATAGTTCTTGAGTTTTACCCTAATATTAACTATAGTTCTTAAACTTCATTATTAGTAGCAAAAGTCCCTGAATTATACCTAAATGTATACTAATCATCACTCCGTTAAAATGTTAACGAAATTCTATTAAAATTAGGGGTATGATTGACTTTTTACTGTTTAATAAAATTCCCTATTTTTTACTAACTATTGCTATAGTCCCTGAAATTTACTCTAATATTAGCTATGATCCCTAAACTTCATTATTAGTAGTAAAGGTCTCTGAATTATACTCAAATATAATTATTAATAACTATAACTCATACATTAGTACAAATCTTTCACCAATATTTCTAAAACCCCTACAATTAATAATGTAACACAAAATTCAACATAAGTTACACAAAACTCGGAAAACGGAGAGGTAAATGTATCAACTTTTCATATTCACAGTATTTAGTGTCAGAAACAATATTTAATATTTAGAGTAAAAACTAAAAATAACCATTGATCTACTACTTGTGAATAAACATGAAGAAGAAGAAAAAAATAAAAAAAATAAAAAGTCAAAATCACTTTCATGAATTTGGACCGTTATGGTATTTACCAAATTGCCACACCAGTGGACTTGTTTCTTGAGTACTTCGAAGTTGAATTCACCAAAAAATGTTAACATTTTAATGGATAGATATTTAGTATATATTTGGGGTATAGTTCATGGATATTTGCTACTAATAATAAATTTTATAGATTATAGTTAACATTAGGGTAAAGTTGAGCGACTATAGCAACAGTTAGTAAAAACGAGGAATTTTATTTAACAGTAAAAAGATAATCATACCCTTAATTTTAACAGAATTTTGTTAACATTTTAACGGAAGGATGATTAGTATATATTTGGGTATAGTTCAGGGATCTTTACTACTAATAATGAAGTTCAAGGATCATTAGGATAAAGTTCAGGGACTATAGTAACAATTTTCCCTATTTTGTAAGCAGAATCGACGGCTCGCTTAGGGCATCCCAACATGTCATTATTATAAAAGCCAATCTCAACCGTCTATTTTGTAGCGTCAACTGTCTAGTCTTTGTTTATTTTTATTTTGATTGAAGTGTAGCGTGTCTTACTCAATGGATCACCAAATAATTTCATAATAAGAAAATCATCTTAAATTCATTCATTTTAAATCAAAAACTCCATTGAATTGAACGATTTGGAATTAAATTTGAATTTCAAAATCCATTCATTTTAAATTCATTTATTGAAAATTCATTCCTTTTAAATTTTTTATTTACTATTGTTGACGTGACATCTGACTAAGCAACGGATCTGTCAAAATACTACACTGGACTACGGGATAAACCCACCAGAAGACACTCAAAAATCATACAAGGCCTATACCTCAAAGCCCATCACTATTACCCTAACCTAAACCTTAGACAACTTCTATAAATAGGGAGCCACTCTCCCATTAGAGAGGACTCTTCTCCACTCTCTCACTAGAAGAGCCCTCCCTTCTTTCTACTTTCTCCTTCTAAAGGCTCTAAGCCACTTGTACAAAATATCATATTATTAATGAGAGTGAGGCAACACCGTGGACGTAGCCCGATTTGGATGAATCACGTACTTTCTTGTGTCTTGGTGTGCGTGCGTGTCTTTAGAGTCTCGTTGGTACAATTTTTGCATCAATAGTTTGGCGCCGTCTATGTGAATCAATACAAAAAGTTATGTCGGTTCTTTTCAATTTTTTCTTTCCTGCTAAAACACCATTGCCACCAAGAACACCAAGAAAAACCCAAAAAATACAACATGTCCAACACAAAAAGAAATCCTAGAAAAAACCCCCTCACTCGGTCACTCAAAGTCCTTCGTGCATCTCTCACAAAGTCTCTTTACCCCCACAAAATAAATATATGTAGTGTAGCCTCTGCAAACCACAAGTTTTTGTACTTTAAACCCTGCAGACTCTACCCACCACAACGTAAATTTTTGTATTTGGCCCTCTGCAAACTCCGCCTACCACATATAAATTCATTTACAAATTATCTTTGACACCTTACACCCAACTGGACCCCATCACTGAAATATCACCACCTTTTATTCAAACAACACTGACCCACTTTGGGGTGCCTTCACTGAAATATCACCTTCCTTTATCACCTTCCAGAGAAGTTCGCAACCCTGTTCGGCCGCTAGGGGGCTTGACTCCACCACCCAACAAAGAAAAAAACCAAAAAACTTCATCACCTAGTTGTCTGGTCTTCTCGGCCAGTCTACCAGTCGTAGGTCACCGGCGACCAACCTAGTTCTTATACGTCCTCGTCAACCACAATTCTTGCCAACGACTGACGAGGATGCCACGAGCCATCTCCAACCTCGTCTCTTCAGACCCGCTCGACGGAAGACCCCGACCTGTGGCTCACCCACCAAGCCTCGCCAACTCATGAACAAAGGATTGATTGACCGATCACTGGGAGACTGTCAGGACCCACACCGGTTTCACCCCGAAAATCGAGGTTAATCCTGTTCCCGTCTGACACCCAAACACAACACCAAGGTAAACTTACTCTGAACCACCAAAGTACTCAGTCAGACGCAGGAGAAAATTTTACACATCCCGTAGTCAAGTTTAACAGAGCATAATACCGATTACAAAAGAAAGAAAATCGATAAACTAGATACACGTACACGAAAAATTTAAAACACTCCGGGGTCGCTCTCGCAACTTCTATGCCTCAGACGCTGCCTCGACGCCGGAACCCCGCTCTAGCTCCACGACCTAGAGGGCAAGTTAAAAACAGAAGGTGTGAGTGGACCATAATTAATAAAATATTTCCGAAAACCATTGCATAATAAAACCAGGGTTTTAACCCTACGTTTTGAAAACACACATGCATAACCCATTATGTGAAAACAGTTATAAATCACGTAGTCATCACCATTAAAACAGTTACAGAATCAATGTAAAAATAGTCATAGAAATCATATCATAAGCATCATAAAACCGTATCATAAAACACAAACACCAAGCCATCATAATCCGATCAAACCTGCTGGACCTATCTGAGTCTTTAAACTCCTGAGTCTTTAAACTCAATCCATGCCTCAATAATATCCGAGTCTTTAAACTCCCGAGTCTTTAAACTCAATAGGCCTACGGGGGAAATATCAATATATCCGAGCCTTTAAACTCCTGAGTCTTTAAACTCAATCAGGGCCCGTCCCCCGTCAAATATAATCCGGGTCTTTAAACCCAATCACCAGATCCAGCAAATCCAATCAAAACCATTTGAAAACCATTTCTCAATCCACATCCAAACCAGAATCCGAAATTACTGGTCTGATGCCCTTTCGGCATCCAGAACCGTCATTCCGAACCCAAATCCGGAAATTCAATTTTCAACTTTAAAACCAAATCTCGATTCTCGAAATCCGATTCTAAAACCGAAAACCTTGATCGAAATCATGTTCCAAAATCCATTTATAATCATTGAAAATCATTTATCATTTGAAATCCTGAAACTCTAACATCAAAATCCAGAATCAAAGCTTTTCTCGTAAAACGTGCCATAAACTGTATTTCCTCGAAAAACGTGCAATTAGGTAAAACCAACTTAGCATATTCAATCATCATGAAATCACATATAAAACCATAAAACAAGTAATTAAAAGCAGTTATTCATGCTCAGTTATAGAGAAGGGGTCCACTCACAGTACCGAGCCCTCAATCGCGTCCCGTACGTTCCTCAGCTTCCTCGGGAAGTCTTGATCCTGTCACAAGTCACCAAAGTACGTCACTAACACATCTACGAAGGTCCACCTAATTTTCCCCAAAAATCCCCGGGTCCTAAACGTAACGAACCGATACCCTAAACCTTCACCTTCGCGGAACTAATCTCAAACGACGTCCGAACAACCCGAAACCAAGTCCAATAGACTCGTCACAACACCTAGACCAAAAACCATGTTGACCATTTTCCCAACCGCCGCCGTACGAGCCCCCACGCGCCGTCCAAAGTGGCTGCGCGTGGGCCTCACGCGCCTGCTACAGTACTATCGTCTACCTCGAGTCGACCGGTTCGACTGTACTGAACCGACGTTCCCGGTTCTCCGCCGTCCCGTCTCCGTTTCCTCTCTTTTCTTCACCATCTTCACCGTCCAGTCCTAAGCATTCCCTTCCACTCACTCAAACACCTCGACACAACCCCTATGTCGTCGACTCAACCTCAAATAAAAACCCGAACCAATCCCCTGTTTTTCCTACCGGCCACCCAGGTCTTCCCCCGTCACGGTGGCTATCTTAAACTCTTCCTAGGACCTTCCTAAGTGTCACCCAACACACAGAAACCCTCGACTCACACTCAAAACCGACGACTCGCCGTTTGAAACTCACGGCCAAAACAGAGTAAATCACGGGGAGTAGAAATTACTTGTCGTCGACCGCCGCCGTGCTCACCGCCGCACTCCTTGGAGGTCACAGAGTCCTTCCCAGCTTCCCTTCGAGTTCAATCGAACCGTACACGGCCACACCACCACCACGAGCTCTCACCTCCTCTCTGTTTTTCCTGGTTTCCCTTGGATCACACCTCACACACACACGACCACTGCACCTCCCAACCTTCTCCCTAACTCTCTCATAGTCTCTGGTCACTCGCTCCCTCACCAATTTACACAAACACACACAGTCACCGTCCAATCCTTCTCCCAATCTCTCAGTCTCTGTTCTCCCTTCTTCGAACACACACACACACGGCCCAAATAATTGGAACCGTGAGAGATCCTAGAACCCTCTAGCCCTCTTACACGTGTCACAATCCTAAAACCCCTCTAACAAGTGGCTCAATCTCAGCCATCCACTAGTCCCCATCTGTTGCACAAATCCCCATGTGCAAAAGACCAAAATGCCCTTCCTTTTAAGCCAAAATTACCATTTTATCCTTACCGTTTTAGACCCGTAACTTGCCCGTCCTACGTCCGATGAATACGTGCCACCTGTCATTAAACTCAGGACGACGAGATCTACCTAACGGTCCTAGGTCAATGTGTCAAAACCTCGTACGAAAAAGTCAACCTTTCCCCCTATTTTACCCAAATTACGGTAATGCCCCCAACCTTCTGAACATCATAACTTCCTCCTCGGATGTCGGAATCGGGCGTACCACCTGTGTACGGATTCGTGACGTCCTGAACTACGTCACAGTTATTGGTCAAAGTCCATTTGACCGGCCGAACTCAAAGCTAACATTTTGCCCAACCTAGGGGCACAATCGTCATTCTACGCTACCGGACCTATCGTAACCGACTAAACCACCAATTAAGTTCACTAATCTCATCTTAAACACGGTCTTAACCCTACTTCCCGGGATGGGTCGTTACAGAGACCGCTCGGACCGAGGGCCAAGGACCATTACATAGATCGGGTCGATACGAATCCAAAAACAGGTGGCACGCTGAAATCGGACGTTGGACGGAAAAGTTATGATCACGGGAGTAAAATCAATTAAACGTACAAACCCGAGGGTTTAATTAAAATAATAATATAATATTGTAATATGATCTAAAACTGGAATTAAACTGGACCCTTAGATGAGTGACAAGTGTCACTCATCCCACATTCCATTTTCTCTAAAATATAGATCTTGCCCCCATTGGTCAATTAAAATATAATTTATTTTCCTCAATTAATCTCAGTCGTCCACTTTCTTATCAAGATTGCATCTGCACCCTTCATTCCCTCTCATCTGATCACCATCTTCTTCTTAGTCGTACAACACCATCCTCTCTGTGATATTTTCCCCAAGAACCGTGAACCTTCACCCATGGACCCTCAAGACCTCATCTAATGCTAATAAATTGTAAATGAAAGTTGGAGTGTGAAGGATGGTGAGGTTGGTGGTGACGGTGACTATGACCGTCGTGGATGGCGAGGGTGACTGGGGAACCAAACCCGTGAGCCCTATTTCGGCTCAAAAATCGTGATCTTGGTTTAGGGAGATAGATGATCGTTTCAGTTGCTTTCATGATGTTCTGGAGGTTGCTAGGAATGGTTCTAGCATGGAATGGGACTCATCCGTGGACGGTGGCCGTCAAACCAGTGAAAGGTAAGTTTGTGTTCAAAAATGGTGATTCATGAGTTTTTGGTTTTCAATCGAATTAATGGATTGGGAAATGTCTTGGAGGTTGAAAGGAAACTTTTGGAACCAAAACCAAGGTTGGAGATGGTCGGAAGGCCGAGAACAAGGCGGAGGCTTCTGGCTGGTTCAAATGAGCGGTTGGAAAGGTACGATCTCGACCTAAAATTCATGTTTAAACTGTGTAGATCAATAGGAAAGAACAAGATGAAGCCTTAGGACTTGAAATGATTGAAATTGGACAAAGATTGAACGAAATATAGTGTTGAACCGAGATCATCGGTTCGGTTGGACCGAACCGGTCTGGACAAAGGTTAGGGACGATAAACAGTGCCCGGCGCGTGGGTTTCACGCGCAGGGAGTTCAAGCCGAGTGTGGGGGTGCGTGAGGGATATTTTAGGGAAACTTTCAACATGTAAAATAATCTATTCGATGTAACGAACATTTTGGGACTGGTTTCGTGTCGATCGGACACCGTTTCGATATGTTTTGGGGTGTCCAAAGTTTTGAATTGAGTTTAAAAATAGTTAAAAATTCGGAAAAATTACGGGGCTTTAATAGGAGGTTAATGAAGAGGTTAGTAGTCATCTAGTGTGGTTTGGACAGGTTTGAAAGTCCCGATGATAGTGATGGGACCCAGGAGGGCTTTTGGCACGTGTATCGAGGCGACATCGTAGGACAGTCTGTGAGTGGACTTCGTTTTCTAAACTGTGATGCATGCATAACTATTTTATATGTTTTACATACGTGATTTCTTTGATGATGATTGTGGCACTGGTTGTTTACATGATGGCACGTATTTCGAGGTAATCCCATATTTACCCGTTTTTCAAGGATTACGAGTTTATGTTTTGGCTATGTGATTGTGAGTCTAATTATGGTTCTATTGCATGGTTTTGGTTTTGAAAAAATGAATTCAGACATGAGACCCATTTGACTTATGTAATCGGGCCCGAGGCCCCAGTTGGTTTACGAAATCGGGCTGAGACCCTTTTTAGTTATGTGATTGGGGCTGGGGTCCCAGTGGTTTACAAAATCGGCCATGAGGCCCAGTTGAGTTTTATAAATATGATTTTGGGTCTGGGACCCTATGTTTCATAAACGTGATTTCGGGTCGAGGACCTTAAATGGAATGTGATGTTTTATGAGATATTTCGGGCAGGGCCCATTGAAATGTAACGACCCGAAAATTTGAAAAAGGAAAAATTGAAAAATTTGAAGGAAATGACGATTTTGCCCCTAGGTATAAGGGCTGAAAGTTGACTTTTTTTCGGGACCTCGTTTGGACTTTCCGGGGAGACCGTTGGATAGGTCTCGGGACGCTGAATCCGTAGACAGGTGGCATGCGTCAATCGGAGTTCGGACGAGAAAATTATGGGTCTGGAAAGTTCAGGGGCAAAATGGTAAATTGTGACTTCAAGGGTAAAATGGTAATTTGAGGCAGTAGAATTAATTAAAGGGTGACTTTGGCTGATTCAGCCAAAGGAATGACTCAGGAGTTGTTTTAAGTTACATGTGTCACTTGTACATGATCATTAGTGGCACTTGGTTGCTTTGTTGTACAATTAATGAAATTAATTAATCTGTTGCATTATCATATAGGATTAAGTCTCATATGACTAGCAGTATTCGACCAAAACAAAAACAGAGAACACCATTTCCACCCCCTTGATCGATTCTCAGCAGAACAAGAAAGCAAGTGCTAATTGATTGAGCAATTCAGTGTCAATTAGAGAGAAAAACCGAAAGGGAAACAAAGAAAACCCCAATTGAACTGGACTGAGTACACCCGAAAAACCACCTAAAACAATAAATGTCGAATTTGATTTCTTAGACGGTTTCGATTGAAATTGACGTGATATCTAGTCTTCTGGGAGCTAGACGACTCGAACCAAATCGATTGGGGAAGAAATTGGAGGTAATTCGACGAAGAACAGACCGTGCGATCTCTTTGAAATTTGGAGCTTGAGTTCGATTACTTGGAAGTAAGGAACCTTGAAATTGAATCCACAATTGTATTTAGAATGGACGTGGGATGCTTCTTGTGTAATTAATTGAATGAAACAGATCGATTTTGGGTAGGACCCGATTTCAGACCCGTCGGGTTGTTGCTTTGAGTCGACTGCTTTGAGACCGTTTGTTATGAAATTGAGTATACAGAACTTGAATTAAGCATGTATAGATACAATTAACTAAAAGAAATGCATAAATGAGGGTCAAATTGATGGAGAACAGGTCGGGTTGCACCGCGGGTTGCAGACCCGGATAACAGATAGTCGGGTTACATGGAAGACACTGTTCATGTTTACTGTAGCAGCGCGTGAAGGCGCGTGGTAGGTTGTTTGAGAAAGTTTTCAACAGGTGTTTTACTCTATGCAATGTAACGAACATTTTAGAGTTGGTTGCGAGTCAATCGGACACCGGCTCGATAATGTTTCGAGGGTCCGAAGGTTTATGTTATATTTTGAATTAATATTTAAATCCTAGAAAATTACGGGGAATTGATATGATGTAAATTGAGGTGTTAGTAACCCTGAATAATGATTGTGGACAGGATTCAAGATTTCTGGCAAGTGTCGGAAATTACGGACACGCCGGTCCAGTTAGACCGAGATTGCAGAGAAAACCGGACCAGACCGGTCGGACCGGTCGGCTAGAGGACAGGGACGACACTGTGCATGGGCGCGTGAAGCCCACGCGCAATGCAATCCCAGGGCGCGTGTGGGCGTGTGAGGAAGATTTTGGGGGTGGTTCCAACATGTCAAATCATCTATTCGATGTAGCGAACATTTTGGGACTAGTTTCAAGTGGATCGGACATCGGTTCGATATTGTTCAGGCTGTCGGAATGTTTCGGTGCACGTTTAAAAATAGTTAAAAATACCAGAAAATTAGGGGGCTTTAGTGAGGGGTTAATTAAGTAGTTAGTAACCCTCTAAAGTGATTTGGACAGGTTTGGAATCCCGGAGACGACGGTTAACCCGGAAAGGCGTACTATGCGCGTATCGAGGTAGCAGCACGGACGATCTGTGAGTGGGCTTTCTTTCTGAAATCGATGCATGCATAAATGTTTTATATATGTGTTTTGTGATGCCTTGAGTGCATTTTGGTGTGTGCTTACGTACGGGCACGTACTTCGAGGTTTTCAGTTTTATACGTGCTTATACGCGCTTACCCTTCCGATTTCATGAAATGGTTTTGAAAAGGTAAAACCGGGCATGAGACCCATTTTGATTTGGTTTTGACTCGGGCATGAGACCCTTCGCAACGGGTTTTGTGTACAAGGCGACAGACGACGTGATGCTCGCCTCCGGATTGGGATACGTTCCTTCTGGAGAGGTCACGATGCACGTTCCGTTGTCGAGCAGCCATTGGAGGCTCGACTTTGGAGTGCTGACGGTATCGGAGATCGATCAGCGAAGTGTGCACCATGGTATCGAGATGGTTACGTCAGTGATGTGTTCACGGCGACATACCAGGATTGAGAGCGGTTCTGGTTTGATGGTTGCTCGCATCGCTGTGATCGGGATCGTGACTGACCCTGAGATATCGGGCTCGATGCCCAGTTGATTTGAATTCGAGCTCGATGCCTAGTTCATTGTGAAATCGAGCTAGAGGCCCTATTGAGTCTTATGTTCGGGCGAAAGGCCCATTTGCTTGTGTTATCCGGCGTGAGTCCCATTTTTATGGTTTTGTATACTGGTATGTATATACCCTCCTTAAGAGATTATTGATTGGTCTCCTCCAGTCGTCGACCTGGAGAGTCACGATCCACAGACCAGAGTGGGTATCTCCATAGGGATCCCGTTCCAGGAGTGGGCGTTATGATGTGGCCCCGGACCAGATTTAGGAGAGATGATCAAACTAGGTCCGAAGATGAGCCTCTCAGATGGAGAATTCCTGGGATAAGACTCAGAGTGAGACCCCGGGTAGTATGCATACTTATATATATAGAGACATCGTGACTATATCGGGGATGTGTTCCCTAGGGGTTGTGTGCCCCGAGTTGGCATCTTCTCCGGAAATGCCTAGGATCGGTTATATTTGTATATATGTATATGTGGATGAGTTTTCACTGAGATGGCGTTGGGCTGAGACCCTCGCGTATTGGTTTTTGGCTGAGACCCATATGAGATGGTTTTGATACGAGTTCCCACGTGTTTTGGTTTGGGCGGAGGTCCCATGTGTTGTATGACTGATTTCGGGCTAAGGCCCAAATGGTTTGATGGTTCATGATGGTTTATGAGAACCGAGCATGAACCTTAAAAATGGTTTTTGAATGCATGTATATATTTTTAATGAAGGACATAAAGGTCTTTTATGAAACGTTTTATAAAATATTTGTTTTGTCCACTCACAGCTTTTGTATTTTGAATGCCCTTTAGGTTGATCGCGGATGCGGCTGTAACAGAGACGAGACATTGCATTCCTCCTTCGGATCCTAGCGTACTCTGATAGCCCTGGTTGGGTAAAGGATGGAAATATCACTAGTCTGACACTTCGTGTCAGACGGGAGCAGGCACGTCCCATGCTAATCCCGAGGGATTTTGGGATGGGTCCTGTCAGTGGGTATTAGAGCGAGGTAGGCTCATCTGATACTCATAGTACTCTAATACCGGTTGGTATCAGAGCAGAATGTGCGCACAGATTGAGGATGTGATGTCTCTCTAATCGTAACAGCCCATCATCAACCTGATAGTTAGGGTACTAGTACGAGGATTCGGTAGAATCTATACTAATTCGTGTACGTTTGACACATGGTGCTATTGTGTGAGGTTAGTTTGGCAGAAGAAGCCGTGTTTTCCGAGAGGTTGAAACCTCGAGTAGGATCGTTATCCGTGAGAATCTGACGGCTTAGAGTCGCATAGTTACTGGAATAGGATCTAGTATATTAGTAGCAATAAGACGACCTAAGAGTCGGAGTCGCCGAGGCACCATGGCGGACACGGAACGGAGCGTAGTAAAATTCGTGGAGGTCGGATGTTGGGATCGTCCACGATAGAACAACAAGGATCCAGATTGTGCTGCTCAGAGCAGTCAGACGCACGAGAACCTTAGTTGAGACTGGTTTGAATAGGATCGTCGATCCTATTTGGCATGAGAGGCCACGTTTAGAAGTGTCGAATCCCGGAAGGATGTCGACTGGCAAGAGATGCCCGGAGTAGCTGTGGTGTGACGCGATAGGATACGATTATGACGTATAGTAGTGGTGCATCGTTAGGCACGGAATTGGGCCATGTTCTTGTGGAGGCCCGCGATTGAGAGTCGTAGAGTTACAAGAGGACGGGGTCCTCAGGTTGTGGTTATTGATTGTTAGTTGGGATACCAGTATCGGAGTACGACGATCCTTCGATGTCGAGGGTGAGGGATCACTTGAGATGGACATGCTGCAGGGAGTGGCCACTGCAAGGAGCAACTGGGTTGTGTTAACCCTAGTCGGTGATTGGTTGGACGAGTGACCAGGAGAGTGGTACTAGTGGATCAAATTCTGAGATGGACCTATCGGTGGATGTTACGTGTTGAGCAATTAGTGCCGGTGGTGAGTTGACCGCATGGATTTTGAGTCTCGATAGCAGAGTGCTTCTGAGATCGGTCTGCACGAGGTTGTGGCAAACGCTGCTATCGATGGACGTAGTCGAGTCATATCGAGTTGGATAGGCTCAGGTTGGCGTGAGTGATGCACGATACAAGCATTGGTTGTGGGAGTTGGCTCGGTCACGACCGAGTGCGATTACAGAAGAAGAAGAGCTTTGGAATTGAGCAGTGTGCCACGCTACCTTGTGAGGTAATAGAGAGAAGTGGTGATTGCTCAGTTTGAGCGAGGTCATAGGATTGATTTGATTTGCACTTCGTGTGGCGGTGATGCGATGACGTTAACGAGAGTAGACGACGAGCCACTAGCTGAGGAGAGCTCAGTCGTGATGTGCCCATGGTAAGATTCTACCATTACACGACGAGGAGGATTCATCGGATAATTTAGATTTTTCTTGGCAATTGGTGATGGTTGGTTGGCTGCGGTTGACCATACCTCTTGAGTGTCGTGTACGCTAGTTTGAGGAGAATCTGATAGTGAGAAATAGAATGGGTCACTACAATAGTTATCGACAGTTTTCGTTGATCGGAAAGAATGGACAACGTAAGGATTGTCATGAGGATTAGAGATCGGAGGTTTGGGCAATACACAGAGAGTTGTCGGCAGATCACAACAGGAGCATGTTGTGACCCGGTATTCTGGTGGCACATCAGATTAGGATGAATTGACATCCTTTTGGATGTGCATATACAGTCATAAACGGGTAGGCAAATTAGATTGTTTGTGGACATGCGGATGATGTCCGAGTTAGTTGTTGTGATCAAGTTGGTAGTCTTGCCAAAGCGTGGTAGGCATGCGAGTTCAGTGGGCATTGAGAGGGACGGAGAGGATTACGAGTGGCTCAGTGCGAGGTATACCCAATACCTGGTTTGGCGAGGTATGGGTTGTACCTAGTTTTAGGGTACCTGTCCCGAGATCGTTGCGGAAGGATGACACGAGTGTTAGGTGCTGGTTTTGGATCTCATAAGGATTGGGACATGCAAATTAGGTTACCGAAGTGAACGGCAAGGGGAGAAGCCGGAAGGAATCACTGGAAGTGTTTAATCCTGAAGGGAAAGATTAACCATTACAGTAATTATCAGAGAATACTCTTAGTCGGGAAAAAGGGCTTTTAGCTCAGAAAAAGAAACAGTTGGAAGCATACTCATTTCCAACATGGTTGCAACTACTCTCGACTTAGAGGTCGGTGAATGAGGCTTCTCATTTTTTGCTCCTTAGCAGATCGTGCTGGATGACGAAGGATGACATGGGATGAACTTTGTTGTCATCATCTTTAACTTTCCTCATGTGGATTTATGAGGAAGGAGACGACAGTGATGTCAATTGGATTGACTTGGAGATCAGATGATTCGTGGTGTCACGTCTAGTGATGTGACAGGTGAGTACCCAAGACGAGACAGATTGAGTAACGTGAGGATGATCGAGATGACGGAAGTGATTATGACGACCGTGGGGCATTTAGACCGAGGTCTGGTCGTCATTGGAGTGAATTGCCTTACTGATTATGCTAAGCTAGGAATAGAAGAGAACTTTTAAGGATCCCTTAGCATAGTTGGTGAGATGACAGAGTTTGGAAGTGGAAATGAAGGTGAGATGAGGGCGATACTTAGGAATCAATCAGGAAGAGATGAATAGCCGATGCCTCGAGATGGGATTGAGAATAGAGATTGTGTTGGGTTGAGGCTGGCTCGTGACGCACGATTGAACATGAGACCAATGAGTTCTATGATCGGATGTGTTTCGACATAGTGGTATAGTGACTTGACATCGAATGCTGTGTGCTTGAGCAGAAGTGATAGATAGGGTTTGGTTAGATGGTGAGTCGAGAGCTCAAGGCGGTGTGGGTCGGTGGAACCCTAGTGCCTGTTTGTGTTTTCTGTTGAGACAAGTATTCGATCGGAGTTTCGTGTACACCCGGATGGGTGAGACATCGATTGTGAATCGACAGGATGAGTAATATGATGGTTAGGACTCAAGAGCGAGTCGAGATCTGAGTGTGCAGCGGAAGCACAGTGGAGCCGAGCGCTACCGATTAGACACGAGTACGCTCGTGAACTCAGTGGCAGTGAGGATAGCTGTCAGATCGGGTGCTGATCAGGACATCAATTCCGATCGTGAGATGAGAAGAACCATCAGACTGAAAAGTCGACGTGATGACTCTCGCATGCCAACGAACGGAACGCAACTAATGAGAGTTGAGATGGAGCTTGGGAGCTTCGGTGACAGTGCGTACCGACGAGTACGGCGTAGTGACGGATGTGTACTTGTACACGAGAATGGCCGTGTGCGGAGACACGATTGAATTTCCACAGTTGGTCGAGGAAATCGGGTCAATTTGAATTTCGAGGACGAAATTATTGAAGGAGGGAAGATTGTAACGACCCGTCCCAAATTACTAGGATTAATTAAGGATTAATACGAATTAACGAGACTAATCGGGGATTAGACGAGGATTATCAGACGTTCAAGGCAAAATGACAATTTTGCCCCTAGAATGTGCAAAATGTTAACTCTTCATTCGGGCGGTCAAATGGACTTTGACCAATGACTGTGACGTAGTTTGGGAAGTTACGAGTTCATAGACATGTGGCACGTTCGATTCCGACATCCGTGGAAGAAGTTGTGACGATCGGAAGTTCGGGGGCATTTTGGTAATTTGGGTGATTAGGGGCCAATAGTTGACTTTTTACCCGGGAGGTCAGATGGTCAAGGGCCGAGGACCTTTACGTAGATCGGAACGATACGAATCCGTAGAAAGGTGGCACGTCGAATCCGGACGTTCGATGGAGAAATTACGGTTCACGGAAGTTCGAACGTACTATTGCACGTTTTACGAGGCGGGGACTATTTAGCAGCAAGTGGGGCACAGATATTATTGGACAGGCCAATGGATGAGTGACAAGTGTCACCCATCCATTGCCCAGGCCAAACAACTCATGCATATCCCTTTCCTTCATCGATCATTTTCCCATTTCCAAAACCCAAACCCGACCACCATTTTCAATTCAAAACCAAACCCTTCTACCCTATGAGCACTGATGATGCCAAAGAGAGTGAGAGGAGGATCAGATGGATGTGGCGGTTAGCCCAGGCAGAGCTGTCGTGGACGACGGAGGAGGAACCATGCACAGGTAATCGATTTTAACCGATTTAATCCATTTTCAGTTTTAATTATTATGGGATGTTTTGGATGGTTTTAATGAATTAAATAGGTTGCTAGGGTTGTGTTAGGATGGTTTTGAGGGTGGTTGGAGGTTGAGAAACCCCTTGGACAGTTTTGGAAAAATTGAACCGAAGAGGAAATGATGGACCGGTCGGGTTTTGAGGGTTTTGGGGGACGTAATTGATAGTTTCAAGCCCCTAGGATCAAAACAAGAAGATTAGGATTGATTAGGAAGGAAAACATCGAAGATTAGACTGTGTAGGAGCCTGGATCGGTCACGCCGTCCGGTTAGACCGGGATTGCAGAGAAAATAGGATCGGGCCGGTCGGCTGGAGGACAGGGACTACACTGTACATGGGCGCGTGAGGCCCACGCACAGTGCAATCCCAGGGCACGTACGAGTGCGTGAGGAAGATTTTGAGGTTGGTTCCAACATGTCAAATCATCTATTCGATGTAACGAACATTTTGGGACTGGTTTCGAGTTGATCGGACATCGTCTCGATATAGTTCGGGTTGTCCGAAGGTTTCGGTGTGCGTTTAAAAATAGTTAAAAACCCCAGAAAATTAGGGGGCTTTAGTGAGGGGTTAATTAAGTAGTTAGTAACCATCTAAAGTGATTTGGACAGGTTTGGGAATCCCTAATGGTTCACTGAGAAAATGTTTTGATTATTGATTTGACGATGCATGCATACTTTTTAGTGAAGGGAAAAATAAATCTATTTATGAAATGTGTTTTATGAACTTATTGATTTTCGTCCACTCACAATTCTGAATGATTTTATTTCCTTTCAGGTTGATCACGGATGTGAGCTGTAACAGAGACCGAGACATAGTACTCCTCCACCGATCCTGGCGTGCTCTGGGAGCCCCGTATGGGCTGAGCTACGTATTATCCCTTGTCTGACACGTCGTGTCAGACGGGAGCATGGTACATCCCACGTTAATTCCTGTGGGATTGGGATGGGTCGTGTCACTGAGCACGCACATCGACCATTGCGAGAGGCTGCTCCTATCTCCAAGACGACACTACTCACACCATCGCCACTGGCTACCTTTACGGTTGCCTGCTCAGCGGACTCGCCATGACGGCCGTTTGCCACGCCATGTATTCTCTCCCCTACATGACCCATCGAAGAAGATAAGTGACAAGCCCATAATTTCCTTTTTACCATTACTATTATTCACTCTTTTGGGCTGAAAGTTGGGCTCTAAAAAAACAGATGTTATAGCATCTAAACAGTTGGGCTGCATTTCTTTCCTCAAAACGGTGGGCCTCTACTCTTTTTTTTTTACTCAAACCATTGGGCTCAAAATTTCATAGTTTGACACATTTGGGCTAAAAAAAAAACAGATACTATAACTCATTACCTGAGCTCAAAAATTTCACACATTTAGGCTTTCATTTTTTTTTTTCACCCACACACCACATTCGAGCCATAATTTCTTAACCTAAAAGCACACATTGGGCTACATTTTATACATGCTTACACACGTAAACTCGCCACATCTTACTCACATCAAACAGGCATATTATGCGCGTACTGACCCACTTACATATTTTTATTTTTCCACATATATTATTAAATCCTACAAATTTACGAATCATCAAAAATTGTTCTTCTTGCTAAAACTTGTCGGATAACTCGATTGTCGACCGACATACTAGCAGCACCTGGTCGGTCAGCATGCCCCATATGACGACTTCTTCTTCAACCTACTTGACACCCGACCGGTGGGTTTTCTCAACATCCATTTGCTCATGGGTCTACCACCCTGAATCATCAAAATTGGTTCATCTTGCTAAGACTTGTCGGATAACTCGATTGTCGACCGACATACTAGCAGCACCTGGTCGGTCAGCATGCCCCATATGACGACTTCTTTTTCGACCTGTTCGACACCGGACCGGTGGGTCTTCTCAACATCCATTTGCTCATTGGTCTACCACCTACATTTATGCGCTTGAACAGGGCTATATGTAACGACCCGTCCTGAATTCCAAGATTAGATTAGTGACTAATCACGATTAGTGAGATTAATTGATGATTAGTTGAGCGAATTCGGACGAACGATGCAAAATGACCGTTTTGCCCCTAGGCGTGGGCAAAACGTTGACTTTTCATTCTGGCGGTCAAACGGACTTTGGTCGATGACCGTAACGTAGTTTAGGACATCACGAATTCATAGACATGTGGCACGTTCAATTTCGACATTCGAGGAAGATGTTATGAAGTTCGGAAGTTCAAGGGTAAATTGGTAATTTTGGTTAAAAGGGGTAAATAGTTGACTTTTGGACCTGGAGGTCCGATGGCCGAGGGCCAAGGACCGTTACGTAGATCGGGACGATACGAATCCATGGACAGGTGGCACGCTGAAATCAGACTTCGAACGGGAAATTTATGGGTCACGGAAGGCCGATTTCACTATACACGTACTTCGAGGCAATGATGATTTGGCAATATCTGATTGGCCAGATATTTTAAGCGGGACTCATGGATGAGTGACGCTTGTCACTCATCCCATTGGCTAAAACCCCTAAATTGTGGATCTAACATAATTAAATAATATTATTTAATTAATTCTATAATCTAATCTTTCTAACACTAAATCCTAACCTTCCATCCTAATTAATCCCTCAAATCCTCACCATTCGTCCATCCCATCTCCCTCTCATCTCATCAGCTATCATCATTTTCTTTGTTCATCTTCAAAACCCGAAACCACCATATTTTCTTCTTCTTCTTTCAAAAAAACCTGAAACCACACACACATCACCATCAGCTGTGCTTGTGTATGACCGTGAGAGAGTGAGGAAGGACTGAGGAATACAAGAGCGACGGCCAGAGCTGTAACACCTCAGAAATTCGTGGATTTTAATATTGTGATTTAATGTGTGAATTGACGCTTTTGCCCTTGTGATTGGTATGGCCAAATTGTTGACTTTTTGATTGATGAATAAAATGGACTTTGACCTATGACCGTGACGTAGTTCGGGATGTCACGAGTTCATAGACAGGTGGCACGTCCAATTCGGACGATCGGGGAAAAAGTTATGACTATCGGAAGTTCAGGGGCATTACCGTAATTTTGACGGTTGGGGCGAAAATGTTGACTTTTCGTTTGACAATTAATTTTCACGCGACTCCAAGACCGATAGGTAGGTCTCGACGTCCTGAGTCCGTAGACAGGCGGCACGCCGAAATCGGACTTCGTATGGCTGAGTTACGGGTCTAGAAAGTGAAGGGCAATTTGGTAATTATTTGAACCAGGGGCATTTTGGTCTTTTTGCCCTGGTTACTGTAGCAAACCGCGAGGGACATGGGCGGCACCACCATGTTCGGTGGCTCTGAGTGCGATTTGTTTACTGGTGAATGTGGGTTGGAAAGTATTGATTGTTTAAACCTTTTTGAAGCATCAAACGTGGTCTGATTCTTCCAGCTACACGATCAAATTGATTAATCGAAATTCGAAGCTTTCGGGGGACAAATTTCAGTGGACAAATTGGACACCCACGAGCCTCTGGGACGGCTTGAAATTGTTTAAAACTGATTAGGACATGTGTGAGCATCACTCTGATGCAGAGATAACTGAAAACGGGTGAGGAAAACCGGAGAAGCCATTTCTGGAAAAATTGGAGGGAAAATCGGGTTTTGATTTCTGGTGACTGTTGGACCAAACCAAGGCCTGGTTTAGTCTTCTGGGAGTGTTTGGAACTCAACCACATCGAAATCGAAGGCCATCAGCCACGGCTGAGCTGGGACGGTGACTGCTGTTTTCAGGGAAATCGCAGAGCTTGGGACGACGACCTTCAGGTACTTTCAGACACAATTGATTGTTCATTTTGGTTCGTTTTGATCCTATTATACTTCCTGTGAAGTTAATTGGACAATGGGTTTGAAACCAGTGAGTTCTGGTGATTGACCCGTTTGGTTGATCACGGGTCGAAGGGCCATTTAAGGATTGGATTTGGATAATTAACAACTCAGAACTTAAATTAGATGTTTAAATAACATGTTAGGATCAAATTGGATTGAAATCGAGTAGGAATTGATGGGTAATCAACCGGGTCAAGCCGCGGGTGGCAGGCCCGAATTACAGACAAACGGGTGAAGGTGCTGACACTGTAGCTACAGTGTCAGGCGCGTGACTTTCACGCGCAGCCACTTTGGGCGGCGCGTGAGGGCGCGTTGGGGCTTATCTCCGATCACGATCAACATGACTTTTATTCCTCTCATTATTCTGAACATTTTTGGTGAATTAACCATGTTGATCTGAGATAGTTTGAAGGGTCAGTTTAGGGCCGGTTGCCTCGGGAAACGTGTTGACAGTTTCCCCGAACCGGCTTCTATTTCGAACTTTCTTTTGAATAAATATTAAGGACTTGTAGTGACCCTTACGTGTGAATTGAACTGACAGGAATTGTACGATAATCTCGGTACAGGTCCGTACGCGCAGATTCGCAGCGGAATCGTACAGTGAGTGGGCCCGTTTTCATTAAACCCTTGCATGCTTAAATGTTTTCGGATTTACTTATATGTTCACATGCTGGAATCGATAAATGGTTTTGATGATATTGAAATTTCGGTTATGGTACGTTTCATGGTATTTGGGCATGAGACCCGTCTGATGGAACGTAACAATCGGTCCAGATTTTACCTATGTATACATATATGCTTGCATTCGGATATCAATAAAATGTATTTGGTACTGCACTGTATAGATCCTTCCATATTATATTGTCTCCTCCGAATGAGGTACCCCGGAGAGGTCACGGACGTCTAGAACGTCCAGCGTCTACGACGCTAAGCATCGGGGATGCAGTAACCGAACAGTGTTCGGGGATTGAACTCGGAATTGAGACCCAAGTGGCACGCGTAGCCTTGTGATTGTGACCTTATTGGACGTCAGGGACGTCAGACATCAGGGATGTCGGGATTGGAGTGTATAGTGCAGTGGATAAAATTATGGTTATGGTTTTATTACATGCCTTATTATTCATATTATGTTATTTATGATTTTAAATGATGCTGCATGCATGTTTGGAAAATGGAGGGGTAAAGTATATGTTTTACTTATCAAATGATTTTATAAACTTGAGTTCGGTCCACTCACCCTTAATGCTTTTGGTAACCCCTCCAGGTCGTGATACTGAGGTAGAGGAGGAACCTGAGGCTGAGGCATAGATCTACTTCTGCGTACCTGAACCCCTGTTGGGTGGTTTACCCGCAGGTTTACTTTAGATTCGTGCTCGCAACTTGTAATTTTAGATTTCATCCCTTGTCTGACATCTGTTTAATTCGGATTTGATGTAAACTTTTATTCAGTTTTTATGCATTTGATGTTTTGAGGTTAAAATTGGTATGAATTATTGGGTGTCAGACGGGAGCAGGGCACGTCCCCTTGTGGTCCCTGTGGGATCGGGGCGGGTCCTGTCAAGAGCCACGGCGGCTCACGGCGGAGGGAACCCGTGAGGTAAGTTTTATTCAAAAATTGGAAATCGGGTTTTATTGGGTTTTAATCAAACCTAAGGATTGGATTATGTTTCTGGAGACCTTAGGAGGAGCTTGGGATTGATTGTGAGGCTTTGGAAGGCCAGGAACGACGGTGAACGGCGAAGGAACCCGCCACCGCCATTGTCGACGTATGAAGGTACGTGTTTGGTGGTTTTGATTTCGTTTTAATGTTTAAAAAGATAACAAACAAGATTAGGAAGGAATTAGGATTAAAATGGAACGAAATGGGATGAAAATGGATGAGATTGGATGATGAACCGGTCCAGATTGGTTCCACCGATCCAGACCAGTTCGGCCGGTCCAGAACCAGTGAACCCGGTTTACTGCGGGTTGAAGGAGATGAATAGTGCCCGCGCGTGGGCTATACGTGCAGGGGATTCATTGGGCGCGTGGGGGTGGTTGTCCCATCTTTTGGGAATGTTTTCAACACGTGAAATCTTCTATTCGATGTAACAAATATTTTGGGACTGGTTTCGGGTCAATCGGACACCGTCTCGATAATGTTCGGGGCATCGGAAGGTTTCGGATCGGGATTAAAAATAGTTAAAAATTCCAGAAAATTACGGGGCTTTAGTGGGAGGTTAATTAAGTAGTTAGTAACCTTCTATTACGATTTGGACAGGTTTGGGAGTCCCGGTGACGGTGATTGGCTCGGGAAAGCCGTATGACATGCATATCGAGGCGGCAGCTCGGTCGGTCTGTGAGTGGACCTTGTTTTCTAAATTGGTGCATGCATAAATGTTTATTATATGTTTTAAATACTTTTTTGTGATTCCATGAGTGCATTTGGATGTGTGGTTACGTATTGGAACGTATTTCGAGGTTACGGCCCTATACGGTGCCAATACGGGTTTGTATGTCTTTATTGGTCTAAATGAAATGGATTTGGATTTCCAAAAGGATAAACTCGGGTATGAAACCTATTTGGTTTTGTCTCAGGAATATGACGCTATTGATGACCTACGGGTCTGAATAGTGGTCGCGGCTAGTGTTGTGTGCACGGCGACAGACGATACAACGCTCGCCTCCGGATTGGGATGTGTTCCTTCTAGAGAGGTCACGATGCACGATCTGTTGTCGGGTAGCCGATGGAGGCTCGACTTCGGAGTGCTGACGGTTCAGGATATCGATCGGTGATGGGTGCACCATGATCTTGTGATGGTCGAATCGGTTGATACGTTCACGGCGACATACTAGGATTGAGGGCGATCCTGGATGGATGGTTGCACGCATCACTACGATCGGAGTCGTGACTGGCCCTTAGATATCGGGCACGATGCCCAGCTGATGTCATATGTTCTGGCACGAGACCCAGTTATTTTACATTGATGATTTCGGTTCAGGGACCCTAGATGGATTTCCAAGTTCATGGCAGTTTATGGGAACCGGCATGAACCCTGGAAAGGTTATTGTGGTACATGACGGTTTATGGGAACAGGGCATGAACCCTTAAATGGATGTTATAGATCATGACGGTTTAGGGGGACCAGGCATGAATGTTTATGTTATGTATATATATATATATGTATGTATATTCATATACCTTCCTTTACTTGTACTATCTCTTCTAGGGAGGGTTGTTGGCCTGGATGGACCCCGGAGTAGTCACGGAGCACTGACTGAGTGGAGTCGCCCCAGTTGGGTTCCTTACTCTCAAAAAGGCTTGTACTATAACCTCAGGGCGGGTCATTGGTCTACGGACAATGACCTTAACCTTGAGAGTAAGGAAATGGCCCAGTATGTGAGTAGAGTCGCCCCAGTATGTGATATCATTGGTTGTGTGATTATATGTATATATGATATATGACATGTGATGTATACGATATATGATGTGTGATGTATACATTTTTTTTAGGCTGAGTCTCGTATGTTTGGTATTTTTATAGATTTGGGAAATGGCCCGCGTATTCGGTTTCATTTACGATTTTGGCTAAGGCCCTAATGAACGGTTAGATAAATGGTTTTCGAATGCATGCATGCTTTTTAGTGAAGGGTACAAATGTCTTCGTTAAAATGTTTTTATAAACTCTTGTTCTGTCCACTCACAGCTTTTAATGTTTTGACTGCCCTTCAGGCTGAAAGCGGATGTGGACTGTAGCAGAGACCGAGATATCACATACCTCATCCGGATCCTGGCGTACTCTGATATCCCGAGAGGGCAAAGGTCGAAAATATCCCTTGTCTGACACTTCGTGTCAGACGGGAGCAGGGTCGTCCCGCATTAATCCCGGGAGGATTGGGACGGGTCCTGTCACTATACATCATAAACACCTGAACACAATCAGGTAACACTTCCAATTAGAAACCCCTTCTAACCATCATTATTGACGTACTCATACATGTCACACACACATGCGCTCTCGCATACCAACATACATGTCACACACACATGCCCACGCGCATACCAACATACATGCCCTCGTGCATTCAGATATACATGCCACTCATACATGCCCTCGCGCATACCGACATACATGCCACTTGTAACGACCCGAAAATTCGAAAAAGTAAAATTTGGAAAATTTGAAGGAAATGACGATTTTGCCCCTAGTTATAAGGGCCGAAAGTTGACTTTTTGATCAGGACCTTATTTTGACTTTTCGAAAAGACCGTTGGATAGGTCTCGGGACGCTGAATTCGTAGACAGGTGGCATGCGTCAATCAGAGGTCGGATGTGAAAGTTATAGGTATGCGAAGGCTAGGGGCATTTCGATAATTATGCAAGGAAGGGCAAATTGATCTTTTTACATGTTTGCTGACTCATCAGGGGCATTAGCCGTGCTTGGACATCTGTCCCTCAGTATTTGGATGAGAATTGGTTAGCTAGTGACATCTGTCACAGTCAAATGTGGATTAGTGGCTCTGGTTGCCGCTAAACAGAATAAACACAAATAAACCTATCCATATTCCATTGTTGATCATAATTGATCAATTCAATCCCAGACGTGTAGAGACTGAACAGAGAGAATAAAAGGGGAACTGTAGAGTGAAAAACGAGAAGAAACGAGGAGAGAACATTGAAAGAAAACCCAGAAACCCGAGAGGAAAACCCTAAACTAGACTTTGAATACTTGAATCTCGATTTTCAAGTATTGGACTAATTGAAGTGAAATTGAGTTGATATTAAGTCTTCTGGGAGCTAAACGAATCGAACCAAATCAAATGGGAAGGGAATTGATGGAGATTTGATTGAGAACGAGCCTTGCGACAGTTCTGAAATTTTGAGGTTTGGTTGGATTGATTCAAGGTAAGAAATAATGTAATTGATGTTGAAATTGTGTTCATATGATTCCTCTGCCACTTCCTGATTCATTAGAATGTACAATTTAAGTCAAATTGGTCGAATTAGGATTTTAAATTTAACGGGTATCGAAATTGAAATTGGTAGTTTTAATCTATATTGTATGAATTTAAGGATACAGAACTCAAATTAAGGTCACAAAGATGAGATTAGAAGAATCAATTGAAGGAATTGATGTGAAATTGGACAAGATTGAACCGGGTTGCTTCGCGGGTTGCAGACCAGTATGACAGTGAATCGGGTGAGAACGATGACACTGTAGCACCACTGTTCACGCGCGTGGTTTTCAAGCGCAGCCGCTTGCGGTGGCGCGTGAGGGTGCGTGGTGAGTTTTCTGGGGAAGTGCTTAACAGGTGTTTTACTCTATGCAATGTAACGAACATTTTAGAGTTGGTTTCGAGTCAATCGAACACCGTCTCGATAATGTTTCGAGGGTTCGAAGGTTTATGTTATGTTTTAAATTAATATTAATTCTCGAAAAATTATGGGAAATTAATATGATGTTAATTAGGTCATTAGTGACCCTGAATAATGATTTTGGACAGGATTCGAGATTCTTGGAAAATGTCGGAAATTACCGAAACGCGTGCAGCTCGAAAAACGAGTGATATGGACGGTGTGTGAGTGGACGTTTGTTTTATAAACCATTATGCATGCATAGTTAAATGTTTTACATGATTGATTGCATGATTTGAGTTGCAATGATATCCTGATGATGTGACATGATTATTTGTGATTTAATGATTATTTTAATCGGTCTTTTGGGCACTTTTTACGAGGAATATGCAAATGATATTTTAGGCTAGGCCCGGAGTAAAAAGGTTTCAAAAAGGATATTTTGACTTAATTGGTGAGTCAAGGATGATTTTTAGATTATTTTAATGTTTTCAATGTGATTGTACGGAATTGCGTGTAAATGGCATTTGGGCTTGAGACCGTGTCAGGAATGCCTTTGACTTGGTTTGAAGTCATGGATATGATTGGTATGTGTTGTGGTATGGATTGTGTTGGTGATTGTGGATACTGGATCATGTTCTGGATGGTGCGTGTGCAATTCCCAGACATGACGGATATGACTCGGATGGTGCCTGAGTGCAGTTCCCAAGGTTGGCCTACGCGTAGTGTGGATGTGACTGTGTGATTGTTTGTGAACTTGTGAATAGCACAGATTGATTGATTGATTGATTGAGCACTTGTGAGTAGTGCTGTTTGATGTTGATCGTGATTGCATACTGGTATTGAGTACGGGTTCTGGTCTGTGTGGCCAGGTGAGTATGTTTTCATATGTTTGGCTTGAGAGCCGGGATTTGATACTGTTCATGTGATTTGGCTGGAAAGCTGGTGATTGTGATTCATATGTTTGTCCCTATGGTTTGATAAACTGGAAGGTAAATGAGATATTTTGAAATGTATTTTTAAATGATATTATTTTTGTCCACTCACACCTTTCCTGTTTTGATGACCCTCCAAGTCGTGGCACGACGTTCGGGCCTGATTGAGAGGCGGAGACATGAGCGGAAATCAGTGCAGTTATCCCTTGTCTAACAGGTGCTGAAGGGTAGTTTCGGGACTTCAGTTGACTTGTCAGACGGGAACAGGACCGGGCACGGTTATCAAAGTCCAGTTGGGACGGGTCCTGTCACCACTCATACATGTCACACATACATGCCCTCGTGCATTCAGACATACATGCCACTCATACATGCCACACATACGTGCCCTACCCTCGTGTATTCAAACATACATGCCACTCATACATGTCACACATACATGCCCTCGGGCATGCTGACATACATGCCGCTCCTACATGTCACATATACATGCTGACACAACCCACCCCCAATCCCCCTGGATTAAAAGGTAAGCCATGCTCCCTGTCTAACCTGCATACGACACGAAAGCTAAACACCCGTTCAACCCCCATGGAACACGTAAGCCAAACAAAGGATACCTAGGTCAACATCATCCAAATACAACTTCCGATTTCCCAGAGTGCGTAGAAACCACTGTGGATCGTGTGTGATATCTCAGTCTTGCCAACAACAGCCTGCACCGCATCAACCTGAAAGGCATCGAAAAATCGAGAAGACTGTGAGTGGAAAAAAATAAATAATAAGTTCAGAAAACATTTTATTAGAAAAGACATTTATGCCCTCCATGTAAAATCAATGCATGCATTCGAATACCATTTCAAGTTCAAGATAATAAAAACCGTTTATGAAAATCAGAAATCAAAATCAAAGTACGGGAACTCAGCTCAAAAATCCGTAAAATCCAATCATTCGGGCCACAACCCAAAACATCTGAAAACCATTTGAAAATCAATAATAAATCACAAGTCAATCAATCTACTGGATCTCACATCAACGAGTCTTTAAACTCAAAACCACATATATCAGGCCTTCCCGGGATATCAACGAGTCTTTAAACTCAAAACACAAACAATAGGCCTTTGGGGATATCACAACAACCGAGTCTTTAAACTCACGAGTCTTTAAACTCAAAACATATCAATCCACGACCCTCCCCCGTCATCAATCAACCGGGTCTTTAAACCCAAAACTAGATCCAGCAACAGCAACGGGTCTTTAAACCCAAAACCATGTGAAAATCATAGGAAGTCCAGAAATCCATCGAAAACCAAATTCCAAAACCAAATCTGAAATCATCATTTGAAATCCCGAATTCAAATCCAGAAATCACATGAAAATCGAAATCCGAAGCTTTAGGAACTGGGCCTCACACCCGAAGTCACTTTTCCGAAATCAATTTGTAAATCCTTGAATTCAAATCATAATTCAAATCCCAAAAGCAAATCATCGAAATCATATCAAATCACAACATAAGACATAATCTCGTAAAATGTGTAAATACGTAAAATATCTCGAAATACGTGCAAAACGGAAATCATAAAGATCATAAGCATAAACATAGAAATCACATATAAAATATTTATGCATGCATCATAATTTAGAAAGCAAAGTCTACTCACAGACCGTCCTCGCTACCGCCTCGATACACGTGCAATTACGCTTTCCCAGCTAATCCACTATCACCGAACTTCACGAACTTGTCCATATCACACACGAGGTCACTAACTATTTCATAATGCTTTTACTAAATCCCCGTAAATTTTTCCAAATTTTTAACTATTTTTAAACTTGATCCTAAACCTTCGGACATCCCGAACTATATCGAAACGATATCCGATCGACTCAAAACCAGTCCTAAAATGTTCATTACATCGAATACTTGAAAATTCATGTTGACAACTTCCCCAGAAAGTGTGCCACGCGCCCTCACGTGCCGCCCAAAGCGGATGTGCGTGGGCTTCACGTGCCTGGTATTGTTGTTCTTCTTCTTCAGTCAAACCCAATCTGAACCGATCTAGACCGACCCGATCCAAATCAAACCGACGAGAACGGTTCAACCCCATAACTCGTTCATTTTGACTCCATTTTCACTCCTGTTTGATCCTATAGCGTCGTCTAGTCCTATTCTATCAATCTACGATTTCAAAATCACGAAAACAAGCCAAGATCGTACCTTCTTGATCGATTCATGAACTGTTCATCCTTCCTCTGTCGTGTCCTCACTACTCAAGCCACCTTAAGCCACGATTTCAAGCCCAAAAGCCTCATTTCATCCTCCTAAACCTTTCCCAAGTAATAGAAATGAGCAACAACCCCTAAACCATGGTTTACTATTTTGAACCAAAACAGAACATATCTCGGGTCTTACCTCCTCTCGCCGCCGTGGGCCACCGCCGTGACCACCGTTGGGGTCGTCTCACCGCTCCCTCCATACTTCCTTCACACAGCACACACAATCGAAGAGGTTTGAGGGTATTTGTACAAGTGTGGAGTTCACGGGTTTGCAAAGGATTTCACGGGTTTGCTCACGGAGTCATGCCCACCGTCTACGATGGCCCTCCACCAAGGCACCAACATACTCGTCTCTTCCCACTCTCTCATTTTCCTTCACATCTCCCTAACAATTATGAAAATCAAAGGGAAATGGGTTTCACGGTCACACACACTCTGTTTCTCTCAAACCCGTGCAACCATTTTGAACAAATGTAAGGCGACCTACAGGGTTCTACAACCATCTAGAGATGGGACAAGTGTCCCACAACCATTGGGCACAAATCCCAAAGTACCAGCTGTCCTAATTTTACTGGGCACAGATCCCAATGTAAAGCAAAAAGACCAAATTGCCCCTTGCACCAAATTACCAAAATACCCCTTATCTTCCGAGATCCATAACTTCTTCCTCGAATGTCGGAATCAAATTTGCTGGTTGTCTATGGACTAGTGACGTCCAGAACTACGTCACAGTCATTGGCCAAAGTTCGTTTGACCGCTCGAATCAAAAGTCAACGTTTCACCCATTCAAGGGGCAAAACCGTCATTTCGCACCGTCCGTCCGAAATTACTCAAAGAATCATCGCTTAATCTTCACTAATCCATCATTAATCACTACTATAATCCTGAAATCCGGGACGGGTTGACACGACCCATCCCAATCCCCCCGAGATTACCGTGGGATGTGCCATGCTCCCGTCTGACACGAAGTGTCAGACAAGGGATAACCTGATGCCGCTGCCCAAAGGGGGCCTCCAGAGTACACAAGGATCGATGGAGGAGGTATACGATGTCCCAGTCTCTGCTGCAGTCACATCCGTGATCAACCTGAAGGGCATTAAAAACAACCAAAAGCTGTGAGTGGACGAAAATCATTAAGTTCATAAAACACATTTCACAAGACATTTATGCCCTTCATAAAAACGTATGCATGCCTCGAAAACCAGTAATCAAAACATTTACTCAACAAGCCATTAGGGCCTTAGCCCAAAAACCGTAACCCAAAACCAAGTGTGGGAACTCAGCCCAAAACTGTAGAATACCAAATCCGTAAATACAAAACCAAGTGGGCCACTGCCCAAATCCATAAACACAAATCCAACCGAAAAACCATTTCATAGATCCAATAGTCCATATTTACCACATTATCATCTCAGGCATCCCAGATGCCTAGCATCCCAGACGCATATCTCACGGTATAATAAGCAACGCGTGCTGCCCGGGGTCTCTTCGGGTTAATATCTCTGACATCCTAGATGTCTGACGTCCCAGACGCCTAATCATAGCAATCCTGCTCCTGAGTCACTATACGGTCCGGTAGCTCTATACAATGACCCCTCGCAGGCAACGCACCGTGACTTCCCTAGTGTCGCAGACACCTGGAGGAGACTATCATATATCCTCGTATCAAGATGGTATATGGAAAACAGTTTTATCAAATCAATTCACAACATTTCAATGGGACAAGTACCATTGGGCACAAATCCCAAAGTACCAGCTGTCCTAATTTTACTGGGCACAGATCCCAATGTAAAGCAAAAAGACCAAATTGCCCCTTGCACCAAATTACCAAAATACCCCTTATCTTCTGAGATCCATAACTTTTTCCTCGAATGTCGGAATCAGATTTGCTGGTTGTCTATGGACTAGTGACGTCCAGAACTACGTCACAGTCATTGGTCAAAGTTCGTTTGACTGCTCGAATCAAAAGTCAACGTTTCACCCATTCAAGGGGCAAAACCGTCATTTCGCACCGTCAGTCCGAAATTACAAAACGAATCATCGCTTAATCTTCACTAATCCATCATTAATCACTACTCTAATCCTGAAATCCGGGACGGGTTGACACGACCCAACCCAATCCTCCCGGGATTACCATGGGATGTGTCATGCTCCCGTCTGACACGAAGTGTCAGACAAGGGATAACCTGATGCCGCTGCCCAAAGGGGGCTTCCAGAGTGCGCAAGAATCGATGAAGGAGGTATGCGATGTCCCAGTCTCCGCTGCAGTCACATTCGTGATCAACCTGAAGGGTATTAAAAACAACCAAAAGCTGTGAGTGGACGAAAATCATTAAGTTCATAAAATACATTTTACAAGACATTTATGCCCTTCATAAAAACGTATGCATGCCTCGAAAACCAGTAATCAAAACATTTACTCAACAAGCCATTAGGGCCTTAGCCCAAAAACCGTAACCCAAAACCAAGTGTGGGAACTCAGCCCAAAACTGTAGAATACCAAATCCGTAAATACAAAACCAAGTGGGCCACTGCCCAAATCCATAAACACACATCCTACCGAAAAACCATTTCATAGATCCAATAGTCCATATTTACCACATTACCATCTTCGGCGTCCCAGATGCCTAGCGTCCCAGACGCTTGACATCCCAGACGTCGTATCTCACAGTATAATAAGCAACGCGTGCTGCCCGGGGTCTCTCCGTGTCAATATCTCTAACATCCTAGATGTCTGACGTCCCAGACGCCTAATCATAGCAATCCTGCTCCTGAGTCACTATACGGTCCGGTAGCTCCGTACAATGACCCCTCGCAGGCAATGCACCGTGACTTCCCTAGTGTCCCAGACACCTGGAGGAGACTATCACATATCCTCGTATCAAGATGGTATATGGAAAACAGTTTTATCAAATCAATTCACAACATTTCAATGGGACAAGTGTCCCACAACCATTGGGCACAAATCCCAAAGTACCAGCTGTCCTAATTTTATTGGGCATAGATCCCAATGTAAAGCAAAAAGACCAAATTGCCCTTTGCACCAAATTACCAAAATACCCCTTATCTTTCGAGATCCATAACTTCTTCCTCGAATGTCGGAATCAGATTTGCTGGTTGTCTATGGACTAGTGACATCCAGAACTATGTCACAGTCATTGGTCAAAGTTCGTTTGTCCGCTCGAATCAAAAGTCAACGTTTCACCCATTTAAGGGGCAAAACCGTCATTTCGCACCGTCCGTCTGAAATTACTCAACGAATCATCGCTTAATCTTCACTAATCCATCATTAATCACTACACTAATCCTGAAATCCGGGACGGGTTGACACAACCCATCCCAATTCCCCAGGGATTACCGTGGGATGTGCCATGCTCCCGTCTGACACGAAGTGTCAGACAAGGGATAACCTGATGCCGCTGCCCAAAGGGGGCTTCCAGAGTGCGCAAGGATCGATGGAGGAGGTTTGCGATGTCCCAGTCTCTGCTGCAGTCACATCCGTGATCAACCTGAAAGGCATTAAAAACAACCAAAAGCTGTGAGTGGACAAAAATCATTAAGTTCATAAAACACATTTCACAAGACATTTATGCCCTTCATAAAAACGTATGCATGCCTCGAAAACCAGTAATCAAAACATTTACTCAACAAGCCATTAGGGCCTTAGCCCAAAAACCGTAACCCAAAACCAAGTGTGGGAACTCAGCCCAAAACTGTAGAATACCAAATCCGTAAATACAAAACCAAGTGGGCCACTGCCCAAATCCATAAACAAAAATCCAACCGAAAAACCATTTCATAGATCCAATAGTCCATATTTACCACATTACCATCTCCGGCATCCCAGATGCCTAGCGTCCCAGACGTCATATCTCACGGTATAATAAGTAACGCGTGCTGCCCGGGGTCTCTCCGGGTCAATATCTCTGACATCCTAGATGTCTGACGTCCCAGACGCCTAATCATAGCAATCCTGCTCCTGAGTCACTATACGGTCCGGTAGCTCCGTACAATGACCCCTCGCAGGCAATGTACCGTGACTTCCCCAGTGTCCCAGACACCTGGAAGAGACTATCACATATCCTCGTATCAAGATGGTATATGGAAAACAGTTTTATCAAATCAATTCACAACATTTCAATGGTTCCTGTCCGTAATCTCCATAAAACATCACAATTCCATTTAGGGTCCCCGACCCGAAATCACATTTATAAAACATAGGGTCCTAGACCCGAAATCACATTTATGAACCAACTGGGCCTCATGCCCGATTCTGTAAACCACTGGGCCCACTGCCCGAATTTGCAAATCAATTGGGCCCCTCGCCCGATTTCGAAAATCAACTGGGCCCCTGGCCCGATAGTATAACTCAAATGGGTCTCAGCCCGATTTCGTAAACAACTGGGCCCCTGGCCCGATTTCATAAAGCAATTGGGCCCTCGGCCCGATTACGTAACTCAAATGGACTCCCAAGTCCGAGGTTTCCAAAATAATTGGGTCTCATGCCCGAATTCATCTTTCCAATTTCAAAACCATTTCATCACATTATTCATGAAACCACAAGCACGTAAAATCACAATAAAATCGTCAGCCTCGATATACGTGCAATACAGAAAACATCTCGAAATACGTACAACATACGTGAAATCAATAATCACAATCATCATAATGGAAATCACGTATATGAAACATATAACACATTTAGGCATGCATAGTATTTATAAAACCAAAGTCCACTCACAAACCGTCCAACGATGAGCCTCGATATTCGTGTCATAGGCCTTCCCGGGCCATACCACTATCACCGGGACTTCTAAACCTGTCCAAATCACATTAGAGGGTCACTAACCTCTTCATTAACCTCCTATTAAAGTCCCATAATTTTTCTGAATTTTTAACTATTTTTAAACTCGATTCAAAAACCTTCGGACGTCCCGAACAATATCGAAACGGTGTCCGATCAACACGAAACCACTCCCAAAATATTCGTTACATCGAATAGATTAAAAGTCATGTTGGAAGTTTCCCCAAAATACCCTTCACGCCCCCCCCCCACGCGCCATTTGAACCCCCTGCGCGTGAAACCCACGTGCTGGGTACTGTTCATCGTCAAGCTCTGGTGAACCCGGTTCACTAGTTCGAACCGGTTCAGCCGAACCGCTGAATCGACCCGGTCGGTTCTCAGTTATTCCTCAACCATTTTCCATCCCAATTAATCCTAGGGTTTTATCTATCCATTTCCAATTGATCAGTGGTTTCAAAATCAAGAAATAAGTTCATTTCTATACCTGTTCGTGGAAGAGTGCAGACCGGCCACCTGCAACCGTCGTGCCTGCATGATCCCAGCCACCTCTCGTCTTGGTTTTGCACTCACTAGACTCCAGGGACATTCAGAAACAACTACTAATTAACATAATCGAACAAAAAACCTTAAACCTGACACTGCCATTTTTGAACCGTAACAGGTCCTATCGGTTTTCACTCACCTTGCAGTCCTGAGCTCAGCCGTGGTCACCACCATGGTCCTCTTGACTTCAGGGGCTCCATCCACTCCTCCAGAGCGATCAACAACCCACCAAAATCGATCTTTCAATTTTCGAATTGGATAACCTCCTCTGTTTTTCCCCACCGTCGTCCCCGCCGTCTCTCTTCGTCTCTCAACCCTCACCAGATAGTTAGTCTCTCACACACACCAGCACAGAAGAGGTTGGTGAGGTGGTTCATGTGTGTTGTTCGAATAATGATGAACCGTGTAGGTGGGTGTAAGTGTTTCGGGTGGGAAAATATGAGAGTGAGAGAGGGGTGAAGTTTGATCAGAAATAGAAGGGAAGAGATGAGATGGACGGTGTAGATGCAATCTGGGGAGTTAGATGGATGGCTGAGATTAAAAAGGCAAATAAATCATATTTTAATTCATTAGTGGAGGCATGATCCAGGTTTTAGGAAGTGTGGGGATGAGTGACACTTGTCACTCATCCAAGGGTCCAGATTCATCGATCACTGTTCACTAATTTTAATATTATTTTAATCGAAACCTCGGTTCGTTCGGTTAATCGATTTCGCTCCCGTGACCACAACTTCGTCGTCGAACCTCCGATTTCGGCGTGCCGCCTGTCTATGAATTCGTATCGACTCGCTCTACGTAACGGTCCTTGGCCCTCGTCCATTGGACCTCTCGGGTCAAAAGTCAACATTTGGTCCCTTTTCAACCAAATTACCAAAATGCCCCTCGACTTCTGAACGTCATAACTTCTTCCTCGAACGTCGGAATTGGACGTGCCACCTGTCTATGAACTCGTGACGTCCCGAATTACGTCACGGTCATCGGTCAAAGTCAGTTTGACCGCTCGAACTAAAAGTCAACATTTTGCCCATTCTAGAGGCAAAACGGTCATTTTGGACAATTCGTCCGATTTTACTCAACTAATCCCAGATTAGTCATTCTAAACCATAATTAATTAATATTTAATCCCGATATTCGGGACGGGTCGTTACACATGCCTTCGCGCATACTGACATACATGCCCTCGTGCATGCTGACATAACACTCATCCATGTCAAGCATACATGAACTCATACATACGCTCGACACATTACCGAGCACCCACATCGGCTCAACTCATACCGAGCTGCTCGACACACTACCGAGCACCCACATCGACTCAACACATATCGAGCTGCTCGACACACTACCGAGCACCCATATCGACTCAACACATACCAAGCTGCTCCAACTACCGAGCAAACTTTCAAAGCTACACTTAGCTCACATAGCGACTGACACACATATACAGCAAGGAATCACTCACGAGCCGTCAGATTGATACCTGGAGTCATACTCACCAGGAGACTACCAGAGCACAATCACTACAACGTCAATCCACCCCGATATACAACACATTACAGGGCCTCTTCTCTTCCGTATCCTACCTCGACCGAGGAATTCGGGGGACTGATGATACACTGAGCGGAGCAGTGCAAAAGTGAGGAATTGTTCGGTTATTGCACTTTACTTGAAAGTCCTCAACCGAGGCAGTCCGCCTCAGTCAAGAACTAGGGGACTTGTTTACGTGACATCTGATCAAACAACGGGCCTGTCAAAATACTACACTGGACCATGGGATAAGCCCACCGGAAGACACTCAAAGATCACACAAGGCCTATGCCTCAAAGCCCATCACTATTACCATAACCTAAACTCTAGAAAACTTCTATAAATAGGGAGCCACTCTCCTATTAGAGAGGACTCTCCTCCACTCTCTCACTAGAAGAGCTCTCCCTTCTCTCTATTTTCTCCCTCTAAAGGCTCTAAGTCACTTGTACAAAATATCATATTATTAATGACAATGAGGCAACACCGTGGACGTAGCCCGATTTGGGTGAACCACGTACTTTCTTATGTCTTGGTGTGCGTGCGTGTCTTTACAGTCTCGTTGGTACAATTTTTGCATCAACAACTATAAATAATAATAATAGATAATGTGAGACATAAACAATCAGAAAAATGTTCGAAGTACTAACTATTTCCGTAACTTTTTTTTATGCCAACACATGTGCCATAATGATGTAGATTCTCTTATGTTTTATTTAATTACATCTTTATAGCAAAAAAAAAAAAATCAGCCATTTAGAAAAAGTAAAAACCAAGTTAAAAACACATGGTAATTTTGATTAATCGTTAATACATGTGAGGCTTTTCTGTTATATCTTCCGCAATAAAAAAAATTATACACATTAAATATCGATTTCGTTTTTTATGAAAATCGAACATAAAACTTCCCACAATATGTGTGAAAAAAAATATCACTAATATTTGTGATTCATTTTCAAGAATAATCTCAAGCTATTGACCGATTCGCATTTCATTCCAACTAATATGTGGCTTCATGTTGGCATGCCTACACTCTTAATGAAGAATGATCAAACTCCCATGATTGACGGCCATTGATGGCCATCTGACTGAAAAGATGGAAACACATTTATAATTTTATACAACCAACATAGTCTTGAGTATATGTGGACAAAATGTTGATTGCTACACACGATCGGATGTCTTCTCTAAGAAAAAAAAAAAAAGGAAAAGAAAAATCTCTATATCTTTCTTTTTGTTATTTTTTAATAAAAATGATACTCATTTAATTGATAAAGTAACTATAGAATGTAAAATAATCTATATAATATTAGCGTGACAATGAACATGGGTCTTACATTTGTAGCATTCAGAGTCGACACCACACGGCATGGTATAATCGTATAATTTGAGGCATGATATTCACGCATACATATTTTTAAATCATATACACACCATCATGCCCATTATTGCCTAAACAATCATCCTTTCACGAAGTGCAATGGCTTCGCACACTAGTAATCCTACAACGGGATATCACTATCAGAACCAATCTTATATCATGATATCAGATATAATCCCACAAAAGGATCATCAGAGACAAAATTGTAGTTATTTTATTTTTATATTTCCATAAGAATGGAAAATATACTTCAAGGGTCTCGGAACCCCATAAAATATTTTTTAAGAATCTCAAGCCCTATAAATGCACGGTAAATACCACAAAAATTCATTACTGTAGAGGAAATTAATCTCGCGTAAGGATATCAAACATAACCACCCACCTTGAAGGGTCGCTAGAATTATTTGAACAACTTAAATTAAAAACTAACAACAAAGTTATTAACTCCTCAAATAAGCATTGTCCTAGCGTCGTTGCTTTCATGCCTAACCATCGTTGCCGTCACAATCTTTAGCTAGACCACAAATCATAGCACACGCAAATCAAACTGTCAATCACGTCAGGTCGTCGAATATGTTAACTTTTCAACAAGAAGTTAGAGATAAAGTGTAGTTGGGTAACAAAATTAAAAAAATTCAAGATGAGCTAAAATTTGTACAAATAGAGAGGATAGTGGAAAATGAGCGAAATCCAATTTATAAATTACATATATCGATATTTCTAAAAAAAAGTAAAATTTTAATTAACTGAGAGATTACGGTTATATGGTATTCAATGTGGACATATAACAAATCTAATTGGACTTGCCACTTTATTAAAGCCAAAAAAAGAACACCACCAATTTAATACTACTACTCTTTTGTTTCAAATTTTTTTGAACAAAATAAAATCTTGTACTGCTTTTAGATTTTCCCTCCAAACAACAACTCAAATGATGTAAATTTGTCTTATTAGCAATAATTTCCAAAACGAGTGAAGAAAATCTCTTATTCTAAATCAATATATGACAGACAGCTGGCAATTCCTAAATTGCCGTTCGATCACTGAACAGCAGAATTACTCTTCTACCCTCATCACTCTCCATATATGAACCCATCCACTTTCTCTCTATACAAATAGATACAGGTCGATGATACACGAAGCTAGAAACAGGTCACTTAATACTACAATAGAACAAAACAGAATGTCTTGGTGGCGGTCCGCATCAGTATTCTGGTCACCGATTGGGTGGACGCCGCGGAGCCTGCTGAGGTGGTGGCCGGAACTGAGCCTGTCGATCGTCGACGATGTTGTTTGGCCGCTGGTGACGGCGTTCGAGTCCGTGGCCTTGGTGTCCATGCTCTTCTTCTTCTTCGTCTTCTGTGGCTGCACTGTCTAGCCCCCGCGCGCCTCCCTGCGCAACGTGAGTGACCGGGCGATCTTCGGAAGCGGAGATTTCGATGTTCAAGGAATCCGCAGGGAAATGCGGAGAGCACGTGACTTGCTCGTGTCACGTGATCGTTTTGAAATTTTGTTTTTGGTTTTTTGGCATTTTAGGAAGTAGATAGCTTGGAAGCGCAGAAGTATGATTTTTCTTTGGTAATAGCTGAGCTAATTCCGAGGGTCCTTTTATCTGATATATTCGTCTACGTTACGCTCGCGGCTCGCCGCTACGCTAGTATGATTTTTCTTTGGTAAATTAAAAATAGAATCCAACTACTAGGACTTCCCAAGAAGTCGCCCATTTTAGAATTACTGTCTAAATTAGTTTAATTTTGATAAGCTTATTTTTGAATTAAAAAATTTTCAAAGTACTAAGAATTTAAACTAAACTAATTAAAAATGAGAAATATTAAGTCCTGGAGGTTGCTAGCTTTGCTTGGAATCTAGGAAATCCGGCTGAGAATTTTCCTTCAGCTACACTTAAGTAATTGTGGGAGCCCTAATGGCTGCATATTTGTGTCTTTTAGAAGGAGCCTCCGGTGGGCTATTTCAATATAACCCCAAAATATCGGGCCATTGCTCTTGCTTTGTGGCGCTTGCGCTACTTCTACTTCGTGGTGTAGGAGGGGATCCACTGTGACTTGCGAGTGCTCTAATCTACTGTTTACTCCCGATGATTCATGAGCATTTTAATTGTGAGACACTTTTAACCATTTTTTTTTCTAAAGAGTTAAAAAAATAAAAAATAAAAAATTTCTAAACAACTTCTGTCAATTCAATCCATTGATTATCAAATAATAATTCATGCTCCTGATGCAGACGAATGATCGAGAAAGATGCAGTGACAAAAAAAAAATTGCAAATTTTCTTTCAACTAATAATTACGTCCACAGAATCCAACCTAGTTTTTCAGAATTAGAAAAATGCTTAATCTACGTTACTGGAGTCGATGAAAAATAAAAATTGAATATGGACCGCCAGTTCCAGTGAAACCTTAGACACCATGACTTAAGAAGGTAGCTCGTATGCCTTTAAGTTAATGCTCTTATCTCCAGGACCAGATGAATGTACCTGCAAGACAAAACGAAAGCTCTTACATTTCAGAAATGTGAGAAAAAATAGCTAACAAAGTTAGATACATCAGAAGGTGGAAACGACATAGAACCCTAAACCCTTACCCAGGAAACGCAGAGCCGGCCCATGAATTTCACTGACAGATTGGGGGTGTCTAACTAAATCCCAGAATGTGGTATATAGGAACAATTACCTCATGCACTGGCGCCCAAGATTCCTGAAAGTCGATGATAAACATGCATGAATCTGAATCGTACTTATTGAATTGTATGTATGTGTAAGCAGTTGAGATATCATACGTAAAGAAAACGACATCTACCCATACCACAAAATCTCCTACGAGCACAAATCAAAACCAGCTGTTTTCTTCTTTATTATTTTGGCCATGTCATTGCTCCTTTCTTGTATGGAATTTTATTATCTGACTACTAAAATTCACGAACGAAATACTCACGAAATTTGTATGCCCAAACCTAATGTTATAATTGCTTTACAGGCACTAGGAATTTCAAGAACCCAGTGTTTGAAAAGGAAAATTTTGTGCCCAAAAAGGAAATGGATAAACTGGAATTTATTGCTCTTGAACCACAAACTAAAGAGACTTTTTATTGAAGATGAAAATGATAGTTATATCATTGAGAAAAACACGAAGAGTGTTGATACCAAACTACAGTAACTACTTACTAGAGAGCTGATTCAACTGACAAACTTTCAAAGCAGAATATGAATAAAGATATAGACAAATTTTGATGGTTAAAATCTAAATAAAATTGACTGGGTTTAGGTGCAACTTCGAGACATTAAGGTCGTGGATAATATGTCACACCAAGAAGTATCGCAAGAATATAAACCCCCTCGTAGTAACAACAAAGGAGGTAGCATTACCTTGGAAGATTATCACCAAGAAGAAGATAGTGGTGATGGCCATTGCAAAAAGGTTCACCTTCGATGATGATGGTTTATTAGATTTCATTCTCTTCAGTGCATTCACTCTTTCTCTCCTTGCACGCCGCAACCTCACACGCTTTGAAATTTCTTCGACAAACTCCATATCAGCTGCAAGTAATGATGGACCTGCAGGAGGTCGAGGTGGCTTGGGATGCTTCTTGGAGACTTTAGTTTTCTGTTTCTCCACTCCTCCTTCAGCTATTTCACCCTTGCTACTAAGTAACATATCCATATTTTGACCAATACTTGATGCATTCTTCCTTGTACCTAGCCTTTCACTAGCAGCTATTGGTCCATCAATGCTCAAATACCCACTCCTTCCCCTACCCAATATTTTCTTGGAATGTTTAACATCTGAAACCAGCTCTTCACTTCCATCTTCATCACTGGTGATTCCAGTCTCACCACTTTCCAAGTCAAAATCCAGATCACTTTCCCTACAACCTAAATGATCCATCAAATACCTAACTTTAGACTTGGCTTACCCTCTAACCTTGCAAAGCTGAGAAACTAGAATCCACAACACAAAACAGCCCCTAGATTTTGTTCTGGTAAAACAGCTAACCCATTTCTAAGCTCAATTGGCATAACAATATTCAAGAAATTATGAGCACGAAATCAATAATGTTAAACACGAAACCATCTTTTCCTACCCAATGAACTAGTCGAACAAAAAAACTCTGAAATTTGCTCTGCATTTTTATAACCAACATTTATCCCAAATAATGAAAAGTATACGGCATTTTCATCAATATCACCTCAAAAAACGTGCGAAATCTCATTTCTTCTTCCTGGAATTTAACATAAAGATAGCAAAAACATAACAAATAAGTTAAACCTAACAAATTCAAACTACAATAGCTTTCAAGGTTTGTTTTGGACCTGAGGTAAGAAAACAGAGGCAATTCTAGAATTTAAGATGCAAGGTTTCTTATTTTAAGCATAAATCTTAACTGCGGCATCATAAGATAGCACAATATTGGGTTGCCTACTATTGTTTTCCCATCTGAGCGCTCAACTAAAATGAAAGACAACAGGGATTATAAGCTTGTTATTTTCCACAAGTATTCAACATTTTCTCAGGAATAAAACAAAAGCAAAGATTTGGAAAGGCGTGATTGAGACTGAAATCCATTATTCAACAAAGATCTCACTAGCCCAAAGAAAACCCAATTAGTAGAGTAAGGGTGGAAGAGAGAACCTGGTAGTTCAAACATTACAAAGACCGGCCGTCAATAACTTGGAACACTCCAAATCTGAAATCACCATTTCTAATATAGCTCAATTGCTCAAACGAGGATCAACGACGTAGTAATCATTGAAAATTCGAGACCGATACACAGAGGGAGATTAAGGGTTTGAGTCGTATTTCCTTCGTAAATTGGAGTTAGAAGTGCGTTTGGATTTTTAAAGTAAAAAGAAACATGGAAAGAGGGTTAGAAAAGGAATTTCGGTATGATTTGATTGATTTTTGAAAAAAGGTCACAACAAAGGGTATTTGAGCAAATAGCATCATACAAAAATTCAAATAGTAGATTGGATGTGAACAAAAACAAAACATAAGTGGTGAACTAGCCTTGATAATCAGTTTTTCGGTTCCTTTTTTTCCTGAAATCGAAACCAAACTAATTAGAAAGTCGATTTCGGTTCATTCCAATTTTTACCCTCAAAATCATTTGAATCAAAAACCGTTTAAATTAGTTCGGTTCGATTTTGACCCAGTTTTGAACCGGTTTTCATCAAGAGGGGGATCAGCGATCTGAAACCCGAGAAGGGGGTTGAGGGAGATTGACGACATTCAACCGATCGAGGGAGAGGGTGAGAGAATTTGAGCGAGAACGAGGGAGATCGAGGGAGAAGGAGACGGAGACTGTCCTCACTAGAGAGATTGAGGCTGTGAGAAGTTTTCTCATCTGGTGACGGAGCGATGGTTCCTGTGGGAGATGGAGACGGGAACGATCGAAGGTGACACGACCCATCCCAATCCCCCCGGGATTACCATGGAATGTGTCATGCTCCCGTTTGACAAGAGGTGTCAGACAAGGGATAACCGATTGCCATTGCCCAAACGGGCTTCCAGAGTGCGTAAGGATCGATGGAGGAGGTGTGCGATGCTCAAGTCTCTACTGCAGTCGTATCCGGAATCAACCTGAAGGGCATTAAAAACAAAAGCTGTGAGTGGACGAAAATAAACAAGTCTGTTAAAAACATTTATAAGACATTTATGCCCCTCAGTAAAATCATATGCATGCACCAAAAACCAATAATCCCATATTTATTTAGAAATAAACATTAGGGCCTTAGCCCGGAAACCAAAGCATAGTTTCAAATTCCAAAAGTCAATCCAAGAGTTATTTCATCAATCCAGTAATATTAATTTATTATTTTTCCATCTCCGGCATCCCCGATGCCTAGCGTCCTAGACGCTTGACGTTCCAGACGTCATATCTCACGGTATTAAGCAACGCGTGCTGCCCGGGGTCTCACCGGGTCCATATCTCTGACATCCCCGATGTCTGACGTCCATGACGTCTAGCAATCCTGCTCCTGGATCACTATACGGTCCGGTAGCTCCGTACAATGAGCCCTCGCAGGCAATGCACCGTGACTTCTCCAGTGTCCCCGACACTTGGAGGAGACCAGGATATAAATATCCTCATATCGAGATGGTTTTATGGAACACATTCTATTATTCATTTCCAAAATATCACAAGGGCCCTGCCCCGAATTTCCATAAAACCGTCACAAGTCCAAATAGTTGAATCAAATCCGAAATAGTTTATTCAATTCCATTTTAGGGTCCCCGACCCGAAATCACATATATAAATCAACTGGGCCCCTGACCCGATTTCATAAGTCAACTGGGCCCCTGGCCCGAGTCATAAGTTAACTGGACCCCTGAGCCGATTTATAAGTTAACTGGGCCCCTGGCCCGATTCGTAAATTAACTGGGCCCTTGGCCCGATTCATTTTAACAAATCCGTAACCGTTTCATGAAATCATATCCAACCACATTTATGGAAATCAGTGCAAATCCAGAAAACCTACGTGTAAACACGTAAATCGCCTCGAAATGCATGAAAACATATAAATTCACTGATATCCAAAATAAATCATATAATCACAATTATAACAATCATGAAACAGTTATGCATGCATCGAATTTATAAAACCAATGTCCACTCACAGACCGTTTAACCGAGCGCCTCGATACGCGTGCCATAGGCCTTCCCGGGCCACATCACTATCACCGGGACTCCCAATCCTGTTCAAATCACATTAGAGGATCACTAACCTCATCATTAACATCCTATTCAAGTCCCGTAATTTTCCCGAATTTTTACGTATTTTTAAAACTGGATTTAAAACCTTCGGACATCCCGAACAATATCGAAATGGGATCCGATCGACACGAAACCAACGCTAAAATGTTCGTTACATTGTATAGGATAAAAGTCATGTTGACCTCACCTCGAGATTCGTGCCCACGCGCCATCACGCGCCGCCGTGAGTGGCTGCGCGTGAAAGCCACGCGCCTGCTATAGTGACTGCTACAGTCACCATCTTCACCCGTTTGTCTGGTAAACGGGTCTGATTACCCGCGATAGGATCCGGTTCAATCACACCCAATTCGACATCAATTCAATCCGTTCTTGATCCTACAACAATCATTAACCAATGAATTTCAGGTCTGTGACATCGATCAACAACAACCATTCCTTAATCAAGCCATCAACCCGTGATCACCCAAAACGGGTCAATCACCAAAACTCCATCAATCCTCAACCATTGTCAAATTAACTTCATATGAAGCATATAAGGATTAACACGAACCAATTAGCATGATTAATTGAACACAACGTTACCTCAATCACCACAACTCAAGCTTGAGTTTTCCGGCCGTCCACCTCGTCCGTTCACGGCCCTAGGAGCCCCAAAGCTTGCCCCATTTGATCTGGTTCGACTCGTTGAAGTTCCAGGAAGCTCAATCCATCATCAATTAGGCTTGGGATGGCCTAAAACTGGAAGTTCGAATTTGATTTTCCCAGAAACCAGTTTCGGGTTTTTGAGCATTCCTCCACCATTCTCACTCCATTCCTCTCATTCTCAATCTCAGAGTCATCCTCTCGACTCACTCTCCATTCTATCGATCTAAATCAACCATTAAAAGCATCCTAAAGTGCCCCTCAGTCCACTGTGTAAATTCCCTGCACTGACCCGAAAACATGATAAAACAGTGCCCATGTTCATGTGATTGATGCCAACTCAACCCCATGTGCAATTCCACCTCAAACTGGCCCAATTAAGTCAATTAATTGATAAACAAATCGTGGGATTGATCGCACAAAGCATCCACCTTCACGGCTGTTCAATGAAACAGTACCCCGTGTGAAATTACAATTCTGCCCTTGTGCAGAAAATTACCAAAATGCCCCTTACGCGTCCTGGCCCGTAACTCGGTCATACGGACCCCGATTGATGCGTGCCGCCTGTCTACGAACTCAGGGCATCGAGACCTTCCTAACGGTCCTCGGTCCTCGGCCATCAGACCTCCCGATCAAAAAGTCAACATTTGGCCCCATTTAAGTCAAATTACGAAAATGCCCTTGGGCTTCCGTACATCATAACTTCACCACGAACGTCGGAATCGAACGTGCCACCTGTCTATGAACTCGTAACGTCCCAAACTACGTCACGGTCATTGGTCAAAGTCCATTTGACCATCCGAAATAAAAGTCAACGTTTTGCCCACGCCTAGGGGCAAAACGGTCATTTTGCACAATTCGTCCGAAATCACCCAACTAATCCCAGATTAGCAAATCACAATTAAATATTATTAAATCCCGATATTCGGGATGGGTCGTTACAGAAGGGGCCGTGAGGGTCGGACTCACGAGGCCGTGAGAGTAGGTGTCAGGCGACGCCGTGAGGGCAGCCGTCAGGCGACACTGATAGGCCGTGAGACAATCAGACATGGAGGAAAGATTGGCAGAGACAGAGACTCAAAGGGAGGGCATGGCAGTTGAGAGGACGAGGGAAAGCTGAGAGCTTGAGAATGAGATGAGCCGATGAAGGACCGGGAGACTGGAGTCTCAGATCTAGTGTGTAGGGAGGCTGGGTGGGAGAGAAGACCCGAGTGATGTACTGAGGTGAGTGTGTGACAACCCGAAAATTCAAAAAAGGAAAATTTGGAAAATTTGAAGGAAATGAAGATTTTGCCCCTAGTTATAAGGGCCGAAAGTTGACTTTTTGATCGGGACACTTTTTGGATCTTCCGTAGAGACCGTTGGGTAGGTCTCCAGACGCTGAGTCCGTAGACAGACGGCATGCGTCAATTGGAGTTCGGACGACCAAGTTACGGGTCTAGGAGTGTGAAGGGCATTTTGGTAATTTGTTAAGACAGGAGCAAAATGGTAATTTGGATTGGACGGTTCAATGGCTGATTCAGTCGTACCTAAAGTTATGAAGTGACATCTGTCACTTGATTATGCCAATTAGTGGCACTAATTAGCAGGAGGTGGAGATTGAATTGTGCACCGTGTGTGAGTATTGTTTTACAAATAGAGCAGTATGATTGATCAAGATGAGTCCACCGCCCAACTGTTTGAATTACGGGATAATTGGATTAACTAGGAGGAGATTAAAGTGACAGGGAGAATGGAAACAGGAAAAACCAGAGAGGAAGAGGTGTTGTAAAACCCGAAATCCAATTATTTGAAATTGAATGTGATCAAAGTTGAATTTGCAATTGTGGATGTTTATGACTGCAATTGAGCTTAGATTTAGCTCTCTGGAACCCAGACGACTCAAATGACTTAAAAAACGAAGGAAAATGAGGTTGTTTTGGCCGTGAACGGAGTACCTCGACTCCTCAAAAATTCGAAGGTTGGGTGTGTAATTGGAGGAGTTGGACGATGAAATTGAGATCGAAAACAAGTCTATGAGAGTTCTAAGAAGCTTTTGGATGGATCAATTGAAGAAAAACGATGGGAATTGATGAACTTTGATGAATGAACATGATAGGACGTTAAATAAGCATTATTTTATATTATTTTATACCCTTTATACTTGACTTTTAATATTAAAATATTAAATAAATTGATAAAATAAATTATTTTGTGATTTTTATGTTTAGAAAAATAAAGGTTGTAATTTGGAGCATTTTGGCGAAAGAATCGTTTCGATCAGAATTATAACGAATAAAATATGGACGAAATTCGGTGGAATAATTAATTTAGTTTTAAATTAATTAATTAATTGATCCTGTGCAGCCCAACCCATTTCTAAAAAAATCCAAGCCCGCACAGCCAGCCGGCCCAGGCGTCGCAAGCCCAAGTCTCAGCCCAGCCGTTCAGCCCATCAGCCCGCATCCACACGGCCCAAGCCCAGAACCGACGGCCCAGCGCATCAGCCTTCCTGTTCAGCCCTGCAGAGAGCTTCGGCGCGCGCTTGCCGAAGCAAGCTCCAGGCGCTCGGCCAGCGCCTACCGACGACAAGATCTGCAGCCCAGCACATGCTTGCCGACCAGCCGCCTCCTTTCCAGCACAACTTTGCCGACCAGCCGCCTCCTTTCCAGCTTGCAGCCACCGAAAATTAGCCTTCTCTTTTCAACAGCTCCAGATTCCTCCCTTTTGCTGTTTTTCATGCTTTTCTTTTCTTTTTTTTAATTTCTCTTCCCCAAAAACCACCCATACTCATCATTTCACTTTTGAATATTTTTATTATAATTTTTGTTTAGTTTTTATTTATTTTCTAGGGTTTAATTTGAGTTTTTCCCCTATAAATAGGAGTTGATTTCACTTGTTGAAATCACTTCCAAGTAACACAAAATTGAGCCTCTTTTAGGAGAAATCTTGGCAAAATAGTTCCAATACAATTTTGAGAGTTCAAGTCCGAATTTCCTTGTTTAATCTTCTTCCATCTTCATAAGGTTCCAGCCGCTGTTCGGTGTTCCTTGTGAAAAACAATCCATTGTTCTCATCCAATCTGAAAAGTGTAACATTTGCTCTCCATTCTCTTAAACTCTTTTATTTGTTATTGGTTCTAATTATAATGCAATATATGTATTGGTTTCTCCTTCCTATCTTTTGTGAAAATTGAGTATAATCTCCATGTGTTTTACTTTCTAAAAATCATTCACTTCTTACATTTTAGAGCTTAAACTTCATTTCGAAACTAAATGTTGATCCGCTGTTCGGGGCATTTAGAATAGATTTGGAGAGATTTAATGTATGACCGCTGTTCGGCGCATTAAATCACAAACTTAAGGTAATTATATTATAAGTAAAAATCCGTTGTTCGGTGCATTTATAATATGAAAAATGTATGAAGAAATATGAGTTTGTGAAGGTATAATTTCGTGATTAATTCAAATATTTGCAATTGTAGTATGTTGTTGAAGTTTGTGTTTACGGGAAGTCTACTTTGTGCATAAGTTAGAATAGAAATAGAATGAGTTTATCTATGCTTTTACTTATTTACATAATTACAAACCTCTTCAAAACCCCCCTTGTTTATTCTTTATTCTTTTATTCTTTATTCTTTTATTCTTTGATGCTTTTATTCTTTCATTCCTTTATTATTTAATTTATTGATTCTTTGATTAATTAATTCCTTTATTCTTTGATTAACTAAGTCCTTTATTCTTCTATTATTTCATTCTTTAATTCGTTAATTTATTAATTCTTTGTAATTCATTAATTTATTATTATCTTGTTCATCTATTCTTTAATTTATTAATTCTTTGATTGTTTAATTCTTTTATTATTTAATTCTCTAATTCATTATTCTTTTATTCATAATCCACTAACATATTATTAATGTTCCCTAATTTCCCCGGTTAAGAACGATCCCTATTTATCAATACTACATCTACACAAAAAGGGTTTAAATTGCATAACACTCGAATTACATGTTTAATTTAATGCGTAGTTTGGGCGTAGTCAGAACAATGCTCGGATGTTCTTCAAAAAATCGAGTTCAATTTGCAAGATTGAGGTATGTATTGGTGTAATTGAAATCACAGACTTCTAATTAAGGTTTAAACGATGATGTTAGACGATTGAATTGAAAGAAATGATGCATAATTGATGGGTATTGAGTCGAGTTCACATGCGGGTTGCAGACCCGTTTGACAGAGGAAACAGGTTATGACGATGAACAGTAACCGGTACTGTAGCCGGCGCGTGGACTTCACGCGCAACCACTCACGGCGGCGCGTGGGGTGCGTGAGACCGAATCTCGAGGTGAGTTCAACATGAAACTTGCTCCTTTTAATGTAACGAACATTTTTGAACTAGTTTCGAGGAAATCAGATATCGTTTCGATAGTGTTCAGTGTATCCGAAGTTTTTGCAAATGTTAAAAATACGTATTTAAATTCCGGAAAAATTGGGGAAAATTATATGAGGTATATTGAAGTGTTAGTGACCCTCAATAATGATTTTGGAAAGGAAGTGTGATTTTTGAAATTTACGGAAAAACGTGCAGCTCGGAAGCGGGCCGTGTGGACGGTGTGTGAGTGGACTTTGCTTTCTAAATTTCAATGCATGCATAATTGTTTTCTGTGCTTTATATTTATGATTTCTATGCTTATGCTTATGGTAATTACGATTTCCGTATTTACAGGTATTTCAATATGCAATACGTAATTGCACGTATTTCGAGAATATGGTTTATGCTATACTTTGATGATGGTTTGATGGATGATTTTATATGGTTTATACATATCATGTTTTGAGAATGTTTTGATCATGATTTGTGAGTATGATTTGAGATTTGAACGTGAAATTCGAACATGAGTCCCATTTCGATAAAATATGATTTCGGATTTGGTTTTGGAATTTGGATTACAATGGATTCTAGATTTTCTATGAATTACACATGGTTTTGGGTTTAAAGACCCGGTACTATTGATGGATCTGGTTTTGGGTTTAAAGACCCAATTGATTGATTTTGGGAGAAGACCCTTGATTGATATGTTTTGAGTTTAAAGATTCAGTTATTGTGATATCCCCCGAGGCCTATGGATTGTGTTTTGAGTTTAAAGACTCGCTGATATCCCGGGAAAGCCTGATATATGTGAGTTTAAAGACTCGGTGATTGAGATCCAGTAGATTGATTGACTTGTGATTTACTGTTGATTTCCGATGTTTTCGAATGTGTTGGGCAATGGCCCGGTTTATATGGCTTTATGGATTTTTGGGCTATGTTCTCGTACTTGGATTTTGATTCATGATTTTGGGCTGAGGCCCCGTATTTATGGTTTCGGGCTAAGGCCCGAGGTTTGAGAAAAGGAAATTATTTTGGTTTTCATACACGGTTTTCTTATATTGGAAATGAAATGGATTATGAAATGATTTTTGAATGCATGCATTGGTTTTACGTGGAGGGTAGAAATATCTTTTCTGTAACATGTTTTATAAACTGATTTATTTTTGTCCACTCACACCTTTTATGTTTTATTTACCCTCCAGGTCGTGGCTCGACAATTGAGGCTAATTGAGAGGTGGAGGCATGAGTGGGCACATGTACGATTATCCCTTGGTTGGCAAGTGCTGAGGGTAATTTCGGAATTTCAGTTGACTTATCAGACGGGAGCAGGACCGGGCACGGTTATCTATGTCCTTCGGGGACAGGTCCTGTCAGAGTGTGAGTCTAAGATGGGAGATTGACTGAATGAGTGAGAGGGGGATTAGGGATTAGGGTGAGCGGTGCCGTTTTGGAAGAGTGGGATTGCGTAATGGGTTGGGCTTCCACCTATTTTATGGGGCTGGGTTGGACTATTGGATAATTTTTTTTGGGCCTGGCCTAGGCTTGTACCTTGTTTCTTGGGCTGGGCTTCCAAAAATAGAGGTTTCTACCTAGTTTTTTACGCTAGGCTTCCAAAAATAGAAGCCCATTTCATTTAGTTCGATTTTTTTGGTTCGGTTCGGTTTTGTTAAATCAAGAACCAAAACAAAACCGATTTGGACCTGGTTCAATTCGGTTTTTACTATTCGGTTTTGATTTTCTTTCGGTTTGATTTTTACGATTCAGTTTCGATTTGGTCCGATTTTCGGTCCGGTTTTTTAGAACCAATTAACAGGACTAGGGTGAACAACTATATTTTAAACTTGGCACATTAATTTCATGATGAAAAAACGTTCTAAAACTCGCCAAGTGGTAAATGAGTGGTGGAATGAGATGCAGAGCTTGCATTTAGGCTTAGAACCAAGATGTAAATTTGAAGATATAAATGTATTTTTTACAATTATGTTAATATTTTGTTATTTTTTTAAAATATTCCAAAATATTAAACTGTTTTTATCTATTGAGAAATTTCAATTATTGAGATATAAAATGTAACACACCAGTTGTTCGGAAAAGTGAATAATGACTATTTTGCCCCTAATAGTCAAAATATTGACTTTTTGACGGGACATCTTTTGAGAGTTTCCTAAAGCCCCTTACTAAGATCTTGCAATCCTGAGAGCATACACAGGTGGCACGTCGAAATAGGAATGCGAGTGATGTAGTTATGGGTCAAAATGGTGAAGTGCAAAATGGTAATATTGTCACCAAGGGCACTTTGGCGATTTTGTAAGGGTCTAGAGGACCCTAGAAAGTTATAAAACCTTCTTCCCATTTTCCTACCACCGACCTACCCCTATGCTCATATATATATACACTCAGACATATGGAAAACGGGGAAGAGAAATAAATAGTTTTTGGTTGGTTTCGGTGGGGAGAAATCGAATCCATGAAAAAGTCTTGGAATTGGTTTATCATGAAGGAGAGTGAGAACCAAAAAGACAGGAGGATAAAGAAATTATCTATGAAGGAAAACGTAGTGGCATAGACGAGGAAGAACTGGGAAAACATGGAAAAATGTTGAAGACAAGGAGGAACCTGTGAGGTTTCCATGACGGGTTCTCAGTTCAGGACCAGGAAACGAGCCAACGCCTATACTAGTATGCTCCTGAAGGTCGTGCAGTCCCTCCGAGGCAAAAAAGAATGGGTTTGGGCATGAAAGAGTTGATGAACCAAGCTGGGACTCCATGGCCAAAAAACTGGGAAGTTTCAGAGGGTGATTTTGAGGTACGATTTTGTAGTTCTGGAGTCATAGATCAATTCCAGATACTTAGTAGGTAAGTTTAGACTATTAATTTATGAAAATCGGACGTGAATGCTGTGTTTTAGAACTAGGTCGAAGTCGCAGGTCAAACGACCCGAAAACAGGACCTGACCAGAGTTGGATGATGAGCCCTGATGCAGGCGTGTGACCATCACGGGCAGAGAGCCTCCCTGACGCGTGGCGACTCGTGTGGCGTCTGTTGTCCGTCCGATCAACATGAATCTTTTAGCATATAATTTTATGAGTTCAATTGTAACGACTCGTCCCAAATTTTTGGGACTAATTAAGATTAAATTGAGGATGAGCGAGGCTAATCAGGGATTAGTCGAGGATCGTCGGACGTTTAGCGTGAAATTATGATTTTGCCCTTAGACGAGAGCAAAAAGTTAACTTTTGACCCGGGAGGTCCAATGCCCGTGGACTGAGGACTATTAAGTAGATCGAGTCGATCCAAATCCATGGACAGGCGACACGTCGAAATTGGACATTCGACGGGAAAGTTACAGGTCAAGGAAGTTTCGAGGCACTATTGCACGTTTTACAAGACAGGTGGACTTTTGTCTTGAGTGGGCCCTAGATATTTGTTTTAGGCCTAATGGATGAGTGACACTTGTCACTCATCCATTGCTCACCTAACACAGATACATGCATATTCATTCCCTTTCTTCCATTCGATCGTCCCAAAACCCGAAAGCCCCAAAATTAACCCATTCCCCCATTTGATCCAGTTTGAGGCCAAGTGAGATGTTGAGGATGAGTGAAAGGATAAGATGACGACGTCTAGAGGGTAGCAGGATGTAATGACCCATCCTGAAAATCGGGATTAGATTAGTTGTTATTGACGAATTAGTGAAGTTAATCGGTGATTAGTTGGATGCGTTCGGGCGGACGGTGCAAAATGACGATTTTGCCCTTGGAATGAGCAAAAATGTTGACTTTTCATTCGGGAGGTCAAATGGACTTTAACCGATGATCGTGACGTAGTTCGGGACGTCACGAGTACATAGACAGGTGGCACGTCCGATTCTGATATTCGAGGAAAAAGTTATGACGTTCGAAAGTTCGAGGTTAATTTGGTAATTTGGTTGAAATGGGGCAAGTTGTTGACTTTTTCGATGACATGGACTTTTCACGCTTTCCGAGGACCGTTAGGTAGGCCTCGATTCCCTGAATACAACGACAGGCGGCACGCCGTCATCGGACGACGGACGGCTTAGTTCCGGGTTTGGATATGTGAGGGGTAAAATGGTAATTTGGACTTTAAGGGGCAAAATGGTCTTTTTGGCACCTTGGGATTTGTGAGCAATCAGATAGGGACAATTGGGCCTGAGTAATTGGATATTTTAGACTAAACCACTGGCTGGAGGACACCTGGCCAGCCTCTAGTGGCTTCTAGCCTACACGGTTAAAACACTTTTAAAAATTTGGGTTTATCGATTAAGGGAGAAACAGGGACAGATAAGAATCGATCAAATTCCAGTGTGTGTGTGTGTGTCGTGTGAATTCTTTGTGCTTGAGTGAGTGCCAGAGGTTTACCTGCGAGTTGTGTGTTTGTGTTGAGGGAAGTTTAAGTGTTGACTGTGTGTGGAAGGTGAAGGAAACCAGAGAAACAGAGGAGGAATCGTGGATCGTTGTGCAACCTCAATCGATTAAATCAGTTTAATTTGGTCTGTGGGGGTGATTAGAGAGTTGAGGACTGCTTATTGGACCCTAAGAACCACGGCGGAGGCCACGACGGTGGCCAAAAAACAGGTAAGGTTTCGGTTTCCCCTGTTTTCCTAGAATTGGTTCAGATTGGAAGTCGTTGGTTTTGGGGAGCTGTCGAGTTGTTCTAATGATTCTCACAGTTGTAGGAAGTCACCCGTAAGCCAAGGATTCGAAACCGTGCCCTGAGAAGACTGGTGGTGGTCGGGAACTGAGACTGAAATTTTCTGGGTTTTGGTTCGAAGGTTGGGAGGTAAGAATCAGGGTTCCTTTTCATGTTTTAATTAGTGGAATCAATCCCAAATGTAAGGACGAAGCTTAGGTTAAACAAAGGACTGGAAATGGTTTAGAATTGGGTGAAAACCGGCCTCGCCGACTCGGTTGGACCGGACTGGTCTGAACCGCGTTGGCTGGAGGTTAATGATGATGAACAGTGCCAGCGCGTGGCTCCCACGCGCAGCCCCTTTGGGAGGCGCGTGAGGGCTTGTGGGGCCCCTTTTAGGGAAGTTTCCAACACGACTTTTAAAGTATTCGATGTAACAAACATTTTGGCGCTAGTTTTGAGTCAATCGGTCATCATATCGATAGTTTTCGGGATGTCCGAAGCTTTTAGGGCTCATTTAAAAATAGTTAAAAATTTGGGAAAATTACGGGGACTTAGTATAAATTTTATAAAGTAGTTAGTAATCTTACTATGGGATTTGGACAGGATCGGGAAAGCCGGAGATAGTGGATTGGTCGGGAACGGCGTAAATGCACGCGTATCGAGACAGTGGCGTTAATGGTCTGTGAGTGGACTTTGCTTTCAACTCTTGATGCATGCATATATGTTTTTATATGTTTTCTATACGTGATTCTATGTTTTGAATTATGATCTTGATAGTTTACGGTTTTGCACGTATTTTGAGATATATACGTATTTGCACGTTTTACGAGATTTCGATCAATGTTATAATTTGACTATGGCTTAAATGATTTGATTTCGGGATTTGAAATACGATTTGATGTCACTGATTTAAAATGGATTTTGAAAAGTGATTTCGGGCTTGGAGCCCAGTTCAGAAAAGTGGTTTTAAAGAATGTGATTTCGGGTTTTTGAATCCGATTTCAGAATGACGATTTTGGAAACTTGAAAGTGGATTTCCGGGTTTGGGTTCGGAATGGTTATTCCGGATGCCAGCTTACGAAATAATGGTTTCAGAATCGGATTTGGAAATGGATATGGATATGAGTTCTAGGTTTGGATTCGGGATCCTAATGAGATTGCAGATTCAGATTTGGAAATGGAAAAAGGTTTTCAAATGGTTTGGATTGGATTTGCTGGATCTGGTGATTGGGTTTAAAGACCCGGATATGATATGACGGGGGCGGGCCCGGATTGGGTTTAAAGACCTGGATTGAGTTTAAAGACTCGGGAGTTTAAAGACTCGGATATTGATATTTCCCCCGTAGGCCTATTGAGTTTAAAGACTCAGAAGTTTAAAGACTCAGATTATATTGAGACCTGGATTGAGTTTAAAGACTCGGGAGTTTAAAGACTCGGATAGATCCAGCAGGTTCGACGGATGGAAATGTGGTTTCAAATGTGTTTTGAGATTTCACTGTGACTTGATAATAATGGTTTTCCGATGTTTTGGGAAATGACCCGGATGAAGGGATTTTGATGGTTTTGGGCTGAGGCCCGAGATTTGAGAAAAGGGAAATGAGTTCGGTTTTTCTTAAACGGTTTGAATGACTTGAAAATAGAATGGTTTTAAGACACGACTTCTGATATGCATGCATTGGTTTTTAAATAGAGGGTATAAATTTAATTGAGTTTTCTGATAACCGTTTTTGAACTTATACTTTATTTTTGTCCACTCACAGTCTTTTGTGTTTTCGATACCCTCCAGGTTGTTGCGGTGCGGGCTGTTGGTCGAGAGAGATGGAGACATCACATAAGCGATCCACAGTAGAGTCTGCGCGCTCTGGGAAGTCCGGAAGTTTTGAGCGGTTCAGTCAAGAATCCTTTATCCGACTTACGTGTCACACGGAGGTTGGACGTCAGTTTAGCCTTCGTGTCACTCGTAAGTTAGATGGGAGCACGACTTAGCCCTTAATCCTGGGGGATTGGGGGCGGGTCGTGTCACAGGACCGCCGTGCACGACAGAGGAACCACGGCCAAGTAAAACCCAAACCGTTAAATGGGTTGATTTTCAAAGTTGGGTTTGGGGGATTGTTGGGCCATTTCTAATGATTGGGTTTTGTTTCTGGGATCTGTATGAGCATGGGGGGATGGTTTTAGAAGGAGGATGACAGTGGAGCAGCCCGGACAGGGTGACGAAAATCTGGGCAATTGTTCTTCGAGTTAGAGGTAATCTTCTAGGCCGGGTTTCTATTTTTTGAGTCCATAGATCGGTTGCAATTGATGGGATGAATAGATAGGAATTAAAAGGGTTGAAAAAGATGGAGAAATAGGGGAGAACCGATCTCACCGGTCCGGTCGAACCGAAAATCAGAGAACTGGCCTAAACAGGGTTCGTCTGGAGGTTGAAGATGACCTTGTTCCGGGGCATGGGTTACACGTGCAGTCGCTTACGACGGCGCGTGGGGGCAGAATTCGGGGTCATGGTCAATATATGTTTTCATCATTTCGATGTAAAGAACATTTTGGCACAAGTTTCGAGTCGATCAGACACCGTTTCGAAGTAGTTTTGAGTGTCTGAAGGTTTAAGGTTTATTTTAAATACGTTTACTGGGGGATTCAATGTTCACCTATTTGAGGTAGTTAGTGACGCTCGGGTGTGGTTTGGACAGGTCCGAGAATTCCAAAGATGATGATTTAGCCCGGGGAGGCTTATGGCACAGGTATCGAGGAGGTAGCTTGGACGGTCTATGAGTGGACTTTGTTTTATGAATTGATGCAGGCATAAATGTTTTATATGAGTTTATGAACATGATTTGAGATGCCATGAGTGCATGTGATTTGATATGAATTTTTGGCCTCTTCGGCGGAAAATGTATTATTGCACGTATTTTGAGATTTCCTGTTTTATGTGATACCTTGGGCTTAGGCCGGGTTTTATACGTGCTTGTGCTATCAATGATTTGATTGATGAAAGGATTTCAGATTTGAAAGTATGAAATTCGGCTTGAGGCCTAATTGGTTTATGATATTGGGCTTGAGGCCCAGATGATTTATGATATCGGGTTTGAAGCCTAGTTGATTTATGGTATCAGGCTTGAGGCCCATTTGATTTATGGTATCAGGCTTGAGGCCCAGTTGATTTATGGTATCGAGCTTGAGTTCCAGTTGTGGTTTTTGAAATGAGATTTCAGGTTTGAGACCCTATTAAGATGTGGATTTGGGCTGAGGCCTATGAGATTTGGATTTGAATCGGATTCGAGGAATCCTGGATTATGATTCGAGTTTGAGATCCAGTTGAACTATGATTTGAAAGATATGAATGTTTTCACACTTATATGTATATACCCTCTAGTATGAGTAGTCTCCTACGGACGTCAATGATCTTGGAGTGTCACGATTCACTACTTGGGATGAGTGACTCCGAGAGGGAGCACATGCATAGGAGTGAGAGATATGATATAGTCTCGGACAAGGTCTTTCCAGACGTCGTAGATCCTGAGGGTAGACTCGGAGATGAGACCCGAGTAGTGCGAGCACTGTAGAGAAATCGTGACGGATAGTGATTAGGCATATGAGATGTCGAGGATGGGTTATATATATATATTATGTTTCACTAAGATTGGTTGGACATCTGGGATGTCGTTCTGGTTTTCCTTAATTTGATTTTGGGCTGAGACCCTAATGAGTTAATGGCTTCGATCGAGAAGCAGTTTTTATTGTGTTTTGATTTGAAAAGCAATGTGTCCTTCCCTCGGAAATGATTTGAAATAAAGTGGTTTTGTGATGCATGCATGCTTTTACGTGAAGGGTATAAATGTCTTATTGTGAAATGTGTTTTTTTTATTAAATCATTTATTTTTTGTCCACTCACAGCTTTTATGGTTTTAATACCCTTCAGGTAGACAGTGGATGCGGGCTGTAGCAGAGATCGAGACATCACATGCCACCGCCGATCCTGACGTACTCTGATGGACCCCGAGCGGGTGACGAGTTTATCCCTGATATGACATGTTGTGTTAGACGGGAGTAAGCACGTCCCACGATGATCCAGGGGGGATTGGGACGGGTCTTGTCATCAATGGTATGATTTTCAGATAAATTGGACATCGGATTGTTATAGTATCGAAGTTAATTTTATATGGTTATTTCATAAATTCAAGGTAAATTATAGAAAATTTAAGAATTGATTCTACTACCAATTTGGTGTGAGTGTATTGATGGATTTATTGAACTTGTGTGGTAGGTCGTGATTGAATTAATAAGCATGTTAAGTATGTGACCTTAGGTACTTAAAAATCTATGATGTTAGATGAGATGTGCATTATCATGTATGATCATTATATGATGTTGATGTGAACATGGATATGTAATAATGTTAACAGTATCATTAAGCTTAAGAGGTTAATATTGGTGATCAAGGTTAGAAATCGTGGAAAACACATGAGGGTTTTATTTGTATGTGATGGGTGTACATGTCCCGATAAATTAGGTAAAGATGAACACGGTAATTTTTACTAATAAGATTTAAAACTCTGTTTAGGGGCAAATTAGTAAACTCTCATCTTAACATGGTTAGTGAGTTGGATGTGAGCGGTAACTTCGTAATGTGGAATTAATTTGATTTATTTAATAAGGATTCGAATTGAATTAAAATTTGTAAAATCCCTTGTCTGACAAGAAGTTTTCGGACGGGAGTAGGATCGGTCCGATTTTTGGGGTATTTAGAGACAAGTCCTATCATAAAATTTATATTTTCATCATGAAACTTCAAATGCATATATTTGTATTTAATAATAATAGAAATGTTATAATTTTCTTTACAATGGTTCTGAGAGAGGCAACGATCATTCTCAAGAACCAAAAAGACTAAATTGAGTGAATCCTCATGAGTCACTGAAATGACGATAAGGGGTCAATAAAGAGAGCAAAAAACAATTTAACGTCTTGCTTTTTCCAACCTATTGCACCGTAAACTGAAATTCAAAATTGTAAATTTTACATTCTGATGAGTTTCGACGTAGGATTATGTTTGGTTGACTAACTTCAAAATTTTATGGAATTTAGGCTATATTATTAAATAAGCATTAAAAATAACAAATATGAGCATTATAATTAGTTAGTTAAGCAAATAATAAGGAAACACATAAACCATATGAGGCTAACAAACTATTAAATAAAGGATTTTCAAAGTAATACATCCAAAACTTACAAATTCTATCTATACTACATCCAAAGGAAGCACATGTCATATCACAAACTCATGCAACCAACTTCATTCTAACAAAATTGAGTTGATGGAAATTTACTCCACTCACTGCCCATACTCCATTCTAACAAAATTTACTCGTATTTTGAGAGTTCTATTAGTGAAAGGGGTCATCCTAATGAATAAACGATGCTGAAGTCAGCAAAAGCAAATCTCACATCACTAGCTGTATTTGAGTGCCAAGCCATGATGAACAATGTTAGTGGTGGCAGGTCGGTGGGTCCATTGATTACTTATTTGATTCCAGAAAAATGAATGTCTATGCATAATGTGAGTTCGAAAAAAAAAAATGCATAATGTGAGCAGCTATGCAAGTAACCAAACATTTCCATTGAGCCCTCTAAAAGTGCCAGAGGCTTCAAAAAGAAAAAGGAAAAAAACCACAGAAGGGACAAAATGATAACCACTTTCACTTCAGAAGGCTAAAAAGATGACAAATATCATAAGCTGAAAGCATGTTTCCTAGCCAGGACATGGCAGCATTATAAATTTATCGATTATTATACTCCTGGCCTCTTCATCTTTCACTCTGTACTCGAACCTATTTTCATAATCCATCTGTTTTGAACAAGGGAAAAATAAAATATTTAATGGGGGATTCAAGTAAGTTTCTGGTTTCCTTGGGCCTTCTTGTTCTGGTCTTCGCGGTGGCTCGTGGAGACCCTCTAGTTCCTGCACTCATCATCTTTGGAGACTCTGTGGTTGATGTGGGAAACAATAACGACCTCACTACAGTTATCAAGGCAAACTTCCCTCCTTATGGAAGAGACTTTGTTACTCATACACCAACCGGAAGATTCTGCAATGGAAAGCTTGCCACGGACTTCACCGGTAACTTCTATCAACAACCGGGTTTATTCTTGTTTGATAATGAGTTTATGTGATCATGTGTTTTCACTTTTCCTCTTTTTCTCGTGCAGCTGAATATCTTGGATTCGCTTCATACCCACCAGCTTACCTTAGCCCACAAGCCAAAGGCCAGAACCTCTTGACCGGAGTGAACTTTGCTTCAGCTGCCTCTGGCTATTATGACAACACAGCCCTCTCATATGTAAGCTTGAGTGACCTCTCTCTCTCTCTCTCTCTCTCTCTCTCTCTCTCTCTCTCTCTCTCTCTCTCTCTTTCTCTCTCTCTCTCTCTCTCTCTCTCGTGACATTGACACTCGGAGTTTGATTTCGCAGGGTGCCATGTCGCTGACCCGGCAACTCAGTAACTACAAAGAGTATCAAAACCAAGTGGTGAATATAGTGGGAAGGGACAAAGCCAATGCCATATTCTCTGGTGCCATACACCTTTTGAGTACAGGAAGCAGTGATTTCATTCAAAACTACTACATCAATCCCCTTCTTCGAGTCTACTCACCTGACCGATTCTCAGACATTCTCATTCGATCCTACTCCAATTTCATTCAGGTTACTACTCCAAACGATCATGTACCACCTGTTTCTTCAAATGCAATCTAATGACATGCAGAATATTGACAGACTTTGTATGGACTGGGAGCAAGAAGGATTGGAGTCACGGGCTTACCACCAACCGGGTGTTTGCCAGCAGCGATCACCCTATTTGGCTTCGGAAGCAACCAGTGCGTTCCAAGGTTGAACCGAGATGCCAATTCCTTCAACAACAAGCTGATCACCACATCTCAAGCTTTGAACAAGAGATTCCCAGGCCTCAAGCTTGTGGTCTTCGACATCTTCCAGCCTCTCCTGGAATTGATCATGAAACCTGGTGACAATGGTATCACATCTCCCAAGTCCTCAGAATATAATTAATCATGAATCTATTTCATACCAGGGGGATTGATGTAAGTAATCATGTGCATGGCAGGGTTCTTTGAGTCCAGAAGAGCTTGCTGTGGAACAGGTACATTAGAAACCTCTTGGCTCTGCAACTCTAGGTCTACCGGAACATGTACCAATGCCACCGGTTATGTGTTTTGGGACGGATTTCATCCCTCTGAATCTGCCAACGAGGTCTTGGCTGGTGAACTAGCTGGACAGGGTGTTGGCCTCATATCTTGAATCTATTTCCCTACTACTACGCTATATATAGTACTGAATCTTATTGTATGCTAGTGGTAATAATAAGATCATTGAAGAGGAATCATACCCATTTCAGCAAACCTCAAGCTATTGAATATGCTTTCTTAGTGAGAGAAATTAAAACTTCTCCATGCAATCAGTTCAGATGCAGGATTTGAACTTTCTTAAGGTTTCCCCTTCAGGAAATATTTTACCCGTTGTTCTATTTTGTATTATCCTTAATTGCACAGATTTCCACATATTGTTTTTTGATCTAAAGGGGAAACGTTAAGAAAGTTCAAATCCTCCATTTGAACTTACTGCGCGCATGGAGAAGTTTTAATTCCACTCTAAGTGCTTGGACGTTTGTGAGTTGGAAGCTGCGACCATCACAGAAAATGAAAAATAAGCATGGATCCCAATGAACTATTCCAGCAGAAAAATGGATTCCAATGAAAAATCCAACTCAAATTATTGGAATTTATAGGAATAGTTCATTAATTCAATATAAAGCTTAAAAGGTTGCAATATGTTAAATGATAACAAATTCATTATACTAAAAATATTATGCTTCCCTAATATGTATGGATGTTTTACTCTTTAGAATAATTTTTTCTCAACATATTTTCCTATAATTGTTAATCATAATTCTGTTACTTTCACTCTAAATAAAAAGTTTGTTGAATTTCTCTACTTCAACAACATAAATATAGATGTATATCAGGGTATGCGTCAATCTAGCGTAGTGATCCAATATCTGTAATACAACAAATTGAAGAAAATTTCTAAGTAGCAATAACTCACTGGATCTATAAAATACTTAGAAGAAAATTTTGGAGAAGACTCATTAAAGTTATGGTCTAGAAGCCCTAAATATTGCTCTCTTAAATTAAGAGATTCAAATGTAATAATTCGACTCGAGTCAAACCAATGTTTTACACTCGAATGGACATTGATGAGTTCAATGTTCAGAAAGAAAAAAACTTATGGAGAAAAAACTCATAGAAAAAAAACTATCTTCATTGTAGTCCAGCATTTATAGTAAGAAACCATGCAAGAAACCATGCAGAGATTAAAAAAAAGAAGTCAAAATGGTAATCAATTATAAAAGGCTAAAAGGCTAAAATGAACAACTAGAATATGACGGTCACTTCGTTCCACAAAAAGATGTCTTAGTTAACTAACTAAAGCCTCATTTGGTACGCAGTATTATACTAACTATTTCAAGTCGAATAAACTAATCTGTCCATCAGATAGACGGACTATTTAATCAGGCGTTTGGTGCTCGATCGAATTAAAATGTCGACTATATTATTCTAGACAAAGTATATTATAGTAGTTGATAAGAAATATTTATATATAAATATTAATTATGTATATTATTATTTTATTTTTATTATTTATTTTAATTAGTTATTGATATATAATTATTTATATTTATTATTATTATTATTATTATTATTATTATTATTATTATTATTATTATTATTATTATTATACTTTTTAAGATAATTAGTTATCCGACTATTTAATATGGACAATTTATAGAGTATTATTTTAGCATGTCTGTACCGTATAAAAATACTCAATCGTATTAATTTATATGCTGGCTAATTAATACGAGTGATACCAAACACTGATTTTGTATTATATTATCCTATCCAATCTCTTATATGACGTACCAAACTTAGCCTAAACGTGATAAATTTTTTTAGTAAATTTGATTGTAAGTCAGGATTTGGTAAATCAAATTAATTGAGGAGTCAAATTGCTTTAATTGCCTTCAGTACATCCATTAGTCATTACCAATTGACCGTTAAGCCTTTTGGCCTATGGCCACAAATATATCAAAGATGGATGGATAAAATCTTTAAAGACTATAAATTTTTTTGTGTTGTGTACATAGATGATAATCTTGTATTCTTTAAAGACAAAAGAGGAACATAAACGTCATCTAAATTTTTTATGTAAAATATTCCAAAACCACAGAATAATTATATCTTCTAAAAAATTGAAGTAGAAAGAGAGTCAATAGATTTTCTAAGAGAAACCCTAGACTATTCGGAAACTAAACTTTAAGAATATATAATTTCTAAAATAAGAGATTTTTCTCAAGAGTTAAAAGATAAAAAACACAATTACAAATTTTTTTAGGAATCCTAAACTATTGACAAGGTTTTATTAAAAATTTATCTCAAAAAGAAGGACACCTTTTAGAAAAACTAAAAAAAGATAAAAAAAAATTTAACTGGACATAAGATGATTCAGAAATAATAAGAAGTATAAAAAAACGATCTAAAAAAATTTCAAAGTTTTTTTTTTCTTTTCTAAAACTGGAGATAAGTTAATTTTAAAAACAAATGCCTCAGATTTATGTTGAATATGTGTTTTAAAATTCATTCCAAAAGAACATTGGAATGATAGAGATACATCATTCAAAATGGTATTAAACGTCCCTTAAAAATCACAATACTTAAAAAACTTCAAAATGAATAATTAATTGTGGTTATAATTCAGGAAAATTTAAGCCTAATGAGGCAAAATATATTACTTTTAAAAAAGAACTTTGACAGTTAAAATTAATCATTAAAATATTTCATATTTATTTGAAGCGAGAAGTTTTTATCTTAAGAACCAATAACCAAGCAGTGCAAAATTTTTCAATTAATAAATGAGACCATAACATATGGTAGACATTTAAAATGATATCATATTATTTCTCAATATACTTTTGAAGTTGAACATGTGAAAGAAACTAATAATTTTCTTGCAGATTTTCTTAGCACAGAAGATCACTAAAATAAGTGATTTATTGTGCAGGAAATTGATAAGGATAAACAACCCTGAACACTGTTGTAAAGAAAAACCCTCCACAATAGAAAGTCTGTGTGATAGATAAAAAATTCCAACCAGAAATTTACAAAAATTGGTCACTTTACCATGCTCGGATAAACAATTATCAAGGAGCATGTTATGAGAGCTTTAATAGTATGGAGGCACCAACCAACACTTTTAATACTTATTATGCCAAACAAACAAACAAGTGAAGAATCCACTTGAGAAGTAAAAAGCTTATTTAATTTATTTAATCCTAAATTAAAGGAAAACATTTATAAAGAAATAAATGGAATATGAAAAACATATCCAGACTGAAGATAAAGGTTTTTAGAAATATATGATATCATTTTCATTCAAACTGGTAGAAAAAACAACTAAGTTTAAAAAAATTATAACAAAAAAACAAATTACTTCAGTTAAAAGTGAAAATGTTTTATTAAAAAACCTTTGCTTCCAAATCATTAAACAAATGAATTGGGATAAAGATTTTAATTTTGAAAAAATAAACAATTTTCTCTAACTTACAGACATCCTTAAAAACGATTATTTTGATCATATCTCTTGAAGAATCAAAAGGCTTTGTATCTCTAAAAAAGAAAACAAAGGCAATTTTACGGGTCATATCAACATAAATTCAAAGATTTTTAAATTTCAGAAAAATTAATTGACATATATTCTCGAAACCATGAGAACATAAACTTGAATGATAACTTTATAAAACTTTTTTTGTTCTAAACAACGAACAAAAATGGGAATTTATTGAAACCATTGATTGAGGTTACTACGAGTATCCATATCAGACTAGCTAATTTTTGGGACAAATTTAATTTAAAATGACTCAAAAGTTATTAATAGTTAGTCAGTTTTTACAAATACCAAAATTGGATTCTCTATATTTTCACCAAGTTTGAATATTAATTTTTTTTTTCAATTTTGAATATATAACATCCTAACTTTCCTACAAGAGCTAGTTTTTAACGGTTCAAATAAATGTCTATTTTTGGTGCAAAATTGATTCATCCCATAATTCGAACAATTCACTATATATAGCTATTTTTGAATGGTTCAAATAGTTATATCCATTTTAACAGTGAAATTGGATAGAACGAATTCGAAGTTAAATGCAATAAATAAAATTTTAAATGGGAATCCACTCAAAATGAAAGAAGAGTAACAATCGTAAGCTTTAAGCCCTTATTTGGGAGACAATATATGTGACGAATGATATTTTTCGCCTCCAAGAAAGTAATAAGTATCATTTTGCTCAATGTTACCACTGTGATTTACGGTAAAGTTTCTAACTTTTTTTTCTTTTCTTCTTCCTAATTGTTGAATGTGTTAAAATTATCATACCAAAACTCTGTTCGTCACCTGAAAATAGGGAAACATCAAAACTTCCATTTCCCAAATACCAAAAAAATCAAACTTTTCATAATTCTATCCGAGTCAATTAACGACACAAAAATGAAAAAAAAAGACTAGCAGGAGGCAGCTAGCTACTAGTAGTTAATCGCAATAGAAAAGTTCAATTTTGAGTTAAATTTATCTAGTCAGTTGTTGGCCCATTTTGATGCTTTTGAATAAATTTTTGGTTAGGTTTGTCCAAAAATTAAATTTAACTGCTCTACTCCAGATGCTCTAACAAGGCAATAATCAAAAACTTTAATTTTCATGAACTCAAAAGTTTTCCATGTTTTATTAAGGCAATGGTTTATGAAGTAACACAAATTTCTAAGTGGAATAATTGTCTTACTTTTTCCATAACTAGCACGATTGGATGAAGAGAAAGAGAAAAAATTTATCAGTTGTTGATACCATGTCGACCAACTAGACTCCGTACAAGCAGTACCATCACTGGCATCCGGTCCACCGCTAGTTGATCGGTAGATGCACCAATCGGTAGGCAATGCCAGTGGTGTTGGTCGACGGGAAATGTCAGAGGTGCCAGTTGATAGGAAATGCTAGTGGTGCCATTCGGTAGACTTACCCAGGTATTCCATTTGGTAGGATATACCAACAACATGCGGCCTGCAAGTCCAAGTCTCAGCCACTCAACACATGTACTCGGCAGGGATGATCGGCATCCTCGGTCCGGTTAGCTAGTTGTCAGTACCAATTCCATGACATGCCAGAAGATCCATTGCCACCTAGCACACATCCCGAATATGCGGGACACGTGGTAATATCTTCTTCTACAATATACAGTCTACTGCAATAGTGTTTAACCACCATATTCATTGTTACTATAATTACCCATAAACCCTTTCATAAAGGTAACTCTCTCTAAACACACACAACCTTGACTCTTCAGTATGTGCTGTGATCTGCTTACTTGGTTCTCCAATTGACCTAAGCATCGGAGCCTCTTATGCCGGCACCCCACTGGTGTCTAATGTTATCTATATGCTTCGCAGGTCATTTGGCAGGCTTAAACATGATTTGAACCAGCACCCTTAGCGGGTTCAAACACCCCATAACGGGTCCTCGATCCCCTAGAGGGTCTCACCACGTTAGGTCCAATTTTGGATCAAACATTTGGCGGTGTCTATCAGAATTATGAGTAAGTCCCCCCACTAGCTCACATACCCATACTCCATCTACCTGTCAATTCAAATATCTGCCGAGCAAGATGATAGTAGCTCAAAAACACTCCCCACGGAGATCACAACAGAACAAGAATTGACATACCTTCCGAGGCCATGCTCGAAATGCAAAGGACCCTCCGTACGGAGATGGTGGAATTAAGAAAAAGCAATGCTGCTATCGAGAGCAAAAATCACGAGTAGAGGGATTAACACCAAAGCACCTTCGCTATCCTCTAATCCACATGGGAAGAATTGAAGGAGCAGCGGGTGGCGACTAAGCAAGCACTCGCTATCAATGTCGATGGATAGGCAACTGAGCCTTCCCAACTAAAACCCCAAAGATGGATGCTCGTTCATTTCACTGATGCAGCAGGACCTTCAGGTACACAAATCTTCAGTGACGCTCATGGATTACTTGACAAGAGGCCTACGTAGATTCAGCCCACTTGACTGCCTTACCCAAAAAACGATCCTAGAATCCAGGATCAACCCCCTCTGCCTCTTTTATCTTAAGGAGGCCACTCTCAGTCAAGATTAGCTCTAAGGAAAGTACAGCGTCAGAAGGCCCCAGCTCAGGCGACGAAAGATCAACCACTGTAGATCAACCCCCATCACTTGGAAGATAATGCTAACTCGACAACTGCCATGTTTGGAAGAAGATCAAAACAAGCCAAACGGTCAGGAAGTATTTCCATGAACGTGATTCGTCGAACCGTTGTTGAGAGACTTGGAGCACACTCCATACCTCCTAAGTCAAACGACGTCATCTAGGAACTTCTCCAACGTGTCCGCGAACCGGAGACCAAAAATCAAAAGATCAAATCTACAGTGAAGAACAAAGCCAACATCGGCGCCTTCACATATCAGATTCCGCAGTATAGACACGAAACAGGAGTCAAGCCCTTCAAGATCGTTCTGTACACTGGAAAGGGAGATCCAGTCATTCACATGAACAATTACCAATCTTTTGTGGCATTCAAAAATCTCTATGACGAGGTCCAATACCTAATCTTCAGCTCTACCCTCACAGAAGCTGCATTAAATTGGTTCTACCAGCTAGAGCCACAGACTGTCGATTCCTTCGACCAGCTGCACACGGTCTTCCTGAACCAGTTCATGATCCAGAAAAATTGATTACTAACCACAAAAGATCTAAGTCCTCTATGGTAAGGGGAGAACTAGCCCTTGAAAAAATACGTAGCAAGATTTAGCCTTGAGTACTCCAAGTTCTAAGAGATCGACGACAAGGTATCCAGAGCATTTAGTAGTGGCTTGAGGGAATCTACCTTCAAGTACCATGTCTTCACGTAGTGATAGGATGACTACAACGAGCTGATAGGGCAAGCAGTGATCCACGCCAAAGAAAAACGCTTCAATACTCCATGAGTAAAATCAAAGTCGACTACCACCCATGCATACTCTGCACCCCAGAGCAATCAGCAACCCAAGCCCCACCATGCCTCTAGCAGTCACCATTAGGGTCATGGGAAGAACTCTTACTCAGGTAAGAGAAAAGTTTCCTACGACAACAACTACAAGGGGAAGAAAGAGAAGTACAAGTCCAACTAGGGGCACAAGTAGAGCAATCATCACTAGTATGATAAGCCCTACGCAGGGCCAGTCTCCAAGTTTGAAGCTTACTTCATCCTCAATACTTCACTTGTGAACGTTCTCATGAATATTGTGGGGATGATTGAGAAACCATGAGCGCAAACTCAAGGCTCCAGGCTCGAAGTTCAGTCAAACTTGTATTTCAAATACCACAAACTTAATGGTCATACTATTGATGAGTGCGTAGCCTTTCGCGACATCGTGGAATCCCTCGTCTAGGATTGGAAAATCAATCAATGCATTCAGAATGCACGACCCGTGTAGAACAACCCGCAGATCAACACAATCAGCGGTGACCCAACAATCTCTTCATTATACACTTCAAACAGGGCGAATAAGAGGTTCCACCGAGCAACGAGTCCAACCACCAGATCTTTAACATCAAATTCGGAAGGGCAAAGAAAGCTGCGGAAGTAGGATGAACCCCTATAATCTTTTTGGAGGAGGAAGAGCGAGGAGTAATCTTCCCCCGCGACGATCCCTTGATCATCTGAGTGACAATCACCAACTTTGACATAGGTCAAATACTTGTGGATACCGGTATCTCTGTCAATGTCCTTTTTATGGAAGCTTTCAACCAAATCGAAATTGATGTAAAAGTGCTCAATTGGACCATCTCCCCACCACCCAGCTTCCTTAGAGACTCAGTCAAACCAATTGGCACCTCATATATGCCAATCTCCCTCAGCAGCATGCTCCGCATAGCAACCACAATCATCACCGGTCGACTACCCTACAACTTACAATGTCATACAGGGTAGGGGGCTCCTGAACCAGATCAACGCGGTCCCCTCCACCCGCCTACTACTGATCAAATTCCTTACCATTATGGGAACTGGCAAGGTAAGAAGTAGTCTGCCCTGACCAAGGTTAACCCGTGCACCAATAATGAAACCCTGACAGTCGCTAAATCAGCATACGTGGCTGATCCCATCAACCCAGAGCTGGCTCGGTAGATCCAATCTAGTCCCCCCTCCCTCTGAGGACCCCAAGGACCTATCAGCAACATCCAAACCTCAACCAGTTGAGGAAACTGAGTTGATCACACTCAGCTCCAAACACCCTAATTGGCAGGTGAAGATTGGCACCACTATAGCGCAGGAGACCAGGAATGCACTCATCTAATTCCTAAAGGATAATAGCAAAGTCTTCGCATGGTCTTACGCAGATATGCTAGGATCTGCACAGGTGTAATCTGTCACCGACTCATAACCGACCATTCTTTCAGGCCAGTCACGCAGAAGTAAAGGACATACGATGTCGAGCACCAAATTCCCATGCAAGAGGAGATCACCAAGCTCAACACAATTCACTTCGTGCGAAAGGCAATCTACACCCCATGGGTCGCCAACGTTGTCTTAGTGAAGAAACCTTTAGGTTCTTGGAGAATATGCATTGGCTACACTGATCTTAACAAGGTATGCCCCAAGGAGTACTTTCCACTGCTAAAAATCAATCTTCTAGTGGATGCCACTGCAGGTTACGAGCTACTCAGCTCCATGGATGTAACGACCCGTCCCGAATTCCGGGATTAGTTTAGTGACTAATCTTGATTAGTGAGGTTGAACGGTGGTTAGTAGGGCGGAATCAGACAAATTGTGCGAAATGACCGTTTTGCCTAGTGGGTGGTGACCCACATGGTCGTATATGTATGGTGGTGGTATTCCATGGTTTTGGGCTGAGTTCCCACACTTGGTTTTTTTTGGTTAACGGTTTTTGGGCTAAGGCCCTAAGGGCTCGGTTGAGCAAACGTTTTGGTTACTGGTTTTTGTGGCATGCATACGTTTTTATTGGAGGGCATAAATGTCTTAAAAATGTATTTGATGAACTTACTGGTTTTTGTCCACTCACAGCTTTTGGTTTTAATGCCCTTCAGGTTGATCACAGATGCGATTGCAGCAGAGACTGGGACATTGCACATCTCCTCCATCAATCCTTGCGCACTCTGGATGCCCTGTTTGGGCAGTGGCTCTTGGTCATCCTTTGTCTGACACCCCTTGTTGGACGGGAGCAGGGCACATTCCATGGTAATCCCGGGGGGATTGGGATGGGTCCTGTCAATGGATGCCTATTCAGGCTACAAGTAGATCAAGATGCATCCTGATGATCAGATCCATACCAGCTTTCGCACCTACCTTGGCGTCTACTACTAAAAAAATCATGCCCTTCAGATTGGAGAACGTTGAAGCAACCTACCAACGCCTGGTGAACTTCATGTTCGTTGATCATATCAGGAAGACTATGGAGGTTTATGTGGACAACATGCTGGTTAAGAGCAAAACTATTGTAGATCGCATCACCAATCTCCACAAGATGTTTCAGGTTCTCAAGAAGTACAAGATGCGGCTCAATCCCGCAAAATGTGTTTTCGGGTAAGATCCAAAACATTTCTTGGTTACATGATCACCCAACGTGGGATAGAAGCCAACCTCGAGAAGATCAAGGCAATCCTTGGTATGTAGAAACCCCGCACAATCAAAGAAGTTCAGACTCTAATTAGAAGAGTCGCCGCTCTCCCCAGGCTCATTTCTAGAGCAACGAATAAGTTCCTCACATCCTTCAAGGCCCTTAAAACAAGCACCAAAACCATAAATTGGACTACTGACTGCAACAAGGCATTTTGCAAGCTGAAGGAATATATGAGCAAGGCACCCCTACTCGCTTGACCATACATTGGAGAACAACTCACTATGTACCTTTTAATCTCCACCTCCTCTATCAGCTCTGTCTTAATCAAGAAAAAGGACGGGCCAGTCTACTATGTAAGCAAGGCATTTCAAAATGAGGAAACACGATACTGCAACCTGGAGAAGTTGGCCCTTCCCTTGGTTACCACAGCCTAACGGCTTATACCTTACTTCTAAGCTCACCCTATTCTAGTCTTAACCAACAAGCCACTCAGGTAGGTACTTCAGAAATCGGACACATTCGAAAGATTGATCAAGTTGACGATCGAGCTCAGCAAGTTCGACATCACTTTTGCCCTATGCTTCATTGAGAAGGGTTAGGCGATGCCGACCTTTTCTCTGAATTCACCTATCACACGTCCCAGTACATGCCGAAAGAATCAGCAATCAGCACTACGCAGCCAGCTACACCCCTTCAATAGACAAATACTTCTTTTGCACTAGACAAGTCAAAACCAATTTGAACCCTCAACGTGGATGGATCAACATGCCATGGTGGCTCTAGCGCGAGGCTAGTGCTCAGCACATCCGACCAGACCAAGCTCGAATACGCACTCTATTTCGGCTTCAAGGCCTTCAACAATGAAGTAGAATATGAAGCACTCATCACTGGCCTCTACCTTGCGAAGGACCTGTAAGCGCGATAGATCCAAATATTTAGCGACTCCCAATACATTGTCTATCAGGTGAACTATCAGGTGAACTACCTCTATCAGGTGAACTACCTCTGCAGCTTCCAATCCTACAAGATCAACCATATACCGTGCTCATAGAACAGCCACATTGATGCTATAACCCGTCTAGCCTCCTCTATCTATGATAAGATTGGTCACAACATACTAGTTAAGCTCTTGGATACCCCTAGCATGGAGGAGCGACAAGTCATGGACAACACCATTGAACCATCTTGGATGAACCCAATCATCTGATTTCTCAAACATACGAAACTACTAAAAGATAGGAACTAAGACAAACACATTAGGCGCTTGTCCAGCTGATGCACAATTATCCATGTCAGTTTGTACAAGCGCGGATTCGACATCCTTCTCCTCAAGTTCCTACTAGCAGATTGAGGCTATGCATTTCTCAAGCAGATCCACAAGGGCATCTACAATAACCATTCGGGACCCAAGTCCCTCACTCACAAGGCCTTCCGACGAGGTTATTATTAGCCTACCATGCATGTAGACTCGGTTGCAGTTACGCAAAAATGCGACCAATACTAGAAGTATGCCCATATTCCTCACCTACCCACAAAACGATTGACTCCAATGATAAACCCATGGCCATTCTCGCAGTGGGGACTTGACCTCATCGGCCTCATGCCGAGAGAGGCAAAGAAGGAATGGAACATGTGTTGTAGTAGAAGCAAAATCACTCAAGACTATCACTATCATGCATATCAAAATCTTTGTCTACCAAAACATCATTTCTCGCTTCGGCATCCCTTCCATAATCGTGACGAACAACAGGAAGCAGTTTGATTGCACTCGCTTCTGCAACTTCTGCCAAGTCTATGGAATCAAATTCGTCTACGCCTCTATCGCTCATCCACAAGAAAGCGGTCAAGTAGAAGCAATCAACAAGCTAATCAAGTACAACCTAAAAACTCGCATAGACGAGCATTCTAAGGGAAAGTGGTCTGACATCCTCTCTGACATTCTATGGTCCTACTAGACATCCTACCGGACATCAACCAAGAAAACACCATTCGCCATGACATTCGATATCGAAGTTGTCATACCAATGGAGATTAGCAAGACATCCTATCGGGTGATCTCTTACGATCCAAATGAGAACAACGAAATACTCACCCTCAACATTAACCACTTGGAAGAGCATCACGAGTAGACTAACCTGCGTAACATGGCTCACAAACAACGCATCGCCTGCTACCACGACTCCCAGGTTAAAAGCTAGAACTTTAATGCTGGGGACTGGGTCCTGACAGGACCCATCCCAATCCCCCCGGGATTACCATGGAATGTGCCCTGCTCCCGTCCAACCAGGGGTGTCAGACAAGGGATGGCCAAGAGCCACTGCCCAAACAGGGCATCCAGAGTGCGCAAGGATCGATGGAGGAGGTGTGCAATGTCCCAGTCCCTGCTGCAAACGCATCCGTGATCAACCTGAAGGGCATTAAAACCAAAAGCTGTGAGTGGACAAAAACCAATAAGTTTACCAAATACATTTATAAGACATTTATGCCCTCCAATAAAAACGTATGCATGCCACAAAAACCAGTAACCAAAACATTTGCTCAACGGAGCCCTTAGGGCCTTAGCCCAAAAACCGTTAACCAAAAACCAAGTGTGGGAACTCAGCCCAAAACCGTGGAATACCACCACCATACATATACGACCATGTGGGTCACCACCCACGACCATAAATGAACATCAATTCATTAAAATCACACAATCATAAATCCACCCGGAAAGCCATTTCATTAATTCGTATTTTACCATTACCATCACCAGCATCCCTGATGCTAGACGTCCCTGACGTCATATCTCACGGTTTCACAAGCTACGCGTGCTGCCCGGGGTCTCTCCGGGTCCATATTTCTGACATCCCTGATGTCTGACGTCCCTGACGTCAATCATAGCAATCCTGCTCCTGAGTCATCATACGGTCCGGCTGCTCCGTATAATGACCCCTCGCAGGCAATGCACCGTGACTTCCCCAGTGTCCTAGACATCTGGAGGAGACCATCATATATCCTTGTATCCAGATGGTATATGGAAAACAGTTTTATTAAATCCTTTATCACATCATTACAATTGGGCCCTGCCCGAAATTTCCATAAAACCATGTAATTCCATTTAGGGTCCTTGACCCAAAATCACCATTATAAAATATACGGTCCCTGACCCGAAATCACATTTATTATCCAACTGGGCCTCATGCCGGACTTTATGAACCACTGGGCCCACGGCCCGATTTGTAAACCAACTGGGCCCGCAGCCCGACTTAATAAACCCATTGGGCCCACGGCCCGAATTCACAAATCAACTGGGCCCCTGGCCCGAGAACATAACTCAAATGGGTCTCAGCCCGATTTCATACCAACTGGGCCCCTGGCCCGATTTCATTAACCAACTGGGCCCCCGGCCCGATTCTCAAATGGACTCCAAGTCCGAAATTTCCAAAACAAGTGGGCCTCAAGCCCGAGTTTATATTTCCAATTTCAAAACCATTTCATCACATTATATCCAAGTCATAAATATGGAAAATCCATGTAAAACCGGAAACCTCGATTTACGTGCAAGCACGTAAATCGCCTCGAAATACGTGAAACTGTACAATTTACCAAAAACCAAACCAACAACATACAATCACAATCATAATCCATGTAAAACATTTAAGCATGCATAGAATTTATAAAACCAAAGTCCACTCACAGACCGTTTTAACCGTGTGCCTCGATACGCGTGCCATCGGCCCTCCCGGGCCACACCACTATCACCGGGACTCCCAATCCTGTCCAAATCACATTAGAGGGTTACTAACCTCATCATTAACATCCTATCAAAGTCCCGTAATTTTCCCGAATTTTTACTTATTTTTAAACTTAATTTAAAACCTTCGGACATCCCGAACACTATCGAGACGGTGTCCGATCGACACGAAACCAATTCCAAAATGTCCGTTACATTAAATAGGACAGAAGTCATGTTGACCTCACCTCAAGATTCCCAATCACGCGCCACCATGCGCCGCCACAAGCGGCTGCGCGTGGAAGCCACGCGCCAGCTACAGTACCAGCACAGTCATCCCCTTCGCCCGTTTGTCTGGTAAACGGGTTGAAAAACCCGCGGACAGACCCGATTCAACCTCATTCAATTTAACCTCAATTCGATCCGTTTATCCAACTCTAATTAAGTTCTGCAAGTTCAATTTCTCGAATCGTGGTCTAAAGCCTCACGACTATCGATCGATCCTCGACGGGTCTCCGATTCGGGTTCATAGATTTCGACCCTGTTTTTCAAATTAATTAACAAAGTGAGTATCGTGAGAGTGTAAGGATCATTTCTACAAGATGAATTTCATACAATCTCACCTCTAACCCAATGAACTCAAGCTCGAACACAGTCACTGTTCGAGCATGGAGTTTCGTCAACCACGACCGTTTCCTTTCAATTGACGAACCCAGAAGCATCGTGGGATCATGATAGGCAGTTTCCCCACCTCAATTCCGTCGTCTAAACACTCCATGATCACGACTCAACCTCGAAATTCCTCCTCTGTCACCAATCCCGTTCAGAGCCAAAACGGCACCAATTCTTCTCGTTTCTTCGACAATTATGATCGTGGCACTCCCAGGAAGCTGAAGGTAAGCTCAATTGCGATCCTCACGGCCTAATTCCTCCAATTCGAATTTTCCCCCCAATTTTTCCGAAATCCAAAAATCCAAAATTCAGCCCTCTCACAACCCCTCGTGTTTCCCCGTTAATTCGACCATCATAGTCTCTCAGTTTTCTCTCAGGAACGGCAGAGAGAGGGAGTCAATTCTCCCCGTTCATCCTTTCCCCAAATCGTGCACGGTTTGAAAGAAAATAAAGGAAAAGGAAGGAAAATGATGGATAAGGAATGATGATGTTGTAATGATAGTGTTGGGAGGGAAACATGGAGCTGGAAACAAGGGATGGGTGACACTTGTCACTCATCCGGATGTGCACAGTCAACGGTCATTATTCACTATTATATTATTATTTTAATCCGAGCCTCGGTTCGTTAGTTCGTTTCCTTGACCATAACGTTGTCGTCGAATCTCCGATTTCGACATGCCACCTGTCGTTGGATTCGTATCGACGATACCTACGTAACGGTCCTTGGCCATCGCCCATCGGACCTCCCGGTCAAAAAGTCAACATTTTGCCCACGACCAGGGGCAAAACGGTCATTTTGTACAATTTGTTCGATTCCGCCCTACTAACCACCGTTCAGCCTCACTAATCAAGATTAGTCACTAAACAAATCCCGGAATTCGGGACGGGTCGTTACAACCTTCCCTCCTTAATAAATTTCGTCCTCGAAATTCCAACCGCTCTAATCTCAACGTACTTCCCTCCTTAAAAAGTTTCGCTCTCGAAACTCGATTATCCTGATTCCACAAACACCCCGTGGAAAGTGGAATCGACCACGCAACACGTGTACACCCGTACACCAACTACTTAGACAAAACTTGTCTACACCCAAACGTACCACTAATACTCAAAACGCAACGATTACATTCGACCCCGTCGAATGACTGAAACTACTTGTTTCGAATTTGACACCACTTGTCAAATCAACCCTCTCGTTGACGCAACAACTCGACGGTTCCTTTACCACTCCCACTAGGAGTCAGCTGACCCCACTCAACGATCTATGTTGACACATCCTGACAAACTGTCACCACACAGTTGTTGTCAGTCGAAAACTGACACTAGACTCACTCGTGGCTACACATGCCACCAGCGTACTCGACTCACCAATACCCTTACCGACATTTCACACGACCTGTGTGTAATTAAACACATCGGAATTACCATGACCCATTGCATAGTAATGTCCGGTCCACGACCAATCCCATGGTATCGGAACCAATCCGACTACCAACACGTTCACCGACACACCTCGGGTATATCCCGTATACCGTAACTAGACATCACAAGTCTACAAGGTTTTGTACCTCGAACCATGTACGAAGTACACACATCTACCTAATAACCAGACTACAACCACCTAGGTCATAGCCGGACACGTTCCAATAATGGAGTACGTTTGCCCAATCCAGCATGAGACAAATCGAAACTCCACCCAACATCTAGTTCCACTTTCGAATCTGAATCTGCAACTTCGTAAGAAATCCCGGATCCAAACCCAGATATCCCATTTTAATTCATATCCAAATCCGAATCCGAAATCATTATTCCGTAAGCTAGCATTTGGAATAACCATTCCGTACCCAAATCCGGAAATATACTTTCAAGTTCCAAAATCGAATCCTGAATCGTCACCCAGAAATTCGATTCCAAATCCCGAAATCTCATTCACATTTACCAAGACACACCAAAACCGAACCTATCGGTTACCCGTTCAATACACTTGATTGACTTCATAGGGAAGCCAATCCAACCTCCACACGTCTAAGTTTGACAAAATTCAACTACCTTGAAAACCTACTCACCCGAGTAGAATACCATACGGGCCCCACTTTGAGAAGAAGTTCAATCTCGTCATTTACGACTCACACACCCAAGTTCGTATCGATCCTTGTCATTCCACCTAGGAAAAACCAAGGATGATCCAACACAATGACGCCTAAACTCATCCTACGTGGATGCAACAAAACTCACTGCACTCACCACGCCATGTGACACCACATCGTCTGCCACCAAGCAGAAAATGAGAAATCTCGTTTACCTAATTTCGAACACGTAGCTCCTCCTAAGGACCTCACAACACACACGGGCTCACCAACCAATACACGCTCAACGTACTGGTAACTACAGTCAATGTCTGCCAGGGCAGAAAGCAAGAAGTCAACCCCAATGACTTCGGAATACCAATCACCAAAAACGAGCACCACTCTTGTTCCCCAATCACAACTCTCCTCGACACTAAGGTTCCAACCATGTTGGAAACAGACATGCTCCCAACAAGACGTCAAGTCTAACCACTAGACTTCCTACCTCCTCAATTCACTTGGACAACCCCGTGTCCACAATCAATCCGTTATTGTTTCGTTCGCACATCCTAACTTTTACAGGTTCAACACTCAGTTTTCTAAGTTCTCAATTACAAATTCCTACCTTTATACCACTAATGGTTTTCCTCGTCTTTTCCAGTTTTAATCATTTCTATGTACATTTTAGGAATATTTAAAAACATAAATCACACTAATTTTGGAGTTGCCAACAACTCCCCAAATCCACTAATCATCCCAAAATTTCTTAAATCTTAATTATACCATTTTAATCCACTCCTTACTGGTTATCTCACCACTATTGGGACTTATCCCAACACCTCACAATCCTCACTGGAACCCATCCAGTCCATCACTCAACCATTACCAAATCTTAAAGACCGAACATATGCTCACCATGACGGGGTCACAACCCAACTTGTGGCTCATCGTCAACACCATTACCGACACTAGCACCAGCGCTAGTACCAGCACCAACACACTATCAACAACACTAGTATCAGCACACAGGCATCCATACTAGCATCAGCACAAAAGTACCAACCCCGCAAACATCCTGGATCTCCGTTCATACGGAACGACGATCCCGTACCTCACGACTATGGGTACCACTATTCTGACAATCCTCATCAGGAAAATGAACGTTCCCCGAACGTCCCCTGATCCCAAAGTATTATAACCACACTAATTACCCTCGATAGCCAGTCATCTCCATATGATTTCCGACTAACTGTCATTGCTATCGAGATCCGCATCCACACATCACACCAATACCCGATCCAACACGGGATTCCATAATTTATCTCAGAACCGTATCCGTAAATCGAATCCCATAGTTCTGCCTAAACTCACCAGAGCCATTCACATGGTCATCCATGACCTCAGCCGCTCGTCGCAGCACAAGTTCTCATCCACTAGCCACAATTAAGGTTTACCTTTTTAATACTAGAGTTCCACAATCACACCCTATGGTTCAACCGAACCAAACAGCTCTCCGTAATATAAAATCCACAACCTGACCGACCCCGCGGTCCTGACATCGAATAGACGTCAAATCCAATCCTACCATCCCATCAACGTGGGTTCCACCACTAGGTCATCGGCCAACTCCGATGAACCAACATCCCTCACACTAGAAACCACCACAAGGGTTCACATTTTAGACCATTACTCACATGAGGTTCCCCGAACCTGGCTGCACCTAGCAGCACAACAATCCAATCTTACATGACCGAACCGACGGTCCCACAATACTAGTTCACCACAATCAACCCCACTTGGGTCGAATCACATTAACGCACGGCGTATCGGGCCAATCACACTCCATCCACTATCCAAACCCAAAAACTATCTGTCAGGTTGATAACGAATTGCAGCCCAATGAGACATCACACCCTCGACCTGCGCGCACAAATAGAGCAACCATGCTCTGATACCAAGTTGACAGGACCCATCCCAATCCCCCCGGGATTACCATGGAATGTGCCCTGCTCCCGTCCAACCAGGGGTGTCAGACAAGGGATGACCAAGAGCCACTGCCCAAACAGGGCATCCAGAGTGCGCAAGGATCGATGGAGGAGGTATGCAATGTCCCAGTCCCTGCTGCAAACGCATCCGTGATCAACCTGAAGGGCATTAAAACCAAAAGCTGTGAGTGGACAAAAACCAATAAGTTTACCAAATACATTTATAAGACATTTATGCCCTCCAATAAAAATGTATGCATGCCACAAAAACCAGTAACCAAAACGTTTGCTCAACCGAGCCCTTAGGGCCTTAGCCCAAAAACCGTTAACCAAAAACCAAGTGTGGGAACTCAGCCCAAAACTGTGGAATACCACCACCATACATATACGACCATGTGGGTCACCACCCACGACCATAAATGAACATCAATTCATTAAAATCACACAATCATAAATCCACCCGGAAAGCCATTTCATTAATTCGTATTTTACCATTACCATCACCAGCATCCCTGATGCTAGACGTCCCTGACGTCATATCTCACGGTTTCACAAGCTACGCGTGCTGCCCGGGGTCTCTCCGGGTCCATATTTCTGACATCCCTGATGTCTGACGTCCTTGACGTCAATCATAGCAATCCTGCTCCTGAGTCATCATACGGTCCGGCTGCTCCGTATAATGACCCCTCGCAGGCAATGCACCGTGACTTCCCCAGTGTCCCAGACATCTGGAGGAGACCATCATATATCCTTGTATCCAGATGGTATATGGAAAACAGTTTTATTAAATCCTTTATCACATCATTACAATTGGGCCCTGCCCGAAATTTCCATAAAACCATGTAATTCCATTTAGGGTCCTTGACCCAAAATCACCATTATAAAATATAGGGTCCCTGACCCGAAATCACATTTATTATCCAACTGGGCCTCATGCCCGACTTTATGAACCACTGGGCCCACGGCCCGATTTGTAAACCAACTGGGCCCGCAACCCGACTTTATAAACCCACTGGGCCCACGACCCGAATTCACAAATCAACTGGGCCCCTGGCCCGAGAACATAACTCAAATGGGTCTCAGCCCGATTTCATACCAACTGGGCCCCTGGCCCGATTTCATTAACCAACTGGGCCCCCGGCCCGATTCTCAAATGGACTCCAAGTCCGAAATTTCCAAAACAAGTGGGCCTCAAGCCCGAGTTTATATTTCCAATTTCAAAACCATTTCATCACATTATATCCAAGTCATAAATATGGAAAATCCATGTAAAACCGGAAAACCTCGATTTACGTGCAAGCACGTAAATCGCCTCGAAATACGTGAAACCGTACAATTTACCAACAACCAAACCAACATCATACAATCACAATCATAATCCATGTAAAACATTTAAGCATGCATAGAATTTATAAAACCAAAGTCCACTCACAGACCGTTTTAACCGTGTGCCTCGATACGCGTGCCACCGGCCCTCCCGGGCCACACCACTATCACCGGGACTCCCAATCCTGTCCAAATCACATTAGAGGGTTAATAACCTCATCATTAACATCCTATCAAAGTCCCGTAATTTTCCCGAATTTTTACTTATTTTTAAACTTAATTTAAAACCTTTGGACATCCCGAACACTATCGAGACGGTGTCCGATCGACACGAAACCAATTCCAAAATGTCCGTTACATTAAATAGGACAGAAGTCATGTTGACCTCACCTCAAGATTCCCAATCACGCGCCACCACGCGCCGCCGCAAGCGGCTGCGCGTGGAAGCCACGCGCCAGCTACAGTACCAGCACAGTCATCCCCTTCGCCCGTTTGTCTGGTAAACGGGTTGAAAAACCCGCGGACAGACCCGATTCAACCTCATTCAATTTAACCTCAATTCGATCCGTTCTTTCAACTGATCCCTTCCAATCCAACTCTAATTAAGTTCTGCAAGTTCAATTTCTCGAATCGTGGTCTAAAGCCTCACGACTATCGATCGATCCTCGACGGGTCTCCGATTCGGGTTCATAGATTTCGACCCTGTTTTTTCAAATTAATTAACACAGTGAGTATCGTGAGAGTGTAAGGATCATTTCTACAAGGTGAATTTCATACAATCTCACCTCTAACCCAATGAACTCAAGCTCGAACACAGTCACTGTTCGAGCATGGAGTTTCGTCAACCACGACCGTTTCTTTTCAATTGACGAACCCAGAAGCATCGTGGGATCATGATAGGCAGTTTTCCCACCTCAATTCCGTCGTCTAAACACTCCACGATCACGACTCAACCTCGAAATTCCTCCTCTGTCACCAAGCCCGTTCAGAGCCAAAACGGCACCAATTCTTCTCGTTTCTTCGACAATTATGATCGTGACACTCCCAGGAAGCTGAAGGTAAGCTCAATTGCGATCCTCACGGTCTAATTCCTCCAATTCGAATTTTCCCCCCAATTTTCCCGAAATCCAAAAATCCAAAATTCAGCCCTCTCACAACCCCTCGTGTTTCCCCGTTAATTCGATCATCATAGTCTCTCAGTTTTCTCTCAGGAACGGCAGAGAGAGGGAGTCAATTCTCCCCGTTCATCCTTTCCCCAAATCGTGCACGGTTTGAAAGAAAATAAAGGAAAAGGAAGGAAAATGATGGATAAGGAATGATGATGTTGTAATGATAGTGTTGGGAGGGAAACATGGAGCTGGAAACAAGGGATGGGTGACACTTGTCACTCATCCGGATGTGCACAGTCAACGGTCACTATTCACTATTATATTATTATTTTAATCCGAGCCTCGGTTCGTTAGTTCGTGTCCTTGACCATAACGTTGTCGTCGAATCTCCGATTTCGGCATGCCGCCTGTCGTTGGATTCGTATCGACGATACCTACGTAACGGTCCTTGGCCCTCGCCCATCGGACCTCCAGGTCAAAAAGTCAACATTTTGCCCACGACCAGGGGCAAAACGGTCATTTTGCACAATTTGTCTGATTCCGCCCTACTAACCACCGTTCAGCCTCACTAATCAAGATTAGTCACTAAACAAATCCCGGAATTCGGGACGGGTCGTTACAGTCCTCTGAAAAATCAGCTTGGAAATCAAGAACCGTACAGACGACACACTTTGCCCCAAATGGGAAGAACCTTACTTGGTCACCAAGGTCTGCCGACTAGGAACCTATAAGCTACAGACCACTGAGGGCCGACTGCTAGTACATCATTGGCATGCCAATCATCACAAAATCTTCTACAAGTAAGATTATAAACAACTCCACTTAGCAGTATAACACATTTAGTAACCAATTCAGCCATCTCAGATCGGACCTATTGCTATTTTTGAATGAAACACAGACAATTTCAAGTTCTTCAAATTCATAAGTGTACGTCTCTCGTCAGCCTTATTCGGCACTCATTTATGTCCTCATATGATCGGAAGCACGCAAATGTCAAGGGTATTTTGCAACTTGGACCCCACTCGGCATTCTACCAGCTACATCTATCAATTAGCACGCTGGTTGTCAGTTTCTGATCGACACCACCTCAGTGTATAGGGACCTAATTCATAACACCTCAAATTCCACCAGGACAGTTCAATGGCCGATCGGCCACTACTTTCTTTAGTAAGCTTCCCAACAATTTCTAACCCAACAATCTACCCATCGGCACCTCAATCGATACACATGTCCACTTCCGTCGACCGGCCCTTTGAAAACACCAAGTCTACATTATTCGGCAGCCCAACATCATTCCTACTTGGCACTCCCTCACTGGTTAAAACTAACATGCCTCATATTTCACTCGGCACCCGATGTCAACTCGACACTTTCGACTACTTCTACACTAGGTTGTGGTTCCACATACAAACATTCCACATACAATCAATAAAACATGAAAAATGGAAGAAAAAAAATATTGCAAGTATGCCTCAATCAATAGTCACAAATCAAATTCATATGCAGGCCTCAAACGACAATTAAATTCAAACAGGAGAGAAAAATTACTATGTATAAATTGAAATTGTTCAATATAGTTACACAAGGAAAACCATAGAAGCAAAGCAAAAAAAAAAAGTTACAAGTTTTGGCCCGTCGGCACTTAATCTTCAATGTTAGTCTGCTCGTCAGCACTTTTCTCGCCATCATCAGCCCGGTCGGCAGCAGTTGACTCAGGCTTCTCTGCCTCAGTGGCCAGCTCATGACCTTCCATCAGCGATTCGCCAATGCTCGGCTCAACATCTCATTCTGACAGCTTGAACATCTTTGTCAACTATGGGGGCTCGTCCAGCCACGAGAATTGCAGCGGCAGGCCAGGGTTGAAGAACAATCCACGCTGCATGATTTCGTCCTTAACCTCGGCCAAGGCAAGGTCCATATAGTTCTAGAAGGCTGGATCATCCATGAAGACCTCAAGGGACTCCTGCTGATTGGCCGCGAGACACTTGTAGAGCCGATTAATCTCCTCCTCATGCCCCCAAAGAGTGGCCAGCCGATTGTCCAAGTCTACTAGCTTTTTCTAGAAGGCATAGACATTTTCCTCCCTCTCGTCCACTGGCTTTTTGGCAGCTTCAGCCCGCTACCTTTGGCGCTCTACCTCCCGCTCCAACTCTTCCGAAAGCTTGAGTGTAACTACCTGGAATTTCTTTTTATTTGTTAATTGGAAATTCTATATAAAATGTTAATTTTACCCCTAGTCAGGGCAAAATGTTGACTTTTGACCTAGGACACTGTTTGGGGGTTGACCCTTGAACGTTACATAGATCGTGTTGCCACGAGTTCGTAGACAGGCGACATACCAAATTTGGACGCTCGACGCAAAAGTTACAGGTCACGGAGTTTGAGAGTTACTATTACATTTTCCGAGGTTATGGGACAAGTGGCATTATTAGATTGGTCAACTTATTCCTTGGACCAATCAGATGAGTGACACGTGTCAACTTGTCACTCATCTAACTGGCCCATTTACCCAAAATATTGGGATGCATGTATCTGCCTTCTCTTTTGTTTGTTTATTCAAACCGTGTACCAAGTTTGTGCAAACACACACACAGCCATCGACCCATCTTCCCTAAACCTTCATCCTTCATTTTGTGATCCTGGTGAGTGGCTGAGAGAGTGCTTGACAATGGCTCATGGGCTGAGAATGACGGCACACGGGGGAGAGGGCACGTCCACAAGTAAACCCGAAATTCTTGATCGGGTCAAAATTTGGGTTTGGATTTTTTAGGCCTTGTTAAGTGAGTCTAAGGGCCCAGAATGTTTGTTTAAGGGAACTAGGCACGACGGCGCTGTGATCGACGGGAAGCAGATCGGGAAAACTGGTCTTCATGGTTGCTTGAGCTAAGGTATAATTTTACTGCGGTTTAGATGAATTTGAACCCATAGATCCAATCTAGGCTCCTAGACGATCCAATAAGAAGTAACAGTTTTGAAAACGGGTCAAATTTGAGCGAGTTACAGCCGAGTCGGGTTTGCGGGTTTGGGCGACCCGAATGCAGAACCCGTCGAGAGGTTAGTGGTGATGACGTCATCAGCTGATGTCATCACCTGTCACGCTGTCAGAAAATATGGACCACTCAGAATGTGACACGTGTCACATTTCAGTGCACAGTCAGCACTGATATGTCAGTGATGTGGCCCAATCAGAGGGTCCCATGTGTCACTGACATGTCAGTGACGTGGACTAGTGAGCTGCTAACACGTGGCACTTGTCAGAGCCCAACACGTGGCACCTGTCAGATTCTGACACGTGGCCCCTGTTAGAGTCTGACATTGTCAGATGACGTCATACTGACGTCAGCAGAGTTGACCGTTGATCGTTGACTTTTGACCAGCAGCTTTGACCCGCGCGTGGGGGCACGTGAGCTTGAGTTTTGAGGCGAGATCGGCACCATTTTCAAGGTTTCGTCGTTATGAATCCAATGGTGGTTGTTTTGTGTCAATCCGAGACCGTTAGATAGGTTAAAATGAGGTTTGATGCCACGAGAAGTTTGTTCGGGACGCTTTCGCGGGCCAGTTTTGTTCTAGGGTTTGATGTTAGACCTAGTAGGGTCAATTAGTGATCTTTGGATGTATTTGGACAGGCCCGGAGACTGTGTTTAGGTTCGGGGACAGGTTTAGGCTATTCGTTAGCACAACAAGGACTAACTGTGAGTGGACTGTTGTTTTATACTGAATTGCATGCATAACCGTTTTACATGTTTTCTTAATTGATTTGAGTTAAATGTTTTGGAATCATGGAATTTATATACTCGAATCATTGGTCATGGACTATGTTATGGATTTACATGAAAAACGAGGTTTTCGGGCATGAGACCCATTTGGTAACCGGTTTACTCAGGTTTTGGGGTCAACGAAGTTTTGAAAGAAATATTGATTCAAATGATTTGACCAGTGATTTGGTATGAACAGTTTTCAAGAAACGAGTTTTAGAAATGGATTTCTAGATGCAGTTTTTGGAAGGTTTCGGGCCTAGTCCCAAATTAAACAGTGGTTAGTTTTTATCTTAGAAAAGATGGATTTCAAATATAATATTACTGAATTGCATGTTTTCACACTTATATACCCTTATGTATGTGCGGTTAGTCTCCTCCAGACATCGATGATCTTGGAGTTGTCACGATCCACTGCCTGAGATGGGTGACTCTGAGGAGGAGCTCATGCTCAGGAGTGCGAGTTATGATATCGTCTTGGACATGAGTGGTGGTATACTTTGGAGTTGTGAGGCTGGGACGCCGCGACAGTGACTTGGGATGTGTTTAAGACGTGATTCCTAAGAAAATACTATCCCCGTTTCTTTCGTGATGCCAAGGAGATTGAGTTCCTATAGCTCCAGCATGGGAACATGACCGTCATAGAGTATAAGCAACGGTTTCAGACGTTGTCTCGGTTTGCAGCTGGTTTTGTAGGGACAGAGACAGACAAATGTCGACGGTTTGAGCTAGGTCTGAGGGGAGACATCAGAGCCATGGTGACATCTGCTTCGGGTTCCTTCTCCACACTTCGGGAGTTGATCGATGCTGCGGTCAGGATGAAGGAGAGCTGGGCAGCCCACCAGCAGGACTTTGAGGTTGGACGACGCATAGATCACTATTTTGCGGGACCTTCGGATCACAGGGCTCCGAAGGGAGGTCAGTACAGTGGTGGATCGCCATCATTCGGTAGTGGACAGTCGAGTAGTGGCCTTTTTGGCAGATTTGAGCGAGCTCGGGGATCTGGTTATAGAGCACCTCAGTATAGTAGCACTTTAGTTGGATCCACAGGCAGGCATGGGTCTTTCACCTGCTAATCTTGTGGCGAGCGAGGCCATATCACGAGAGAGTGCCCGCAGTGGACGGGTGGTAGTGCGACTGGACAGACACAGAGTACCAAGTCAGAAGCTACTGGGGACAGAGGTTAGGGTGAAGCTAGAGGAGACTACAGAGGGCCATGAGGGTGTGGTCGATGAGCGGGACCTCAGGCTCGAGTTTTTGTGGTTACCAGGCAGGAGACCAGGACTGCTCCTGGAGTAGTGAAAGGTACACTTACTATCTCTAATGTATATGTACGTGTATTGATGGACCCTGAAGCCACACATTCTTTTATTTCACGGGGTTGTATTTGGTTGCTAGACCGAGAGTTATCTGCACTAGGGGGTGAGTTAGGTGTTGGTACCCCGACTGGAGAGGTGTATGTAGTAAACCAGGTACTGAGGGATTGCCCTATGAGCGTAGGTGAGGTTGAGCTGTTGGCAGATTTGATATTTTTGGATTTACACAACTTTTAATGACTCGTCCCAAAAATTGGGATTAGATTAGTTGTTAATGACGGATTAGTGACGTTAATTGGGGATTAGTTGGATGCGTTCGGACGGACAGTGCAAAATGACGATTTTGCCCCTAGAATGGGCAAAAATGTTGACTTTTAGTTTGGACTGTCAAATGGACTTTGACTGATGACCGTGACGTAGTTGGGGATGTCACGAGTTCATAGACAGGTGGCACGTCCGATTCCAACATTCGAGGAAAAAGTTATGGTGTTCGGAAGGTCGAGGGCATTTTCGTAATTAGATTAAAAAGAGGGAATTTGTTGACTTTTTGCGGGGCAAACATTTTTCACCTAACTCGAGGACCGTTAGGTAGGTCTCGAGTCCTTGATTCCAAAGATAGACGGTAGGGGTGATTTGGAGTTCGGGAGATAGAGGTACGGGTCTAGAACTCCGAGGGGCAAAATGGTAATTTTTCCTTAAGGCGCAATCTGGTCTTTTGGTTGTAGTGGGATCTGTGCCACTAGGATGTGGACACTTGGCTGCTTTGGGGTTGGTGACCTCATCAGATTAGGACATGTGTCCCTCTCTAGATGGCTGTGGAATTTTGGGTAACCACCTCACTGCTTTCTTGTTAAAACAGAAGTGTTGCACGGCTTGCTTTGGGTTCAAAAGAGAAACAGAGACAGTGAGCACTTGTCCATATTTTGTGTGAGAGTCGAGTGAGATCAAGTAGTGTTAGGGAGTGATTGATCAGAGTCGTGCCTGTGACTTGTGTGTTTGTGCCTAAGGGAAAGACTGAGTGAAGAGGGGCTGTGAGAGGTGAGAAAAACCCAGAAAACAGAGAAGACCCGTGAGTCCCCTATTCAAATTCGAAGATAATGAAATCAAATGAAGGATGAATAAGCCCAATTTATTGATCAAATGATAATCTAGAGGTCACTAGAAGTCGATCCCGCCTATTTTTGGGCTTTCTTATGGACGGTAAGGTTTTGGATGATAAAAGAAAGCAAATGGAAGTGGAACGAAGGGCGGACGTGGCTGGAAACATGAGAACAGAGAAGGGGAAGGTTCGAGTTTTGAAGTTTGATCAGAAGGTTCGGGAAAGCCGGTGATAGTGGATTGGCCGGGAACGACATAGGTGCACGCGTATCGAGGCGACGACGCTATGGTCTGTGAGTGGACTTTGCTTTCTAACTCTTGATGCATGCATATATGTTTTTATATATTTTCTATACGTGATTCAATGATTTGATTTATGATCTTGATGGTTTACGATTTTGCACAATTTTCGAGATATTTACGTACTTGCATATTTTACGAGATTTTGAACGATCTTGTGAGTTGATGATGGTTTTAATGATTTGATTTCAAGGTTTTGAAATGGATTTTGGAAAAGTGATTTCGGAAATGAGATTTCAGTTTTGGAACTGGATTTCGGCAATGAGATTTCGGATTTGGTGTTGAGACTTGGAAAGGAAATCTGAATTTGGGTTCGGGATGATGGTTCCGGATGCTAGCTTACGAAATCATTGTTGCGAATTCGGATAAGGATTTTCTATGGTTTTCACTGTTGAATGAAAAATGGTTTTGGGTTTAAAGACCCGGAAAAAGAAAAAGAAAAACAGCTGGATTGGGTTTTGAGTTTAAAGACTCGGTTGATTGACGGGAGGAGGGCCCTGGATTGATATGTTTTGAGTTTAAAGACTCGGTATATGTTTTGAGTTTAAAGACTAGGTGATTGTGATACCCCCCGAGGCCTGTGATTGTGTTTTGAGTTTAAAGACTCGTCGATATCCCGGGAAGGCTTGATGCGCATGGTTTTGAGTTTAAAGACTCGGGCGCACTTGAGATCCAGCAAACTTGTATGATTGATATTTTCACTGGTTTTTCACTGGTTTTCTAATATTTTGGGCAACGGCCCGAATGAATCGGTTTTGATGAGTTTTGGGACTGAGTTCCCGTATTTGAGATTGACTTGTGATTTGAGGCTGAGGCCTGGATTTGAATAACGGATTTGATTCGGGTTTTCAAATGGTTTTCATTGATGGTTTTGATATGAATGGTTTCATAACATGACTTGATATGCATGCATTGGTTTTTGCGTGGAGGGTATAACTGTAATTGTTTTATTGAACTGTTTTTGAACTTATACTTTATTTTTATCCACTCACAGTCTTTTCACGTTTTCGATACCCTCCAGATTGTTGCGGTGCGGGCTGTTGGTTAAGAGAGACAGAGACATCACACGTACGATCCACAGTAGATTCTGTGTACTCTGGGAAGTCTGGATGCTTTTAGGACGGTCGGATCGAGAATCTCTTGTCCGACTTACGTGTCACATGAAGGTTGGATGTCGGTTTAGCCTTCGTGTCATGAGTAAGTTAGACGGGAGCAGGATTTAGCCCTTAATCCTGGGGGATTGGGGGTGGGTCATGTTAATTGGTACCAGAGCAGGTTTTGTGTGTTCTGCGCGAGGTTTTGTTCCCAGAGACGTTGGTTCGTCGACGTGGGTGTTGTGATACTACTGTGGATGTGATGTCTCAACGCGGAACAGCTCGACAGCAACCTGGATACGATAGTGATAGTACGTTCGTTGTGGTTAGTTAGCAGTGGTTGTTAGTGTCAGGATGATAGTCGCTCGATACGCGGTACGAGGTATGACGTACATCGACTTAGGGCCGGAACGGTTAGTGCGTTGGCGCTGGTTACGCTTGATGGTTGTACCATAGGGTCAGAGATATGCTAGTGAGATTACCCTGGATGGTAGCCAGTGAGCTTCGATTGAGTAGGCGGGTTGGCCTTTGGGGCCTGATGGTAGCTTGTTGAGCTGATGGTATATGTGGGGCGAGGAGGCCGGTTGACGGTGGTCTGTTGGGCCGGATGGTGTTTGGACGATGGAAGTATAGACTTATGATTATTGGTCAGTTGAGTTGAGCTTGGATTGGTACGACTACGAGTAGCCGAATGCCTCGAGTGGAGGGGTACAGGAAACTACTTTGTGGATTTGAGGGAATTTCCCTAGTGACTAGACGACTCAAGTGGTAAGATTGTTGTACACTCGTGACTATAGCGGGTTCGGATAGCCCGTAGGATGGGGATGATTTGAGGAACCCCGTGGGATGACTGGTTTGGATTATGAGTACCTGAGTAAGGAACCCCAGAGTAAGTGTTTAGTTGGAAACCAAGAGTTGGGGTTGTGGTAAAATAGCCGTTGTGGCTTGGGCCGACTTACGGCCAGACTGGAGACTGTGCTGGTAGGTGCAGCCGAGGTAGGTAATGGTTGATGAACGACTCTAGACGAGTCCAGTGTGGGGTATTCAGCGTATTGGACTCTGAGGGAGGTTAGTTTTCCTTAACCGAGTGAAGTTCAAGGGTTGGGCTCGAAAGGAGCAGAGGTTCGGGACTGATGTACTGGGAGTCCTGGAGTCGAGAGGATATGCCATAAGTTGGGGTGCGTGTGAACGGCCGGATGGGTACATCGAGTCGATGTTGTGGCCAGTTGTGAGGTGACAGTGTCTGGTAGGAACCATTAACCGAGCGAGGGTATGTGATGACCATTGGTAGATCATGTTTCGGGACGAACGGTCAGGATGTCGTTAGTAGCGCAGCGGAAGCGCGGTGGATCTAGGCTTTGTGTGGTTGAGCAGGTCAGGTTGGTATGGCCGGGTTGACCGTGAGTGAGGTTAGTTTTCGTGGACTCATCATGTTGTGGGAAATGTTGAGTGTGTTGGACTGTGTCAGCACATGCCAAGGTTGGCATTTTGGTGATGTCAGACGACTTCGAGGGGAGTGGCTGAGGAGTCCGAGGTGAGTGATTGTTGCTTGTGATCCCGAAAGTGGGTGACCCAGAATAAAACCTCGGAAAGGTTGAGACGTAATGACTGACATCCTTTTGGATGAGCAGACACGGTGTGAACAGACAGGTGAGTTGGTTTGGCTACGGACACGTGGTTGTGATCCGTATGAGTATAGTAGCGAAGGGGATGTTTGGACAATTAGTCCTGAGATGGTATACTTGAGGATGAAGTCTCATGGGAATCTCAGAATCGGGAGATTTAGTGGCGGAACTTTCGGAGTCGTAACCCCCTTGGTCGTGGACACTTGTGGTTGTGTTCAGGAGTAGAGAGAGGACCATTGTGTTTTCCGTCGAAGAATGATGAAAGGAAGCGGAGAATGAGTACTATAACTGATCGATATGAGGTTATTGAAGAGAACCCACAATCTAGACGTGCCTTCAGACGTGTTGCGTACTTTATCAATTTGATCTGACGTAGTGGTCTGATCATTGGTTAGTGAGCTAGGAGGTGGGATCCACTTAGGAGTGAGTGGATCAGGATTTGATCGTTCTGACTCAGGTTCGAGTTGTTGTGGATCACGGGGATCGTATGTGAGACATAGGTTGGATATCTTGACCGTCTTGGAGTCTTGCAGGACGTGTGTGGTCCGTCTCGCCTACGTTGGGTTTTGGTTTTGGAGATAGTGATGGGTCTGCTCTGTGTACATAGTTGAGATGTACTTGGAGCTCGTATTGATCGGGAGACCCAGGAGACCGGGAGATTTGGAAAGGAATTGAGTTGGACTTTCCCGGAAGACGAGTAGTTCAATGTAGAGGTAGGATCGACTGATGGGCTTCACAGGTGAAGCGTGTTTGACCCTTGGTCAGGTGGTAATCAATAGCTTTCGAGAAGGATTGGAAGTCAGTTGAGTGGGTTTCTTTGACAAAGATGTAGTGACAGTTGGGAACTGAAAGGATAAGTTGATGTGGCAGGTGCTGGACACCGGGTAGGAGACCCCGATGTGAGATTAGTTAGATTTCCCCCAATTAGTTACGGAAGTACGAGATTCAGAATTTCGGGGATGATTATTGCGCATGGTTTTGAGTTTAAAGACTCGGGCGCACTTGAGATCCAGCAAACTTGTATGATTGATATTTTCACTGGTTTTCTGATATTTTGGGCAGCGGCCCGGATGAATTGGTTTTGATGAGTTTTGGGACTGAGTTCCCATATATGAGATTGACTTGTGATTTGAGGCTGAGGCCTGGATTTGAATAGCGGATTTGATTCGGGTTTCGATGGTTTTGATATGAATGGTTTCATAACATGACTTGATATGCACATATTTTTTTTTTTTGCGTGGAGGGCATAACTGTAATTATTTTATTGAACTGTTTTTGAAGTTATACTTTATTTTTATCCACTCGCAGTCTTTTCATGTTTTTGATACCCTCCAGGTTGTTGCGGTGCGGGCTGTTGGTTAAGAGAGACGGAGACATCACACGTACGATCCACAATAGATTCTGTGTACTCTGGGAAGTCCGGATGCTTTTAGGACGGTCGGATCGAGAATCCATTGTCCGACTTACGTGTCACATGAAGGTTGGACGTCGGTTTAGCCTTCGTGTCATGCGTAAGTTAGACGGGAGCAGGATTTAGCCCTTAATCCCGGGGGATTGGGGGTGGGTCCTGTCACAACATTGATGTGATACTCGGTATGGACTAGCTGTCAGAACATGGTGTCCTGATGGACTGTAGCAACAAAAGAGTACTGATTTGAAGTCCAGGTTTACCTGAGGTGACTTTCCAAGGAGACTTGATGAGTTCATCACCCGGAATCATTTCGGCTTTTACAACTCAGAAGCTACTGAGGAAAGGTTGGCAGGGTTACCTAGCCTACGTGGTGGATACGAGTGTTACCTCACTGAGGGCGGAATATATACCAATGGTACGGGACTTTCCGGATGTTTTTCTAGAGGATCTACCACGCTTGCCACAACACAGAGAGATCAAGTTTACGATCGAGCTACTTCCAGGTACAGGACCTATCGCATAAGCACCATATCGTATGGCACTTACGGAATTGAGGGAACTGAGGAAAAAACTACAGGAGATGCTAAATTTGGGGTTCATCTAACCTAGTGCTTCTCTTTGGGGAGTGACAGGACCCATCCCAATCCCCCCGGGATTACCATGGAATGTGCCCTGCTCCCGTCCAACAAGGGGTGTCAGACAAAGGATGACCAAGAGCCTCTGCCCAAACAGGGCATCCAGAGTGCGCAAGGATCGATGGAGGAGATGTGCAATGTCCCAGTCTCTGCTGCAATCGCATCCGTGATCAACCTGAAGGGCATTAAAACCAAAAGCTGTGAGTGGACAAAAACCAGTAAGTTCATCAAATACATTTATAAGACATTTATGCCCTCCAATAAAAACGTATGCATGCCACAAAAACCAGTAACCAAAACGTTTGCTCAACCGAGCCCTTAGGGCCTTAGCCCAAAAACCGTTAACCAAAAACCAAGTGTGGGAACTCAGCCCAAAACCGTGGAATACCACCACCATACATATACGACCATGTGGGTCACCACCCACTACCATAAATGAACATTAATTCATTAAAATCGCATAATCATAAATCCACCCGGAAAGCCATTTCATTAATTCGTATTTTACCATTACCATCACCAGCATCCCTGATGCTAGACGTCCCTGACGTCATGTCTCACGGTTTCACAAGCTACGCGTGCTGCCCGGGGTCTCTCCGGGTCCATATATCTGACATCCCTGATGTCTGACGTCCCAGACGTCAATCATAGCAATCCTGCTCCTGAGTCATCATACGGTCCGGCTGCTCCGTATAATGACCCCTCGCAGGCAATGCACCGTGACTTCCCCAGTGTCCCAGACATCTGGAGGAGACCATCATATATCCATGTGTACAGATGGTATATGGAAAACAGTTTTTATTAATTCATTTCACAACATCATAATGGGCCCTGCCCGAATTTTCCATAAAACAACACAATTCCATTTAGGGTCCCTGACCCGAAACCACATTTATTAAATATAGGGCCCCTGACCCGAAATCATCATTTTAATCCAACTGGGCCCCATGCCCGACCTTATGAACCACTGGGCCCACGGCCCGATTTATAAACCAACTGGGCCCGCAGCCCGACTTATAAACCAACTGGGCCCGCAGCCCGATTACGTACTCAAATGGACTCCAAGTCCGAGATTTCCAAAACAAGTGGGCCTCAAGCCCGAATTCATCTTTCCAATAAAAACCATTTTATCATATTATTTATTTAACCATAAGCACGCAAAACCACAATTAAACCGTTAATCTCGATACACGTGAAATACGGAAAACACCTCGAAATACGTGCAACATACCCAAAATCAATACTCACAAATACCATCATAGAAATCATGTATATAAATCATATGACATATTTAAGCATGCATAGGATTTATAAAACCAAAGTCCACTCACAGACCGTTTTAACCGTGTGCCTCGATACTCGTGCCACCGGCCCTCCCGGGCTACACCACTATCACCGTGACTCCCAACCCTGTCCAAATCACATTAGAGGGTCACTAACCTCATCATTAACATCCTATCAAAGTCCCGTAATTTTCCCGAATTTTTACTTATTTTTAAACTTAATTTAAAACCTTCGGATATCCCGAACAATATCGAGACGGTGTCCGATCGACACGAAACCAATTCCAAAATGTCCGTTACATTAAATAGGACAGAAGTCATGTTGACCTCATCTCGAGATTCGTGCCCACGCGCCGCCACGCGCCGCCGTGAGTGGCTGCGCGTGAAACTCACGCGCCTGCTACAGTGTCACCAGCCCAACCCGTTTGTCTGGTAAACGGGTCCAATTTGCCCGCGATACGACCCGGTTCCAATCCTATCAATTCAGCCTTAATTACAACAATTGATCATTCCATTAGCTTCGTTTTAAGTTTAATTTAAGTTCTGTAACATTGATTACACAATTCATTACCTACAATTCCACGATTCGATGATGAACACCAAGAACACCCGTCCGTTGTTCATCCTTCGAACCCCATCCATTTCGATCGATATCCTGAAATTGATTCAACCAGAAGCTTCCATGGACTCCGTAGATCATTTCCCCCAACCCAATTGCTTCAATCCAGTGTTCAATCGTCACGACTCAAACTCGATGGCCGTCACTGTGCAACCATGGAAGTCTGTCGATTACACCCGTTTTCCTTCAATTGATGAACCCAGAAGCATCGTGGGATCATGAGAAGTAGTTTCCCCACCTCAATTGCATCCAACGAAGCCTCCAATTCCACGACTCAGCTTCGAAATTTCAGAGACCTCCATCCTTCTGTTCTTCCTCAATTCGACCCCAATTACCTTCGTTCTTGTTGCAGATCGATTCGTGTTGATCCTAGAAAGCTGAATGTGAGCTCAATTTCGATCCTCACGGCCTCAAGTTTAAAATCCGAATTCCCCCCCCAAAATCCAAATTTTCGAATTTCAGTTCCTCAGCCTTCCTCAATCTCCCGTGTTTACCCAGTTGAGTTAGTCTCAACAAGTACTCAATTTTGCCCTCAAACCCAGTTAGAGAAGGCAGCAAACTCTCTCCAATTTGATTCCCCCATTTTGCACGGTTTGAAGAACAAAGGAGATTAATGGAGAAAATAAATATTAATTAATTTAATTAATAATAAAACATCATAATGATGTTTCCCCTAAGACAAGGATTCTGGTTTCAAGGGATGAGTGACACTTGTCACTCATCCAGGTGTGCTGAGTCAACGGTCACTATTCATTATTATATTATTATTTTAATCCCGGCCTCGGTTCGTTAGTTCGTTTCCTTGACCATAACGTCGTCGTCGGATCTCCGATTTCGGCATGCCGCCTGTCGTTGGATTCGTATCGACGATACCTACGTAACGGTCCTTGGCCCTCGCCCATCGGACCTCCCGATCAAAAAGTCAACATTTGGCCCCTAATAAGCCAAATTACCAAAATACCCCTCAACTTCCGAACACCATAACTTTCTCTACGAATGTCGGAATCGAACGTGCCGCCTGTCTATGAACTCGTGACGTCCCGAACTACGTCACGGTCATCGGTCAAAGTCCATTTGACCGCCCGAACAAAAAGTCAACATTTTGCCCACGACCAAGGGCAAAACGGTCATTTTGCACATTTTGTCCGATTCCGCCCTACTAACCACCGTTCAACCTCGCTAATCAAGATTAGTCACTAAACTAATCCCGGAATTCGGGACGGGTCGTTACAATCTTCCCTCCTTAATAAATTTCGTCCTCGAAATTCCAACCGATCTAAACTCAACGTACTTCCCTCCTTAAAAAGTTTCGCTCTCGAAACTCGATTACCCTGATTCCACAAACACCCCGTGGAAAGTGGAATCGACCACACAACACGTGTACACCCGTACACCAACTAACCAGGCAAAACTTGTCTGCACTCTACGTACCACTAATACTCAAAACGCAACGACTACATTCGACCCCGTCGAATGACTGAAACTACTTGTTTCGAATTTGACCCCACTTGTCAAATCAACCCTCTCGTTGACGCAACAACTCGACGGTTCCTTTCCCACTCCCACTAGGAGTCAGCTGACCCCACTCAACAATCTATGTTGACACATCCTGACAAACTGTCACCACACAGTTGTTGTCAGTCGAAAACTGACACTAGACTCACTCGTGGCTACACATGCCACCAACGTACTTAACTTAGTAAACGATTACCGACCTTTCAAACGACCTGTGTGTAATTAAACACATCGGAATTACCATGACCCATTGCATAGTAATGGCCGGTCCACAACCAATCCCATGGTATCGGAACCAATCCGACTACCAACACGTTCACCAACACACCTCGGGTATATCCCGTATACCGTAACTAGACATCACAAGTCTACAAGTATTGTACCTCGAACCATGTACGAAGTACACACATCTATCTAATGACCAGACTACAACCACCTAGGTCATAGCCGAACGCGTTCCAATAATGGAGTACGTTTGCCCAATCCAGCATGAGACAAAACGAAACTCCACCCAACATCTAGTTCCAATTCCGAATCCAAATCCGCAATTTCGTAAGAAATCCCGGATCCAAACCCAGACATCACAGTTTAACTCATTTCCAAATCCGAATCCGAAATCATTATTCCGTAAGCTAGCATTTGGAACAACCATTCCGTACCCAAATCCGGAAATATACTTTCAAGTTTCAAAATCGAATCCTGAATCGTCACCCAGAAATTCGATTCCAAATCCCGAAATCTCATCACATGTACCAAGACACACCAAAACCAATTACCCGTTTGATACCTCCAATTGACTTCATAGGGAAGCCAATCCGACCTCCACACGTCTAAGGTTGACAAAATTCGACTACATCGAAAACCTATTCACCTGAGTAGAATACCGTACGGGCCCCACTTCGAAAAGAAGTTCAATTCCGTCATTACGACTCACATACCCAAGTTCGTATCGATCCTTGTCATTCCACCTAGGAAAACCAAGGATGATCCAAAATAATGACACCAATACTCATCCTACGTGGATGCAACAAAACTCACTGCACTCACCACGCCATGTACCCCAACATCGTCTGCCACCAACCAGAAAATGAAACATCTCGTTTACCTAATTTCGAACACGTAGTTCCTCCTAAGGACCTCACAACACACACGGGCTCACCAACCAAAACACGCTCAACGTACTGGTAACTACAGTCAACGTCTGCCAGGGCAGAAAGCAAGAAGTCAACCCCAATGACTTCGGAATACCAATCACCAAAAATGAGCACCACTCTCGTTCCCCGATCACAACTCTCCTCGACACTAAGGTTCCAACCATGTTGGAAACAGACATGCTCCCAACAAGACGTCAAGTCCAACCACTAGACTTCCTACCTCCTCAATTCACTTGGACAACCCCGTGTCCACAATCAATCCGTTATTGTTCCGTTCGCACATCCCGACCTTTACCGGTTCGACACTCGGTTTCCCAAGTTCTCAATTACAAATTCCTACCTTTATACCACTAATGGTTTTTCCTCGTCTTTTCCAGTTTAATCATTTCCATGTACATTTTAGGGATATTTAAAAACATAAAATCGCACAAATTTTGGAGTTGCCAACAACTCCCCCAAATCCACCAATTATCATGACGTAGGGGACGTCATCCCAAGATTACTCAAGTCTCAATTATACCCTTTTTAATCCACTCCTTACTGGTTATCTCACCACTATTGGAACTTATCCCAACACAGCACAATCTTAACTGGATCCCATCCAGTCCATCCCTCAACCACTACCGAATCTCAAAGACCGAACATATGTTCATCATGACGGAGTCACACCCCAATTTGTGGCTCATCGTCAACACCATTACCGACACTAGCACCAGCGCTAGTACCAGCACCAACACTCTATCAACAACACTAGTATCAGCACACAGGCATCCATACTAGCATCAGCACAAAAGTACCAACCCCGCAAACATCCATACTGCACACCGTGTGCAAATACGACAACCCTGGATCTCCGTTCATACGGAACGACGATCCCGTACCTCACGACTATGGGTACCACTATTCTGACAATCCACATCAGGAAAATGAACGTTCCCTGAACGTCCCCAAGTATTATGACCACACTGATTACCCTCGATAGCCAGTCATCTCCATATGACTTCCGACTAACTGTCATTGCTATCGAGATCCGCATCCACACATCACACCAATACCCGATCCAACACGGGATTCCATAATTTATCTCAGAACCGTATCCGTAGATCGGATCTCATAATTCTGACAAGACTCACTAGAGTCATCCACATGGTCATCCATGACCTCAACCGCTCGTCGCAGCACAAGTTCTCATCCACTAGTCACAATTAAGGTTTACCTTTTTAGTATTAGGGTTCCACAATCACACCCTATGGTTCAACCGAACCAAACAGCTTTCCGTAATATAAAATCCACAACCTGACCGACCCCGCGGTCTAGACATCGAATAGACGTCAGATCCAATCCTACCATCCCATCAACGTGGGTTCCACCACTAGGTCATCGGCCAACTCCGATGAACCAACATCCCTCACACTAGAAACCACCACAAGGGTTCACATTTTAGACCATTACTCACATGAGGTTCCCCGAACCTAGCTGCACCTAGCAGCACAACAATCCAATATCACATGACCGAACCGACGGTCCCACTATACCAGTTCACCACAATCAACCCCACTTGGGTTGAATCACATTAACGCACGGCGTATCGGGCCAATTGCACTCCATCCACTATCCAAACCCAAACACTATCTATCAGGTTGATAACGAATTGCAGCCCAATGAGACATCACACCCTCGACCTGCGCGCACAAATAGAGCAACCGTGCTCTGATACCAAGTTGACAGGACCCATCCCAATCCCCCCGGGATTACCATGGAATGTGCCCTGCTCCCGTCCAACAAGGGGTGTCAGACAAAGGATGACCAAGAGCCTCTGCCCAAACAGGGCATCCAGAGTGCGCAAGGATCGATGGAGGAGATGTGCAATGTCCCAGTCTCTGCTGCAATCGCATCCGTGATCAACCTGAAGGGCATTAAAACCAAAAGCTGTGAGTGGACAAAAACCAGTAAGTTCATCAAATACATTTATAAGACATTTATGCCCTCCAATAAAAACGTATGCATGCCACAAAAACCAGTAACCAAAACGTTTGCTCAACCGAGCCCTTAGGGCCTTAGCCCAAAAACCGTTAACCAAAAACCAAGTGTGGGAACTCAGCCCAAAACCGTGGAATACCACCACCATACATATACGACCATGTGGGTCACCACCCACTACCATAAATGAACATTAATTCATTAAAATCGCATAATCATAAATCCACCCGGAAAGCCATTTCATTAATTCGTATTTTACCATTACCATCATCAGCATCCCTGATGCTAGACGTCCCTGACGTCATGTCTCACGGTTTCACAAGCTACGCGTGCTGCCCGGGGTCTCTCCGGGTCCATATATCTGACATCCCTGATGTCTGACGTCCCAGACGTCAATCATAGCAATCCTGCTCCTGAGTCATCATACGGTCCGGCTGCTCCGTATAATGACCCCTCGCAGGCAATGCACCGTGACTTCCCCAGTGTCCCAGACATCTGGAGGAGACCATCATATATCCATGTGTACAGATGGTATATGGAAAACAGTTTTTATTAATTCATTTCACAACATCATAATGGGCCCTGCCCGAATTTTCCATAAAACAACACAATTCCATTTAGGGTCCCTGACCCGAAACCACATTTATTAAATATAGGGCCCCTGACCCGAAATCATCATTTTAATCCAACTGGGCCCCATGCCCGACCTTATGAACCACTGGGCCCACGGCCCGATTTATAAACCAACTGGGCCCGCAGCCCGACTTATAAACCAACTGGGCCCGCAGCCCGATTACGTACTCAAATGGACTCCAAGTCCGAGATTTCCAAAACAAGTGGGCCTCAAGCCCGAATTCATCTTTCCAATAAAAACCATTTTATCATATTATTTATTTAACCATAAGCACGCAAAACCACAATTAAACCGTTAATCCCGATACACGTGAAATACGGAAAACACCTCGAAATACGTGCAACATACCCAAAATCAATACTCACAAATACCATCATAGAAATCATGTATATAAATCATATAACATATTTAAGCATGCATAGGATTTATAAAACCAAAGTCCACTCACAGATCGTTTTAACCGTGTGCCTCGATACTCGTGCCACCGGCCCTCCCGGGCTACACCACTATCACCGGGACTCCCAATCCTGTCCAAATCACATTAGAGGGTCACTAACCTCATCATTAACATCCTATCAAAGTCCCGTAATTTTCCCGAATTTTTACTTATTTTTAAACTTAATTTAAAACCTTCGGATATCCCGAACAATATCGAGACGGTGTCCGATCGACACGAAACCAATTCCAAAATGTCCGTTACATTAAATAGGACAGAAGTCATGTTGACCTCATCTCGAGATTCGTGCCCACGCGCCGCCACGCGCCGCCGTGAGTGGCTGCGCGTGAAACTCACGCGCCTGCTACAGTGTCACCAGCCCAACCCGTTTGTCTGGTAAACGGGTCCAATTTGCCCGCGATACGACCCGGTTCCAATCCTATCAATTCAGCCTTAATTACAACAATTGATCATTCCATTAGCTTCGTTTTAAGTTTAATTTAAGTTCTGTAACATTGATTACACAATTCATTACCTACAATTCCACGATTCGATGATGAACACCAAGAACACCCGTCCGTTGTTCATCCTTCGAACCCCATCCATTTCGATCGATATCCTGAAATTGATTCAACCAGAAGCTTCCATGGACTCCGTAGATCATTTCCCCCAACCCAATTGCTTCAATCCAGTGTTCAATCGTCACGACTCAAACTCGATGGCCGTCACTGTGCAACCATGGAAGTCTGTCGATTACACCCGTTTTCCTTCAATTGATGAACCCAGAAGCATCGTGGGATCATGAGAAGTAGTTTCCCCACCTCAATTGCATCCAACGAAGCCTCCAATTCCACGACTCAGCTTCGAAATTTCAGAGACCTCCATCCTTCTGTTCTTCCTCAATTCGACCCCAATTACCTTCGTTCTTGTTGCAGATCGATTCGTGTTGATCCTAGAAAGCTGAATGTGAGCTCAATTTCGATCCTCACGGCCTCAAGTTTAAAATCCGAATTCCCCCCCCAAAATCCAAATTTTCGAATTTCAGTTCCTCAGCCTTCCTCAATCTCCCGTGTTTACCCAGTTGAGTTAGTCTCAACAAGTACTCAATTTTGCCCTCAAACCCAGTTAGAGAAGGCAGCAAACTCTCTCCAATTTGATTCCCCCATTTTGCACGGTTTGAAGAACAAAGGAGATTAATGGAGAAAATAAATATTAATTAATTTAATTAATAATAAAACATCATAATGATGTTTCCCCTAAGACAAGGATTCTGGTTTCAAGGGATGAGTGACACTTGTCACTCATCCAGGTGTGCTGAGTCAACGGTCACTATTCATTATTATATTATTATTTTAATCCCGGCCTCGGTTCGTTAGTTCGTTTCCTTGACCATAACGTCGTCGTCGGATCTCCGATTTCGGCATGCCGCCTGTCGTTGGATTCGTATCGACGATACCTACGTAACGGTCCTTGGCCCTCGCCCATCGGACCTCCCGATCAAAAAGTCAACATTTGGCCCCTAATAAGCCAAATTACCAAAATACCCCTCAACTTCCGAACACCATAACTTTCTCTACGAATGTCGGAATCGAACGTGCCGCCTGTCTATGAACTCGTGACGTCCCGAACTACGTCACGGTCATCGGTCAAAGTCCATTTGACCGCCCGAACAAAAAGTCAACATTTTGCCCACGACCAGGGGCAAAACGGTCATTTTGCACATTTTGTCCGATTCCGCCCTACTAACCACCGTTCAACCTCGCTAATCAAGATTAGTCACTAAACTAATCCCGGAATTCGGGACGGGTCGTTACAATCTTCCCTCCTTAATAAATTTCGTCCTCGAAATTCCAACCGATCTAAACTCAACGTACTTCCCTCCTTAAAAAGTTTCGCTCTCGAAACTCGATTACCCTGATTCCACAAACACCCCGTGGAAAGTGGAATCGACCACACAACACGTGTACACCCGTACACCAACTAACCAGGCAAAACTTGTCTGCACTCTACGTACCACTAATACTCAAAACGCAACGACTACATTCGACCCCGTCGAATGACTGAAACTACTTGTTTCGAATTTGACCCCACTTGTCAAATCAACCCTCTCGTTGACGCAACAACTCGACGGTTCCTTTCCCACTCCCACTAGGAGTCAGCTGACCCCACTCAACAATCTATGTTGACACATCCTGACAAACTGTCACCACACAGTTGTTGTCAGTCGAAAACTGACACTAGACTCACTCGTGGCTACACATGCCACCAACGTACTTAACTTAGTAAACGATTACCGACCTTTCAAACGACCTGTGTGTAATTAAACACATCGGAATTACCATGACCCATTGCATAGTAATGGCCGGTCCACAACCAATCCCATGGTATCGGAACCAATCCGACTACCAACACGTTCACCAACACACCTCGGGTATATCCCGTATACCGTAACTAGACATCACAAGTCTACAAGTATTGTACCTCGAACCATGTACGAAGTACACACATCTATCTAATGACCAGACTACAACCACCTAGGTCATAGCCGAACGCGTTCCAATAATGGAGTACGTTTGCCCAATCCAGCATGAGACAAAACGAAACTCCACCCAACATCTAGTTCCAATTCCGAATCCAAATCCGCAATTTCGTAAGAAATCCCGGATCCAAACCCAGACATCACAGTTTAACTCATTTCCAAATCCGAATCCGAAATCATTATTCCGTAAGCTAGCATTTGGAACAACCATTCCGTACCCAAATCCGGAAATATACTTTCAAGTTTCAAAATCGAATCCTGAATCGTCACCCAGAAATTCGATTCCAAATCCCGAAATCTCATCACATGTACCAAGACACACCAAAACCAATTACCCGTTTGATACCTCCAATTGACTTCATAGGGAAGCCAATCCGACCTCCACACGTCTAAGGTTGACAAAATTCGACTACATCGAAAACCTATTCACCTGAGTAGAATACCGTACGGGCCCCACTTCGAAAAGAAGTTCAATTCCGTCATTACGACTCACATACCCAAGTTCGTATCGATCCTTGTCATTCCACCTAGGAAAACCAAGGATGATCCAAAATAATGACACCAATACTCATCCTACGTGGATGCAACAAAACTCACTGCACTCACCACGCCATGTACCCCAACATCGTCTGCCACCAACCAGAAAATGAAACATCTCGTTTACCTAATTTCGAACACGTAGTTCCTCCTAAGGACCTCACAACACACACGGGCTCACCAACCAAAACACGCTCAACGTACTGGTAACTACAGTCAACGTCTGCCAGGGCAGAAAGCAAGAAGTCAACCCCAATGACTTCGGAATACCAATCACCAAAAATGAGCACCACTCTCGTTCCCCGATCACAACTCTCCTCGACACTAAGGTTCCAACCATGTTGGAAACAGACATGCTCCCAACAAGACGTCAAGTCCAACCACTAGACTTCCTACCTCCTCAATTCACTTGGACAACCCCGTGTCCACAATCAATCCGTTATTGTTCCGTTCGCACATCCCGACCTTTACCAGTTCGACACTCGGTTTCCCAAGTTCTCAATTACAAATTCCTACCTTTATACCACTAATGGTTTTTCCTCGTCTTTTCCAGTTTAATCATTTCCATGTACATTTTAGGGATATTTAAAAACATAAAATCGCACAAATTTTGGAGTTGCCAACAACTCCCCCAAATCCACCAATTATCATGACGTAGGGGACGTCATCCCAAGATTACTCAAGTCTCAATTATACCCTTTTTAATCCACTCCTTACTGGTTATCTCACCACTATTGGAACTTATCCCAACACAGCACAATCTTAACTGGATCCCATCCAGTCCATCCCTCAACCACTACCGAATCTCAAAGACCGAACATATGTTCATCATGACGGAGTCACACCCCAATTTGTGGCTCATCGTCAACACCATTACCGACACTAGCACCAGCGCTAGTACCAGCACCAACACTCTATCAACAACACTAGTATCAGCACACAGGCATCCATACTAGCATCAGCACAAAAGTACCAACCCCGCAAACATCCATACTGCACACCGTGTGCAAATACGACAACCCTGGATCTCCGTTCATACGGAACGACGATCCCGTACCTCACGACTATGGGTACCACTATTCTGACAATCCACATCAGGAAAATGAACGTTCCCTGAACGTCCCCAAGTATTATGACCACACTGATTACCCTCGATAGCCAGTCATCTCCATATGACTTCCGACTAACTGTCATTGCTATCGAGATCCGCATCCACACATCACACCAATACCCGATCCAACACGGGATTCCATAATTTATCTCAGAACCGTATCCGTAGATCGGATCTCATAATTCTGACAAGACTCACTAGAGTCATCCACATGGTCATCCATGACCTCAACCGCTCGTCGCAGCACAAGTTCTCATCCACTAGTCACAATTAAGGTTTACCTTTTTAGTATTAGGGTTCCACAATCACACCCTATGGTTCAACCGAACCAAACAGCTTTCCGTAATATAAAATCCACAACCTGACCGACCCCGCGGTCTAGACATCGAATAGACGTCAGATCCAATCCTACCATCCCATCAACGTGGGTTCCACCACTAGGTCATCGGCCAACTCCGATGAACCAACATCCCTCACACTAGAAACCACCACAAGGGTTCACATTTTAGACCATTACTCACATGAGGTTCCCCGAACCTAGCTGCACCTAGCAGCACAACAATCCAATATCACATGACCGAACCGACGGTCCCACTATACCAGTTCACCACAATCAACCCCACTTGGGTTGAATCACATTAACGCACGGCGTATCGGGCCAATTGCACTCCATCCACTATCCAAACCCAAACACTATCTATCAGGTTGATAACGAATTGCAGCCCAATGAGACATCACACCCTCGACCTGCGCGCACAAATAGAGCAACCGTGCTCTGATACCAAGTTGACAGGACCCATCCCAATCCCCCCGGGATTACCATGGAATGTGCCCTGCTCCCGTCCAACAAGGGGTGTCAGACAAAGGATGACCAAGAGCCTCTGCCCAAACAGGGCATCCAGAGTGCGCAAGGATCGATGGAGGAGATGTGCAATGTCCCAGTCTCTGCTGCAATCGCATCCGTGATCAACCTGAAGGGCATTAAAACCAAAAGCTGTGAGTGGACAAAAACCAGTAAGTTCATCAAATACATTTATAAGACATTTATGCCCTCCAATAAAAACGTATGCATGCCACAAAAACCAGTAACCAAAACGTTTGCTCAACCGAGCCCTTAGGGCCTTAGCCCAAAAACCGTTAACCAAAAACCAAGTGTGGGAACTCAGCCCAAAACCGTGGAATACCACCACCATACATATACGACCATGTGGGTCACCACCCACTACCATAAATGAACATTAATTCATTAAAATCGCATAATCATAAATCCACCCGGAAAGCCATTTCATTAATTCGTATTTTACCATTACCATCATCAGCATCCCTGATGCTAGACGTCCCTGACGTCATGTCTCACGGTTTCACAAGCTACGCGTGCTGCCCGGGGTCTCTCCGGGTCCATATATCTGACATCCCTGATGTCTGACGTCCCAGACGTCAATCATAGCAATCCTGCTCCTGAGTCATCATACGGTCCGGCTGCTCCGTATAATGACCCCTCGCAGGCAATGCACCGTGACTTCCCCAGTGTCCCAGACATCTGGAGGAGACCATCATATATCCATGTGTACAGATGGTATATGGAAAACAGTTTTTATTAATTCATTTCACAACATCATAATGGGCCCTGCCCGAATTTTCCATAAAACAACACAATTCCATTTAGGGTCCCTGACCCGAAACCACATTTATTAAATATAGGGCCCCTGACCCGAAATCATCATTTTAATCCAACTGGGCCCCATGCCCGACCTTATGAACCACTGGGCCCACGGCCCGATTTATAAACCAACTGGGCCCGCAGCCCGACTTATAAACCAACTGGGCCCGCAGCCCGATTACGTACTCAAATGGACTCCAAGTCCGAGATTTCCAAAACAAGTGGGCCTCAAGCCCGAATTCATCTTTCCAATAAAAACCATTTTATCATATTATTTATTTAACCATAAGCACGCAAAACCACAATTAAACCGTTAATCCCGATACACGTGAAATACGGAAAACACCTCGAAATACGTGCAACATACCCAAAATCAATACTCACAAATACCATCATAGAAATCATGTATATAAATCATATAACATATTTAAGCATGCATAGGATTTATAAAACCAAAGTCCACTCACAGATCGTTTTAACCGTGTGCCTCGATACTCGTGCCACCGGCCCTCCCGGGCTACACCACTATCACCGGGACTCCCAATCCTGTCCAAATCACATTAGAGGGTCACTAACCTCATCATTAACATCCTATCAAAGTCCCGTAATTTTCCCGAATTTTTACTTATTTTTAAACTTAATTTAAAACCTTCGGATATCCCGAACAATATCGAGACGGTGTCCGATCGACACGAAACCAATTCCAAAATGTCCGTTACATTAAATAGGACAGAAGTCATGTTGACCTCATCTCGAGATTCGTGCCCACGCGCCGCCACGCGCCGCCGTGAGTGGCTGCGCGTGAAACTCACGCGCCTGCTACAGTGTCACCAGCCCAACCCGTTTGTCTGGTAAACGGGTCCAATTTGCCCGCGATACGACCCGGTTCCAATCCTATCAATTCAGCCTTAATTACAACAATTGATCATTCCATTAGCTTCGTTTTAAGTTTAATTTAAGTTCTGTAACATTGATTACACAATTCATTACCTACAATTCCACGATTCGATGATGAACACCAAGAACACCCGTCCGTTGTTCATCCTTCGAACCCCATCCATTTCGATCGATATCCTGAAATTGATTCAACCAGAAGCTTCCATGGACTCCGTAGATCATTTCCCCCAACCCAATTGCTTCAATCCAGTGTTCAATCGTCACGACTCAAACTCGATGGCCGTCACTGTGCAACCATGGAAGTCTGTCGATTACACCCGTTTTCCTTCAATTGATGAACCCAGAAGCATCGTGGGATCATGAGAAGTAGTTTCCCCACCTCAATTGCATCCAACGAAGCCTCCAATTCCACGACTCAGCTTCGAAATTTCAGAGACCTCCATCCTTCTGTTCTTCCTCAATTCGACCCCAATTACCTTCGTTCTTGTTGCAGATCGATTCGTGTTGATCCTAGAAAGCTGAATGTGAGCTCAATTTCGATCCTCACGGCCTCAAGTTTAAAATCCGAATTCCCCCCCCAAAATCCAAATTTTCGAATTTCAGTTCCTCAGCCTTCCTCAATCTCCCGTGTTTACCCAGTTGAGTTAGTCTCAACAAGTACTCAATTTTGCCCTCAAACCCAGTTAGAGAAGGCAGCAAACTCTCTCCAATTTGATTCCCCCATTTTGCACGGTTTGAAGAACAAAGGAGATTAATGGAGAAAATAAATATTAATTAATTTAATTAATAATAAAACATCATAATGATGTTTCCCCTAAGACAAGGATTCTGGTTTCAAGGGATGAGTGACACTTGTCACTCATCCAGGTGTGCTGAGTCAACGGTCACTATTCATTATTATATTATTATTTTAATCCCGGCCTCGGTTCGTTAGTTCGTTTCCTTGACCATAACGTCGTCGTCGGATCTCCGATTTCGGCATGCCGCCTGTCGTTGGATTCGTATCGACGATACCTACGTAACGGTCCTTGGCCCTCGCCCATCGGACCTCCCGATCAAAAAGTCAACATTTGGCCCCTAATAAGCCAAATTACCAAAATACCCCTCAACTTCCGAACACCATAACTTTCTCTACGAATGTCGGAATCGAACGTGCCGCCTGTCTATGAACTCGTGACGTCCCGAACTACGTCACGGTCATCGGTCAAAGTCCATTTGACCGCCCGAACAAAAAGTCAACATTTTGCCCACGACCAGGGGCAAAACGGTCATTTTGCACATTTTGTCCGATTCCGCCCTACTAACCACCGTTCAACCTCGCTAATCAAGATTAGTCACTAAACTAATCCCGGAATTCGGGACGGGTCGTTACAATCTTCCCTCCTTAATAAATTTCGTCCTCGAAATTCCAACCGATCTAAACTCAACGTACTTCCCTCCTTAAAAAGTTTCGCTCTCGAAACTCGATTACCCTGATTCCACAAACACCCCGTGGAAAGTGGAATCGACCACACAACACGTGTACACCCGTACACCAACTAACCAGGCAAAACTTGTCTGCACTCTACGTACCACTAATACTCAAAACGCAACGACTACATTCGACCCCGTCGAATGACTGAAACTACTTGTTTCGAATTTGACCCCACTTGTCAAATCAACCCTCTCGTTGACGCAACAACTCGACGGTTCCTTTCCCACTCCCACTAGGAGTCAGCTGACCCCACTCAACAATCTATGTTGACACATCCTGACAAACTGTCACCACACAGTTGTTGTCAGTCGAAAACTGACACTAGACTCACTCGTGGCTACACATGCCACCAACGTACTTAACTTAGTAAACGATTACCGACCTTTCAAACGACCTGTGTGTAATTAAACACATCGGAATTACCATGACCCATTGCATAGTAATGGCCGGTCCACAACCAATCCCATGGTATCGGAACCAATCCGACTACCAACACGTTCACCAACACACCTCGGGTATATCCCGTATACCGTAACTAGACATCACAAGTCTACAAGTATTGTACCTCGAACCATGTACGAAGTACACACATCTATCTAATGACCAGACTACAACCACCTAGGTCATAGCCGAACGCGTTCCAATAATGGAGTACGTTTGCCCAATCCAGCATGAGACAAAACGAAACTCCACCCAACATCTAGTTCCAATTCCGAATCCAAATCCGCAATTTCGTAAGAAATCCCGGATCCAAACCCAGACATCACAGTTTAACTCATTTCCAAATCCGAATCCGAAATCATTATTCCGTAAGCTAGCATTTGGAACAACCATTCCGTACCCAAATCCGGAAATATACTTTCAAGTTTCAAAATCGAATCCTGAATCGTCACCCAGAAATTCGATTCCAAATCCCGAAATCTCATCACATGTACCAAGACACACCAAAACCAATTACCCGTTTGATACCTCCAATTGACTTCATAGGGAAGCCAATCCGACCTCCACACGTCTAAGGTTGACAAAATTCGACTACATCGAAAACCTATTCACCTGAGTAGAATACCGTACGGGCCCCACTTCGAAAAGAAGTTCAATTCCGTCATTACGACTCACATACCCAAGTTCGTATCGATCCTTGTCATTCCACCTAGGAAAACCAAGGATGATCCAAAATAATGACACCAATACTCATCCTACGTGGATGCAACAAAACTCACTGCACTCACCACGCCATGTACCCCAACATCGTCTGCCACCAACCAGAAAATGAAACATCTCGTTTACCTAATTTCGAACACGTAGTTCCTCCTAAGGACCTCACAACACACACGGGCTCACCAACCAAAACACGCTCAACGTACTGGTAACTACAGTCAACGTCTGCCAGGGCAGAAAGCAAGAAGTCAACCCCAATGACTTCGGAATACCAATCACCAAAAATGAGCACCACTCTCGTTCCCCGATCACAACTCTCCTCGACACTAAGGTTCCAACCATGTTGGAAACAGACATGCTCCCAACAAGACGTCAAGTCCAACCACTAGACTTCCTACCTCCTCAATTCACTTGGACAACCCCGTGTCCACAATCAATCCGTTATTGTTCCGTTCGCACATCCCGACCTTTACCAGTTCGACACTCGGTTTCCCAAGTTCTCAATTACAAATTCCTACCTTTATACCACTAATGGTTTTTCCTCGTCTTTTCCAGTTTAATCATTTCCATGTACATTTTAGGGATATTTAAAAACATAAAATCGCACAAATTTTGGAGTTGCCAACAACTCCCCCAAATCCACCAATTATCATGACGTAGGGGACGTCATCCCAAGATTACTCAAGTCTCAATTATACCCTTTTTAATCCACTCCTTACTGGTTATCTCACCACTATTGGAACTTATCCCAACACAGCACAATCTTAACTGGATCCCATCCAGTCCATCCCTCAACCACTACCGAATCTCAAAGACCGAACATATGTTCATCATGACGGAGTCACACCCCAATTTGTGGCTCATCGTCAACACCATTACCGACACTAGCACCAGCGCTAGTACCAGCACCAACACTCTATCAACAACACTAGTATCAGCACACAGGCATCCATACTAGCATCAGCACAAAAGTACCAACCCCGCAAACATCCATACTGCACACCGTGTGCAAATACGACAACCCTGGATCTCCGTTCATACGGAACGACGATCCCGTACCTCACGACTATGGGTACCACTATTCTGACAATCCACATCAGGAAAATGAACGTTCCCTGAACGTCCCCAAGTATTATGACCACACTGATTACCCTCGATAGCCAGTCATCTCCATATGACTTCCGACTAACTGTCATTGCTATCGAGATCCGCATCCACACATCACACCAATACCCGATCCAACACGGGATTCCATAATTTATCTCAGAACCGTATCCGTAGATCGGATCTCATAATTCTGACAAGACTCACTAGAGTCATCCACATGGTCATCCATGACCTCAACCGCTCGTCGCAGCACAAGTTCTCATCCACTAGTCACAATTAAGGTTTACCTTTTTAGTATTAGGGTTCCACAATCACACCCTATGGTTCAACCGAACCAAACAGCTTTCCGTAATATAAAATCCACAACCTGACCGACCCCGCGGTCTAGACATCGAATAGACGTCAGATCCAATCCTACCATCCCATCAACGTGGGTTCCACCACTAGGTCATCGGCCAACTCCGATGAACCAACATCCCTCACACTAGAAACCACCACAAGGGTTCACATTTTAGACCATTACTCACATGAGGTTCCCCGAACCTAGCTGCACCTAGCAGCACAACAATCCAATATCACATGACCGAACCGACGGTCCCACTATACCAGTTCACCACAATCAACCCCACTTGGGTTGAATCACATTAACGCACGGCGTATCGGGCCAATTGCACTCCATCCACTATCCAAACCCAAACACTATCTATCAGGTTGATAACGAATTGCAGCCCAATGAGACATCACACCCTCGACCTGCGCGCACAAATAGAGCAACCGTGCTCTGATACCAAGTTGACAGGACCCATCCCAATCCCCCCGGGATTACCATGGAATGTGCCCTGCTCCCGTCCAACAAGGGGTGTCAGACAAAGGATGACCAAGAGCCTCTGCCCAAACAGGGCATCCAGAGTGCGCAAGGATCGATGGAGGAGATGTGCAATGTCCCAGTCTCTGCTGCAATCGCATCCGTGATCAACCTGAAGGGCATTAAAACCAAAAGCTGTGAGTGGACAAAAACCAGTAAGTTCATCAAATACATTTATAAGACATTTATGCCCTCCAATAAAAACGTATGCATGCCACAAAAACCAGTAACCAAAACGTTTGCTCAACCGAGCCCTTAGGGCCTTAGCCCAAAAACCGTTAACCAAAAACCAAGTGTGGGAACTCAGCCCAAAACCGTGGAATACCACCACCATACATATACGACCATGTGGGTCACCACCCACTACCATAAATGAACATTAATTCATTAAAATCGCATAATCATAAATCCACCCGGAAAGCCATTTCATTAATTCGTATTTTACCATTACCATCATCAGCATCCCTGATGCTAGACGTCCCTGACGTCATGTCTCACGGTTTCACAAGCTACGCGTGCTGCCCGGGGTCTCTCCGGGTCCATATATCTGACATCCCTGATGTCTGACGTCCCAGACGTCAATCATAGCAATCCTGCTCCTGAGTCATCATACGGTCCGGCTGCTCCGTATAATGACCCCTCGCAGGCAATGCACCGTGACTTCCCCAGTGTCCCAGACATCTGGAGGAGACCATCATATATCCATGTGTACAGATGGTATATGGAAAACAGTTTTTATTAATTCATTTCACAACATCATAATGGGCCCTGCCCGAATTTTCCATAAAACAACACAATTCCATTTAGGGTCCCTGACCCGAAACCACATTTATTAAATATAGGGCCCCTGACCCGAAATCATCATTTTAATCCAACTGGGCCCCATGCCCGACCTTATGAACCACTGGGCCCACGGCCCGATTTATAAACCAACTGGGCCCGCAGCCCGACTTATAAACCAACTGGGCCCGCAGCCCGATTACGTACTCAAATGGACTCCAAGTCCGAGATTTCCAAAACAAGTGGGCCTCAAGCCCGAATTCATCTTTCCAATAAAAAACCATTTTATCATATTATTTATTTAACCATAAGCACGCAAAACCACAATTAAACCGTTAATCCCGATACACGTGAAATACGGAAAACACCTCGAAATACGTGCAACATACCCAAAATCAATACTCACAAATACCATCATAGAAATCATGTATATAAATCATATAACATATTTAAGCATGCATAGGATTTATAAAACCAAAGTCCACTCACAGATCGTTTTAACCGTGTGCCTCGATACTCGTGCCACCGGCCCTCCCGGGCTACACCACTATCACCGGGACTCCCAATCCTGTCCAAATCACATTAGAGGGTCACTAACCTCATCATTAACATCCTATCAAAGTCCCGTAATTTTCCCGAATTTTTACTTATTTTTAAACTTAATTTAAAACCTTCGGATATCCCGAACAATATCGAGACGGTGTCCGATCGACACGAAACCAATTCCAAAATGTCCGTTACATTAAATAGGACAGAAGTCATGTTGACCTCATCTCGAGATTCGTGCCCACGCGCCGCCACGCGCCGCCGTGAGTGGCTGCGCGTGAAACTCACGCGCCTGCTACAGTGTCACCAGCCCAACCCGTTTGTCTGGTAAACGGGTCCAATTTGCCCGCGATACGACCCGGTTCCAATCCTATCAATTCAGCCTTAATTACAACAATTGATCATTCCATTAGCTTCGTTTTAAGTTTAATTTAAGTTCTGTAACATTGATTACACAATTCATTACCTACAATTCCACGATTCGATGATGAACACCAAGAACACCCGTCCGTTGTTCATCCTTCGAACCCCATCCATTTCGATCGATATCCTGAAATTGATTCAACCAGAAGCTTCCATGGACTCCGTAGATCATTTCCCCCAACCCAATTGCTTCAATCCAGTGTTCAATCGTCACGACTCAAACTCGATGGCCGTCACTGTGCAACATGGAAGTCTGTCGATTACACCCGTTTTCCTTCAATTGATGAACCCAGAAGCATCGTGGGATCATGAGAAGTAGTTTCCCCACCTCAATTGCATCCAACGAAGCCTCCAATTCCACGACTCAGCTTCGAAATTTCAGAGACCTCCATCCTTCTGTTCTTCCTCAATTCGACCCCAATTACCTTCGTTCTTGTTGCAGATCGATTCGTGTTGATCCCAGAAAGCTGAATGTGAGCTCAATTTCGATCCTCACGGCCTCAAGTTTAAAATCCGAATTCCCCCCCCAAAATCCAAATTTTCGAATTTCAGTTCCTCAGCCTTCCTCAATCTCCCGTGTTTACCCAGTTGAGTTAGTCTCAACAAGTACTCAATTTTGCCCTCAAACCCAGTTAGAGAAGGCAGCAAACTCTCTCCAATTTGATTCCCCCATTTTGCACGGTTTGAAGAACAAAGGAGATTAATGGAGAAAATAAATATTAATTAATTTAATTAATAATAAAACATCATAATGATGTTTCCCCTAAGACAAGGATTCTGGTTTCAAGGGATGAGTGACACTTGTCACTCATCCAGGTGTGCTGAGTCAACGGTCACTATTCATTATTATATTATTATTTTAATCCCGGCCTCGGTTCGTTAGTTCGTTTCCTTGACCATAACGTCGTCGTCGGATCTCCGATTTCGGCATGCCGCCTGTCGTTGGATTCGTATCGACGATACCTACGTAACGGTCCTTGGCCCTCGCCCATCGGACCTCCCGATCAAAAAGTCAACATTTGGCCCCTAATAAGCCAAATTACCAAAATACCCCTCAACTTCCGAACACCATAACTTTCTCTACGAATGTCGGAATCGAACGTGCCGCCTGTCTATGAACTCGTGACGTCCCGAACTACGTCACGGTCATCGGTCAAAGTCCATTTGACCGCCCGAACAAAAAGTCAACATTTTGCCCACGACCAGGGGCAAAACGGTCATTTTGCACATTTTGTCCGATTCCGCCCTACTAACCACCGTTCAACCTCGCTAATCAAGATTAGTCACTAAACTAATCCCGGAATTCGGGACGGGTCGTTACAATCTTCCCTCCTTAATAAATTTCGTCCTCGAAATTCCAACCGATCTAAACTCAATGTACTTCCCTCCTTAAAAAGTTTCGCTCTCGAAACTCGATTACCCTGATTCCACAAACACCCCGTGGAAAGTGGAATCGACCACACAACACGTGTACACCCGTACACCAACTAACCAGGCAAAACTTGTCTGCACTCTACGTACCACTAATACTCAAAACGCAACGACTACATTCGACCCCGTCGAATGACTGAAACTACTTGTTTCGAATTTGACCCCACTTGTCAAATCAACCCTCTCGTTGACGCAACAACTCGACGGTTCCTTTCCCACTCCCACTAGGAGTCAGCTGACCCCACTCAACAATCTATGTTGACACATCCTGACAAACTGTCACCACACAGTTGTTGTCAGTCGAAAACTGACACTAGACTCACTCGTGGCTACACATGCCACCAACGTACTTAACTTAGTAAACGATTACCGACCTTTCAAACGACCTGTGTGTAATTAAACACATCGGAATTACCATGACCCATTGCATAGTAATGGCCGGTCCACAACCAATCCCATGGTATCGGAACCAATCCGACTACCAACACGTTCACCAACACACCTCGGGTATATCCCGTATACCGTAACTAGACATCACAAGTCTACAAGTATTGTACCTCGAACCATGTACGAAGTACACACATCTATCTAATGACCGGACTACAACCACCTAGGTCATAGCCGAACGCGTTCCAATAATGGAGTACGTTTGCCCAATCCAGCATGAGACAAAACGAAACTCCACCCAACATCTAGTTCCAATTCCGAATCCAAATCCGCAATTTCGTAAGAAATCCCGGATCCAAACCCAGACATCACAGTTTAACTCATTTCCAAATCCGAATCCGAAATCATTATTCCGTAAGCTAGCATTTGGAACAACCATTCCGTACCCAAATCCGGAAATATACTTTCAAGTTTCAAAATCGAATCCTGAATCGTCACCCAGAAATTCGATTCCAAATCCCGAAATCTCATCACATGTACCAAGACACACCAAAACCAATTACCCGTTTGATACCTCCAATTGACTTCATAGGGAAGCCAATCCGACCTCCACACGTCTAAGGTTGACAAAATTCGACTACATCGAAAACCTATTCACCTGAGTAGAATACCGTACGGGCCCCACTTCGAAAAGAAGTTCAATTCCGTCATTACGACTCACATACCCAAGTTCGTATCGATCCTTGTCATTCCACCTAGGAAAACCAAGGATGATCCAAAATAATGACACCAATACTCATCCTACGTGGATGCAACAAAACTCACTGCACTCACCACGCCATGTACCCCAACATCGTCTGCCACCAACCAGAAAATGAAACATCTCGTTTACCTAATTTCGAACACGTAGTTCCTCCTAAGGACCTCACAACACACACGGGCTCACCAACCAAAACACGCTCAACGTACTGGTAACTACAGTCAACGTCTGCCAGGGCAGAAAGCAAGAAGTCAACCCCAATGACTTCGGAATACCAATCACCAAAAATGAGCACCACTCTCGTTCCCCGATCACAACTCTCCTCGACACTAAGGTTCCAACCATGTTGGAAACAGACATGCTCCCAACAAGACGTCAAGTCCAACCACTAGACTTCCTACCTCCTCAATTCACTTGGACAACCCCGTGTCCACAATCAATCCGTTATTGTTCCGTTCGCACATCCCGACCTTTACCAGTTCGACACTCGGTTTCCCAAGTTCTCAATTACAAATTCCTACCTTTATACCACTAATGGTTTTTCCTCGTCTTTTCCAGTTTAATCATTTCCATGTACATTTTAGGGATATTTAAAAACATAAAATCGCACAAATTTTGGAGTTGCCAACAACTCCCCCAAATCCACCAATTATCATGACGTAGGGGACGTCATCCCAAGATTACTCAAGTCTCAATTATACCCTTTTTAATCCACTCCTTACTGGTTATCTCACCACTATTGGAACTTATCCCAACACAGCACAATCTTAACTGGATCCCATCCAGTCCATCCCTCAACCACTACCGAATCTCAAAGACCGAACATATGTTCATCATGACGGAGTCACACCCCAATTTGTGGCTCATCGTCAACACCATTACCGACACTAGCACCAGCGCTAGTACCAGCACCAACACTCTATCAACAACACTAGTATCAGCACACAGGCATCCATACTAGCATCAGCACAAAAGTACCAACCCCGCAAACATCCATACTGCACACCGTGTGCAAATACGACAACCCTGGATCTCCGTTCATACGGAACGACGATCCCGTACCTCACGACTATGGGTACCACTATTCTGACAATCCACATCAGGAAAATGAACGTTCCCTGAACGTCCCCAAGTATTATGACCACACTGATTACCCTCGATAGCCAGTCATCTCCATATGACTTCCGACTAACTGTCATTGCTATCGAGATCCGCATCCACACATCACACCAATACCCGATCCAACACGGGATTCCATAATTTATCTCAGAACCGTATCCGTAGATCGGATCTCATAATTCTGACAAGACTCACTAGAGTCATCCACATGGTCATCCATGACCTCAACCGCTCGTCGCAGCACAAGTTCTCATCCACTAGTCACAATTAAGGTTTACCTTTTTAGTATTAGGGTTCCACAATCACACCCTATGGTTCAACCGAACCAAACAGCTTTCCGTAATATAAAATCCACAACCTGACCGACCCCGCGGTCTAGACATCGAATAGACGTCAGATCCAATCCTACCATCCCATCAACGTGGGTTCCACCACTAGGTCATCGGCCAACTCCGATGAACCAACATCCCTCACACTAGAAACCACCACAAGGGTTCACATTTTAGACCATTACTCACATGAGGTTCCCCGAACCTAGCTGCACCTAGCAGCACAACAATCCAATATCACATGACCGAACCGACGGTCCCACTATACCAGTTCACCACAATCAACCCCACTTGGGTTGAATCACATTAACGCACGGCGTATCGGGCCAATTGCACTCCATCCACTATCCAAACCCAAACACTATCTATCAGGTTGATAACGAATTGCAGCCCAATGAGACATCACACCCTCGACCTGCGCGCACAAATAGAGCAACCGTGCTCTGATACCAAGTTGACAGGACCCATCCCAATCCCCCCGGGATTACCATGGAATGTGCCCTGCTCCCGTCCAACAAGGGGTGTCAGACAAAGGATGACCAAGAGCCTCTGCCCAAACAGGGCATCCAGAGTGCGCAAGGATCGATGGAGGAGATGTGCAATGTCCCAGTCTCTGCTGCAATCGCATCCGTGATCAACCTGAAGGGCATTAAAACCAAAAGCTGTGAGTGGACAAAAACCAGTAAGTTCATCAAATACATTTATAAGACATTTATGCCCTCCAATAAAAACGTATGCATGCCACAAAAACCAGTAACCAAAACGTTTGCTCAACCGAGCCCTTAGGGCCTTAGCCCAAAAACCGTTAACCAAAAACCAAGTGTGGGAACTCAGCCCAAAACCGTGGAATACCACCACCATACATATACGACCATGTGGGTCACCACCCACTACCATAAATGAACATTAATTCATTAAAATCGCATAATCATAAATCCACCCGGAAAGCCATTTCATTAATTCGTATTTTACCATTACCATCATCAGCATCCCTGATGCTAGACGTCCCTGACGTCATGTCTCACGGTTTCACAAGCTACGCGTGCTGCCCGGGGTCTCTCCGGGTCCATATATCTGACATCCCTGATGTCTGACGTCCCAGACGTCAATCATAGCAATCCTGCTCCTGAGTCATCATACGGTCCGGCTGCTCCGTATAATGACCCCTCGCAGGCAATGCACCGTGACTTCCCCAGTGTCCCAGACATCTGGAGGAGACCATCATATATCCATGTGTACAGATGGTATATGGAAAACAGTTTTTATTAATTCATTTCACAACATCATAATGGGCCCTGCCCGAATTTTCCATAAAACAACACAATTCCATTTAGGGTCCCTGACCCGAAACCACATTTATTAAATATAGGGCCCCTGACCCGAAATCATCATTTTAATCCAACTGGGCCCCATGCCCGACCTTATGAACCACTGGGCCCACGACCCGATTTATAAACCAACTGGGCCCGCAGCCCGACTTATAAACCAACTGGGCCCGCAGCCCGATTACGTACTCAAATGGACTCCAAGTCCGAGATTTCCAAAACAAGTGGGCCTCAAGCCCGAATTCATCTTTCCAATAAAAACCATTTTATCATATTATTTATTTAACCATAAGCACGCAAAACCACAATTAAACCGTTAATCCCGATACACGTGAAATACGGAAAACACCTCGAAATACGTGCAACATACCCAAAATCAATACTCACAAATACCATCATAGAAATCATGTATATAAATCATATAACATATTTAAGCATGCATAGGATTTATAAAACCAAAGTCCACTCACAGATCGTTTTAACCGTGTGCCTCGATACTCGTGCCACCGGCCCTCCCGGGCTACACCACTATCACCGGGACTCCCAATCCTGTCCAAATCACATTAGAGGGTCACTAACCTCATCATTAACATCCTATCAAAGTCCCGTAATTTTCCCGAATTTTTACTTATTTTTAAACTTAATTTAAAACCTTCGGATATCCCGAACAATATCGAGACGGTGTCCGATCGACACGAAACCAATTCCAAAATGTCCGTTACATTAAATAGGACAGAAGTCATGTTGACCTCATCTCGAGATTCGTGCCCACGCGCCGCCACGCGCCGCCGTGAGTGGCTGCGCGTGAAACTCACGCGCCTGCTACAGTGTCACCAGCCCAACCCGTTTGTCTGGTAAACGGGTCCAATTTGCCCGCGATACGACCCGGTTCCAATCCTATCAATTCAGCCTTAATTACAACAATTGATCATTCCATTAGCTTCGTTTTAAGTTTAATTTAAGTTCTGTAACATTGATTACACAATTCATTACCTACAATTCCACGATTCGATGATGAACACCAAGAACACCCGTCCGTTGTTCATCCTTCGAACCCCATCCATTTCGATCGATATCCTGAAATTGATTCAACCAGAAGCTTCCATGGACTCCGTAGATCATTTCCCCCAACCCAATTGCTTCAATCCAGTGTTCAATCGTCACGACTCAAACTCGATGGCCGTCACTGTGCAACCATGGAAGTCTGTCGATTACACCCGTTTTCCTTCAATTGATGAACCCAGAAGCATCGTGGGATCATGAGAAGTAGTTTCCCCACCTCAATTGCATCCAACGAAGCCTCCAATTCCACGACTCAGCTTCGAAATTTCAGAGACCTCCATCCTTCTGTTCTTCCTCAATTCGACCCCAATTACCTTCGTTCTTGTTGCAGATCGATTCGTGTTGATCCTAGAAAGCTGAATGTGAGCTCAATTTCGATCCTCACGGCCTCAAGTTTAAAATCCGAATTCCCCCCCCAAAATCCAAATTTTCGAATTTCAGTTCCTCAGCCTTCCTCAATCTCCCGTGTTTACCCAGTTGAGTTAGTCTCAACAAGTACTCAATTTTGCCCTCAAACCCAGTTAGAGAAGGCAGCAAACTCTCTCCAATTTGATTCCCCCATTTTGCACGGTTTGAAGAACAAAGGAGATTAATGGAGAAAATAAATATTAATTAATTTAATTAATAATAAAACATCATAATGATGTTTCCCCTAAGACAAGGATTCTGGTTTCAAGGGATGAGTGACACTTGTCACTCATCCAGGTGTGCTGAGTCAACGGTCACTATTCATTATTATATTATTATTTTAATCCCGGCCTCGGTTCGTTAGTTCGTTTCCTTGACCATAACGTCGTCGTCGGATCTCCGATTTCGGCATGCCGCCTGTCGTTGGATTCGTATCGACGATACCTACGTAACGGTCCTTGGCCCTCGCCCATCGGACCTCCCGATCAAAAAGTCAACATTTGGCCCCTAATAAGCCAAATTACCAAAATACCCCTCAACTTCCGAACACCATAACTTTCTCTACGAATGTCGGAATCGAACGTGCCGCCTGTCTATGAACTCGTGACGTCCCGAACTACGTCACGGTCATCGGTCAAAGTCCATTTGACCGCCCGAACAAAAAGTCAACATTTTGCCCACGACCAAGGGCAAAACGGTCATTTTGCACATTTTGTCCGATTCCGCCCTACTAACCACCGTTCAACCTCGCTAATCAAGATTAGTCACTAAACTAATCCCGGAATTCGGGACGGGTCGTTACAATCTTCCCTCCTTAATAAATTTCGTCCTCGAAATTCCAACCGATCTAAACTCAACGTACTTCCCTCCTTAAAAAGTTTCGCTCTCGAAACTCGATTACCCTGATTCCACAAACACCCCGTGGAAAGTGGAATCGACCACACAACACGTGTACACCCGTACACCAACTAACCAGGCAAAACTTGTCTGCACTCTACGTACCACTAATACTCAAAACGCAACGACTACATTCGACCCCGTCGAATGACTGAAACTACTTGTTTCGAATTTGACCCCACTTGTCAAATCAACCCTCTCGTTGACGCAACAACTCGACGGTTCCTTTCCCACTCCCACTAGGAGTCAGCTGACCCCACTCAACAATCTATGTTGACACATCCTGACAAACTGTCACCACACAGTTGTTGTCAGTCGAAAACTGACACTAGACTCACTCGTGGCTACACATGCCACCAACGTACTTAACTTAGTAAACGATTACCGACCTTTCAAACGACCTGTGTGTAATTAAACACATCGGAATTACCATGACCCATTGCATAGTAATGGCCGGTCCACAACCAATCCCATGGTATCGGAACCAATCCGACTACCAACACGTTCACCAACACACCTCGGGTATATCCCGTATACCGTAACTAGACATCACAAGTCTACAAGTATTGTACCTCGAACCATGTACGAAGTACACACATCTATCTAATGACCAGACTACAACCACCTAGGTCATAGCCGAACGCGTTCCAATAATGGAGTACGTTTGCCCAATCCAGCATGAGACAAAACGAAACTCCACCCAACATCTAGTTCCAATTCCGAATCCAAATCCGCAATTTCGTAAGAAATCCCGGATCCAAACCCAGACATCACAGTTTAACTCATTTCCAAATCCGAATCCGAAATCATTATTCCGTAAGCTAGCATTTGGAACAACCATTCCGTACCCAAATCCGGAAATATACTTTCAAGTTTCAAAATCGAATCCTGAATCGTCACCCAGAAATTCGATTCCAAATCCCGAAATCTCATCACATGTACCAAGACACACCAAAACCAATTACCCGTTTGATACCTCCAATTGACTTCATAGGGAAGCCAATCCGACCTCCACACGTCTAAGGTTGACAAAATTCGACTACATCGAAAACCTATTCACCTGAGTAGAATACCGTACGGGCCCCACTTCGAAAAGAAGTTCAATTCCGTCATTACGACTCACATACCCAAGTTCGTATCGATCCTTGTCATTCCACCTAGGAAAACCAAGGATGATCCAAAATAATGACACCAATACTCATCCTACGTGGATGCAACAAAACTCACTGCACTCACCACGCCATGTACCCCAACATCGTCTGCCACCAACCAGAAAATGAAACATCTCGTTTACCTAATTTCGAACACGTAGTTCCTCCTAAGGACCTCACAACACACACGGGCTCACCAACCAAAACACGCTCAACGTACTGGTAACTACAGTCAACGTCTGCCAGGGCAGAAAGCAAGAAGTCAACCCCAATGACTTCGGAATACCAATCACCAAAAATGAGCACCACTCTCGTTCCCCGATCACAACTCTCCTCGACACTAAGGTTCCAACCATGTTGGAAACAGACATGCTCCCAACAAGACGTCAAGTCCAACCACTAGACTTCCTACCTCCTCAATTCACTTGGACAACCCCGTGTCCACAATCAATCCGTTATTGTTCCGTTCGCACATCCCGACCTTTACCGGTTCGACACTCGGTTTCCCAAGTTCTCAATTACAAATTCCTACCTTTATACCACTAATGGTTTTTCCTCGTCTTTTCCAGTTTAATCATTTCCATGTACATTTTAGGGATATTTAAAAACATAAAATCGCACAAATTTTGGAGTTGCCAACAACTCCCCCAAATCCACCAATTATCATGACGTAGGGGACGTCGTCCCAAGATTACTCAAGTCTCAATTATACCCTTTTTAATCCACTCCTTACTGGTTATCTCACCACTATTGGAACTTATCCCAACACAGCACAATCTTAACTGGATCCCATCCAGTCCATCCCTCAACCACTACCGAATCTCAAAGACCGAACATATGTTCATCATGACGGAGTCACACCCCAATTTGTGGCTCATCGTCAACACCATTACCGACACTAGCACCAGCGCTAGTACCAGCACCAACACTCTATCAACAACACTAGTATCAGCACACAGGCATCCATACTAGCATCAGCACAAAAGTACCAACCCCGCAAACATCCATACTGCACACCGTGTGCAAATACGACAACCCTGGATCTCCGTTCATACGGAACGACGATCCCGTACCTCACGACTATGGGTACCACTATTCTGACAATCCACATCAGGAAAATGAACGTTCCCTGAACGTCCCCAAGTATTATGACCACACTGATTACCCTCGATAGCCAGTCATCTCCATATGACTTCCGACTAACTGTCATTGCTATCGAGATCCGCATCCACACATCACACCAATACCCGATCCAACACGGGATTCCATAATTTATCTCAGAACCGTATCCGTAGATCGGATCTCATAATTCTGACAAGACTCACTAGAGTCATCCACATGGTCATCCATGACCTCAACCGCTCGTCGCAGCACAAGTTCTCATCCACTAGTCACAATTAAGGTTTACCTTTTTAGTATTAGGGTTCCACAATCACACCCTATGGTTCAACCGAACCAAACAGCTTTCCGTAATATAAAATCCACAACCTGACCGACCCCGCGGTCTAGACATCGAATAGACGTCAGATCCAATCCTACCATCCCATCAACGTGGGTTCCACCACTAGGTCATCGGCCAACTCCGATGAACCAACATCCCTCACACTAGAAACCACCACAAGGGTTCACATTTTAGACCATTACTCACATGAGGTTCCCCGAACCTAGCTGCACCTAGCAGCACAACAATCCAATATCACATGACCGAACCGACGGTCCCACTATACCAGTTCACCACAATCAACCCCACTTGGGTTGAATCACATTAACGCACGGCGTATCGGGCCAATTGCACTCCATCCACTATCCAAACCCAAACACTATCTATCAGGTTGATAACGAATTGCAGCCCAATGAGACATCACACCCTCGACCTGCGCGCACAAATAGAGCAACCGTGCTCTGATACCAAGTTGACAGGACCCATCCCAATCCCCCCGGGATTACCATGGAATGTGCCCTGCTCCCGTCCAACAAGGGGTGTCAGACAAAGGATGACCAAGAGCCTCTGCCCAAACAGGGCATCCAGAGTGCGCAAGGATCGATGGAGGAGATGTGCAATGTCCCAGTCTCTGCTGCAATCGCATCCGTGATCAACCTGAAGGGCATTAAAACCAAAAGCTGTGAGTGGACAAAAACCAGTAAGTTCATCAAATACATTTATAAGACATTTATGCCCTCCAATAAAAACGTATGCATGCCACAAAAACCAGTAACCAAAACGTTTGCTCAACCGAGCCCTTAGGGCCTTAGCCCAAAAACCGTTAACCAAAAACCAAGTGTGGGAACTCAGCCCAAAACCGTGGAATACCACCACCATACATATACGACCATGTGGGTCACCACCCACTACCATAAATGAACATTAATTCATTAAAATCGCATAATCATAAATCCACCCGGAAAGCCATTTCATTAATTCGTATTTTACCATTACCATCATCAGCATCCCTGATGCTAGACGTCCCTGACGTCATGTCTCACGGTTTCACAAGCTACGCGTGCTGCCCGGGGTCTCTCCGGGTCCATATATCTGACATCCCTGATGTCTGACGTCCCAGACGTCAATCATAGCAATCCTGCTCCTGAGTCATCATACGGTCCGGCTGCTCCGTATAATGACCCCTCGCAGGCAATGCACCGTGACTTCCCCAGTGTCCCAGACATCTGGAGGAGACCATCATATATCCATGTGTACAGATGGTATATGGAAAACAGTTTTTATTAATTCATTTCACAACATCATAATGGGCCCTGCCCGAATTTTCCATAAAACAACACAATTCCATTTAGGGTCCCTGACCCGAAACCACATTTATTAAATATAGGGCCCCTGACCCGAAATCATCATTTTAATCCAACTGGGCCCCATGCCCGACCTTATGAACCACTGGGCCCACGGCCCGATTTATAAACCAACTGGGCCCGCAGCCCGACTTATAAACCAACTGGGCCCGCAGCCCGATTACGTACTCAAATGGACTCCAAGTCCGAGATTTCCAAAACAAGTGGGCCTCAAGCCCGAATTCATCTTTCCAATAAAAACCATTTTATCATATTATTTATTTAACCATAAGCACGCAAAACCACAATTAAACCGTTAATCCCGATACACGTGAAATACGGAAAACACCTCGAAATACGTGCAACATACCCAAAATCAATACTCACAAATACCATCATAGAAATCATGTATATAAATCATATAACATATTTAAGCATGCATAGGATTTATAAAACCAAAGTCCACTCACAGATCGTTTTAACCGTGTGCCTCGATACTCGTGCCACCGGCCCTCCCGGGCTACACCACTATCACCGGGACTCCCAATCCTGTCCAAATCACATTAGAGGGTCACTAACCTCATCATTAACATCCTATCAAAGTCCCGTAATTTTCCCGAATTTTTACTTATTTTTAAACTTAATTTAAAACCTTCGGATATCCCGAACAATATCGAGACGGTGTCCGATCGACACGAAACCAATTCCAAAATGTCCGTTACATTAAATAGGACAGAAGTCATGTTGACCTCATCTCGAGATTCGTGCCCACGCGCCGCCACGCGCCGCCGTGAGTGGCTGCGCGTGAAACTCACGCGCCTGCTACAGTGTCACCAGCCCAACCCGTTTGTCTGGTAAACGGGTCCAATTTGCCCGCGATACGACCCGGTTCCAATCCTATCAATTCAGCCTTAATTACAACAATTGATCATTCCATTAGCTTCGTTTTAAGTTTAATTTAAGTTCTGTAACATTGATTACACAATTCATTACCTACAATTCCACGATTCGATGATGAACACCAAGAACACCCGTCCGTTGTTCATCCTTCGAACCCCATCCATTTCGATCGATATCCTGAAATTGATTCAACCAGAAGCTTCCATGGACTCCGTAGATCATTTCCCCCAACCCAATTGCTTCAATCCAGTGTTCAATCGTCACGACTCAAACTCGATGGCCGTCACTGTGCAACCATGGAAGTCTGTCGATTACACCCGTTTTCCTTCAATTGATGAACCCAGAAGCATCGTGGGATCATGAGAAGTAGTTTCCCCACCTCAATTGCATCCAACGAAGCCTCCAATTCCACGACTCAGCTTCGAAATTTCAGAGACCTCCATCCTTCTGTTCTTCCTCAATTCGACCCCAATTACCTTCGTTCTTGTTGCAGATCGATTCGTGTTGATCCTAGAAAGCTGAATGTGAGCTCAATTTCGATCCTCACGGCCTCAAGTTTAAAATCCGAATTCCCCCCCCAAAATCCAAATTTTCGAATTTCAGTTCCTCAGCCTTCCTCAATCTCCCGTGTTTACCCAGTTGAGTTAGTCTCAACAAGTACTCAATTTTGCCCTCAAACCCAGTTAGAGAAGGCAGCAAACTCTCTCCAATTTGATTCCCCCATTTTGCACGGTTTGAAGAACAAAGGAGATTAATGGAGAAAATAAATATTAATTAATTTAATTAATAATAAAACATCATAATGATGTTTCCCCTAAGACAAGGATTCTGGTTTCAAGGGATGAGTGACACTTGTCACTCATCCAGGTGTGCTGAGTCAACGGTCACTATTCATTATTATATTATTATTTTAATCCCGGCCTCGGTTCGTTAGTTCGTTTCCTTGACCATAACGTCGTCGTCGGATCTCCGATTTCGGCATGCCGCCTGTCGTTGGATTCGTATCGACGATACCTACGTAACGGTCCTTGGCCCTCGCCCATCGGACCTCCCGATCAAAAAGTCAACATTTGGCCCCTAATAAGCCAAATTACCAAAATACCCCTCAACTTCCGAACACCATAACTTTCTCTACGAATGTCGGAATCGAACGTGCCGCCTGTCTATGAACTCGTGACGTCCCGAACTACGTCACGGTCATCGGTCAAAGTCCATTTGACCGCCCGAACAAAAAGTCAACATTTTGCCCACGACCAAGGGCAAAACGGTCATTTTGCACATTTTGTCCGATTCCGCCCTACTAACCACCGTTCAACCTCGCTAATCAAGATTAGTCACTAAACTAATCCCGGAATTCGGGACGGGTCGTTACAATCTTCCCTCCTTAATAAATTTCGTCCTCGAAATTCCAACCGATCTAAACTCAACGTACTTCCCTCCTTAAAAAGTTTCGCTCTCGAAACTCGATTACCCTGATTCCACAAACACCCCGTGGAAAGTGGAATCGACCACACAACACGTGTACACCCGTACACCAACTAACCAGGCAAAACTTGTCTGCACTCTACGTACCACTAATACTCAAAACGCAACGACTACATTCGACCCCGTCGAATGACTGAAACTACTTGTTTCGAATTTGACCCCACTTGTCAAATCAACCCTCTCGTTGACGCAACAACTCGACGGTTCCTTTCCCACTCCCACTAGGAGTCAGCTGACCCCACTCAACAATCTATGTTGACACATCCTGACAAACTGTCACCACACAGTTGTTGTCAGTCGAAAACTGACACTAGACTCACTCGTGGCTACACATGCCACCAACGTACTTAACTTAGTAAACGATTACCGACCTTTCAAACGACCTGTGTGTAATTAAACACATCGGAATTACCATGACCCATTGCATAGTAATGGCCGGTCCACAACCAATCCCATGGTATCGGAACCAATCCGACTACCAACACGTTCACCAACACACCTCGGGTATATCCCGTATACCGTAACTAGACATCACAAGTCTACAAGTATTGTACCTCGAACCATGTACGAAGTACACACATCTATCTAATGACCAGACTACAACCACCTAGGTCATAGCCGAACGCGTTCCAATAATGGAGTACGTTTGCCCAATCCAGCATGAGACAAAACGAAACTCCACCCAACATCTAGTTCCAATTCCGAATCCAAATCCGCAATTTCGTAAGAAATCCCGGATCCAAACCCAGACATCACAGTTTAACTCATTTCCAAATCCGAATCCGAAATCATTATTCCGTAAGCTAGCATTTGGAACAACCATTCTGTACCCAAATCCGGAAATATACTTTCAAGTTTCAAAATCGAATCCTGAATCGTCACCCAGAAATTCGATTCCAAATCCCGAAATCTCATCACATGTACCAAGACACACCAAAACCAATTACCCGTTTGATACCTCCAATTGACTTCATAGGGAAGCCAATCCGACCTCCACACGTCTAAGGTTGACAAAATTCGACTACATCGAAAACCTATTCACCTGAGTAGAATACCGTACGGGCCCCACTTCGAAAAGAAGTTCAATTCCGTCATTACGACTCACATACCCAAGTTCGTATCGATCCTTGTCATTCCACCTAGGAAAACCAAGGATGATCCAAAATAATGACACCAATACTCATCCTACGTGGATGCAACAAAACTCACTGCACTCACCACGCCATGTACCCCAACATCGTCTGCCACCAACCAGAAAATGAAACATCTCGTTTACCTAATTTCGAACACGTAGTTCCTCCTAAGGACCTCACAACACACACGGGCTCACCAACCAAAACACGCTCAACGTACTGGTAACTACAGTCAACGTCTGCCAGGGCAGAAAGCAAGAAGTCAACCCCAATGACTTCGGAATACCAATCACCAAAAATGAGCACCACTCTCGTTCCCCGATCACAACTCTCCTCGACACTAAGGTTCCAACCATGTTGGAAACAGACATGCTCCCAACAAGACGTCAAGTCCAACCACTAGACTTCCTACCTCCTCAATTCACTTGGACAACCCCGTGTCCACAATCAATCCGTTATTGTTCCGTTCGCACATCCCGACCTTTACCGGTTCGACACTCGGTTTCCCAAGTTCTCAATTACAAATTCCTACCTTTATACCACTAATGGTTTTTCCTCGTCTTTTCCAGTTTAATCATTTCCATGTACATTTTAGGGATATTTAAAAACATAAAATCGCACAAATTTTGGAGTTGCCAACAACTCCCCCAAATCCACCAATTATCATGACGTAGGGGACGTCGTCCCAAGATTACTCAAGTCTCAATTATACCCTTTTTAATCCACTCCTTACTGGTTATCTCACCACTATTGGAACTTATCCCAACACAGCACAATCTTAACTGGATCCCATCCAGTCCATCCCTCAACCACTACCGAATCTCAAAGACCGAACATATGTTCATCATGACGGAGTCACACCCCAATTTGTGGCTCATCGTCAACACCATTACCGACACTAGCACCAGCGCTAGTACCAGCACCAACACTCTATCAACAACACTAGTATCAGCACACAGGCATCCATACTAGCATCAGCACAAAAGTACCAACCCCGCAAACATCCATACTGCACACCGTGTGCAAATACGACAACCCTGGATCTCCGTTCATACGGAACGACGATCCCGTACCTCACGACTATGGGTACCACTATTCTGACAATCCACATCAGGAAAATGAACGTTCCCTGAACGTCCCCAAGTATTATGACCACACTGATTACCCTCGATAGCCAGTCATCTCCATATGACTTCCGACTAACTGTCATTGCTATCGAGATCCGCATCCACACATCACACCAATACCCGATCCAACACGGGATTCCATAATTTATCTCAGAACCGTATCCGTAGATCGGATCTCATAATTCTGACAAGACTCACTAGAGTCATCCACATGGTCATCCATGACCTCAACCGCTCGTCGCAGCACAAGTTCTCATCCACTAGTCACAATTAAGGTTTACCTTTTTAGTATTAGGGTTCCACAATCACACCCTATGGTTCAACCGAACCAAACAGCTTTCCGTAATATAAAATCCACAACCTGACCGACCCCGCGGTCTAGACATCGAATAGACGTCAGATCCAATCCTACCATCCCATCAACGTGGGTTCCACCACTAGGTCATCGGCCAACTCCGATGAACCAACATCCCTCACACTAGAAACCACCACAAGGGTTCACATTTTAGACCATTACTCACATGAGGTTCCCCGAACCTAGCTGCACCTAGCAGCACAACAATCCAATATCACATGACCGAACCGACGGTCCCACTATACCAGTTCACCACAATCAACCCCACTTGGGTTGAATCACATTAACGCACGGCGTATCGGGCCAATTGCACTCCATCCACTATCCAAACCCAAACACTATCTATCAGGTTGATAACGAATTGCAGCCCAATGAGACATCACACCCTCGACCTGCGCGCACAAATAGAGCAACCGTGCTCTGATACCAAGTTGACAGGACCCATCCCAATCCCCCCGGGATTACCATGGAATGTGCCCTGCTCCCGTCCAACAAGGGGTGTCAGACAAAGGATGACCAAGAGCCTCTGCCCAAACAGGGCATCCAGAGTGCGCAAGGATCGATGGAGGAGATGTGCAATGTCCCAGTCTCTGCTGCAATCGCATCCGTGATCAACCTGAAGGGCATTAAAACCAAAAGCTGTGAGTGGACAAAAACCAGTAAGTTCATCAAATACATTTATAAGACATTTATGCCCTCCAATAAAAACGTATGCATGCCACAAAAACCAGTAACCAAAACGTTTGCTCAACCGAGCCCTTAGGGCCTTAGCCCAAAAACCGTTAACCAAAAACCAAGTGTGGGAACTCAGCCCAAAACCGTGGAATACCACCACCATACATATACGACCATGTGGGTCACCACCCACTACCATAAATGAACATTAATTCATTAAAATCGCATAATCATAAATCCACCCGGAAAGCCATTTCATTAATTCGTATTTTACCATTACCATCATCAGCATCCCTGATGCTAGACGTCCCTGACGTCATGTCTCACGGTTTCACAAGCTACGCGTGCTGCCCGGGGTCTCTCCGGGTCCATATATCTGACATCCCTGATGTCTGACGTCCCAGACGTCAATCATAGCAATCCTGCTCCTGAGTCATCATACGGTCCGGCTGCTCCGTATAATGACCCCTCGCAGGCAATGCACCGTGACTTCCCCAGTGTCCCAGACATCTGGAGGAGACCATCATATATCCATGTGTACAGATGGTATATGGAAAACAGTTTTTATTAATTCATTTCACAACATCATAATGGGCCCTGCCCGAATTTTCCATAAAACAACACAATTCCATTTAGGGTCCCTGACCCGAAACCACATTTATTAAATATAGGGCCCCTGACCCGAAATCATCATTTTAATCCAACTGGGCCCCATGCCCGACCTTATGAACCACTGGGCCCACGGCCCGATTTATAAACCAACTGGGCCCGCAGCCCGACTTATAAACCAACTGGGCCCGCAGCCCGATTACGTACTCAAATGGACTCCAAGTCCGAGATTTCCAAAACAAGTGGGCCTCAAGCCCGAATTCATCTTTCCAATAAAAACCATTTTATCATATTATTTATTTAACCATAAGCACGCAAAACCACAATTAAACCGTTAATCCCGATACACGTGAAATACGGAAAACACCTCGAAATACGTGCAACATACCCAAAATCAATACTCACAAATACCATCATAGAAATCATGTATATAAATCATATAACATATTTAAGCATGCATAGGATTTATAAAACCAAAGTCCACTCACAGATCGTTTTAACCGTGTGCCTCGATACTCGTGCCACCGGCCCTCCCGGGCTACACCACTATCACCGGGACTCCCAATCCTGTCCAAATCACATTAGAGGGTCACTAACCTCATCATTAACATCCTATCAAAGTCCCGTAATTTTCCCGAATTTTTACTTATTTTTAAACTTAATTTAAAACCTTCGGATATCCCGAACAATATCGAGACGGTGTCCGATCGACACGAAACCAATTCCAAAATGTCCGTTACATTAAATAGGACAGAAGTCATGTTGACCTCATCTCGAGATTCGTGCCCACGCGCCGCCACGCGCCGCCGTGAGTGGCTGCGCGTGAAACTCACGCGCCTGCTACAGTGTCACCAGCCCAACCCGTTTGTCTGGTAAACGGGTCCAATTTGCCCGCGATACGACCCGGTTCCAATCCTATCAATTCAGCCTTAATTACAACAATTGATCATTCCATTAGCTTCGTTTTAAGTTTAATTTAAGTTCTGTAACATTGATTACACAATTCATTACCTACAATTCCACGATTCGATGATGAACACCAAGAACACCCGTCCGTTGTTCATCCTTCGAACCCCATCCATTTCGATCGATATCCTGAAATTGATTCAACCAGAAGCTTCCATGGACTCCGTAGATCATTTCCCCCAACCCAATTGCTTCAATCCAGTGTTCAATCGTCACGACTCAAACTCGATGGCCGTCACTGTGCAACCATGGAAGTCTGTCGATTACACCCGTTTTCCTTCAATTGATGAACCCAGAAGCATCGTGGGATCATGAGAAGTAGTTTCCCCACCTCAATTGCATCCAACGAAGCCTCCAATTCCACGACTCAGCTTCGAAATTTCAGAGACCTCCATCCTTCTGTTCTTCCTCAATTCGACCCCAATTACCTTCGTTCTTGTTGCAGATCGATTCGTGTTGATCCTAGAAAGCTGAATGTGAGCTCAATTTCGATCCTCACGGCCTCAAGTTTAAAATCCGAATTCCCCCCCCAAAATCCAAATTTTCGAATTTCAGTTCCTCAGCCTTCCTCAATCTCCCGTGTTTACCCAGTTGAGTTAGTCTCAACAAGTACTCAATTTTGCCCTCAAACCCAGTTAGAGAAGGCAGCAAACTCTCTCCAATTTGATTCCCCCATTTTGCACGGTTTGAAGAACAAAGGAGATTAATGGAGAAAATAAATATTAATTAATTTAATTAATAATAAAACATCATAATGATGTTTCCCCTAAGACAAGGATTCTGGTTTCAAGGGATGAGTGACACTTGTCACTCATCCAGGTGTGCTGAGCCAACGGTCACTATTCATTATTATATTATTATTTTAATCCCGGCCTCGGTTCGTTAGTTCGTTTCCTTGACCATAACGTCGTCGTCGGATCTCCGATTTCGGCATGCCGCCTGTCGTTGGATTCGTATCGACGATACCTACGTAACGGTCCTTGGCCCTCGCCCATCGGACCTCCCGATCAAAAAGTCAACATTTGGCCCCTAATAAGCCAAATTACCAAAATACCCCTCAACTTCCGAACACCATAACTTTCTCTACGAATGTCGGAATCGAACGTGCCGCCTGTCTATGAACTCGTGACGTCCCGAACTACGTCACGGTCATCGGTCAAAGTCCATTTGACCGCCCGAACAAAAAGTCAACATTTTGCCCACGACCAGGGGCAAAACGGTCATTTTGCACATTTTGTCCGATTCCGCCCTACTAACCACCGTTCAACCTCGCTAATCAAGATTAGTCACTAAACTAATCCCGGAATTCGGGACGGGTCGTTACAATCTTCCCTCCTTAATAAATTTCGTCCTCGAAATTCCAACCGATCTAAACTCAACGTACTTCCCTCCTTAAAAAGTTTCGCTCTCGAAACTCGATTACCCTGATTCCACAAACACCCCGTGGAAAGTGGAATCGACCACACAACACGTGTACACCCGTACACCAACTAACCAGGCAAAACTTGTCTGCACTCTACGTACCACTAATACTCAAAACGCAACGACTACATTCGACCCCGTCGAATGACTGAAACTACTTGTTTCGAATTTGACCCCACTTGTCAAATCAACCCTCTCGTTGACGCAACAACTCGACGGTTCCTTTCCCACTCCCACTAGGAGTCAGCTGACCCCACTCAACAATCTATGTTGACACATCCTGACAAACTGTCACCACACAGTTGTTGTCAGTCGAAAACTGACACTAGACTCACTCGTGGCTACACATGCCACCAACGTACTTAACTTAGTAAACGATTACCGACCTTTCAAACGACCTGTGTGTAATTAAACACATCGGAATTACCATGACCCATTGCATAGTAATGGCCGGTCCACAACCAATCCCATGGTATCGGAACCAATCCGACTACCAACACGTTCACCAACACACCTCGGGTATATCCCGTATACCGTAACTAGACATCACAAGTCTACAAGTATTGTACCTCGAACCATGTACGAAGTACACACATCTATCTAATGACCAGACTACAACCACCTAGGTCATAGCCGAACGCGTTCCAATAATGGAGTACGTTTGCCCAATCCAGCATGAGACAAAACGAAACTCCACCCAACATCTAGTTCCAATTCCGAATCCAAATCCGCAATTTCGTAAGAAATCCCGGATCCAAACCCAGACATCACAGTTTAACTCATTTCCAAATCCGAATCCGAAATCATTATTCCGTAAGCTAGCATTTGGAACAACCATTCCGTACCCAAATCCGGAAATATACTTTCAAGTTTCAAAATCGAATCCTGAATCGTCACCCAGAAATTCGATTCCAAATCCCGAAATCTCATCACATGTACCAAGACACACCAAAACCAATTACCCGTTTGATACCTCCAATTGACTTCATAGGGAAGCCAATCCGACCTCCACACGTCTAAGGTTGACAAAATTCGACTACATCGAAAACCTATTCACCTGAGTAGAATACCGTACGGGCCCCACTTCGAAAAGAAGTTCAATTCCGTCATTACGACTCACATACCCAAGTTCGTATCGATCCTTGTCATTCCACCTAGGAAAACCAAGGATGATCCAAAATAATGACACCAATACTCATCCTACGTGGATGCAACAAAACTCACTGCACTCACCACGCCATGTACCCCAACATCGTCTGCCACCAACCAGAAAATGAAACATCTCGTTTACCTAATTTCGAACACGTAGTTCCTCCTAAGGACCTCACAACACACACGGGCTCACCAACCAAAACACGCTCAACGTACTGGTAACTACAGTCAACGTCTGCCAGGGCAGAAAGCAAGAAGTCAACCCCAATGACTTCGGAATACCAATCACCAAAAATGAGCACCACTCTCGTTCCCCGATCACAACTCTCCTCGACACTAAGGTTCCAACCATGTTGGAAACAGACATGCTCCCAACAAGACGTCAAGTCCAACCACTAGACTTCCTACCTCCTCAATTCACTTGGACAACCCCGTGTCCACAATCAATCCGTTATTGTTCCGTTCGCACATCCCGACCTTTACCGGTTCGACACTCGGTTTCCCAAGTTCTCAATTACAAATTCCTACCTTTATACCACTAATGGTTTTTCCTCGTCTTTTCCAGTTTAATCATTTCCATGTACATTTTAGGGATATTTAAAAACATAAAATCGCACAAATTTTGGAGTTGCCAACAACTCCCCCAAATCCACCAATTATCATGACGTAGGGGACGTCATCCCAAGATTACTCAAGTCTCAATTATACCCTTTTTAATCCACTCCTTACTGGTTATCTCACCACTATTGGAACTTATCCCAACACAGCACAATCTTAACTGGATCCCATCCAGTCCATCCCTCAACCACTACCGAATCTCAAAGACCGAACATATGTTCATCATGACGGAGTCACACCCCAATTTGTGGCTCATCGTCAACACCATTACCGACACTAGCACCAGCGCTAGTACCAGCACCAACACTCTATCAACAACACTAGTATCAGCACACAGGCATCCATACTAGCATCAGCACAAAAGTACCAACCCCGCAAACATCCATACTGCACACCATGTGCAAATACGACAACCCTGGATCTCCGTTCATACGGAACGACGATCCCGTACCTCACGACTATGGGTACCACTATTCTGACAATCCACATCAGGAAAATGAACGTTCCCTGAACGTCCCCAAGTATTATGACCACACTGATTACCCTCGATAGCCAGTCATCTCCATATGACTTCCGACTAACTGTCATTGCTATCGAGATCCGCATCCACACATCACACCAATACCCGATCCAACACGGGATTCCATAATTTATCTCAGAACCGTATCCGTAGATCGGATCTCATAATTCTGACAAGACTCACTAGAGTCATCCACATGGTCATCCATGACCTCAACCGCTCGTCGCAGCACAAGTTCTCATCCACTAGTCACAATTAAGGTTTACCTTTTTAGTATTAGGGTTCCACAATCACACCCTATGGTTCAACCGAACCAAACAGCTTTCCATAATATAAAATCCACAACCTGACCGACCCCGCGGTCTAGACATCGAATAGACGTCAGATCCAATCCTACCATCCCATCAACGTGGGTTCCACCACTAGGTCATCGGCCAACTCCGATGAACCAACATCCCTCACACTAGAAACCACCACAAGGGTTCACATTTTAGACCATTACTCACATGAGGTTCCCCGAACCTAGCTGCACCTAGCAGCACAACAATCCAATATCACATGACCGAACCGACGGTCCCACTATACCAGTTCACCACAATCAACCCCACTTGGGTTGAATCACATTAACGCACGGCGTATCGGGCCAATTGCACTCCATCCACTATCCAAACCCAAACACTATCTATCAGGTTGATAACGAATTGCAGCCCAATGAGACATCACACCCTCGACCTGCGCGCACAAATAGAGCAACCGTGCTCTGATACCAAGTTGACAGGACCCATCCCAATCCCCCCGGGATTACCATGGAATGTGCCCTGCTCCCGTCCAACAAGGGGTGTCAGACAAAGGATGACCAAGAGCCTCTGCCCAAACAGGGCATCCAGAGTGCGCAAGGATCGATGGAGGAGATGTGCAATGTCCCAGTCTCTGCTGCAATCGCATCCGTGATCAACCTGAAGGGCATTAAAACCAAAAGCTGTGAGTGGACAAAAACCAGTAAGTTCATCAAATACATTTATAAGACATTTATGCCCTCCAATAAAAACGTATGCATGCCACAAAAACCAGTAACCAAAACGTTTGCTCAACCGAGCCCTTAGGGCCTTAGCCCAAAAACCGTTAACCAAAAACCAAGTGTGGGAACTCAGCCCAAAACCGTGGAATACCACCACCATACATATACGACCATGTGGGTCACCACCCACTACCATAAATGAACATTAATTCATTAAAATCGCATAATCATAAATCCACCCGGAAAGCCATTTCATTAATTCGTATTTTACCATTACCATCATCAGCATCCCTGATGCTAGACGTCCCTGACGTCATGTCTCACGGTTTCACAAGCTACGCGTGCTGCCCGGGGTCTCTCCGGGTCCATATATCTGACATCCCTGATGTCTGACGTCCCAGACGTCAATCATAGCAATCCTGCTCCTGAGTCATCATACGGTCCGGCTGCTCCGTATAATGACCCCTCGCAGGCAATGCACCGTGACTTCCCCAGTGTCCCAGACATCTGGAGGAGACCATCATATATCCATGTGTACAGATGGTATATGGAAAACAGTTTTTATTAATTCATTTCACAACATCATAATGGGCCCTGCCCGAATTTTCCATAAAACAACACAATTCCATTTAGGGTCCCTGACCCGAAACCACATTTATTAAATATAGGGCCCCTGACCCGAAATCATCATTTTAATCCAACTGGGCCCCATGCCCGACCTTATGAACCACTGGGCCCACGGCCCGATTTATAAACCAACTGGGCCCGCAGCCCGACTTATAAACCAACTGGGCCCGCAGCCCGATTACGTACTCAAATGGACTCCAAGTCCGAGATTTCCAAAACAAGTGGGCCTCAAGCCCGAATTCATCTTTCCAATAAAAACCATTTTATCATATTATTTATTTAACCATAAGCACGCAAAACCACAATTAAACCGTTAATCCCGATACACGTGAAATACGGAAAACACCTCGAAATACGTGCAACATACCCAAAATCAATACTCACAAATACCATCATAGAAATCATGTATATAAATCATATAACATATTTAAGCATGCATAGGATTTATAAAACCAAAGTCCACTCACAGATCGTTTTAACCGTGTGCCTCGATACTCGTGCCACCGGCCCTCCCGGGCTACACCACTATCACCGGGACTCCCAATCCTGTCCAAATCACATTAGAGGGTCACTAACCTCATCATTAACATCCTATCAAAGTCCCGTAATTTTCCCGAATTTTTACTTATTTTTAAACTTAATTTAAAACCTTCGGATATCCCGAACAATATCGAGACGGTGTCCGATCGACACGAAACCAATTCCAAAATGTCCGTTACATTAAATAGGACAGAAGTCATGTTGACCTCATCTCGAGATTCGTGCCCACGCGCCGCCACGCGCCGCCGTGAGTGGCTGCGCGTGAAACTCACGCGCCTGCTACAGTGTCACCAGCCCAACCCGTTTGTCTGGTAAACGGGTCCAATTTGCCCGCGATACGACCCGGTTCCAATCCTATCAATTCAGCCTTAATTACAACAATTGATCATTCCATTAGCTTCGTTTTAAGTTTAATTTAAGTTCTGTAACATTGATTACACAATTCATTACCTACAATTCCACGATTCGATGATGAACACCAAGAACACCCGTCCGTTGTTCATCCTTCGAACCCCATCCATTTCGATCGATATCCTGAAATTGATTCAACCAGAAGCTTCCATGGACTCCGTAGATCATTTCCCCCAACCCAATTGCTTCAATCCAGTGTTCAATCGTCACGACTCAAACTCGATGGCCGTCACTGTGCAACCATGGAAGTCTGTCGATTACACCCGTTTTCCTTCAATTGATGAACCCAGAAGCATCGTGGGATCATGAGAAGTAGTTTCCCCACCTCAATTGCATCCAACGAAGCCTCCAATTCCACGACTCAGCTTCGAAATTTCAGAGACCTCCATCCTTCTGTTCTTCCTCAATTCGACCCCAATTACCTTCGTTCTTGTTGCAGATCGATTCGTGTTGATCCTAGAAAGCTGAATGTGAGCTCAATTTCGATCCTCACGGCCTCAAGTTTAAAATCCGAATTCCCCCCCCAAAATCCAAATTTTCGAATTTCAGTTCCTCAGCCTTCCTCAATCTCCCGTGTTTACCCAGTTGAGTTAGTCTCAACAAGTACTCAATTTTGCCCTCAAACCCAGTTAGAGAAGGCAGCAAACTCTCTCCAATTTGATTCCCCCATTTTGCACGGTTTGAAGAACAAAGGAGATTAATGGAGAAAATAAATATTAATTAATTTAATTAATAATAAAACATCATAATGATGTTTCCCCTAAGACAAGGATTCTGGTTTCAAGGGATGAGTGACACTTGTCACTCATCCAGGTGTGCTGAGTCAACGGTCACTATTCATTATTATATTATTATTTTAATCCCGGCCTCGGTTCGTTAGTTCGTTTCCTTGACCATAACGTCGTCGTCGGATCTCCGATTTCGGCATGCCGCCTGTCGTTGGATTCGTATCGACGATACCTACGTAACGGTCCTTGGCCCTCGCCCATCGGACCTCCCGATCAAAAAGTCAACATTTGGCCCCTAATAAGCCAAATTACCAAAATACCCCTCAACTTCCGAACACCATAACTTTCTCTACGAATGTCGGAATCGAACGTGCCGCCTGTCTATGAACTCGTGACGTCCCGAACTACGTCACGGTCATCGGTCAAAGTCCATTTGACCGCCCGAACAAAAAGTCAACATTTTGCCCACGACCAAGGGCAAAACGGTCATTTTGCACATTTTGTCCGATTCCGCCCTACTAACCACCGTTCAACCTCGCTAATCAAGATTAGTCACTAAACTAATCCCGGAATTCGGGACGGGTCGTTACAATCTTCCCTCCTTAATAAATTTCGTCCTCGAAATTCCAACCGATCTAAACTCAACGTACTTCCCTCCTTAAAAAGTTTCGCTCTCGAAACTCGATTACCCTGATTCCACAAACACCCCGTGGAAAGTGGAATCGACCACACAACACGTGTACACCCGTACACCAACTAACCAGGCAAAACTTGTCTGCACTCTACGTACCACTAATACTCAAAACGCAACGACTACATTCGACCCCGTCGAATGACTGAAACTACTTGTTTCGAATTTGACCCCACTTGTCAAATCAACCCTCTCGTTGACGCAACAACTCGACGGTTCCTTTCCCACTCCCACTAGGAGTCAGCTGACCCCACTCAACAATCTATGTTGACACATCCTGACAAACTGTCACCACACAGTTGTTGTCAGTCGAAAACTGACACTAGACTCACTCGTGGCTACACATGCCACCAACGTACTTAACTTAGTAAACGATTACCGACCTTTCAAACGACCTGTGTGTAATTAAACACATCGGAATTACCATGACCCATTGCATAGTAATGGCCGGTCCACAACCAATCCCATGGTATCGGAACCAATCCGACTACCAACACGTTCACCAACACACCTCGGGTATATCCCGTATACCGTAACTAGACATCACAAGTCTACAAGTATTGTACCTCGAACCATGTACGAAGTACACACATCTATCTAATGACCAGACTACAACCACCTAGGTCATAGCCGAACGCGTTCCAATAATGGAGTACGTTTGCCCAATCCAGCATGAGACAAAACGAAACTCCACCCAACATCTAGTTCCAATTCCGAATCCAAATCCGCAATTTCGTAAGAAATCCCGGATCCAAACCCAGACATCACAGTTTAACTCATTTCCAAATCCGAATCCGAAATCATTATTCCGTAAGCTAGCATTTGGAACAACCATTCCGTACCCAAATCCGGAAATATACTTTCAAGTTTCAAAATCGAATCCTGAATCGTCACCCAGAAATTCGATTCCAAATCCCGAAATCTCATCACATGTACCAAGACACACCAAAACCAATTACCCGTTTGATACCTCCAATTGACTTCATAGGGAAGCCAATCCGACCTCCACACGTCTAAGGTTGACAAAATTCGACTACATCGAAAACCTATTCACCTGAGTAGAATACCGTACGGGCCCCACTTCGAAAAGAAGTTCAATTCCGTCATTACGACTCACATACCCAAGTTCGTATCGATCCTTGTCATTCCACCTAGGAAAACCAAGGATGATCCAAAATAATGACACCAATACTCATCCTACGTGGATGCAACAAAACTCACTGCACTCACCACGCCATGTACCCCAACATCGTCTGCCACCAACCAGAAAATGAAACATCTCGTTTACCTAATTTCGAACACGTAGTTCCTCCTAAGGACCTCACAACACACACGGGCTCACCAACCAAAACACGCTCAACGTACTGGTAACTACAGTCAACGTCTGCCAGGGCAGAAAGCAAGAAGTCAACCCCAATGACTTCGGAATACCAATCACCAAAAATGAGCACCACTCTCGTTCCCCGATCACAACTCTCCTCGACACTAAGGTTCCAACCATGTTGGAAACAGACATGCTCCCAACAAGACGTCAAGTCCAACCACTAGACTTCCTACCTCCTCAATTCACTTGGACAACCCCGTGTCCACAATCAATCCGTTATTGTTCCGTTCGCACATCCCGACCTTTACCGGTTCGACACTCGGTTTCCCAAGTTCTCAATTACAAATTCCTACCTTTATACCACTAATGGTTTTTCCTCGTCTTTTCCAGTTTAATCATTTCCATGTACATTTTAGGGATATTTAAAAACATAAAATCGCACAAATTTTGGAGTTGCCAACAACTCCCCCAAATCCACCAATTATCATGACGTAGGGGACGTCATCCCAAGATTACTCAAGTCTCAATTATACCCTTTTTAATCCACTCCTTACTGGTTATCTCACCACTATTGGAACTTATCCCAACACAGCACAATCTTAACTGGATCCCATCCAGTCCATCCCTCAACCACTACCGAATCTCAAAGACCGAACATATGTTCATCATGACGGAGTCACACCCCAATTTGTGGCTCATCGTCAACACCATTACCGACACTAGCACCAGCGCTAGTACCAGCACCAACACTCTATCAACAACACTAGTATCAGCACACAGGCATCCATACTAGCATCAGCACAAAAGTACCAACCCCGCAAACATCCATACTGCACACCGTGTGCAAATACGACAACCCTGGATCTCCGTTCATACGGAACGACGATCCCGTACCTCACGACTATGGGTACCACTATTCTGACAATCCACATCAGGAAAATGAACGTTCCCTGAACGTCCCCAAGTATTATGACCACACTGATTACCCTCGATAGCCAGTCATCTCCATATGACTTCCGACTAACTGTCATTGCTATCGAGATCCGCATCCACACATCACACCAATACCCGATCCAACACGGGATTCCATAATTTATCTCAGAACCGTATCCGTAGATCGGATCTCATAATTCTGACAAGACTCACTAGAGTCATCCACATGGTCATCCATGACCTCAACCGCTCGTCGCAGCACAAGTTCTCATCCACTAGTCACAATTAAGGTTTACCTTTTTAGTATTAGGGTTCCACAATCACACCCTATGGTTCAACCGAACCAAACAGCTTTCCGTAATATAAAATCCACAACCTGACCGACCCCGCGGTCTAGACATCGAATAGACGTCAGATCCAATCCTACCATCCCATCAACGTGGGTTCCACCACTAGGTCATCGGCCAACTCCGATGAACCAACATCCCTCACACTAGAAACCACCACAAGGGTTCACATTTTAGACCATTACTCACATGAGGTTCCCCGAACCTAGCTGCACCTAGCAGCACAACAATCCAATATCACATGACCGAACCGACGGTCCCACTATACCAGTTCACCACAATCAACCCCACTTGGGTTGAATCACATTAACGCACGGCGTATCGGGCCAATTGCACTCCATCCACTATCCAAACCCAAACACTATCTATCAGGTTGATAACGAATTGCAGCCCAATGAGACATCACACCCTCGACCTGCGCGCACAAATAGAGCAACCGTGCTCTGATACCAAGTTGACAGGACCCATCCCAATCCCCCCGGGATTACCATGGAATGTGCCCTGCTCCCGTCCAACAAGGGGTGTCAGACAAAGGATGACCAAGAGCCTCTGCCCAAACAGGGCATCCAGAGTGCGCAAGGATCGATGGAGGAGATGTGCAATGTCCCAGTCTCTGCTGCAATCGCATCCGTGATCAACCTGAAGGGCATTAAAACCAAAAGCTGTGAGTGGACAAAAACCAGTAAGTTCATCAAATACATTTATAAGACATTTATGCCCTCCAATAAAAACGTATGCATGCCACAAAAACCAGTAACCAAAACGTTTGCTCAACCGAGCCCTTAGGGCCTTAGCCCAAAAACCGTTAACCAAAAACCAAGTGTGGGAACTCAGCCCAAAACCGTGGAATACCACCACCATACATATACGACCATGTGGGTCACCACCCACTACCATAAATGAACATTAATTCATTAAAATCGCATAATCATAAATCCACCCGGAAAGCCATTTCATTAATTCGTATTTTACCATTACCATCATCAGCATCCCTGATGCTAGACGTCCCTGACGTCATGTCTCACGGTTTCACAAGCTACGCGTGCTGCCCGGGGTCTCTCCGGGTCCATATATCTGACATCCCTGATGTCTGACGTCCCAGACGTCAATCATAGCAATCCTGCTCCTGAGTCATCATACGGTCCGGCTGCTCCGTATAATGACCCCTCGCAGGCAATGCACCGTGACTTCCCCAGTGTCCCAGACATCTGGAGGAGACCATCATATATCCATGTGTACAGATGGTATATGGAAAACAGTTTTTATTAATTCATTTCACAACATCATAATGGGCCCTGCCCGAATTTTCCATAAAACAACACAATTCCATTTAGGGTCCCTGACCCGAAACCACATTTATTAAATATAGGGCCCCTGACCCGAAATCATCATTTTAATCCAACTGGGCCCCATGCCCGACCTTATGAACCACTGGGCCCACGGCCCGATTTATAAACCAACTGGGCCCGCAGCCCGACTTATAAACCAACTGGGCCCGCAGCCCGATTACGTACTCAAATGGACTCCAAGTCCGAGATTTCCAAAACAAGTGGGCCTCAAGCCCGAATTCATCTTTCCAATAAAAACCATTTTATCATATTATTTATTTAACCATAAGCACGCAAAACCACAATTAAACCGTTAATCCCGATACACGTGAAATACGGAAAACACCTCGAAATACGTGCAACATACCCAAAATCAATACTCACAAATACCATCATAGAAATCATGTATATAAATCATATAACATATTTAAGCATGCATAGGATTTATAAAACCAAAGTCCACTCACAGATCGTTTTAACCGTGTGCCTCGATACTCGTGCCACCGGCCCTCCCGGGCTACACCACTATCACCGGGACTCCCAATCCTGTCCAAATCACATTAGAGGGTCACTAACCTCATCATTAACATCCTATCAAAGTCCCGTAATTTTCCCGAATTTTTACTTATTTTTAAACTTAATTTAAAACCTTCGGATATCCCGAACAATATCGAGACGGTGTCCGATCGACACGAAACCAATTCCAAAATGTCCGTTACATTAAATAGGACAGAAGTCATGTTGACCTCATCTCGAGATTCGTGCCCACGCGCCGCCACGCGCCGCCGTGAGTGGCTGCGCGTGAAACTCACGCGCCTGCTACAGTGTCACCAGCCCAACCCGTTTGTCTGGTAAACGGGTCCAATTTGCCCGCGATACGACCCGGTTCCAATCCTATCAATTCAGCCTTAATTACAACAATTGATCATTCCATTAGCTTCGTTTTAAGTTTAATTTAAGTTCTGTAACATTGATTACACAATTCATTACCTACAATTCCACGATTCGATGATGAACACCAAGAACACCCGTCCGTTGTTCATCCTTCGAACCCCATCCATTTCGATCGATATCCTGAAATTGATTCAACCAGAAGCTTCCATGGACTCCGTAGATCATTTCCCCCAACCCAATTGCTTCAATCCAGTGTTCAATCGTCACGACTCAAACTCGATGGCCGTCACTGTGCAACCATGGAAGTCTGTCGATTACACCCGTTTTCCTTCAATTGATGAACCCAGAAGCATCGTGGGATCATGAGAAGTAGTTTCCCCACCTCAATTGCATCCAACGAAGCCTCCAATTCCACGACTCAGCTTCGAAATTTCAGAGACCTCCATCCTTCTGTTCTTCCTCAATTCGACCCCAATTACCTTCGTTCTTGTTGCAGATCGATTCGTGTTGATCCTAGAAAGCTGAATGTGAGCTCAATTTCGATCCTCACGGCCTCAAGTTTAAAATCCGAATTCCCCCCCCAAAATCCAAATTTTCGAATTTCAGTTCCTCAGCCTTCCTCAATCTCCCGTGTTTACCCAGTTGAGTTAGTCTCAACAAGTACTCAATTTTGCCCTCAAACCCAGTTAGAGAAGGCAGCAAACTCTCTCCAATTTGATTCCCCCATTTTGCACGGTTTGAAGAACAAAGGAGATTAATGGAGAAAATAAATATTAATTAATTTAATTAATAATAAAACATCATAATGATGTTTCCCCTAAGACAAGGATTCTGGTTTCAAGGGATGAGTGACACTTGTCACTCATCCAGGTGTGCTGAGTCAACGGTCACTATTCATTATTATATTATTATTTTAATCCCGGCCTCGGTTCGTTAGTTCGTTTCCTTGACCATAACGTCGTCGTCGGATCTCCGATTTCGGCATGCCGCCTGTCGTTGGATTCGTATCGACGATACCTACGTAACGGTCCTTGGCCCTCGCCCATCGGACCTCCCGATCAAAAAGTCAACATTTGGCCCCTAATAAGCCAAATTACCAAAATACCCCTCAACTTCCGAACACCATAACTTTCTCTACGAATGTCGGAATCGAACGTGCCGCCTGTCTATGAACTCGTGACGTCCCGAACTACGTCACGGTCATCGGTCAAAGTCCATTTGACCGCCCGAACAAAAAGTCAACATTTTGCCCACGACCAAGGGCAAAACGGTCATTTTGCACATTTTGTCCGATTCCGCCCTACTAACCACCGTTCAACCTCGCTAATCAAGATTAGTCACTAAACTAATCCCGGAATTCGGGACGGGTCGTTACAATCTTCCCTCCTTAATAAATTTCGTCCTCGAAATTCCAACCGATCTAAACTCAACGTACTTCCCTCCTTAAAAAGTTTCGCTCTCGAAACTCGATTACCCTGATTCCACAAACACCCCGTGGAAAGTGGAATCGACCACACAACACGTGTACACCCGTACACCAACTAACCAGGCAAAACTTGTCTGCACTCTACGTACCACTAATACTCAAAACGCAACGACTACATTCGACCCCGTCGAATGACTGAAACTACTTGTTTCGAATTTGACCCCACTTGTCAAATCAACCCTCTCGTTGACGCAACAACTCGACGGTTCCTTTCCCACTCCCACTAGGAGTCAGCTGACCCCACTCAACAATCTATGTTGACACATCCTGACAAACTGTCACCACACAGTTGTTGTCAGTCGAAAACTGACACTAGACTCACTCGTGGCTACACATGCCACCAACGTACTTAACTTAGTAAACGATTACCGACCTTTCAAACGACCTGTGTGTAATTAAACACATCGGAATTACCATGACCCATTGCATAGTAATGGCCGGTCCACAACCAATCCCATGGTATCGGAACCAATCCGACTACCAACACGTTCACCAACACACCTCGGGTATATCCCGTATACCGTAACTAGACATCACAAGTCTACAAGTATTGTACCTCGAACCATGTACGAAGTACACACATCTATCTAATGACCAGACTACAACCACCTAGGTCATAGCCGAACGCGTTCCAATAATGGAGTACGTTTGCCCAATCCAGCATGAGACAAAACGAAACTCCACCCAACATCTAGTTCCAATTCCGAATCCAAATCCGCAATTTCGTAAGAAATCCCGGATCCAAACCCAGACATCACAGTTTAACTCATTTCCAAATCCGAATCCGAAATCATTATTCCGTAAGCTAGCATTTGGAACAACCATTCTGTACCCAAATCCGGAAATATACTTTCAAGTTTCAAAATCGAATCCTGAATCGTCACCCAGAAATTCGATTCCAAATCCCGAAATCTCATCACATGTACCAAGACACACCAAAACCAATTACCCGTTTGATACCTCCAATTGACTTCATAGGGAAGCCAATCCGACCTCCACACGTCTAAGGTTGACAAAATTCGACTACATCGAAAACCTATTCACCTGAGTAGAATACCGTACGGGCCCCACTTCGAAAAGAAGTTCAATTCCGTCATTACGACTCACATACCCAAGTTCGTATCGATCCTTGTCATTCCACCTAGGAAAACCAAGGATGATCCAAAATAATGACACCAATACTCATCCTACGTGGATGCAACAAAACTCACTGCACTCACCACGCCATGTACCCCAACATCGTCTGCCACCAACCAGAAAATGAAACATCTCGTTTACCTAATTTCGAACACGTAGTTCCTCCTAAGGACCTCACAACACACACGGGCTCACCAACCAAAACACGCTCAACGTACTGGTAACTACAGTCAACGTCTGCCAGGGCAGAAAGCAAGAAGTCAACCCCAATGACTTCGGAATACCAATCACCAAAAATGAGCACCACTCTCGTTCCCCGATCACAACTCTCCTCGACACTAAGGTTCCAACCATGTTGGAAACAGACATGCTCCCAACAAGACGTCAAGTCCAACCACTAGACTTCCTACCTCCTCAATTCACTTGGACAACCCCGTGTCCACAATCAATCCGTTATTGTTCCGTTCGCACATCCCGACCTTTACCGGTTCGACACTCGGTTTCCCAAGTTCTCAATTACAAATTCCTACCTTTATACCACTAATGGTTTTTCCTCGTCTTTTCCAGTTTAATCATTTCCATGTACATTTTAGGGATATTTAAAAACATAAAATCGCACAAATTTTGGAGTTGCCAACAACTCCCCCAAATCCACCAATTATCATGACGTAGGGGACGTCGTCCCAAGATTACTCAAGTCTCAATTATACCCTTTTTAATCCACTCCTTACTGGTTATCTCACCACTATTGGAACTTATCCCAACACAGCACAATCTTAACTGGATCCCATCCAGTCCATCCCTCAACCACTACCGAATCTCAAAGACCGAACATATGTTCATCATGACGGAGTCACACCCCAATTTGTGGCTCATCGTCAACACCATTACCGACACTAGCACCAGCGCTAGTACCAGCACCAACACTCTATCAACAACACTAGTATCAGCACACAGGCATCCATACTAGCATCAGCACAAAAGTACCAACCCCGCAAACATCCATACTGCACACCGTGTGCAAATACGACAACCCTGGATCTCCGTTCATACGGAACGACGATCCCGTACCTCACGACTATGGGTACCACTATTCTGACAATCCACATCAGGAAAATGAACGTTCCCTGAACGTCCCCAAGTATTATGACCACACTGATTACCCTCGATAGCCAGTCATCTCCATATGACTTCCGACTAACTGTCATTGCTATCGAGATCCGCATCCACACATCACACCAATACCCGATCCAACACGGGATTCCATAATTTATCTCAGAACCGTATCCGTAGATCGGATCTCATAATTCTGACAAGACTCACTAGAGTCATCCACATGGTCATCCATGACCTCAACCGCTCGTCGCAGCACAAGTTCTCATCCACTAGTCACAATTAAGGTTTACCTTTTTAGTATTAGGGTTCCACAATCACACCCTATGGTTCAACCGAACCAAACAGCTTTCCGTAATATAAAATCCACAACCTGACCGACCCCGCGGTCTAGACATCGAATAGACGTCAGATCCAATCCTACCATCCCATCAACGTGGGTTCCACCACTAGGTCATCGGCCAACTCCGATGAACCAACATCCCTCACACTAGAAACCACCACAAGGGTTCACATTTTAGACCATTACTCACATGAGGTTCCCCGAACCTAGCTGCACCTAGCAGCACAACAATCCAATATCACATGACCGAACCGACGGTCCCACTATACCAGTTCACCACAATCAACCCCACTTGGGTTGAATCACATTAACGCACGGCGTATCGGGCCAATTGCACTCCATCCACTATCCAAACCCAAACACTATCTATCAGGTTGATAACGAATTGCAGCCCAATGAGACATCACACCCTCGACCTGCGCGCACAAATAGAGCAACCGTGCTCTGATACCAAGTTGACAGGACCCATCCCAATCCCCCCGGGATTACCATGGAATGTGCCCTGCTCCCGTCCAACAAGGGGTGTCAGACAAAGGATGACCAAGAGCCTCTGCCCAAACAGGGCATCCAGAGTGCGCAAGGATCGATGGAGGAGATGTGCAATGTCCCAGTCTCTGCTGCAATCGCATCCGTGATCAACCTGAAGGGCATTAAAACCAAAAGCTGTGAGTGGACAAAAACCAGTAAGTTCATCAAATACATTTATAAGACATTTATGCCCTCCAATAAAAACGTATGCATGCCACAAAAACCAGTAACCAAAACGTTTTCTCAACCGAGCCCTTAGGGCCTTAGCCCAAAAACCGTTAACCAAAAACCAAGTGTGGGAACTCAGCCCAAAACCGTGGAATACCACCACCATACATATACGACCATGTGGGTCACCACCCACTACCATAAATGAACATTAATTCATTAAAATCGCATAATCATAAATCCACCCGGAAAGCCATTTCATTAATTCGTATTTTACCATTACCATCATCAGCATCCCTGATGCTAGACGTCCCTGACGTCATGTCTCACGGTTTCACAAGCTACGCGTGCTGCCCGGGGTCTCTCCGGGTCCATATATCTGACATCCCTGATGTCTGACGTCCCAGACGTCAATCATAGCAATCCTGCTCCTGAGTCATCATACGGTCCGGCTGCTCCGTATAATGACCCCTCGCAGGCAATGCACCGTGACTTCCCCAGTGTCCCAGACATCTGGAGGAGACCATCATATATCCATGTGTACAGATGGTATATGGAAAACAGTTTTTATTAATTCATTTCACAACATCATAATGGGCCCTGCCCGAATTTTCCATAAAACAACACAATTCCATTTAGGGTCCCTGACCCGAAACCACATTTATTAAATATAGGGCCCCTGACCCGAAATCATCATTTTAATCCAACTGGGCCCCATGCCCGACCTTATGAACCACTGGGCCCACGGCCCGATTTATAAACCAACTGGGCCCGCAGCCCGACTTATAAACCAACTGGGCCCGCAGCCCGATTACGTACTCAAATGGACTCCAAGTCCGAGATTTCCAAAACAAGTGGGCCTCAAGCCCGAATTCATCTTTCCAATAAAAACCATTTTATCATATTATTTATTTAACCATAAGCACGCAAAACCACAATTAAACCGTTAATCCCGATACACGTGAAATACGGAAAACACCTCGAAATACGTGCAACATACCCAAAATCAATACTCACAAATACCATCATAGAAATCATGTATATAAATCATATAACATATTTAAGCATGCATAGGATTTATAAAACCAAAGTCCACTCACAGATCGTTTTAACCGTGTGCCTCGATACTCGTGCCACCGGCCCTCCCGGGCTACACCACTATCACCGGGACTCCCAATCCTGTCCAAATCACATTAGAGGGTCACTAACCTCATCATTAACATCCTATCAAAGTCCCGTAATTTTCCCGAATTTTTACTTATTTTTAAACTTAATTTAAAACCTTCGGATATCCCGAACAATATCGAGACGGTGTCCGATCGACACGAAACCAATTCCAAAATGTCCGTTACATTAAATAGGACAGAAGTCATGTTGACCTCATCTCGAGATTCGTGCCCACGCGCCGCCACGCGCCGCCGTGAGTGGCTGCGCGTGAAACTCACGCGCCTGCTACAGTGTCACCAGCCCAACCCGTTTGTCTGGTAAACGGGTCCAATTTGCCCGCGATACGACCCGGTTCCAATCCTATCAATTCAGCCTTAATTACAACAATTGATCATTCCATTAGCTTCGTTTTAAGTTTAATTTAAGTTCTGTAACATTGATTACACAATTCATTACCTACAATTCCACGATTCGATGATGAACACCAAGAACACCCGTCCGTTGTTCATCCTTCGAACCCCATCCATTTCGATCGATATCCTGAAATTGATTCAACCAGAAGCTTCCATGGACTCCGTAGATCATTTCCCCCAACCCAATTGCTTCAATCCAGTGTTCAATCGTCACGACTCAAACTCGATGGCCGTCACTGTGCAACCATGGAAGTCTGTCGATTACACCCGTTTTCCTTCAATTGATGAACCCAGAAGCATCGTGGGATCATGAGAAGTAGTTTCCCCACCTCAATTGCATCCAACGAAGCCTCCAATTCCACGACTCAGCTTCGAAATTTCAGAGACCTCCATCCTTCTGTTCTTCCTCAATTCGACCCCAATTACCTTCGTTCTTGTTGCAGATCGATTCGTGTTGATCCTAGAAAGCTGAATGTGAGCTCAATTTCGATCCTCACGGCCTCAAGTTTAAAATCCGAATTCCCCCCCCAAAATCCAAATTTTCGAATTTCAGTTCCTCAGCCTTCCTCAATCTCCCGTGTTTACCCAGTTGAGTTAGTCTCAACAAGTACTCAATTTTGCCCTCAAACCCAGTTAGAGAAGGCAGCAAACTCTCTCCAATTTGATTCCCCCATTTTGCACGGTTTGAAGAACAAAGGAGATTAATGGAGAAAATAAATATTAATTAATTTAATTAATAATAAAACATCATAATGATGTTTCCCCTAAGACAAGGATTCTGGTTTCAAGGGATGAGTGACACTTGTCACTCATCCAGGTGTGCTGAGCCAACGGTCACTATTCATTATTATATTATTATTTTAATCCCGGCCTCGGTTCGTTAGTTCGTTTCCTTGACCATAACGTCGTCGTCGGATCTCCGATTTCGGCATGCCGCCTGTCGTTGGATTCGTATCGACGATACCTACGTAACGGTCCTTGGCCCTCGCCCATCGGACCTCCCGATCAAAAAGTCAACATTTGGCCCCTAATAAGCCAAATTACCAAAATACCCCTCAACTTCCGAACACCATAACTTTCTCTACGAATGTCGGAATCGAACGTGCCGCCTGTCTATGAACTCGTGACGTCCCGAACTACGTCACGGTCATCGGTCAAAGTCCATTTGACCGCCCGAACAAAAAGTCAACATTTTGCCCACGACCAGGGGCAAAACGGTCATTTTGCACATTTTGTCCGATTCCGCCCTACTAACCACCGTTCAACCTCGCTAATCAAGATTAGTCACTAAACTAATCCCGGAATTCGGGACGGGTCGTTACAATCTTCCCTCCTTAATAAATTTCGTCCTCGAAATTCCAACCGATCTAAACTCAACGTACTTCCCTCCTTAAAAAGTTTCGCTCTCGAAACTCGATTACCCTGATTCCACAAACACCCCGTGGAAAGTGGAATCGACCACACAACACGTGTACACCCGTACACCAACTAACCAGGCAAAACTTGTCTGCACTCTACGTACCACTAATACTCAAAACGCAACGACTACATTCGACCCCGTCGAATGACTGAAACTACTTGTTTCGAATTTGACCCCACTTGTCAAATCAACCCTCTCGTTGACGCAACAACTCGACGGTTCCTTTCCCACTCCCACTAGGAGTCAGCTGACCCCACTCAACAATCTATGTTGACACATCCTGACAAACTGTCACCACACAGTTGTTGTCAGTCGAAAACTGACACTAGACTCACTCGTGGCTACACATGCCACCAACGTACTTAACTTAGTAAACGATTACCGACCTTTCAAACGACCTGTGTGTAATTAAACACATCGGAATTACCATGACCCATTGCATAGTAATGGCCGGTCCACAACCAATCCCATGGTATCGGAACCAATCCGACTACCAACACGTTCACCAACACACCTCGGGTATATCCCGTATACCGTAACTAGACATCACAAGTCTACAAGTATTGTACCTCGAACCATGTACGAAGTACACACATCTATCTAATGACCAGACTACAACCACCTAGGTCATAGCCGAACGCGTTCCAATAATGGAGTACGTTTGCCCAATCCAGCATGAGACAAAACGAAACTCCACCCAACATCTAGTTCCAATTCCGAATCCAAATCCGCAATTTCGTAAGAAATCCCGGATCCAAACCCAGACATCACAGTTTAACTCATTTCCAAATCCGAATCCGAAATCATTATTCCGTAAGCTAGCATTTGGAACAACCATTCCGTACCCAAATCCGGAAATATACTTTCAAGTTTCAAAATCGAATCCTGAATCGTCACCCAGAAATTCGATTCCAAATCCCGAAATCTCATCACATGTACCAAGACACACCAAAACCAATTACCCGTTTGATACCTCCAATTGACTTCATAGGGAAGCCAATCCGACCTCCACACGTCTAAGGTTGACAAAATTCGACTACATCGAAAACCTATTCACCTGAGTAGAATACCGTACGGGCCCCACTTCGAAAAGAAGTTCAATTCCGTCATTACGACTCACATACCCAAGTTCGTATCGATCCTTGTCATTCCACCTAGGAAAACCAAGGATGATCCAAAATAATGACACCAATACTCATCCTACGTGGATGCAACAAAACTCACTGCACTCACCACGCCATGTACCCCAACATCGTCTGCCACCAACCAGAAAATGAAACATCTCGTTTACCTAATTTCGAACACGTAGTTCCTCCTAAGGACCTCACAACACACACGGGCTCACCAACCAAAACACGCTCAACGTACTGGTAACTACAGTCAACGTCTGCCAGGGCAGAAAGCAAGAAGTCAACCCCAATGACTTCGGAATACCAATCACCAAAAATGAGCACCACTCTCGTTCCCCGATCACAACTCTCCTCGACACTAAGGTTCCAACCATGTTGGAAACAGACATGCTCCCAACAAGACGTCAAGTCCAACCACTAGACTTCCTACCTCCTCAATTCACTTGGACAACCCCGTGTCCACAATCAATCCGTTATTGTTCCGTTCGCACATCCCGACCTTTACCGGTTCGACACTCGGTTTCCCAAGTTCTCAATTACAAATTCCTACCTTTATACCACTAATGGTTTTTCCTCGTCTTTTCCAGTTTAATCATTTCCATGTACATTTTAGGGATATTTAAAAACATAAAATCGCACAAATTTTGGAGTTGCCAACAACTCCCCCAAATCCACCAATTATCATGACGTAGGGGACGTCATCCCAAGATTACTCAAGTCTCAATTATACCCTTTTTAATCCACTCCTTACTGGTTATCTCACCACTATTGGAACTTATCCCAACACAGCACAATCTTAACTGGATCCCATCCAGTCCATCCCTCAACCACTACCGAATCTCAAAGACCGAACATATGTTCATCATGACGGAGTCACACCCCAATTTGTGGCTCATCGTCAACACCATTACCGACACTAGCACCAGCGCTAGTACCAGCACCAACACTCTATCAACAACACTAGTATCAGCACACAGGCATCCATACTAGCATCAGCACAAAAGTACCAACCCCGCAAACATCCATACTGCACACCGTGTGCAAATACGACAACCCTGGATCTCCGTTCATACGGAACGACGATCCCGTACCTCACGACTATGGGTACCACTATTCTGACAATCCACATCAGGAAAATGAACGTTCCCTGAACGTCCCCAAGTATTATGACCACACTGATTACCCTCGATAGCCAGTCATCTCCATATGACTTCCGACTAACTGTCATTGCTATCGAGATCCGCATCCACACATCACACCAATACCCGATCCAACACGGGATTCCATAATTTATCTCAGAACCGTATCCGTAGATCGGATCTCATAATTCTGACAAGACTCACTAGAGTCATCCACATGGTCATCCATGACCTCAACCGCTCGTCGCAGCACAAGTTCTCATCCACTAGTCACAATTAAGGTTTACCTTTTTAGTATTAGGGTTCCACAATCACACCCTATGGTTCAACCGAACCAAACAGCTTTCCGTAATATAAAATCCACAACCTGACCGACCCCGCGGTCTAGACATCGAATAGACGTCAGATCCAATCCTACCATCCCATCAACGTGGGTTCCACCACTAGGTCATCGGCCAACTCCGATGAACCAACATCCCTCACACTAGAAACCACCACAAGGGTTCACATTTTAGACCATTACTCACATGAGGTTCCCCGAACCTAGCTGCACCTAGCAGCACAACAATCCAATATCACATGACCGAACCGACGGTCCCACTATACCAGTTCACCACAATCAACCCCACTTGGGTTGAATCACATTAACGCACGGCGTATCGGGCCAATTGCACTCCATCCACTATCCAAACCCAAACACTATCTATCAGGTTGATAACGAATTGCAGCCCAATGAGACATCACACCCTCGACCTGCGCGCACAAATAGAGCAACCGTGCTCTGATACCAAGTTGACAGGACCCATCCCAATCCCCCCGGGATTACCATGGAATGTGCCCTGCTCCCGTCCAACAAGGGGTGTCAGACAAAGGATGACCAAGAGCCTCTGCCCAAACAGGGCATCCAGAGTGCGCAAGGATCGATGGAGGAGATGTGCAATGTCCCAGTCTCTGCTGCAATCGCATCCGTGATCAACCTGAAGGGCATTAAAACCAAAAGCTGTGAGTGGACAAAAACCAGTAAGTTCATCAAATACATTTATAAGACATTTATGCCCTCCAATAAAAACGTATGCATGCCACAAAAACCAGTAACCAAAACGTTTGCTCAACCGAGCCCTTAGGGCCTTAGCCCAAAAACCGTTAACCAAAAACCAAGTGTGGGAACTCAGCCCAAAACCGTGGAATACCACCACCATACATATACGACCATGTGGGTCACCACCCACTACCATAAATGAACATTAATTCATTAAAATCGCATAATCATAAATCCACCCGGAAAGCCATTTCATTAATTCGTATTTTACCATTACCATCATCAGCATCCCTGATGCTAGACGTCCCTGACGTCATGTCTCACGGTTTCACAAGCTACGCGTGCTGCCCGGGGTCTCTCCGGGTCCATATATCTGACATCCCTGATGTCTGACGTCCCAGACGTCAATCATAGCAATCCTGCTCCTGAGTCATCATACGGTCCGGCTGCTCCGTATAATGACCCCTCGCAGGCAATGCACCGTGACTTCCCCAGTGTCCCAGACATCTGGAGGAGACCATCATATATCCATGTGTACAGATGGTATATGGAAAACAGTTTTTATTAATTCATTTCACAACATCATAATGGGCCCTGCCCGAATTTTCCATAAAACAACACAATTCCATTTAGGGTCCCTGACCCGAAACCACATTTATTAAATATAGGGCCCCTGACCCGAAATCATCATTTTAATCCAACTGGGCCCCATGCCCGACCTTATGAACCACTGGGCCCACGGCCCGATTTATAAACCAACTGGGCCCGCAGCCCGACTTATAAACCAACTGGGCCCGCAGCCCGATTACGTACTCAAATGGACTCCAAGTCCGAGATTTCCAAAACAAGTGGGCCTCAAGCCCGAATTCATCTTTCCAATAAAAACCATTTTATCATATTATTTATTTAACCATAAGCACGCAAAACCACAATTAAACCGTTAATCCCGATACACGTGAAATACGGAAAACACCTCGAAATACGTGCAACATACCCAAAATCAATACTCACAAATACCATCATAGAAATCATGTATATAAATCATATAACATATTTAAGCATGCATAGGATTTATAAAACCAAAGTCCACTCACAGATCGTTTTAACCGTGTGCCTCGATACTCGTGCCACCGGCCCTCCCGGGCTACACCACTATCACCGGGACTCCCAATCCTGTCCAAATCACATTAGAGGGTCACTAACCTCATCATTAACATCCTATCAAAGTCCCGTAATTTTCCCGAATTTTTACTTATTTTTAAACTTAATTTAAAACCTTCGGATATCCCGAACAATATCGAGACGGTGTCCGATCGACACGAAACCAATTCCAAAATGTCCGTTACATTAAATAGGACAGAAGTCATGTTGACCTCACCTCGAGATTCGTGCCCACGCGCCGCCACGCGCCGCCGTGAGTGGCTGCGCGTGAAACTCACGCGCCTGCTACAGTGTCACCAGCCCAACCCGTTTGTCTGGTAAACGGGTCCAATTTGCCCGCGATACGACCCGGTTCCAATCCTATCAATTCAGCCTTAATTACAACAATTGATCATTCCATTAGCTTCGTTTTAAGTTTAATTTAAGTTTTGTAACATTGATTACACAATTCATTACCTACAATTCCACGATTCGATGATGAACACCAAGAACACCCGTCCGTTGTTCATCCTTCGAACCCCATCCATTTCGATCGATATCCTGAAATTGATTCAACCAGAAGCTTCCATGGACTCCGTAGATCATTTCCCCCAACCCAATTGCTTCAATCCAGTGTTCAATCGTCACGACTCAAACTCGATGGCCGTCACTGTGCAACCATGGAAGTCTGTCGATTACACCCGTTTTCCTTCAATTGATGAACCCAGAAGCATCGTGGGATCATGAGAAGTAGTTTCCCCACCTCAATTGCATCCAACGAAGCCTCCAATTCCACGACTCAGCTTCGAAATTTCAGAGACCTCCATCCTTCTGTTCTTCCTCAATTCGACCCCAATTACCTTCGTTCTTGTTGCAGATCGATTCGTGTTGATCCCAGAAAGCTGAATGTGAGCTCAATTTCGATCCTCACGGCCTCAAGTTTAAAATCCGAATTCCCCCCCCAAAATCCAAATTTTCGAATTTCAGTTCCTCAGCCTTCCTCAATCTCCCGTGTTTACCCAGTTGAGTTAGTCTCAAAAAGTACTCAATTTTGCCCTCAAACCCAGTTAGAGAAGGCAGCAAACTCTCTCCAATTTGATTCCCCCATTTTGCACGGTTTGAAGAACAAAGGAGATTAATGGAGAAAATAAATATTAATTAATTTAATTAATAATAAAACATCATAATGATGTTTCCCCTAAGACAAGGATTCTGGTTTCAAGGGATGAGTGACACTTGTCACTCATCCAGGTGTGCTGAGTCAACGGTCACTATTCATTATTATATTATTATTTTAATCCCGGCCTCGGTTCGTTAGTTCGTTTCCTTGACCATAACGTCGTCGTCGGATCTCCGATTTCGGCATGCCGCCTGTCGTTGGATTCGTATCGACGATACCTACGTAACGGTCCTTGGCCCTCGCCCATCGGACCTCCCGATCAAAAAGTCAACATTTGGCCCCTAATAAGCCAAATTACCAAAATACCCCTCAACTTCCGAACACCATAACTTTCTCTACGAATGTCGGAATCGAACGTGCCGCCTGTCTATGAACTCGTGACGTCCCGAACTACGTCACGGTCATCGGTCAAAGTCCATTTGACCGCCCGAACAAAAAGTCAACATTTTGCCCACGACTAGGGGCAAAACGGTCATTTTGCACATTTTGTCCGATTCCGCCCTACTAACCACCGTTCAACCTCGCTAATCAAGATTAGTCACTAAACTAATCCCGGAATTCGGGACGGGTCGTTACAGGGAGCACTGGTCCTGTTCGTAAGGAAGAAAGAGGGTAGTCTCAAGTTGTGTATAGATTACCGGTAGTTAAATAAAGTGACAGTGAGGAATAAGTATCCTTTACCTAGGATAGATGATCTATTTGACCAGTTGAGAGGGGCGAAGTATTTTTTCAAGATTGATTTGAGGTCGGGATTCCATCAGTTAAGGATCGCTGAAGGGGAGGTCCCGAAGACAGCTTTCAGGACCCGGTATGTGCATTTTGAGTTTCTGGTGATGCCTTTTGGACTGATGAATCCACCTGCCTCATTCATTGATTTAATGAATCGGGTGTTCAAATCTTATCGGGATAGATTTGTGATTGTGTTTATCGATGACATTTTGGTGTATTCAAAGAGTGCTAGGGCGCACGAGAAACACCTAAGGTTGGTATTGACAAGATTAAGGAGAACCCAATTGTTTGCTAAGTTAAGCAAGTGCCAATTTTGGCTAAACATTATTGCTTCCTAGGCCACATCATCTCAGCCGAGGGGATTAGTGTGGACCCCCAGAAGACAAAAGCAATAACCAACTGGGAACAACCAAAGACGGTAACAGAGGTCCGAAGCTTTATTGGCTTGGCTGGATACTATAGACATTTTCGTGGAGGGTTTCTCTACGATTACTGCTCCATTAACCCGCTTGAAGATGAAAGGTGTTAACTTTTTTTGGAACGAGCAATGTGAGAACAGTTTCCAAGAATTGAAGAAATGACTGACCATTGCACCAGTTTTGTCTTTACCCGATGATAGTGGGGAGTTTGAGGTTTATAGTTATGCATCCTTATAAGACTTGGGTTGCGTGTTGATGCAACACGGAGAGTTATAGCCTATGCCTCTCGACAGGTGAAATCACATGAGGTGAACTACCCCACTCACGATTTAGAGTTAGCAGCAGTGGTGCATGCCCTGAAGATCTGGAGACACTATTTATACGGGGAGATGTGTAGAATTTTTATCGACCAGCATAGTTTAAAATACATATTCACTCAGAGGTAGTTTAATCTGAGATAGAGACAATGGCTGGAATTAATCAAGGACTACGACTGCACGATCGAATATCACCCCGGGAAGGCAAATGTTGTAGCTGATGCCTTGAGCAGGAAAGCAGTTAATTCAGTTGCCCAATTATGTATGGTTTACCTCCCATTACTTGTGGAACTCCGACGAGTTGGAGTTAGGCTTGGACTGGATGATGATGGAGCTCTTTTGGTGACCTATCATGTGAGACCCTTATTACTGGATCAGATTATGGATGCTTAACTTCAAGATCCTACCTTGTGTTTGTTGAGGATGGGAGTTGAAGTTGGAGAAAGACAGGATTTCACCGTTAGAGATGACAGTGCAGTATTAAAACAGGGTTGATTGTGTGTACCAGCGGATACTAGCTTGAGAGCGGAGATATTTGAGGAGGCTCACAGTTTGGCCTATGCCATGCATCATGGAGGAAACAAAATGTATTGGACACTGAGGGAGTACTATTGGTGGGCAGGTATGAAAAGGGAAATCGCAGAGTTTGTGAGTCGATGCTTGATTTGCCAACAGGTAAAGGCTGAGCGGCAGAGACCATATGGACCCTTGTAGCCCCTTCTGATCCCTGAGTGGAAATGGGATCATATTACTATGGACTTCGTGTTCAAACTTCCGACCACACGGAGCGGATTTGATGGTGTTTGGGTGATCGTGGATTGACTTACGAAGTCAACGCACTTCCTTCCAGTGCGCGAAACTTTTAAACCCAACCGACTAGAAGTTTTTTGTTGATGAGATTGGCAGACTGCATGGGACACCAGAGTCGATAGTGTTAGATTGAGATCCGCGGTTTACATTGAGGTTTTGGCAGAATTTACAGAGACTCCTGGGTACGAGGCTGCATTTTAGCACTACATTTCATCCCCAGACTGATGGACAGTCAGAGTGGACTATTGAGATCTTGGAGGATATGATGAGGGCCTACGACTACAGTTCCAAGGTACTTGGGATACATTCTTACCCTTGATGAAATTTGCTTATAATAACAGCTACCAAGTAAGTATTGGAATGACACTGTTTGAGGCACTGTATGGGCGACAGTGCAGGACACCTTTGTGCTGGACTGAGATACGCGAGAGGTCATTGTTGACCCCAGAACTCATGGACGTGACCAAGAAAAAGTCAAGATCATCAGGGAAAGATTGAAGACGGCTCGGGATCGTCAAAAGAGTTATGCTGACCGTATAATAAGGGATTTTGAGTTCGAAGTAGGAGACTGGGTGTTTCTGAAACTCTTACCGTGGAAGGACATTGTTCTTTTCAGAAGGCGAGGGAAGTTGAGCCCTCGATACATTGGATTGTATGAAATTACAGAGAGAGTGGGTAGAGTGGGGTATAGACTGGCCTTATCTCCCGAGCTTACACGAGTACACGATGTCTTTCACGTGTCGATCCTTTGGAAGTATGTACGGGAGGAATCGCATATTTTGGCAGAGCAACCTTTGGAGCTTAAGACAGATTTGAGCTTTGAAGAGCAACTCGTAGAGATCCTGGATTTGAAACAAAAAGTTCTGAGGAACAAGACCATACCGTTAGTGAAAGTGCTATGGAGGAACTCTCTTGTGGAAGAAGCCACATGGGAACCCGAGACCTTGATGCGAGAGCAACACCCATATTTGTTTGAGTAATTTCGACGATGAAATTTTTGTTAGCTCGGTAGATTGTAACGACCCGGAATTTCTTTCTATTTGTAAATTGGAAATTCAATGTAAAATGACCATTTTGCCCCTAATCAGGGCAAAATGTTGACTTTTGACCTGAGACACTGTTTGGGGCTTGACCCTTGACCTTTACATAGATTGTGTCGCTAAGAGTTCGTAGACAAGCGACATGCCAAATTTGGACGCTCGACACGAAAGTTACGGGTCACGGAGTTCGAGAGTTACTATTATGTTTTCCGAGGTTACGAGACAAGTGGCATTATTGGATTGGTCAACTGATTCCTTGGACCAATCAGATGAGTGACAAGTGTCACACTCGCACATTTACCCAAAAGATTGGGATGCATGTATCTGCCTTTTCTTTTGTTTGTCCATTCAAACCGTGTACCAAGTTTGTCAAAACACACACACAGCCATCGACCCATCTTCCCTAAACCTTCATCTTTCATTTTGTGAGAGAGTGCTTGACGGTGACTCAGGGGCTGAGAACCACGGCGCACGGCGGAGAAGGCACGTGATAGGACCCGTCCCCGAAGGACTTAGATAACCGCATCCGGTCCTGCTCCCGTCTGACGAGTCAATTGAAGTTCCGAATTTACCCTCAGCGCTTGCCAAACAAGGGATAACCGCACCTGTGCCCACTCATGACTCCACCTCCCGATCAGCCTCGATTGTCACGCCACAAACTGGAGAGTCAATAAAACAGAAAAGGTGTGAGTGGACAAAACAAACTTTTATAAATACATTTACCAAAACACATTTTTACCGTCCAGTTTCACAAACATGCATGCATATCATAAATCAGGAGTAAAATATCAGGCCACAAATGTCTTTAAATCACAAATCTCTCTAAAACCACGGGACTCATTTCCATATCCAATCTCATTAGTCACGTTATCCCTGCAACGTGTGCAAATCAATAGGCTCAAGGACCGCTCAAAATCCGAGCATGTCGCTATGAACACATCACCAACCGACAATCCAGATCGTCGTGAACACATCACCGACCGATCTCCACATAATCCAGCACATCTGATCTGAGTCGAGCCTCCCTCAGCTGCACGACAACAGACCGTGCTACGTGACCTCTCAGGGCGAACACATCCCATCCCGGAGGCGAGCGTTATCTCTAGGGTTCATTCCGGGGAAACACATTCCCAACTGGAAGCCCTGATATCCACAACACATGGTGCACTCCGGGGGAAACATATTCCCAACCGAAAGCCCTAAATATCCGCAACATATCACCACCATAAAAACCAGTGAAAAACAGTTGCATTTGAAATCAAATCATTTATCCACCTTGGTCTCGGCCCAAAACATAAGTTTCCTCAAAATCCGTAAAACCAGAGTCCCGATTATTTCATAAATTCGAAAACCATCAATATCATCATGTAATTACATGGAAATACCAATCCAATCAAAATCATAACTCCATTGGGTTTCAACCCAAAATATCATTTTCACGTAAATCCGTGCAATCGCAACCTCAGTTGTCATTTTCACATAAATCCATAAAATATATCCAAAAAGCATTACAAATCCATCAAATCAATCCCTAACTCATAATCCGAGTCAAAATCAATCTCAAATCCCGGGCCTTCGCCCAAAACAGCAATTTCACAGTCTTCTCGAAAATTGTGCCCAAAATAATATAAAACAATATAATATTCCCAAAATCCAAAAATAATCATATCGAAACATTAATCATGCCAAATCATTTCAAATCATATAATAAATCATTTAAAACATATATGCATGCATTCTGGGTAGAAAACAAAAGTCCATTCACACACCGTACATATCGCTCGCTTTCCGAGCTGCACGCCTTTCCGTATTTTCTGACACTTTCCAGAAATCCCAAATCCTGTCCAAAATCATCCTTAAGGGTCACTAATGACTCAATTAAGATCATATTAACTTCCCATAATTTACTCTGGAATTAAATACGAATTTAAAACAAAACATAACACTTCGGACCCTCGAAACTATATCGAAACGATGTCCGATCGACTCGAAATCAGCGTCAAAATGTTCGTTACATTAAAAGGAGCAAGTTTCATGTTGAACTCAGCTCGAAAAAAGCTACCACGCGCCACCGTGAGTGGCTGAGCGTGGGTGCCACGCGCCACCGTGAGTGGCTGCGCGTGGGTGCCACGCGCCTGCTACAGTGCAGGGCAACCCGGTTGCTTGTTAAACGGGTCCTGCAACCCGCCATATAACCCGACTCAATCCCTATCAATTTCCACTCAATTTCTTCAATTAATTCAGCTAATCGTATCGTTTTAACTTGAATTAGAGATCTGTAATGTCAATTACACCAATCCTTACCTCAATTTATTCGATTCGAAGATGAATATTCGAAGGATACCTGTGCGTTGTTCATTCATCGAACTTCATCAATTCCACTTATTTTTCTTTAATTGATCCATCCAAAAGCTTCGAGGAACTCTTATGAACTTGTTTTTTTATGCCAATTATAGTTTTAATTCCTTCCAAGTAATCAAACTCAGAGATGAGTTTTCGAATTGAAACCAAGGTTTGTCTAGGCTCATTCCTTTCCAATTCTCTTCGATTTTGGTGTCATTCAACTTTTTTAAGTTCCCATAAGCTCACCCAAACCTTTGTTTCCGCCAATTAATCACACAAATCGGAATTCAAATTCAAGCTTTCAATCAAGGATTTCGGGTGGGGGTTTCGGGTTTCCTGTACAGTTCCAGGTAATCAACTTCGTCTAATTCCTTGTTTTCCCCCTCTCAATTCCCTTTAGTTCTCACGTTCTCAACCTACGGGTTCAAATTGTCACCTGAGAAAGCACTTCCTCTCTGTTTTTCAAACACCCACACACATGGGTTAAATGTGAAGCTCGTTAATTCACCCCACCGTCTAATTGTAACACTACTCAGCATTTGCAAAGTGACAGATGTCACTCCCCAATCCAGATGAGTCATTAAGCAAGCTGAATCAGCCATTCACCTGCCCAAAAGTCCATTTTGTCCCTGCTTACACAAATTACCAAACTACCCCTCATACTCCTAGATCCGTAGCTTTTTCATCCAAATTTCGATTGACGCATGCCGCGTTTCTACGGATTCAAGTCCCGAGACCTACACAACGGTCCTTACAAAAAGTCCATACAAGGTCCCGATCAAAAAGTCAACTTTTGGCCCTTATAACTAGGGGCAAAATCGTCATTTCCTTCAAATTTTTCTTTTTCGAATTTCCGGGTCGTTACAGCCCGTCCACAAGTAAACCCGAAACTCTTAATCGGGTCAAAGTTTGGGTTTCGATTTTTTAAACCTTGTTAAGTGAGTCTAAGGGCCCAGAATGTTTGTTAAGGTTTGTACAAGTGATTGGAACCCAGAACTAGGCACAACGGCGCTGTGCTCGACGAGAAGAAGATCGGGAAAATTGGCCTTCACAGTTGCTTGAGCTAAGGTATATTTTTATTGCGTTTTAGATGAATTTGAACCCATAGATCCAATCTAGACCCCTAGACGATCCAGTAGGAAGTAACGGTTTTGAAAATGGATCAAATTTGAGCGAGTTACAGTTGGGTCGGGTAGTTTGGGCGACCAGAACACAGAACCCGTCGAGAGGTTAGTGGTGATGACATCATCAGTTGACGTCATCACTTGTCGAGCTATCAGAAAACATGGACCACTCAAAGTGTGACACGTGTCACATGTCAGTGCAAAGTCAGCACTGACATGTCAGTGACGTGGCCCAATTAGATAATGTCACTGACATGTTAGTGACGTGGACCAGTGAGCTGCTGACATGTGGCACCTGCCAGAGCCTGACATGTGGCACCTATCAGAGTATGACACGTGGCCCCTGTAAGAGTCTGACAGGTGTCATTCTGACATTGTTAGATGATATCATGCTGACATCAGCAGAGTTGACCATTGACTTTTGACCAGCAGCATTGACCAGCGCGTGTGGGTGCAAGTTTTGAGGCAGGACCGGCACCATTTTCAAGGTTTCGACATTACGAATTCAATGGTGGTGGTTTTGTGTCGATTTGAGACTGTTAGATAGATCAAAATGAGGTTTGATGCCTTGGGAAGCGTGTTCAAGATGCTTTCCCGACCAGTTTTTTTCTAGGCTTGATGTTAGACCTATTAGGGTCAATTAGTGACCTTTGGATGTATTTGGATAGACCCGGAGACTGTTTAGCTTCGAGATAGGTTTAGGTTGTTCGTTAGCGCAGTAAGGACTGACTGTGAGTGGACTGTTTTTTTATATTGAAATGCATGCATAATCGTTTTACATGTTTTCTTAATTGATTTAAGTTAAATGTTTTGGAATCATGGAATTTATATACTCAAATCATTGGTCATGGACTATGTTATGGATTTACGTGAAAACGAGGTTTTCTGGCATGAGACCCATTTGGTAACCGGTTGACTCAAGTTTTGGGGTCAACGAAGTTTTGAAAGAATGATTGATTCAAATGATTTGTCCGGTGATCTGGTATGAACAGTTTTCGAGAAATGAGTTTTAGAAATGGATTTCTGGATGCGTTTTTTGGAAGGTTTCGAGCCTAGTCCCAGATTAAACAGTGGTTTGTTTTTGACAGGACCCATCCCGATTATTCCTCGATAATCGTGAATGATCCCGCTCCCGTCTGACTACCCACTCACACACCGTCCAGATTGCTCGGATTCGAGTTGTTCGTTCTCGTCCGCTGTCCCGAGAATATTTTGGCCTGTCAAACATGTAATATAGGGTTACTAAAATCTCATATACTCTTAGATACGAAGTTCCGTGTTGTCGGAATAAAATAATATTATTTAAACGGAACCTATACGCTTTGGATACGTAAAACTATCCTCAATTTATCTCCGATTGACCCGAAACTAACGCCAATAGGTCCGTATCATCGAGAACATTAAAAAGTATGTTAGACCCTTCCTCAGATTCCCGGTCACGCGCCCTCACGCGCCGCCGCAAGCGGCTGCGCGTGACAGCCACGCGCCGTGAACAGTAGCTGCTACAGTTCTCTCTCTCGCCCGTTTCTCTGGTATTCGGGTTGTAGACCCGCGATCAGACCCGACTCGTTTCCCCTTAATTCCAACTCAATTCATCTCGTTCTTTCACTCATTAATACATATTCAATCTAACTAATAGGTCTGTGCCTTCAATTGAACCAATCAAACCCTCAAACAGCTCGACTCACGACGAACACTTATCGGATCTTTATTCGGGTTTGACCTCAAATCGACCTGTTTTCTTCAATTATTCACATCAGAAGCATCATAAGACCATAATGAACATGAAATCAAGATCAATTCCATGAAATTTTACCTCTAAGTAACTCGACTCAGCTCGATTTTTCCAAACAGTTGCAGCGTCTGATCGTCACAGTTTCACCTTCAATTCTCGTTCCAATTGATTGGGTTCGAGTCGTTGAGTTCCCAGGAAGCTTAATCTCACGTCCAATTAGAACGAAACCGTCTGAAATTCCAAATTCGAAAATGGAGATTTTGAATGAATTTTCGGGTAAACTCAGTATTAGTCCCGGTCCAATTTCCTCTCGATTTTACTCAAATGTTCACTGAATTCCTCCCCCTTTTGTTCTCTAATACTCACTCTTAATTTCTGTGTTGTTGGATCGATCAAGGGAGAAGAAGATGTTCTCTGTGTTTGTGTATTTAGTCGACTGTAGTAAACACATGCTACAGTAATTGAATTCCATTAATTAACATGATATGCCACTAATCCTAATTTGTGAGTGACATGTGTCACTCCCAACTTTGCCTGAGTCATATAATTGGCATGAATCAGCAATCAAGTGGAGTTGTACTAATCCCTCCACCGTCCAAGTATAATCCACACAAATTTACCATTTTACCCTTCTTAAGCACAATTACCATTTTACCCCTACACTTCACAACCCCGTAACTTCTTCATCCGAACTCCGTTTTCGACGTGCCACCTGTCTACGGATTCAGCGTTTCGAGACCTACACAATGGCACAAGCAAAATATACAAACAGTATACCAAACAAAAAGTCAACTTTTAGCCATAAGGGGTAAAAACGTCATTTTTGCATTATTTTAATATTTTACAATTTTTGGATTTTTCGGGGCGTTACAGTTTTGATCTTAGAAAAGACGGATTTCAAATGTTATATTACTAAATTGCATGTTTTCACACTTATATAAACCCTCATGTATGTGCGGTTTAGTCTCTTCCAGACGTCGATGATCCTGGAGTTGTCACGATCCACTGCCTGGGATGGGTGATTCCGAGTAGGTGCTCGGGCTCAGGAGTGCGAGTTATTATATCGTCTCGGATATGTTAGGATCTGAGGCAGGTCCACCTTAGACGTCGTAGATCCTGGGGGTAGACTCGGAGATGAGACCCCGAGTAGTACGCGTACTATAGAGAAATCGTGACTAATATTGGTTGGACATCTGGGATGTTGAGGATGGGTTATATATATTGTGTTTCACTGTTGTTTGTGTCCAGACGTATGCATCTATAGATATATGTATATATGTAGATATTTATATGTATGATTTGACTGTGTTTATACGATTTATCTTGAATGCATGCATGTTTCTAAAATGGAGGGACAGACTGTATATGTTTTCAAAATGAGTTTATAACTGATTTATTTTTGGTCCACTCACACTTTGACTGTTTTCAAGACCCTCCTGGTGGTGATACTGAGACGGAGACTGACTCTGGGGCCGAGGCATAAATAGTCTTGTTGCCTTCTGTTCACCCTGCGGAGTAGGTGTTTGTAATTATTCTATTAGTACGAACATAATGCTCTCGTCGCTTGTCTGACAATAATGTTGTATTAAACATCGATGTATACTTTGGAACCCTAGTAAAGGTATTTGTGGTAATATAACCCTAGTAAAGGTAATTGTGGTATTTTGAGTTACATGTCAGATGGGAGCAGGCCTTGCCCCCGGTGGTCCCTAGGGGGATCGGGGCAGGTCCTATCATTGAGAGCCAAGTTGACCTTCTGCTTATTTCCTTTGAGTTGTTCCTCACACTGTCGAATGACATTTCGATCAGCCTCAAGCCACTGAGCCTGTTTGGCAGATTCTGCAGGGCGATGTACACCTCGCCAAAACACCTCTGATCACACAAATCTTGGTCATAAATAAAAAAAAAACCAATATCATACATGTATACATGCCTATTGGCAAACACAATCAGAAGTGACAGAAAAAACTTACGTGAGCTTGCTCAGCAATGACCTTGGCATACCGATCGAGGAGGCTGAAGGTGCATATCTCGTCAATTTCCGCCAGCGATTTCTGATAGTCGAACACCAAAGTGTTGACGATAGGCACCACAATTAGGTGCATACACTCGCTCACCTATCCCAAGCTCTCACCAACCTTGGATGATCGAACCAGGTCGATTGTGTCAGTCGGCACGACGAAGTAGGACAGAAGACCATACGAGAAGATCAGCCTCTTGAGCAGCTTGAGGATGATCCTCAGCGGCAGATCCAGCTTTGGCTCTTTGGATACCATGTCACGGGCATTCTCAAGCGCCTTGATCTCGACCATCTTTCTCCTACGCTAATCGGCACCCTTATCCTCAACCATTTCGAGCATGGGTGGGTATTGCTTCTTGCAGGCCTCCATTAGGTTCTGTCATTGAAGCTTGCCATGATCTGTTCCTCCTTCGACATATTGTTTCAAGCCAATCAGTGGTCTCCTTTTTGAACGACCGAGGGACCCATTGATACTCGGTTGTCCCTCATGCTGATCACGCTTCGATGGATTGGGCATGTTGGTAGTCAACTTCTACCTATACCCCCCGCATTGGGTCGACCTATCATCCCTTGACTTCGTGGCCTTGTTCATTTCGGCGATCTACCAATACTTATCGATTTTCTGGTTCATCTTCCTTGTAGATGCCTTTTCGACTAGGGGATGAACTGAAACACAAGACAAACAAACAAAGTCAGAGCCAATCAGTAACCAAATATTAAGCCACTCGGCACCCAACCAAACAACACTTACTAGGAGGTTTGATCAAGCCAACCTTGATCAAGTTGTCCAGCAGTCTCAGAACGCAGTGGCTCCTCTACAGATCACTTAGTTTCTGCCGAAACAAGTTTGCAAGCTTTTTCTTCCTCAGAGCTACAACCGTCTTTGAAGGCACCTACACACAACAAATACGAAAATCAGTTTCCAACTTGACATGACTATAAACAATCTGCAACAACCAAATAAAGTCTCAATTGGTAGGCATAACAACCTCCCGATTGAAAATGTGTTTGTATTTGATCTCGGACTGGATTGACATCCCCTTCCTAGGGATAAGATACCCAATAGAATTTGTGCATCCAACTCTTCTGCAAGGTCGGTATGTCTGTGATAAAATCTCTACGGACTAACTTGTTGGCACACTCGAATGGCACCCAACCTAGGGCATTCGTCTGTTTCTTGAAACGGTAGAGATAACATAGCTGACCCCAGTGCGGTTCGGGTAGAACACACAATCAGAAGGCAGTATACACCCTAATCAGCGTAATCCACCTGTTCATGTTCAGCTGGCTGACGACAATCTTGGCCTATGCAAGAATATCCTGCAACCACGGGTGCAACGGCAACCGTACGCCATACTCAAAGTAATCCACATAAAACAACATTGATCCTTTGGGTGGCTCACTAGGCCTCGCTTATCTCAGCGAGATAGTCATTTCAATTTCTATCAACACATTATAGATCTCTCAGAACCTGTCAAGATCGATCTACCGAATGGTATTAACTTCATAATCCATCGCATTATCGGATGTCATAATAGAAATAGAATTTGGAAGACCTTGCTCGGCATCAGACTCAGTTTCTGAGCTACTTCCAATTTCACCCTCATCTCGATCATTTTCCATTTCAATCACAGGAGGTGGAGACATTGACACTTCCTGATCGGCATCCTGCCTCTCCTCTACACTTTGCCTTTGATCAGCATTAGCACTCTGCTCTTCTACATTCCCTTTTGGAACCCCTAACGCCACATCTAAACTATCCATTGAGGTAGATGAAACAAAGCGACTTCAGATTGACGAGGACCCACTAGTTGACCCGTCACTTGCCAAGTGAGAACGTGTTTCATTACAAAAAGTTTGAGGGGATATGCTCCCAATCCATTACTTATCTCAGACTCTAACGTCTAAAAATAAAGGTAGAAGGGAAACTAAGACTAAGCACACCACTAGTCCTACTGAGAAAACATATTCACAAGAAAGGAAAATGAAAATACCTCAAGTTTCTTCTTATTGGTAGCTGAGAAATGTGATCGGTAGTCGACTTCTGAGTCAAGTTCAATCGGTAGTAGGCAATCTTGATCGGCAGAAATTCGGTGCTCTGAAAATCCCCTTGCATAAAAGTGGAAAAATGAGAAATTCCAATCCCTTTTATAGGTGACTCAAGGGCCTCAAGATGCGAACCACCAATCTGTACGGTGCCACACGTCTGTAACACTATTCCTACATACATATCACAAATACAAATACATAAACCTACGTATTCCCAAAAAAAAGATCGATGATTCTTAAACAACTCGAAATCACCCAAAAACTACAATTTTTGCTCCAATCGGCAAGCAGGAACATTGCGATTAATCAGCCACTTCATGCAAAGCACCATTTCATGTCAATGTTTTGACCGATAAGTAGGAACATTGCGACCGATCGGTAGTTTCTAGCAAAGTGCTCTCGTGGCTCCACTCGGCAAGTAGGATCATTGTGACCAAGCAGAAGCCTCTATAAAGTACCTTCTCATGTCAATGTTTTGATCGGCAAACAGGAACATTGCAACCAATCGGAAGCATCTGGCGAGGTGCTCTCTTGACCGTGATCGAAAGAAAGAACATTGTGACCGATTAAGAGCCACTTGCGAAGTATCTTCATATGCCAAGGCTTCAATCGGCAAGCAAGAATAATGCGGTCGATCAGCAACTTCTAGCGAAGCTCTCCCGTGGCTCCACTCGAAAAGTAGGAACAATACGACCGAGCGGCAGCCTATGTGAAGTTCCCTCTCATGCCAATACTTTGATCAACAAGCAGGAACATTGCGACCGATCAGAAGCATCTGGTAAGGTGATTTTGCGATCTTGATCGACAAGCAGAAACATTCTAACCGATCATGCGCCTCTTAATATATCCTCTAACAATCATTTCGCATGCAAGAACCATCCTAACCGACCTAGCATTGGGGACTGGTACAACACCGGTTGATCGAGGCATTTTTCCACCGTCCAGTACTTGGGGGCTAGGAGGTACATCCTCTTGGTTGGTCGACACGTATTGACCTAGTTACAAGTCCTCAATCGAGGAAATCCACCTAACTAAACGACTTATGAGACTTATGTTGATACCATGTCGACTAACTAGACTCCGTACATGTAGCACCACCACTAGCATCTGGTCCACCGCTAGTTGATTGGTAGATGCACCAATCGGCAGGCAATGCCAGTGGTGTTGCTTGGTAGGAAATGTCAGATGTGCCGATCGGCAGGCAATACCAGTGGTGCCATTCAGTAGGCTTACCCAGGTATGCCATTCGAGAGGATATACCAACATCAGGCGGCCTACAAACCTAAGTCTCAGCCACTCGACACATGTACTCAATAGGGATGATCGACACTCTCAGTCCGGTCAACTAGCTGTCAGTACAAACTCCTTGACATGCTAGGAGATCCATTACCACTTGCACACATCCCGAATCTGTGGGACACGTGAGATATCTCCTACTACAACCTGCAACCTACTGTTCAACCACCACATTCATTGGTACTATAAATACCGACAAACCCATTCATAAATGTAACTCTCTCTCATCTAGTTCTCTCTCTAACGCACACTACCTTGACTCTTCAGTATGTGCTGTGATTTTCCTACTTAGTTCTCCATCACGCTTACTGACTTAAGCATCGAAGCTTGTTAGGCTAGCACCCCACCGGTGTCTAATGTTTCATCTCTAATTCACAGGTCATTTTTTTGGATTAAGAAGGATTTGAACCAGCACCCCTAGCTGGTCCAAACATCCCATATCAGGTCCTAGATTCCCTAGCGGGTCTCATCACGTTAGGTCCAGTTTTGGATCAAACATCAATCGTTTCAAATTTAGTTGCTAACCCAAACAATCGATAAAAATGTTCTAGATGAACACCTATTGGAACAAAACAAATTGCTACATGTCTCAATCCGATAACAACATGGATTGATAGTTTAATCTGTTGGTGATCAGCAGCAGGATCTTGATGCTTCAGGTAACCTTCCTTCTTCCTTTCTTAACATGCACACACTAGCCTGAATCAAATTGGATAGGTTGACCAAATTTAGAAGATAGATTTGATATTTTACTTCTTAGGATTAGAATTGTTGGTTGTAGGATTGAACTCTGCTGTGATTAATCACAATGCACACCAGGTGTTTGTCAAAATGACTATGAACAAAGAATTAGAGATTCTTGAGTTTTCTTTCTTTCAATCCGTGTGTTGTGTATTCCTTTTCCTTTTGATTGTTATATATGAGGCTTGTACAATTTGTTAGATGGTTAGGGAGGCTGTTACAACTTTAACAGCTCTTTCAATTAAAAAGAGACACCTAGCCTAAGTCTAAAAGCATGTGACAACTAGCACTCTTATTCTCCAAGTAATTCCACCTCACACCTCATGTGATGGATGCACCCCTAACCGTTTGAACTCCCACACACGCTTATACTGATCAGTGCATTAGCTTAGGGTCCAAAACTCCCCTCTAAGCTATGTACTGATCTAAATCCTAACATTCCTTTTAGATAGACAAACCTTCCCTTGTTCAGTGCCTTAGTAAAAACATCTGCCAACTGTTCTTCTGTCTTACAGTAGAATAGCTCCACCTCACCAGCTTGGATTGCATCTCTAATGAAGTGAAACCGTCTGTGTATGTGTTTACTTCTCTGGTGAAACATAGGATTCTTAGACATGGCAATTTCTGATGTATTGTCACATATGTTAGGAGTAGGACCAGTTTGTTCCTCTCCAAAGTCTTCCAACACAAACCTGAGCCACTTAGCTTGTGTGGTGGCTTCATTTGCACTCACATACTTTGCTTCTGCAGTAGACAGTGCCACACTGTGTTGCTTTACAAAAGCTCATGAGAAAATCCCACTACCAAAAGAGAAAGCATACTATGAGGTGCTTTTCATATAATCCAAACTTCCACTCCAATCTGAATCACAGTACCCAATTAGTGCAACCTGCTTTCCCTTCACATACTCAAGTCCATAATCCAATGTACCCTAGATGTACCTCAGAACCCTTTTAGCAGTTCCATAATACTTCTTAGAAGGACCATGCATATACCTAGATAGCAAACTGGTAGCAAACATGATGTCTGGCCTAGTTGCAGTTAAGTAGAGTAAACTACCCACAATATGTCTATAAGCACCTTCATCTGCAGCTTCTGAACCATTATTTTTGCACAGCCTGTCACTTGTTGCAAGTGGTGTGCTTAGAGGCTTGCATCCCTTCATTCCAAACTTCTCAAGAAGTGTCTGAGCATACTTCTTCTGATGTATGAATATAGACCTGTCGGTTTGGATCACTCCCATCCCTAGGAAGTGATGTAACAATCCCAAATCAGACATCTCATATTTCATCACCATTTCCTTATTAAACTCAGCCTTCAGTTGTTCACAATTTCCAGTGTAGACAATGTCATCTACATAAATTGAGACTATTAGAATCCTTCCATTTCCTACTGTCTTCATGTAGAGAGTTGCTTCACTAGGACTTCTTAGATAACCACATCTGCTCAAATGTGCATCTATCTCTCCATACCATGCCCTAAGAGCTTGTTTCAGTCCATATAGAGCTTTTCTTAATCTGTACACTTTCCTTGGTTCTTTTTGAGTCTCAAAACCATCTAGTTGTTCAACATACACTTCCTCATCTAACCTGTCATTCAGAAAAGCAGACTTGACATCAAGCTGATAAAGATTCTAGCTTTTCTGTGCAACTAGTTCTATGAGTGTCCTGATGGTATCAAGTCTAGCCACTGGTGCAAAAGTCTCATTGAAGTCTATCCCATGCTTTTGGGCATAGCCTTTTGCAACTAGTCTAGCTTTATACTTCTGAATTGATCCATCTAAGTTGAGCTTAACTTTGTATACCCATTTTACTCCAATGACAGGTTTGTCTCTAGGCCTGTCAACCAGCTCCCAAGTGGCATTCTTTTCAATCATCTCTATTTCTGTTTCCATTGCCTTTCTCCATGTCTTTTCCTTTGCAGCTTCTGCATAAGTCTCAGGCTCAGTGATGGACATGTGACATTTGCATAAGTCTCAGGCAGGATCTTGATGCTTCAGGTAACCTTCCTTCTTCCTTTCTTAACACGCACACACTAGCCTGAATCAAATTGGATAGTTTGATTATGTTTAGAAGATAGGTTTGATCTTGTTCTTGTTAGGATTAGAATGGCTGGTTGTAGGATTGAACTCTACTGTGATTAATCACAATGCACGCCAAGTGTTTGTCAAAATGGCTATGAGCAGAGAATTAGAGATTCTTGAGTTTTCTTTCTTTCAATCTGTGTGTTGTGTATTCCTTTTGTTTTTTATTGTTATATATGAGGCTTATACAATTTGTTAGATGGTTAAGGAGGCTGTTACAACTTTAACAGCTCATCCAATTACAAAGAGACACATAGCCTAAGTCTAGAAGCATGTAACAACTAGCACTCTTATTCTCCAAGTAATTCCACCTCACACCCCACGTGATGGATGCACCCCTAACCGTTTTAACTCCCACACACACGCATATACTGATCAGTGCATTAGCTTAGGGTCCAACATAATCCACATTTCAGACACTGCAAAATAATTTCTTGATTCTGTCAATTTGGTGAAAGCCACCGATGGAAGAAGAATTTTTCTGGCAAGTCTACCAATAAGCTTTACATTTCGGAAACGCATAAAACTGAAGCTATGGAGTTGATTAGAAAACTTGCTAGCCAAAGAAGCCCATTGGACTCCCCTTTTGATTTAGAAATGGCAGCTGAAGAAAAATAAATACAGATAAAGTGATAAGTTAATGGCAATTAATTCAGATAATGAAGATGAAGTCGAATATGCAAATCTAAACAATATGTTAGAAGAGTACGAAACCCTTAGAGGATGTTTTCATCTGAAAAATAGATGAATCACCCTTGTTATGAGTTTTGATTATGGTTAAAAGCCAAAGGAAGAAAGGGATTGATGATGACAACTGAGGAAGAAAATTGTTGAAGTAGAATTTGTCCTTTAAACTCAAAAGTCTCCTGGATTCCTGCAAACAGAAAACAGTAAACTATCGTTCGTTCAATGATCGAGTCTCGGAGGGTTGTTCGACCAAGCACGCTCTAATGCTTAAGTCAACTTTGAAAGAGAAATTTCAAGAGTTTAAGTAGCATTGAATCGAATTACCTGGAAAGTGAAATGAGCTCTGCTATTTATAGGAAATCCTTGGGAGCCTCGGAGCGTTCTGATTGGTCGGTTGAATTTGTAATTAATAAATAATATATTTATAATAAAATATATTATTTAATAATTATAATAATCACTCATTATAATAATAATGATAATTATTGTGATTTAATATCAATACTAATTGTCCGTTATTAAGAATAATGACAATGAACTCCCGGGAAGAATATTAATATTACAGAGACTTTTAACCCGATTAATAACGTATTTAGCTGGTAAATAAATTATTTAATGTGTGAGTGTCTACAAATCAATAGTATTATTTTCAGGGGCAATTTAATCATTTCTGGAATTATGAGTCATGTGGCAGTTCCACAATTTTCGGGTGATTTTGGGTTCCACAAAAATTAGGGTGTTTTTATGGTGTAAAACAAAAGAAAGAAAAGAACAAGGAGTAAAGAATGAAAGAAGACAACGGAAGGAGAGAAGAGAAAGAAGAAAGGACACAAAAAGAAAAACAATTCCGACCTCACCTTCAATCGGTACCAATCAATTTCTATCTATTAACACCCCTAAATATCATAAGCTCAAAGCATGTTTCCTTACCGGGACATGGCAGCATTATAAATTTACTATTATACCCCTTCTCATATTGGCCTCTTCATCTTTCATTCTGTACTCGAACCTATTTTCATATTTCATCTGTTTGGAACAAGGGAAAAAAAAAAAAAAATTAAGGGGGATTCAAGCAAGTTTCTGATTTCCTTGAGCCTTCTTGTTCTGGCTTTCGCGGTGGCTAGTGGAGACCCTCTAGTTCCTGCACTCATCATCTTTGGAGAATAGTTGATGTGGGAAACAATAACAACCTCACTACGATCGTCAAGGCAAACTTCCCTCCTTGTGGAAGAGACTTTGTTACTCATACAACAACCGGAAGATTCTGCAATGGAAATCTTGCCACAGACTTCACCGGTAACTTCTATCAACAACAGGGTTTATCCTTGTTCGATAATGAGTATACGTGATCATGTGTTTTCCTATATTTCTTGTGCAGCTGAATATCTTGGATTCGCTTCATACCCATCAGCTTACCTTAGCCCACAAGCCAAAGGCCAGAACCTCTTGACCGGAGTGAACTTTGCCTCAGCTGTCTCAGGCTATTATGACAACACATCCCTCTTATATGTAAGCATGAGTGACCTCTCTCTCTCTCTCTCTCTCTCTCTCTCTCTCATGACATTGACACTCGGGGTTTTATTTCGCAGGGTGCCATGTCGCTGACCCGGCAACTCAGTAACTACAAAGAGTATCAAAACCAAGTGGTGAATATGGTGGGAAGGGACAAAGCCAATGCCATATTCTCTGGTGCCATGCACCTTTTGAGTACAGGAAGCAGTGATTTCATTCAAAACTACTACATCAATCCCTTTCTTCGAGTCTACTCACCAGACCGATTCTCAGACAAGCTCATTAGATCCTACTCCAATTTCATTCAGGTTACTACTCCAATCAATCATGTACCTGTTTCTTCAAATGCAATCTAATGACATGCAGAATATTGACAGACTTTGTATGGACCGGGAGCAAGAAGGATTGGAGTCACGGGCTTACCAGCAACCGGGTGTTTGCCAGCAGCGATCACCCTATTTGGCTTAGGAAAAAACCAGTGCATCCGAAGGTTGAACCGAGATGCCAATTCCTTCAACAAGAAGCTGAACACCACATCTCAAGCTTTGAACAAGAGATTCCCAAGGCCTCAAGCTTGTGGTCTTCGACATCTTCCACATCTCAAGCTTTGATCATGAAACCTGGTGATAATGGTAAATCACATCTCCCAAGTCCTCAGAATATAATTAATCATAAATCTATTTGATGCCAGGGGGATTGATGTATGTAATTATGTGCATGGCAGGGTTCTTTGAGTCCAGAAAAGCTTGCTGTGGATCAGGTACATTAGAAACCTCCTGGCTCTGCAACTCTAGGTCTACCGGAACATGTTCCAATGCCACCGGTTACATGTTCTGGGACGGATTTCATCCCTCTGAATCCGCCAACGAGGTCTTGGCTGGTGCACTATCTGGACAGGGTGTTGGCCTCATATCTTGAATCTATTTCCTTACTACTACATTATACTACAGGTTAACGTTTGAGCGCTCGTGCTTATTGTATGCTAGTGGTAATAATAAGATCATTGAAGAGGAATCATACCCAGTTCAGTAAACCTAAAGCTATTGAATATGCTTTCTTAATGATTTGGAAAATATTTTTTATACATGAAAAGAAAAAACTTAAAAGCCAATCTATAGGTGGAAATCTGTGCAATCCAGGATAGTTACATTACAGAATAGAACTCCGGCTAAAATATTTCCTGAAGGGGAAACCTTAAGAAAGTTCGAATCCTGCATTTGAACTGATTGCATAGAGAAGTTTTTCTCTCAAAGTGCTTGGGCGCTTGTAAGTTGGAAGCTGCAACCAACACAGAAAATGAAAAATAAGCATGGTTTCTTACCGGAAAAAGAGAAAAGATAAGTGAGCATCGTTAGGGGCAGATGTAAATGTTAGTCCGGTGGCTGCTCTAAACCCTGCGTAAAGCAATGTAAATGAAAAATTATAAGAGGGTGGGGGAATTTTTCCCTTGTTGTACCTTGAGAGTATTGTAGCAAGTCGAGGCTGAGGGAAGCCGGTCAACATCCTCTCCTCTCATTGCTGCCCAAAGAGGAGTATCGCATGCAACCTAAATAAAACCCAATTCTCGTGTAAGTGCAATAAGTTAATCATATGTGTACGTTGCAAATATACGAAGATGTAAGAACAGTAACATCAATAAGATACCTTATGGATTGTAAAGGTTGGTTGCAAGTGTTTGAATCCTAATAATGGAGCTCGAGAACAACTGGTTACGAATTTCAGAAGCATACAACGCTCTTCAGGTTGAAATCCTTTAAGTACCTGTGATAATGGTCTGAAGAAACTCAATAAAACACTTAAAGATAATAATAATACGGTAGTCCACATTTTTAATAGGTTTTCCTATTTTTAATTTCTTATGAGAACCCTTTTGAAGAAACCAAAAATGGGAAAACTAATTATACGAAATGTAAGCTCATTCAACCTTCACAGAAGAGTCAATACCTCCCAAAAGACTTTAATTGTGCGGCTCCCCTCAGAGTAACCACCAGTGTACCTTGTGTTCTTTCTTAAATCATCAACATCAATGTCATGGTTTCCACCCGAAAGCAACTGCATATGGTAATTACAGATCAGTATTGGGCAAAGAACTGAATTCATATGCACCAAAGCTCAGCCACTTGAAGAAAAATTAATTTTTAGGACATGTTTAGGACATGACGAATCATAGTACGGGACCATAATAACATTGTTATCATCAAAATATCTGAAGGAGGAAACATCAAGGTAGAAATCTTATGACAATTTCGGAACATGAAGGCCTGACAGAATAATCACTATTAAGGATAGTTTAGTTAAGTTGACTCTTATATTTTAACTCCCCTAGCCCCTAGACTCCCCATATTAGAGGGACAATAATGCTAATCTTTTTAAAATCGTCATTCATAACGATACTTCTTTTTAAATTCCACCAGCCAACTGCATAAACCAGAGACAGAATGAAGACAGAGAAAAATGATACTCCATATTTTTTGAAACTTTTGGAATTGAGGAAAACAGAGATATTGAGCATAAGATTAAATTTGACATTAGGTTAGAAGAGAAGCATATCTTACATGTATCTATCCATAGAGAAATGCACCTAGAAGTCATATACAGTATCATTTCAATAAAACAGTAAGCAAACCCATGTAAGAGGGAGTTACCTGATTAAATTCGCTTGCATTAAATAATTTTAGCCAAGATGGTGATATGAGATCAGTTAACCCTCTATAGAACGCATTGGAGAAGGGAAATATCTGAAATTCAAAGTGAAAGCAGGGTAAATTTTGACAGCAATTAATACAAGTAGTAATAATTCTAGTCTTTAAAAAAAAAAAATCCTCAGTTGGAAAGGAATGATATACCTGTCGGTTAAGCTTATAATCAGCAATTGCATGAATGTACTGCATTTTGTTCGTGCTTGTCACGCTAACATCCTTTCCACCAGGTTTAAGCTCAATGACATGCCGTTTTCCAAATGATTCTTCAGTTACAGTAAAATCCAGACAGATTGCCTCAAGATCACCATCGTAGTGCTGCAACAACCACACAAGTAAAAGGTCAAATTCTGTATAGAAAAAAAAAAGTCAAAAAGCACTTCAATGGTTTGAAATAAACGTAAGCCAGAACTTCCTTCCAGACACTTAAAGCTGGACATGAACCACTAAAGGGTGCTTTATCTCAAACAGCTCAGACAAAGCCAATAACACCTTATTTCATACAGCTTCAGTTGAGATGCAAACACGTGGACCCTATGTCCCTATCAAGTCTACAGTATGTTTCCTGATGTCATATAGCGTTCGATTTTCTCTGGCCATGCAATTTCATTTAGCCCTTTTCAGGAGTAACGCACATCAGTCCCTTAATATCTCATCCTAGTTTTGTCATTTAAAACATCTATGGAAAATCCTGAAAGATTACGTTATTATACTCGTACCAGTTAATGCACAAATTCAATAAAGTTACATTGATTATCGAAAAAACCGATGATCAATGGTTCCAGATTTAAGAACGGAAGGACCCATACAAACAAACAAATGCCAAGGTTTACCTTGACATACATGAGATTCCTGTAAAGCTCTGGATCAAGTGTTGACAATTCATCAAGAAAGCTATACCGACCTAACAGCTTTTGTACAAATACATGTGAAAAGGAGTAATCTAGCAGAATTCCTTCATATAGAGCTTTGCCAACAACTCTTCCAAGGAACTCAATCATCTGGATACCATTCTCTAGGAACCTTGCAGATGCATTAGGGATGAGAAGTCTGTCTGAGGTTGATGTTTGGGAGAATAGCCCATAACTGATAAACAGAAGGTGAGCTCAGAAAACTGAATTCTAAAGAAGCTACCATGTGAGAACATTGGTTATGGATTTATATCTATAGAAAGTCTCTTACTCGGGAGCAAAGGCTGCTTTTGATATATCTGTCAAAAACTCTTTAGATAATCCACCATAGTCCAGGCCAGCCTCTGGAAGGCCACATTCACTGACAAATGAAACATGGATAGATGACTTTAACCTTGACCCTAGTGAATTTAATTGCCGAAATCCATCTTCAACAATGTGACCACGACGAACTACTATCTCAACTGATCGTGAACCAGGCCCAGCAACTTCACCAGCCATCTTTCGGGAGGCTTTATCCATCTTGATAAACTCTCTAAACATCTCAACCCTGACAGGATATTAAAGTCAGGAAGCATGATTTAGAGTACAGGTCTTCAAATAATCAACAACCAAGTTAAGATCATAATGTCGAAGTTAAAATAAATAAAAATAAAAAAGATAGTGAAGAATCTAACCATGATTCAACGCCATCAACGGTAAAACAAAGAAAACAACATAGTGAAGAAACTTATAGGATATGAAGAAGTAAAGTTAATCAAAGTACCAAACCTCAAATGTCAACCCCTGCTGCCCCACCAACCCACCCACCTACCAATGCTCACTCAATCTCAGCAGCCAGAGAAGCCATATATACATATTACATAAAGAACATCTGCACTCTGACTTGAAAGCATATACAAGCCAAGCATTCAGGTGCACACGAACATGCAACCTTAATGCTTATGCCACAAGGATAATAAATATCACTAGAACCCAGTAACAAGTCATCCAAAGGCCGCAAATGGGGACATGGCTTCTGAAAGTAAGCAAAAACTAAAGGACATGATTGTGAATTTCCATCATTAGATTGTCTTCTTACCTTTCTTCAAATGGAAATACATGTGGAGTTGTAGTTATAACAGAGCCTATACTTGGAACAGTTGCTGCATCATCTAATCTCACATTAGCTGAGAATACTTCATGAGTTCTGGCTGCTACTGCAATTGGTGGACGGTTCTTTCTAGCTGGTGACAACCACAAGACAGGGGGGCAGAACTGGTGCCTGCAATCCCTTTCATACAATAAATGCAAGCATCTGATTGCAGATTCCATAAGGGGTCTACCCTGCTGTTCAATACTTTGAGAAAAACAATTGTAAACTAATGTATTGAGAACAGATGCAATTTTCCGTTGTTGTTCCAGCGTGAATGGCACCTATTTATGCAAAAAAATGCTCAAATAATAGAATTGACTCATCCAAACAATCATTAAAAACTACAAAAATAATAAGGGGAAACAAGCTTAAACCCATGTACCTGTTTTTCATAGAATTCTATGTCATCAAGAATCAAAAGCAGATGTGAATAGCTTGCACAGAAAAGATGAAGCATGCATGTCACATCTCTTGAGATACTTTGAGGGCCATGCCTCACAGATTCTATATCCCAAACATCAGAAGAATCATTGTCAACAGGTCTAGGCGTAAATTGATTGTCACTCGAACTTGTATAATCAGTGCATTGCGACTTGCCAGTAATTTTATGAAAAATATTTACCCACTTACTAACTCCTTCAATATTAACATGTTTTTGTTTTTTCTCAAGAACCCCATATTTTTTGTCATTTCTTGAAGTTTTACCAAAACAATCATTATGGTCAGGAGCAGTGTGAACATCCCCAGGAAAAAGGTAAGTTTCCAATGCTCTCCATAGATTCACAAGAAACCCAGGGGTAAAAGATAGCATGTTCAGGACAGGCAATGATCCAACTGTGGGGTTCAAGAATGAAAATATTCTGAGCATGTAAGAATATAAATGCACAATATCTAGCAGTTCCAACTTCCTCCGTCCCAGTTTTGGTGTCAAAGCCTGAGACTCTTGAACATGATCAACTTTATCCATTAAAGCCAAAAGATCCATAAGATGCCATTGCTGTGAAATAGGCCTAAACATATCCAAGTACGATGTCTTGAAGGATCCCTTCTCACCCTCGCTTTGCACATTCTGGTTCCCCTTGACACAGTCATTTTCAAGCCTAGACAATAAGTTTTCTGCAAGACTGTTAACAACACAGACATATGATATAGAGTCCAAATCTTGATGGAACCCTCCAGGATCAACAGAATCATTCTCTGCCCCTGTTGCTAGGCTTATAATATTTGCAAGAGCCCAGCCAGCTGGGGAAATCACCTTGGGAAGACATTTAATGTTTGCGTGATCCACTTCTAACATCTCCTTTAATATTTTGTCTTTCAAAATCTGCCATCACCTGCGAAAGCTTGATCAGTCCCCACATGTTTGAATCACAGGACTGATAAATGATATCCAAACATTACTGATAAGTGATATTGTAGAAAGAAAAAAAAAAAAAAACTGGGATTTTAGTTCTTAAGGCGTCTGTATACCCCACTGATGCATTTTGTGAAGAATTACCATGGCATAGCAAGATTGATATTTAGATGGGAATTTATGAAGAATTAGAATAACACACTACCAATTTTCATACAAGACTAATACAATGAATCTGCTGATTAATTACCGGAAGTAGAAAAAATCAAAATGAATGGTAAACAATTTATGAATCATTATAACTTGAAACTAGATGTACCATCCACAATATATACAGTCATAGATAAATAAATGTCAACATAGTATTTAACCATCAGTAAATTTAGGCAACCAATTTCCTATTGAAATATAACTGGTTTCTCTAGCACATAGGATATATGTAAGAAGAGATAACACTGTGGCCAAAATCACAATAAGCTTAGGGTTGTGTTGTCAACTGGATCGTCATCAGCACAGAACCAGGGGCTGCCAGGGTGTGCTGGGGAAAATTCGAAAATATCTCCCACACATATCAATGACCCCTAGTCCAAACCCATCACTCAACCTACCATCTAGAAGACTCAGCTCGCCCATATATTAGTAGCTGGGTCTGTGAGATATCAAGTTGATGTAATGGTTGCAATAGAATACCTCTTTCATGCACAAGTGATAGAAAAAATTTGAAATCCCTGGTTAACCTAAGAATTATGCAGCAGTCGCACACAAGTTATAGATCGTATAAGAAAGTTCCACTCATTGCTGGTTGATCTAAAGAAGGATTGTCATAACTACTTAATATATCTATTTAGATGCATTCTAATGTGTAAGTAAATTATGTAAATACCTTTATCAAAAGGAACTAACAAAGATTTTGTTCAAATTTAATGAGTCTTACCAGTAAAGTCTGAAAACAAGGTGAGAGTATAGACTTGTGCCTCATAGCTGATATAAGAAGAGATGGCAGACGTTGAGTAAGCCATGGAATTGTAAGTAGAAACACACAGTACTTCTCAGCAACATAATGGATATCCAACAAACCAGGGGCATTTTGATCAAACTTTTCCACATGAAATGGCCTGAGAGCTAAAGTTATTGTACTTGCAGTTATAAAAAATTTATCATCTTTTTTACTGCTGCCTAAATGTGAAGAGCAAAGTGCATCCAATGTGCTAATGTATCTTCTAATAGATAAGTAAAGACCACTTTCACCGCTTCCCATGAACCTAACTAAATCCTTCACTGCTGTATCTGCACTCTGACAGTCATGCTCACTAACACTCTTCCACCCTTTGGGATCAGTTAAGACAACAACAAAACGCATTGCTAGGGAGGTAAGAGCAGCAATATCTTGACCCCCTCCACCAGACTTGTTACACTCAGAAAGAATAAACATGCATAGAGAAATCAGCTTCCTTGACTGATAACTCCAGACTCTTCTCTCCTCAAGAGTGCCGATTGCCAGGGAGCAGAAGTTTTTCTTTGAATCTAGACACAAAAGCCCAATTTCTAAAATAAACCAAGAAAACTATTTAATGACAAAAGAAAATATAAATTGAGAAGCATACCAGTGGAATTCACGCTTTCCAAAAGAACTTGAAAAAATATCTTCATAGAGCAAATTTCTTTTGGTTGAATCTTCCTATGCAGAGTTGTTAAACAGGTAATAAAGAGAAGAAAAGGCCTCACTATATTGCTCGAAATCAATGTTGCTGTAATGGATAACCCAGCATACTGGTTCACCGACTTCTCCCATTCTTGTCGAAGCTCCAAAGCCACCTTCTTTGTCACCCTGTAACCCCTCCATACTCTCTGAAAAATATTCCAACACAATCAAAATAAAAACGAAACAAAAACAAAAACACACCCTCTAATGTCCTCCAGTACAAAATCTAAAACCCACTTAATTTTTTGCTTGTTGCTTCTTTCCCACATAAAAAAAATAGTTTAATTGAGGCAGAAATTAACAATCAAAGGCATAAAGGACGAAATTTTTTATTTGAATAAAACAAGCACCTGAATGAAGAGCGCAGCTGCTGTGGCTCGTCTGGCATATTGACGAAGCTCTCTTTCCTGAGAGACCTTCTCAAGCAGAGCATCTCTGGTAATCTCCTTGGCGCTCGATCCTCTTAACGAAACCTGAGCAGGCGAGGCAATCACCATCCGAATCCAAATGTTAAAACAATTTTCATCAGGGAAATCGAAAGACCAGAAATCGATTGTGTGATTAAATTTATAGTACCTGATGTTTTCCAGGCTTGTCCATGGAAAACAAAGCTCGGTGATCGAACAATCGACAACGGTTTCTTCAAATCTCATTCGCTTATCGTCAACGACGATCATACATGATACATGAACGTTTTATTGGTTCTGGGGTTTCCCCTTCTAATGTAATCATTGTGTTTTTACTCCATCTCTTTTACTTTTACTTTTTTTTTGGTCGCATGTTTGGTCCTACTCGCACCGGAACGCGCGTAAACCTTAACCTTCGATTTTGTTTTTAAATTTAATTTTCAATGATTAAAACCAAAAATGTAAGTGTATTAGCATCTTCAATTTTAATTTTCAAAATCATACCTAATGTAATCCTCACTCACATGTCATTCAGTCATTGTATTAAAAAAATTCAAAAAGATGATGAATTTGATGCTACAAGACTTCACCAATACAATTAAGACGAAAATACCATTATCTAAAAAAATATGATTGTTAATCTATTTTTTCGGTTTGATATTTTGCCAATACCAAAATGGAACGAATAAGGTGAATTGGTATTGTTATCGATCTGGTACCTGCCAAATTCCCAATTTGAACTGAAAATCAATGGATTGATCCGTTCAGTTCAAGATTAAGGGTGAGATATACCGTGAAGGTGTGAAGAGGACAATACGATTGAGCCTTGAAGTCTTGAACGAGATAATGAGAGGGAGAGGCGTGAGGATGAAACATGGTTGCATGAGGGTGAGTGAAGGCATGAAGGTGAGTGAAGGCATGAGGGTGAGTGAAGGCGTGAGGCTGAGACGGGAGTGAAGGCATGAGGGTGAGTGAAGGCGTGAGGCTGAGACTGTGAGAGTGAGAGTGACTAGTGAAGGCGTGAAGGCTGAGGCGATAAGGGATGATATGGTGCAGTAGTGACTGTGAGGGTGATGACTAGGGAAAGTGAGTGAGAGTGAAGACATGGAGTGAGAGGCTAAAATGAAAGTGTGTGAAGGTTGAAAGAATGAAGCAAATTTTGGATTAGGAATTTAGGGTTAAAGACAATATCAAATCAAAGAATAATGGCCAAAAACGAAGCCATTTTATTCAATGCACGGGTAACCGATTTGGTACCCATTTTTTGTCTTGGGCCTCTTAAATACCAAAATCGAACTGTTTTCAATTCAGTTCGGTTTTTTTTATTTTGATTTTAGTTTTTTTAAGTTCGGTTATTTTTAGGGACGATTTAGTACGATTAGATTTTTTCGATACCAATGAACAACTCAAAATAAAATTTCTAAAAAGGTTAGTTTATTAAATAGGAACGAAATAGTAAAATTAAAAATTTTGAATTAACAACTAAAATAATTAACATTTATTAAACATAAAATCTAAAAAAATGGGTAAGGTTGTATCATATTGAAGAGTGCAGTGAGGGAAATATAAAATTTGGAAGTACATGTGTGACCGTGTAACTTGGTGCAAATTATAAAATAGCAAGGGAAAATTTATGGAAATAGGTAGTTTGATAAAAACTTATTTAAAAATAGAAACCTTCAAAAAAAAATTTACAAAACTACACACACTATATATATATATATATATTAATCTAATAGTTTTTAAAATTTGGGAGAGCCCTCATCTTTTTATCGCTCTCATCTTCTGCGGCCCCTCATTTTCTCATTGCTTTCATCTTCTCATTGATCTCATCTTTTAATTTTTCTCATCTTCTCATCGCTTTAATATTCTCATCGCTCTCGTTCTTCATCAGTCATAACCACGAATTTGAATCAATCATCCTTCATCTTTTTATGTCTCTAATTTTTTTCTTAATCATTATTTTGGTTGTTATATAATTGTTGAGTGTGTTTAATTATGTGTTGGACATTCAAAAAAAAACAAATAACCGATTGGCGGTGATGAAGATGATTTTGCAGGTCTGAAGTTGAGAAGATGATGTTGGGTTAAAGGTCATAGAAAACATTTTTAAACCTGCAGATTTGATCTGAAATTAGATCTAGTTTGATAGTGTCTGACACACTCTGATCCGAAAAGTCCATAAAGACACAAAAATCGAGGTGTGTTGGCCGACATCTGGACAATGACGTCCAGATAACGAAAACCATTTAATTTAAAACATTGCATTTTTGGGAGGTCCATGAACCCTAACTAATGAAAACGGATTACAATTCACCCAACAACGCAAATATAGAGCATAGACACATATTAATGATCATACAATTACACAATACTTGTAAGAACCCGATTGTACCATCGTGTCACTCCAAGCTCGGGAGTGAGTGTCAGAGCAGCAACCATGCCTCCTCGAAATACGTGTGCACCAACGAGACCTAAGGGGTTAAAAAATAAGGATGAGTAGACCCAATAGCTTATTTCAGTGTAAAACCACTGTTATTAAAACACATTTTAACTCCTCGTTTTATCAAAAATTCCAAAACAATTATAACATACTTACACGTAATATGAGATATGATAATATTAGTTTAATAATAAATTTGAAACACATCCAGATGAGTCATACAAAAATCATATATATATATATATATATATATGTCACAATGTCAACCCACTAAACATTTTCTCTTGAGTCGCTCGAGTCTCACACTCGTAACAAATATTGTGTATCTTGCTCGCGTACCACGACCATGTGAAGGACTAGGCGCAATGCACCATCACCACGAGTGTAACACCCCGGAAATTCAAGGATTTTAGTATTGTGATTTAATGTGTGAATTGACGCTTTTACCCTTGTGATTGGTATGACCAATTGTTGACTTTTTGATTTATGAATGAAATGGACTTTGACCTATGACCGTGACGTAGTTCGGGACGTCACGAGTTCATAGACAGGTGGCACGTCCATTTCGGACGATCAGAGAAAAAGTTATGACTATCGGAAGTTCAGGGGCATTACCGTAATTTTGACGGTTGGGGCGAAAATGTTGACTTTTCATTTGACAATTAATTTTCACGCGACTCAAGGACCGATGGGTAGGTCTCGACGTCCTGAGTCCGTAGACAGGCGGCACGCCGAAATCGGACTTCGTACGAGAAAGTTATGGTCAGAAACGTGAAATCGGAAGGTTCGTGTCTCGGTTTTCGTGCCAAATATTTTATTCTGGAAATCTGATTGGAGGACACCTGGTGAGTGACAAGTGTCACTCACCCATTGGCTAGATTGGATCAGATCCACTATGGGTTTAAATACCATTAAAACCAACTTTTAATCACAGCCCTTAGATCTGAAATCTCCAGATCTAATCCTCACCTTTGATCTCATTCTGAGATTCAATCTGGGCCCTTGAATTCTTATGCATGATCTGTATTAAAACCCATGAGACCATACACCTATGTTTTCATTCTCTCAACCCGGTTAGCACGATTTCCTCTTGGAACCAACTCAGCAGCCCTCACCACTCAACCTCACACCCCCAGGCAGCCAACAGCCACCCCCGGACGCCGGCCACCACTCCACGGCCGCCCTGCACGGCCGGCATTCCCTCAGACCCGAGAAGGAAACCCGAACAGCCCAAGTCACCAAACCATCCAAACCTTCACTCTGGGACTCGAACCAAAGTACGGTTGGGTTCACCGTGACGACAGGACGACGAGGAACTGATCTGGACGGTGTACGGCGGCGACACGGCGGCGATAGGACGATAAACCCGTGAGTGCCCGTTTTCCTTCCCTGCTTCGAAACGTCTGTTTTTGATGTTGACATTGTTTGGTTATTGTTAGGACATATTCAGGGGACCTTGACGACCAGTTTGAACCCAGGATCGTGACTGGAAAGTCGTCGACTCGCCGGAGAAGGTAACCAGAACCGGCAGCCAACCTTCCAGTCGATTTTCAGGTAATCTCTTCGACCTAGAATCTAGTTCTAATTGCACAGAACCATTGAGGAGGTTGAGACGAGTCCATAGGAATAAATCTCACCTGAAATGGTGATCGGAATCGCGATCTGTGATCGGGTCAAGCCGTGGGGCTGCGGTGACCCGGTTCTCTGACCCGGTTACTGTAGCTGATGATGTCATCATGCTGACGTCAGCAGTGATGTCATGATGACGTCATCATGTCAGAAACTGTCAGACCAGTGACCAATGGACTGCTGACACTGTCAGTGATGACGTCATGCTGACGTCAGCAGTACTGTAGCACGGTTGACCAGAGGGTTGACCAGGCGCGTGGGGGCGCGTGTGAACAGTGATTTTGGTGGGACCACCACCATTCTTTAGGTTTCGGCGATCCGGATCGAATGGCGGTGGTTTCGGGTCGATCGGAGATCATTAAGTTGGTCAAAATGAGAGTTATTGCCTTGGAAAGCGCGTTCGGGCGGCTTTTCCGGGCCGGTTTCGGTCTAGGGTTTCATGGTTAAATGTTTGGGGTTTGTATGGACCCTTACATATACTTTGGGTATGACAGGGATTGTATAATTGTACCAGATCGAGGGTATACGCTCGGCTTTCAGCAGGATTGTACTGTGAGTGGGCCATTTTCTTAAACCCTTGTGTGCATAAATGTTTTCTGGTTTTATTATACTTATTCACATGCTAAAAACAATAATGGTTTTGATGATATGGAAAATATGGTTATGGCACGTTTCACGGTATTTGGGCTTGAGACCCGTTTGATAAAACTTAATGATTGGTTCGGATTTTATCTAGGTATATATATGCTTTGCATGTGGATATCAATAAAATGTATTTGGTACTGCACTGTATAGATCCTTCCATATTATATTGTCTCCTCCGGATGAGGTACCCCGGAGAGGTCACGGACGTCTAGTACGTCCAGCGTCTATGACGCTAAGCATCAGGGATGCTGTACCCGAACGGGGTTCGGGGATTGAACTCGGAAATTGAGACCCGAGTGGTACGCGTAGCCTTGTGATTGTGACCTTATTGACGTCAGGGACGTCAGACATCAGGGATGTCGGGATTGGAGTGTATAGTGCAGCAACTAAAATTATACTTATGGTTTTATATTATGCCTTATGGTTCATACTATATGATTGATGGTTTTAAATACGGATGCATGCATGTTTGGAAAACGGAGGGGTAAATTATATGTTTTACTTATCGAATGATTTTATAAACTTGAGTTTCGGTCCACTCACCCTTAATGTTTTTGGTAACCCCTCCAGGTCGTGATACTGAGGTAGAGGAGGAACCTGAGGCTGAGGCATAGATCTACTTCTGCGTACCTGAACCCCTGTTGGGTGGTTTACCCGCAGGTTTACTTTAGAGTCGTGCTCGCATCTTGTAATTTTGGATTTCATCCCTTGTCTGACATCTGTTTAATTCAGATTTGATGTATAACTTTAATTTGGTTATTTATGCATTTGATGTTTTGAGGTTAAAATTGGTATGAATTATTGGGTGTCAGACGGGAGCAGGGCACGTCCCCTGTTGGTCCCTGTGGGATCGGGGCGGGTCCTGTCAACGAGTCCCCTAAAGCTCGGGGACAGGACTGGCACTTTTTCACTAATATAGCGAGCAGCACAAGTGAAAAATTACGTGGAGGACTGGTCTGTGGCCTACAGACGGATACTAGATACCAGCGAGTCCTAAATGGGTTCTAACATCTCTATCTCATTAATGTCCCGAGGAATAATATACAAATGAAACATGTGACTCGATTACGTACATACTATGCATAACTATCGCATCATAGCATAACCAATATATCTAAATAAGCATCATAAATCCAGCATCTCAATCATAACTCTCAAGTAGTTCATATGGTAACTCATGCATACTCGATAAATATCATAAAATGTGCGAGTAAATAGTATTATAAAATAAGTTTAGGGAAAAGGGTTCACTCACACACTAGTCAGGGAGTCGAAATCACCTGAAATACCAAGCTAGCATAAGCTCTTAGTCCATTTAATCCTAGGCAACCATCCACGAAGATTATAATTAACTTACGAACCATCAATAGCATCAAACCCATCTAGGGTAGCCCAAATTGGGCATAGAATCACTTAATAAGGATTTAAATACGTTCTAAAATGTCCAAAACCCTAGAAAATAGCGCTCACACATTGCCGAGGACTAAAAAACAACGCATAACGCTGTCTGGAGCCGAAAAACAACTCCACTCGCCATTTAGGGATTGGAAAATCACCCAACGTGCCGCTACGGGTTGTAAAACAGTTGTAATGACCCGTCCCATATTTTTGGGCTTAATTAAGATTAAATAAGGATTAGCCTCGCTAATCGGGGATTAGTCAAGAATTATCGGACATTTAGGGCAAAATTATAATTTTACCCTTGAACGAGGGTAAAAATTTGACTTTTAACCCGGGAGGTCCGATGACCGTTACGTAGATCGAGTCGATACGAGTCCGTAGACAGGCGGCACATCGAAATCGGACATTTGATAGGAAAGTTGCGGGTCACGGAAGTTTCGAAGTACTATTGCACGTTTTACGAAACAGGTGGACTTTCGTCCTGAGTGGGCCCCAAATATTTTGTGTAGGCCATGAAACCCACGCATGCATATCCATCCCCTTTCTTTCATTCGATCATTCCAAAACCCGAAACCCATGAAACCCATACCACATTCCTCCCTAACTCTATGATGATTGAGTGAGCCTGAGAGGATGAGAGACCAAGAGATGGCCAGGGACGGCAGGACCACCGTGGATGGCGGAGGAAGCAACGGGGGAGGTAAACCCGTAACCCCTCTTGAATTCAAATTCAAATTTTTGTGTTTTGGACGTTTGGGGTTGTTCTTGATGATTTGACGAAGTTTGTGGGGTTTGTACGAGAACGTGGATATCAAAAACAGGGGAGGTGGACGGTGGAACTGCCTAGACAGAGGCTGGAAAAACTGCACCGTGAAGTTTGATTCGAACAGGTAAATTATAGACTTGTTTTTATGATTTTGAAGCCATAGATCGAATTCTTAGAACTCGACGATCACACCTTAACCAACAGCATCAAAATCGGTGGCTGAATTTGGGAGAAAAACTCGGGTCGGGTCGCGGGTCTGCACGACCCGCTATAGTACAGATGGGTCGACCCAGACAGAGGACATGGGTGAGATGACGTCATCAGATGGCGTCATCATGTCAGGTCTGACATGTCAGATTGATAGGTGTCAGGGATGACGTCACTGCTGATGTTAGCGATGACGTCAACCGTTGACTTTTCACTGTTCATACTAACGTCAGCTTTGATTTTACTGACGTCAGCGTTGACTTTTTGTCAACATTGGTTAGACCTTTGACCCTCGCGTAGGGGCATGTGGACACGTGTTTCGAGGTTAAACCAAGACCATTTTAAAGGTTTCGGCGATATGAATCCAATTGTGGTGGTTTCGAGTCGATATCCAACAACATCGAAATCGGTGGCCGGATTTGGGAGAAAAACTCGAGTCTGGTCGTGGGTCCGCGCGACCCGCTATAGTATAGATGGGTCGACCCGGACAGAGGATAGGGGTGAGATGACGTTATCAGATGGCATCATCATGTCAAGTCTGACATGTCAGATTGATAGGTGTCAGGGATGACGTCACTGCTGATGTCAGCGATGACGTCAGCGTTGACTTTTCACTGTTCATACTAACGTCAGCGTTGACTTTTTGTCAACATTGATCAGACCTTTGACCCGTGCGTAGGGGCACGTGGACACGTGTTTCGAGGTTAAACCAGGACCATTTTAAAGGTTTCGACGATACGAATCCAATGGTGGTGATTTCGAGTCGATAGGAGATCGTTAGGTTGGTTAAAACGAGGTTTTTAGCCTCAAGAAGCGTGTCCGGAACACGTTGACTTTTCCGGGAAAGTTGGGGGTTCTTGATATGGACTTGTATAGGTTAGTAGTAACCTTTGGGTATGATTTGGACAGGTTTGGATGACCCAGAGAAGTCAGATTAGCCCAGAGAGGCTTATGGCCCGCGTATCGAGGCGCAACATGGACGGTCTGTGAGTGGACTTTGTTTTATGAATTGATGCATGCATAAATGTTTTATATGTGTTTCTGAACATGATTTGAGATGCCATGAGTGCATGTGATTTTAATATGTATTGTTTGGCCTTTTCGGAGGAAAATATGTTATTGCACGTATTTCGAGATTTCTTATTTTATGTGATACCTTGGGCTTAGGATGGATTTTATACGTGTTTATGATATCGAATGATTTATTTGATAAAAGGATTTTGAATTTGAAAGTATGATCTCGGGCTTGAGACCCATTTGGTTTATGATATCGGGTTTGAGGCCCAGTTGATTTATGATAACGGGTTTGAAGCCTAGTCGATTTATGATATCGGGCTTGAGGCCTTGTTGATTTATGATATCGGGTTTGAAGCCCAGTTGATTTGTGTTATCGGGATTGAGGCCCAGTTGATTTGTGGTATCGGGCTTGAGGCCCAGTTGATTTGTTGTATCGGGCTTGAGACCTAGTTGATTTATGATATCAGGCTTGAGGCCCAATTGATTTATGGTATTGGGCTTGAGGCCCAGTTGATTTGTGGTATCGGGATTGAGTCCCAGTTATGGTTTATGAAATGAGATTTTGGGTTTGAGGCCCTATTGAGATGTGGATTTGGGTTGAGGCCTAAGAGATTGAGCATTAAAAAGGATTCGAAGAATCCTAGATTTTGATTCGGATATGAGACCCAGTTGAACTATGATTTGAAAGAAATGAATGTTTTCACACTTATATGTATATACCCTCCCGTGTGAGTAGTCTCCTCTAGACGTTGATGATCCTAAAGTGTCACGATCCATTGCCTGAGATGAGTGACTCCGAGGGGGAGCACATGCCCAGGAGTGAGAGATATGATATAGTCTTAGACATGGTCCAGAGACAGGTCCTCCTAGACTTCGTAGATCCTGGGTGTAGACTCGGAGATGAGACCTGAGTAGTACGCGTACTGTAGATATATCGTGACAGGTTATTGATTGGGTATATAAGATGTCAAGGATGGGTTATATCTATATGTATGTATATGATGTTTCACCGAGACTGGTTTGGGGCTGAGCCCCCTTCTTCTATGATTGAAATTGAGACTCCGTACTTGTTTTCTTTGAATTGATTTTGGGCTGAGACCCTACAAAGTTAATGGCTTCGTTTGAGAAACAGTTTTCACCGTGTTTGATTGAAAAGCATTATGTCTTGCTTTCGGAAAGTATTTGAAATAAAGTGGTTTTATGATGCATGCATACTTTTACGTGAAGGGTATAAATGTCTTATTGTGAAATGTGTTTTTATTAAATCATTTATTTTTTCCACTCACAACTTTTATGGTTTTAATACCCTTCAGGTTTATCGCGGATGCGGGTTGTAGCAAAGATAGAGACATCACATGCCACCACCGATCCAAGGAATGAGATTGGTTAGTGAACTGGCTGGATTATCTCTGGAGTTGGTCAGGTGACCAAGATGACTTCGAGAGGACGTTTAGTATAGTGAAGTTTGGCTAGGATAAATGATTGGAACGTAGTCGGTAATGTATGATTGGTACGTGGTTGGACGTTGCCAGAGTGCAGTCCTTGAGCAAACCGAGTAGTTCCTTGATGATTGAGATGATGTGGTTGCACCTATGAGTAGTGCATGTTAGACGATGAGGTAGTCCCAGTCTAACTGATATGGTAGGACCCTCAGATAGAGTCCTAGATGAACATGAGATAGTAATCAAATTGGATCCAATTGAGAAAATTTGACGAGGATTATGATCGGATGTGTTCCGACGTATTGAGATGTTTACTAGACGTCGAATACTGTGTGCTCGAGCAGAGTGGACTGAGAGCGTTCAGTGATTATGTGAGCCGACAGCTCAAGGCCATGTGGGCTAGAAAAACCCTAGTGTTTTATCTGTGTGATTACCTCTGCTGAGGCAAGTATTGGATGAGGTTCAGATACACCTAGGATGGGTGAGAGGTCGAATGTGTTTCAACAAGATACGTGAGACGACAATTGGACTCGAGATGAGTCAAAACTTCAGCGTAGGCCGCTGAGTGACATGCGATACGATTGGGGACTCGAGAGCGAGTCGAGATCGAAGTAGCGTAACGAAAGCGCAGTGGAGTCGGGAGTTGCTGGCTGGTCACGATAGTCATCGATGGGATTGACTTCCGTACGAAGTCAATCTGGCCTATTGTGGTAATGGAATGAATGGGTATCCGACAGACTCAGATTGGCATGCAATGATGGGACTCTAGTGAGAGTCAACCTGAGTATGGGAAATGAGGAAGTAACTGATATGAGTACCAAGGCCAATAAATGCAGCAAATTTGAGTATGCCCTGCGAGGTGAGATTTGTACCATTATGCGGCAGAATCTAGTGGATGTTGTCTGATCGGATACTGAGTAGGATGTCAGCTTCGATTGAGAAGGGTTGTCAGGCTGAAAAGACGACTTAATGTCAGCTTAGTATAGTAGACTTGTCAGAGTGAGTGACAGATGAGGTCGACGAGTGTCGGTATCTCGAGTGAGACTTACAAGTCGACGTGTGGTGTCTCGAGAGTTGAGTTGGAGCTTTGGGAGCTCAAGTGATAGGGAGTACCGACGGTTACTGTAGTTGTGTCAGACATGTTTATTGACACGAGAGTGCTCCGAGTTGGAGGCAGGATTGGATTTCTACAGTTTAGTTGTGGATTTGGGTTAGTTTAAATTTCAAGGACGAAATTCTTTAAGGAGGGAAGTTTGTAACAACCCGTCCCATATTTTTGGGGTTAATTAAGATTAAATGAGGATTAGCCTCGCTAATTGGGGATTAGTCGAGGATTATCGGACGTTCAGGGAAAAATTACGATTTTACCCTTGAATGAGGGTAAAAAGTTAACTTTTGACTCGGGAGGTCCGATGCCCGTGAATCAATGACCGTTACGTAGATCCATTCGATACGAGTCTATAGATAAGCGGCACGTCCAAATTGGACATTTTACAAGAAAGTTATAGGTCACGGAAGTTCCGAAGTACTATTGCACATTTTACGAAACAGGTGGACTTTCGTCCTGAGTGAGCCCCAGATAGTTTGCGCAGGCCAAGGGATGAGTGACAAGTGTCGCTCATCCATTACCCACCATAGTACAAACATGCATATCCATCCCCTTTCTTTCATTCAATCATCCCAAAACCCGAAACCCATGAAATCCAGACCACATTCCTCCTTAACCCTGTGATGATTGAGTGAGCCTGAGAGGATGAAAGACCAGGAGACGGCCAGGGATGGCGGATGAAGCAACAGGGGAGGTAAACACATAACCCCTCTTGAATTCAAATTCGAATTTTTGTGGTTTGAACGTTTGGGGCTATTTCTAACGATTTGATGTTGTTTATGGGGTTTGTACGAGTACGTGGATATCAAAAACAGAGGCGGTTGATGGTGGAACTGCCTGGACAGAGGCTGGAAAAACTGGGCCTTGAAGTTCGATTCGAACAGGTAAATTATAAACTTGTTTTTATGATTTTGAAGCCATATATTGGATCCTTAGGACTGGACGATCACACTGGAACCAACAATATCGAAATCGGTGGCCAGAGTTGGGAGTAAAACCCAGGTCGGGTCACAGGTCTGCGCGACCCGCTATAGTACAGATGGGTCGACCCAGACAAAGGACAGGGGTGAGATGACGACATTGATGATGTCATCAAATGGCGTCATCATGGCAGGTCTGACATGTCAGATTGACAGGTGTCAGGTGTCAGGACCCACCCCAGTTTCACCCGAAAACCGAGGTAAATCCTGCTCCCGTCTGACACCCCGACACAAAAGCTACAATTCCAGCACGAAAAGGCACTAAAACACACTGTCAGACGCAGGAGAAACTATAACACATGCCGAAGGCAAGTTTTACAGAGCATAGTTCTACATACAAAAGAAGGAAAAACCGATACACAGAGTACACGTACTACGGAAAAGTTTAAACCACTCCGGGATCCCTCTCGTGACTTCTATGCCGCAGACGCTGCCTCGACGCCGAAACCCCGCTCTAGCTCCATGACCTGGAGGGGAATTTAAAACAGAAAATGTGAGTGGACCAGAATAAAAGAAAAGTTTTCAAAACCATTTATAAGAAAACCGGGTTTGGCCCTCCGTTTTGAAACCACATGCATAACTCAGTTATTAAAACAGTTATAGTTCACATAAACCTCATCATAAAAACAGAAACACTATAAAACACAGTTACAGAAATCATATGTAACGACCCGTCCCGAATTCCAGGATTAGTTTAGTCACTAATCTTGATTAGTGAGGTTGAACGGTGGTTAGTAGGGCGAAATCGGACAAATTGTGCAAAATGACCGTTTTGCCCCTGATCGTGGGCAAAATGTTGACTTTTTGATCGGGCGGTCAAATGGACTTTGACCGATGACCGTGACGTAGTTCGGGACGTCACGAGTTCATAGACAGGTGGCAAGTTCGATTCCGACATTCGTAGAGAAAGTTATGGTGTTCAGAAGTTGAGGGGCATTTTGGTAATTTGGTTTATTAGGGGCCAAATGTTGACTTTTGATCGGGAGGTCCGATGGGCGAGGGCCAAGGACCGTTACGTAGGTATCGTCGATACGAATCCAACGACAGGCGGCATGCCGAAATCGGAGATCCGACGACAACGTTATGGTCAAGGAAACGAACTAACGAACCGAGGCTCGGATTAAAATAATAATATAATAATGAATAGTGACCATTGACCCTACACACCTGGATGAGTGACAAGTGTCACTCATCCCTTGAAATCAGAATCCATGTTTTTGGGGGAGACCTCATGATGATGTTTAATTAGTTTTTAATTAATTAATTAATCTTTTAATTTCCATTAATCTCCATATTTTCCTTAACCGTGTACAACCAAATCCAATACTCTCCCAACCAATTCCTCTTCCATTGCTGAACCTGAGAGTGTGAATTTGTGAGCAATTTGAGAGTGAATTCAACTGTGTAAACACGAGAGATTGAAAGTGAGGAGGAACTGAGAATTCGAAAGATTAAGTTTTGGGAGGGAAAATCAAATTGGACGATTTGAGCTGCGATGATCGAATTGGAGCTTGGAAACATCTTACTGAGGTTGTGACGAGTCGATCCACGTCAAAAACGAAAGGAATTGGTGCCGTTTTGGCTCTGATCGAGCTTGGTGACAGAGGAAGAAATCGAGGATGAGTCGTGGAGTTTGGAGCTGCGATTGACTCAATTGTTGTGGGGAAATGACTCCTCATGATCCCACGATGCTTCCGGGTTCATCAATTGAAGGAAACCGATCGAGATCGATGGAACTCCATTGTTGAACAGTGACGGTGCTCGAGCTTGAGTCGTGACGATTGAGCACAGGTTTTATGCAATTGATGTGGGGGAATTGTTCCTCATGGTCCATTGATGCTTCTGGAATCATCAATTGGATGAAACCTGCAGCAATTGAGGGAATTCCATGAACGCACAGTAACCTGGGTGTTCTTCGTGTTCATCGTGGAATCGATGGAATTTGGGTATTGTGTAATTGATGTTACAGACTTATAATTGGACTTAAAACGAAGCTAATGGAATGATCAATTGAAGGAATTAGGATCGAATTGACAGGATTGGAACCGGGTAGTGTCGCGGGTGAATTGGACCCGTTTACCAGACAAACGGGTTGGGCTGGTGACACTGTAGCAGGCGCGTGGGTTTCACGCGCAGCCACTCACGGCGGCGCGTGGCGGCGCGTGGGCACGAATCTCGAGGTGAGGCCAACATGACTTCTGCCCTATTTAATGTAACGGACATTTTGGAATTGGTTTCGTGTCGATCGGACACCGTCTCGATATTGTTCGGGATATCCGAAGGTTTTAAATTAAGTTTAAAAATAAGTAAAAATTTGGGAAAATTACGGGACTTTGATAGGATGTTAATAATGAGGTTAGTAACCCTCTAATGTGATTTGGACAGGATTGGGAGTCCCGGTGATAGTGGTGTGGCCCGGGAGGGCCGGTGGCACGCGTATCGAGGCACACAGTTAAAACGGTCTGTGAGTGGACTTTGGTTTTATAAATTCTATGCATGCTTAAATGTTTTATATGGATTATGGTTGTGATTGTGTGATGTTGATTTGGTTGTTAGTAAATTGTACGGTTTCACGTATTTCGAGGTGATTTACGTGCTTGCACGTAAATCGAGGTTTTCCGGTTTTACATGGATTTTCCATATTTATGACTTGGATATAATGTGATGAAATGGTTTTGAAATTGGAAATATGAACTCGGGCTTGAGGCCCAATTATGTTGGAAATTTCGGACTTGGAGTCCATTTGAATATCGGGCCGGGGGCCCAGTTGGTTAATGAAATCGGGTCAGGGGCCCAGTTGGTATGAAATCGGGCTGAGACCCATTTGAGTTATGTTATCGGGCCAGGGGCCCAGTTGATTTACGAATTCGGGCCGTGGGCCCAGTTGGTTTATAAGTCGGGCTGCGGGCCCAGTTGGTTTACAAATCGGGCCGTGGGCCCAGTGGTTCATGAAATCGGGCATGAGGCCCAATTGGATTATAATGGTGATTTCGGGTCAGGGACCCTATATTTAATAATTGTGATTTTGGGTCAGGGACCCTAAATGGAACTGTGTGGTTTTATGGAAATTTCGTGCAGGGCCCAATGGTAATAATGTGATAAAAGGATTTAATAAAACTGTTTTCCATATACCATCTGGACACAAGGATATATGATGGTCTCCTCCAGATGTCTGGGACACTGGGGAAGTCACGGTGCATTGCCTGCGAGGGGTCATTATACGGAGCAGCCGGACCGTATGATGACTCAGGAGCAGGATTGCTATGATTGACGTCAGGGACGTCAGACATCGGGGATGTCAGATATATGGACCCGGAGAGACCCCGGGCAGCACGCGTAGCTTATGAAACCGTGAGATATGACGTCAGAGACGTCTAGCGTCTGGGACGCTAAGCATCTGGGATGCTGGTGATGGTAATGGTAAAATATGGTTTAATGAATAAAATGGCTTATTGGTTGGATATGTGTTATGTGGTAAAAATGGATTATTGGTTATGAAATGGTATGTCGGGTCAGGGACCCTAAATGGTTTTGGATTTATGGATTGATGTTCATTTATGGTCATGGGTGGTGACCCACATGGTTTTAATATGTATGGTGGTGGTATTCCACAGTTTTGGGCTGAGTTCCCACACTTGGTTTTTGGTTAACGGTTTTTGGGCTAAGGCCCTAATGGCTCGGTTGAGCAAACGTTTTGGTTACTGGTTTTTGTGGCATGCATACGTTTTTATTGGAGGGCATAAATGTCTTATAAATGTATTTGGGTAAACTTATTGGTTTTTGTCCACTCACAGCTTTTGGTTTTAATGTCCTTCAGGTTGATTACGGATGCGATTGCAGCAGGGACTGGGACATTGCACACCTCCTCCATCGATCCTTGCGCACTCTGGATGCCCCGTTGGGCAGTGGCTCTTGGTTATCCCTTGTCTGACACCCCTTGTTGGACGGGAGCAGGGCACATTCCACGGTAATCCCGGGGGGATTGGGATGGGTCCTGTCATCATAGCATAAGCATCATAAAACCGTATCATAAACCGTGAATATCAAATCATCATTTTCCGATCAAACCTGTTGGACCTATCCGAGTATTTAAACTCCCAAATCTTTAAACTCAATCCAGGCCTCAATAATATCCGAGTCTTTAAACTCAATCCGGGTCTTTAAACCCAATCCGGGCCCGTCCCCCGTCAATTAATATCCGGGTCTTTAAACCCAATAACCAGATCCAGCAAATCCAATCAAAACCAATTGAAACCCATTTCGAAATCCATATCCAAACCCGAATCCGAAATCACTGGTCTGATGCCCTTCCGGCATCCAGAACCGTCATTTCGAACCCAAATCCGAAAATTCACTTTTCAACCTTAAAACCAAATTCCGTTTCTCGAAATCCAATTTTAAAACCGAAAACCCTTGCTCATCGAAATCATGTTTCAAAATACCTTTACAATCATTAAAACCATTTATCATTTGAAAATCCCGAAACCATAACATTATGTTCAGAATCAACATTCCTCGTAAAACGTGCCAAATACGTTATTTCTCGGAAACCGTGCAATTATGTAAAACTAACATAACATGTTTAACAATCATGAAAAACACATATAAAACCATAAAACAATTATAGAAAATAGTTATGCATGCTCGAGTTTAAAGAAAGGATCCACTCACAGTACCGAGCACTCAATTGCGCCTCGAACGTCCCGTACGTTCCTCAGCTTCCTCTGGAAGTCCCGATCAGGTAAACAACCGCCAAAGTACGTTACTAACACGTCTACTAAGACTTTCCTAATTTTCCGCAAAAATCCCCGGGTCCTAATCATAACGAACCGAAACCCTAAACCTTCACCCTTGCGGAACTACATCGAATCGACGTCCGAACAACCCGAAACCAATTCCATTAGAATCGTCACAACACCTAGACCAAAAACCAAGTTGACCGTTTTCCCAACCACCTCCGCACGGGGCTCCACGCGCCGCCCAAAGTGGTTGCGCGTGGCCCTCACGCGCCAGCTACAGTGCATCGTCTACCTCAAGTCGACCCGGTTCGAACCAGTCACTGTAGCTCGAACCGGCGAGACTGGTTCTCCGCCGTGCCTGCACCAAAACTACTCCTCTCTTCACCAACTGCTTCGTCCCATCCTAAGCTATCCATTCCCCTTACTCAGACAACTCGACTCAGGCTACAACTCGTCGACTCAAGCTCGAACAGAAACCCGAACTGTCCCCTGTTTCCCTTCCCGGCCACCCAGGTCTTCCCCCGTCACTGTAACTAGCTTAAACCAATCCTAGGACCTCACTGAGTCTCACCCAACTCACCAGAACCGTTGACTCAACCCCAGACTTCACGACTTTCAATTTGAAAATCGACGGCAAAACAGAGCATCGAAAGGGAAACAAGAAATTACCTGCCCTCCGGTCGCCGTCGTGAGCTCCACCGTGGCAACACAACTCCTCCAGTCCACCTCCAGCCTCTGGACACCTCCACCAGCTTCGATTGATCGAACACGGTCGCACCACCATTCACAACTCCTCTCTGTTCTCTGTTTTCCCCCTGGTTTCCCGTGGCTCACTTCTCACCCACACACAGCCACCGCACCTCCAAACCTCCTCTCTGTCTCCTTCTTGGTCTCTGGTCACTCCTCACACACTCACAAACTCACACCCTCACCAAGCTTGATCGATTCCTCCCCAAATTCCCAGTCTCTGTTTTCTCTCTGGGTCGAAGAACAAACACGAACACACGGGCACCCCCAATTATTTGGATCGTGCACACGCCTAGAAGCCACTAGGCCCTTGCCACGCGTCACAATCCTCCCCTTCTCTCTCACAACTGTCTCAATCTCAGCCCTCCATTTTTCCCTCTCTGTTGTACAAATCCCAGAGCACAAAGACCAAACTGCCCTTCCTTTTAAACCAAAATTACAATTTTACCTTTACCGTTTTAGACTCGTATCTCACACATCGTAACTCCGATAAACTCGTGTCGCCTATCATCGAACTCAGGACGACGAGATCTATCTAACGATCCTAGGTCAAAAAGTCAAAACCCGATCGTACGAAAAGTCAACTTTTTCCCCTACTTTACCCAAATTACGGTTATGCCCTCAACCTTCCGAACATCATAACTTCCTCCTCGAATGTCGGAACCGGGCGTGCCACCTGCCTACGGATTCGTGACGTCCTAAACTACGTCCTGATCATCGGTCAAAACCCAATTGACCTCAAGAACTAAAAGTCAACTTTTTGCCCAAACCGGGGGCAAAATCGTCATTCTAGGCTAACGACCTTATCGGGACCAACTAACCCCCGATTAAGCTCACTAATCCTTTACTAATCACCGTCTTAACCTTAATTTCTGGGACGGGTCGTTACAACCTACCCACCTAAAAAGAATTTTGTCCCCGAAATTCCACAGCTAGTTCCCGACACTTAGGGTCTCTTGCCTGGTAACAACAACCATTCCTGGGTTCCCTGTCTATCATCTCCACCTTGGGTATTTCACACCACCCCAACTACTAGTTCACCACGTCTAACCCTCTCTCCGTACCACTAAAACTTTATGGTGTACGCAAGGGAAACCCTATGAACAGAAAACAAAGGTATTTGCAAATACCTCATATGGAGTACCCAACAGAATCCATAGAGTACATCCTCACGTACTACCACTGACATTTCTCCGGAACCCTTCTCAACTCCTACCTCAGACAATCTAGGCCAAACAGGAAAACCTATCTAGTAGCTCACTCCCTCGGCTGCTACTTCGACCACTTGTCGGATAAATCTACAAAGTCCTAAAGGCAAACTCTAGATTGTGGGTTCTCTCCTTCAATAACCTCATATCGATCAGTTATAGTCACTCCTCTCCTATTCCTTCCGTCCTCCTTCAACGGAACTCACAGTAACACTCCAGGTCACCTAAGGTAACTCCTAGACTCTACCCTGGGATCCAACAACAAAGTAGGTATGACACAACCAAAGAATAGTAAAAGTACCTGTCCCCACACCTGGTGCTGACTGAACCTCCTGCTGAGTCATCGAAAACACTCGGGCCTGAGATCCCGACGCTCTACCACGTCCCCTCGAACTACTAGTGGCACCACCACTTCCTCTAGTGCCCGCTGTCCCTGACGCTGTACTCTGTCCAGGCTCCACCGATCCTTGACCTACACCACCTTCCTGTGGTAACAGTGGACACTCACATCGAAAGTAACCTCGCTCCCCACAATAGAAACAAGCATCCCGACCAGGTCCACCACTCGATCTCCCCGTCGATGCAACAGACGTTGCACTAACTTGTGGAGTCGGCTGTGCTCGGTAACCACGAAATCCCGAACTCTGGAAACCACCAGGTCTACCGAAACGATCATCGCCCGACGACGATGCTCCACTGATGCTACCTCTCTTTGGTGTCCTCTGACTCAAAACACCAGAAAAAGATGGTTCCCGGCGTCGCACCGGTAAACTCGCCTCAACCCTCACCGCAGCGTCCGACAACTCTCGGAGGGTAGTAAACGATCCAGCCGTCACTATGGCTCGAATCTCACTTCGCAGGCAAAACTCAAACCTACGACACTTCTCGGCTTCAGTAGCCACAAACGTAGGAGCAAACCGAGACAACATCTGAAACTTCTGCTCTTACTCAGCCACACTCAGATTCCCTTGTTGAAGCTGCAGAAACTCAGCCTCCTTGGCATCTCGGAAAGAACGAGGGTAATACTGATCTAAGAACCTCTCTCGAAACGTCTCCCAGGTCAAAGTGTGGGCGTCCCAGCCAGACAACTCAAGGGTATACCACCACTCGTATGCCGCACCGTCCAGTAAGAATGTAGCCAGTAACACTCGCTCCTCCGGTGGGCAATGCATCACTGCAAAGATCCGCTCAAGTCTCGTAATCCACCTCTGGGCTTCCTCAGGATCTGCCCCACCACCAAAAGTAGTAGCCCCGAGCCGCTGGGCTCACTCAATCGCAGCACTCTCTGTCTCTCTTGCTGCTTCGTCTTCAGGTCGTGGAGAGGGTCTACGTCTCAGAGGCATCGTCAACTGCAAGCTGAAAGAGGCATAGAAACAGTAAAACAACCTAAACACAACCTCACAGACCGACAAACCCGACAAACTCGACAAACCTATGCTTTGATACCAATTGTCAGGACCCACCCCGGTTTCACCCCGAAAACCGAGGTAAATCCTGCTCCCGTCTGACACCCCGACACAAAAGCTACAATTCCCGCACGAAAAGGCACTAAAACACACAGTCAGACACATGAGAAACTATAACACATCCCGAAGGCAAGTTTTACAGAGCATAGTTCTACAAACAAAGAAGGAAAAACCGATACACAGAGTACACGTACTACGGAAAAGTTTAAACCACTCCGGGATCCCTCTCGTGACTTCTATGCCTCAGACGCTGCTTCGACGTCGAAACCCCGCTCTAGCTCCACGGCCTGGAGGGCAATTTAAAACAGAAAATGTGAGTGGACCAGAATAAAAGAAAAGTTTTCAAAACCATTTATAAGAAAACCGGGTTTGGCCCTCCATTTTGAAACCACATGCATAACCCAGTTATTAAAACAGTTATAGTTCACATAAACCTCATCATAAAAACAGAAACACTATAAAACACAGTTACATAAATCATAGCATAAGCATCATAAAACCGTATCATAAACCGTGAATATCAAATCATCATTTTCCGATCAAACCTGCTGGACCTATCTGAGTCTTTAAACTCCCGAGTCTTTAAACTCAATCCAGGCCTCAATAATATCCGAGTCTTTAAACTCCCGAGTCTTTAAACTCAATCCGGGTCTTTAAACCCAATCTGGGCCCGTCCCCCGTCAATCAATATCCGGGTCTTTAAACCCAATAACCAGATCCAGCAAATCCAATCAAAACCAATTGAAACCCATTTCGAAATCCATATCCAAACCCGAATTCGAAATCACTGGTCTGATGCACTTTCGGCATCCAGAACCGTCATTCCGAACCCAAATCCGGAAATCCACTTTTCAATCTTAAAACCAAATTCCGTTTCTCGAAATCCGATTTTAAAATCGAAAACCCTTGCTCATCAAAATCATGTTTCAAAATACCTTTACAATCATTAAAACCATTTATCATTTGAAAATCTCGAAACCATAACATTATGTTCAGAATCAACATTCCTCGTAAAACGTGCCAAATGCGTTATTTCTCGGAAACCGTGCAATTATGTAAAACTAACATAGCAAGTTCAACAATCATGAAAAACACATATAAAACCATAAAAAAATTATAGAAAACAGTTATGCATGCTCGAGTTAAAGGAAAGGGTCCACTCACAGTACCGAGCCCTCAATCGCGCCTCAAACGTCCCGTACGTTGTTCAGCTTCCTCGGGAAGTCCCGATCCTGTAAACAACCGCCAAAGTACGTTACTAACACGTCTACTAAGATTTTCCTAATTTTTCCGAAAAATCCCCGGGTCCTAATCGTAACGAACCGAAACCCTAAATCTTCAACCTCGCGGAACTACATCGAATCGACGTCCGAACAACCCGAAACCAATTCCATTAGACTCGTCACAACACCTAGACCAAAAACCAAGTTGACCGTTTTCCCAACCGCCGCCGCACGCGCCTCCACGCACTGCCAAAAGTGGATGCGCGTGGCCCTCTCGCGCCAGCTACAGTGCATCGTCTACCTCAAGTCGACCCGGTTCGAACCAGTCACTGTAGCTCGAACCGGCGAGACCGGTTCTCCGCCGTGCCTGCACCAAAACTACTTCTCTCTTCACCAACTGCTTCGTCCCATCCTAAGCTATCCCTTCCCCTTACTTAGACAACTCGACTCAGGCTACAACTCGTCGACTCAAGCTCAAACAGAAACCCGAACTGTCCCCTGTTTTCCTTCCCGGCCACCCCGGTCTTCCCCCGTCACGGTAACTAGCTTAAACCAATCCTAGGACCTCACTGAGTCTCACCCAACTCACCAGAACCGTCGACTCAACCCCAGACTTCACGACTTTCGATTTGAAAATCGACGGCAAAACAGAGCATCGAAAGGGAAACAAGAAATTACCTGCCCTCCAGTCGCCGTCGTGAGCTCCACCGTGGCAACACAACTCCTCCAGTCCACCTCCAGCCTCTGGACACCTCCACCAGCTTCGATTGATCGAACAAGGCCGCACCACCACTCACAACTCCTCTCTGTTCTCTGTTTTCCCCCTGGTTTCCCGTGGCTCACCTCTCACCCACACACAGCCACCGCACCTCCAAACCTCCTCTCTGTCTCCTTCTTGGTCTCTGGTCACTCCTCACACACTCACAAACTCACACCCTCACCAAGCTTGATCGATTCCTCCCCAAATTTCCAGTCTCTGTTTTCTCTCTGGGTCGAAGAACAAACACGAACACACGGGCACCCCCAATTATTTGGACCGTGCACACGCCTAGAAGCCACTAGGCCCTTGCCACGCGTCACAATCCTCCCCTTCTCTCTCATAACTGTCTCAATCTCAGCACTCCATTTGTCCCTCTTTGTTGCACAAATCCCAAAGCACAAAGACCAAGCTGCCCTTCCTTTTAAACCAAAATTATGATTTTACCCTTACCGTTTTAGACCCGTATCTCACACATCATAACTCCGATAAACTTGTGCCGCCTGTCATCGAACTCAGGACGACGAGATCTATCTAACGATCCTAGGTCAACAAGTCAAAACCCGATCGTATGAAAAGTCAACTTTTTCCCCTACTTTACCCAAATTACGGTTATGCCCTCAACCTTCCGAACATCATAACTTCCTCCTCGGATGTCGGAATCGGGCGTGCCACCTGCCTACGAATTCGTGACGTCCTAAAATACGTCCTGATCATTGGTCAAAACCCAATTGACCGCCCGAACTAAAAGTTAACTTTTTGCCCAAACTAGGGGCAAAATCGTCATTCTAGGCTAACGACCTTATCGGGACCAACTAACCCCCGATTAAGCTCACTAATCCTTTACTAATGACCGTCTTAACCTTAATTTCTGGGACGGGTCATTACATCAGGGATGACGTCACTGTTGACGTCCACGATGACATCAGCCGTTGACTTTTCACTATTCATACTGACGTCAGCATTGACCTTGCTGGCGTCATCATTGAATTTTTTGTCAACGTTGGCCGGACCTTTGACATGCGCGTGGGGGCATGTGGACATGTGTTTCGAGGTTAAACCAGGACCATATTAAAGGTTTTGACGATACGAATCCAATGGTGGTGGTTTCAAGTCGATTTAAGATCATTAGGTTGGTCAAATCGAGGTTTTTAGCCTCGGGAAGCTTGTCTGGGACACGTTGACTTTTTCGAGAACGTTGGGGGTTCTTGATATGGACTTGTATAGGTTAGTAGTAACCTTTGGGTATGATTTGGACAGGTTCGGATGACCCGGAGAGGTCAGATTAGCCTGGAGAGGCTTATGGCACGCGTATCGAGGCGCAACATGGACGGTCTGTGAGTGGACTTTGTTTTATGAATTGATGCATGCATAAATTTTTTATATGTGTTTATGAACACGATTTGAGATGTCATGAGTGCATGTGATTTTAATATGGATTGTTTGGCCTTTTCGGAGGAAAATATGTTATTGCACATATTTTGAGATTTCCTGTTTTATGTGATACCTTGGGCTTAGGCTGGATTTTATACGTGCTTATGATATCGAATGATTTGATTGATAAAAGGATTTCAGATTTGAAAGTATGATCTCGGGCTTGAGACCCATTTGGTTTATGATATCGGGCTTGAGGCCCAGTTGATTTATGATAACGGGTTTGAAGCCTAGTCGATTTATGATATCGGGCTTGAGGCCTTGTTGATTTATGATATCGGGTTTGAAGCCCAGTTGATTTGTGTTATTGGGATTGAGGCCCAGTTGATTTGTGGTATCGGGCTTGAGGCCCAGTTGATTTGTGGTATCGGGCTTAAGGCCCAATTGATTTATGGTATAGGGCTTGAGGCCCAGTTGATTTATGGTATCGGGCTTGAGGCCCAGTTGATTTGTGGTATCGGGATTGAGTCCCAGTTATGGTTTATGAAATGAGATTTCGGGTTTGAGGTCCTATTGAGATGTGGATTTGGGCTGAGGCCTATGAGATTGAGAATTGAAAAGGATTCGAGGAATCCTGGATTTTGATTCGGGTATGAGACCCAGTTGAACTATGATTTAGAAGAAATGAATGTTTTCACACTTATATGTATATACCCTCCCGTGTGAGTAGTCTCCTCCAGACGTCGATGATCCTGGAGTGTCACGATCCATTGCTTGGGATGAGTGACTCTAAGGGGGAGCACATGCCCAGGAGTGAGAGATATGATATAGTCTCAGACAGGGTCTGGAGACAGGTCCTCCTAGACGTCGTAGATCCTGGGGGTAGACTCGGAGATGAGACCCGAGTAGTACGCGTACTGTATATATATCGTGACAGGTTGTTGATTGGGCATATGAGATGTCGAGGATGGGTTATATATACATGTATGTATATGATGTTTCACCGAGACTGGTTTGGGGCTGAGCCCCTGTCTTCTATGATTGAAATTGAGACTCCAAACTTGTTTTCTTTGAATTGATTTTGGGCTGAAACCCCACAGAGTTAATGGTTTCGTTTGAGAAGCATTTTTCACCGTGTTTGATTGAAAACATTATGTCTTGCTGTCGGAAAGTATTTGAAATAAAGTGGTTTTATGATGCATGCATACTTTTACGTGTAGGGTATAAATGTATTATTGTGAAATGTGTTTTTATTAAATCATTTATTTTGTCCACTCACAAATTTTATGGTTTTAATACCCTTCAGGTTGATCACGGATGTGGGCTGTAGCAGAGATCGAGACATCACATGCCACCACCGACCCTGGTGTACTCTGATGAACCCCGAGCCGGTGACGAGTTATTCCTAGTCTGACACGCGGTGTCAGACAGGAGCAGGCATATCCCACGATAATCCAGGGGAATTGGGACAGGTCCTGTCAATGGCCCTATGCATCGCTATGTGCCGATCTAGGCTCGGAAAAGTGGCTCATGCACCACCATGTGCTGGCAGGAGCCCACACGGGCTGGGCACGCTCCCCCACGAGCTGCACTATGACACACGTTTGGCTCACAGGCGCAGGAATATTACCTAGAATATTTGTGGTATATACCAAGAAATATTCTGATAGGTTGTCATTAGTTGACCTAAGACTAACGGTGTTGACTTTTGACCCACTGTCGCTGGAGCATCGCTGGAGATGGTGATCTAGCACCACCGTCCACGGTGACTAGAATTTGGGATTTTCACTAGAAAATTCCCAAATTCTAGAAAGGTCCTAATTCCTCGTTTCTAACCCAAAATTTACATGAAAGGTGTCTAAAATTATCTACCCAGGGCAAGGATCCCAAATAACTAGTTTTCGAACTCAAATTGTACCTAACAAGGTAAAAAATCGACAGGAAAGCTCGCGGTGGTTCTCTGTTTTCCAGGAGGCAGTGGTCCTCTAATTAGGGTCCAGACGTGCTCAAAACCTACAAGTAATATGAGGGATAGACGTGTCGTGAAGAGAGGAATTCAAAATTTTGATTCCCAAATGAAAAACTTATATGTGCCGCCGTGGAGAGTCCAGAACTCCAGCGGCCAGGCGACTTCCTGCCACTGTTGCGCCTCCTTGGAACTGACATGCAAACCCACCAAATAGTAGCCCTCAAGGAGACAAACTCAATAGTCGAGGTTAGAAGTTGAAAGGTTACATGATTCAAGTGTTAGCCGTCGTGAAGGGTCACAGTTCATATTTTCCGTTGACGCCTCCATCTTCGAATCGAACAATGAAAATGACATGCAACAACATCAACATTAAGCTCTCGAAAAATCTAAAGGATTAGTGTGGGCTTTAGTTTCAGAGATTACCTCAAATGCATATAAGCTTCTCAGGCCATTCTCGGATCCTAATCGGGTCTTCCTTCGTCGTTTGAGCCTCAGTAACCGTCGTGGCTCACGGTCTGGTTGATTGGGTTCATAGGGAGTATTCGAAGATGACGGGTTCAAGTTGGGGTTCATTTTCTTGCCTTTAATTAATGGTGGGTGAGTGCATCTCGATTATCTCAGGGAGAAAGAAGTCGAGTGTGTGGTGAGGATGAAGGAAGTTCCAAGATGATGTGTTTGATACAAGGGCCAGGATTCTCAGCTTATTTGAGTGTTGTTTGGGCCCAAAGATGACTCAAGTTACATGTGCTCAATGGACCTGGTTTCTATTTTGGGCCATAATGGGTCTGTGCTTACTAATTGTTTTGAGCTTACAAGACACACACACACACATACACAAATACTACACCTAGCAAGTAACCTGATAATGAAGTAGTCAAGGCCCAAGGGCACCTACGAGGGTAAAATAGTAATTTTACATTTTTTGATTCCTAAATTTCGATAAGGTATGTTTCATTGTCCCCAAGTATGATAGTATCCTTATAGTCTGATAGTGTCCTCATAGTTAGGTAGTATCCTCATAGTCCGTCAAGCAAACTGCGTTCTAAATTTTGAAATTTTCATCAACTAAGGATGTTTGGTGTCTCCCTAGTCTCATAGTGTCTCTATAGTCTGATAGTATCCCCATAATCTAATAGTGTCCTCATAGTCAAGTAGTATCCTCATGATCAAGTAATGTCCACATAGTCTGTTAAGCAAACTGCATTCTCAATTTCAAAATTTTCATCAACTAAGGATGTTTGTTATCTCCATAGGCTGATAATTTCCTCTCATCTAGGCGGTTTTAGTTGTTGTTTTTTTTTTTTTTTGAAATTGATGGGTTTATGTTCTCATTATGATACGACAATAAGTTGAATACAATTTATAAGCTCAAATGTACTTCTTTCCAGACCTCAACCATTTTCCATTAAAACAAATCATAATTGCGACCCACTTCATTCCTAAAATTTCATAAACTAACATTTATTACATTCAAGCTAAACTGCACTACAATGTTATAAGTAAAATGTATGATTATTGGGGCATTATAAGACTATAAGACTATAGGACACTATAAGACTACAAGACTATTTGGACAATATAGGACTAAAGAACTATTGGTGGACTATCAGAGTAGATCTAATCTCATATCAGACATGTAAATTCGAATATGGTTTCTATGGCCTTCAATCCAACATCATCTTCCAACCTCAAACATGCAAATTCATCTTCCTCGCTCCTTAATCGGTTATTTTCTTTAATTATTTTTAATGCCCAACACATAATTAAACAAATTCAACAAGCACAAAACACCCAAAATAATGATTAAGAATAAAAATTAGAGATATAGAAAGATGAATGATGACTGGTTTAAATTTGTGGTTTTGGTTGATGAAGAACTATAAAGATGAAAATATGAGAGCGATGAGAAGATGAGAGCGATGAGAAGATGAGGAGCGTGAGAATATGAGATCGATGAGGAGATTAGGAGCGTGGGAAGATGAGAGCAATAAGAAAATGATCGCTCTCCCAAATTTTGAAAATTATCATGCATATATAAAATGTGCAATTTTGTAAAGAGATTTTGAAGGTTTCTATTTTTAAATAAGTTTTTGCCATTTTTAAATAAGTTTTTGCCAAATCAGGGTCATTTGCACTTTATTGGTTTATTTCTTCTTATTTTTAATAATTTAAAAAATAATAAAAGATATGAATCGAAGTTGTTAGGGCTTGTGGTGTAGGAAAACAAAGAACATACAAAAGGTAGCATGCAACAGCAAACATTTTACTAAATTTCCGACTGGCTTTTATGATTATGTTTCTTACGGTGGTTATGGTCGTTGGCGCCCATCTTGGGTACAAATGAACACCCCTATCCAAGTCCAACACACCATCGCCGCCTTACCTCCTCTGCCTCCCCACTCCTCTTCTCTTCCCCAAAGCCCTTCTCTCTCTCTTTCTCTTTCACTTTCGCCTCCAATTTCAAACCCCAAACTCAAACTTCAAGTCCACCTCAACTTATCTACTCCTTCTCCCACCCAATCATCCGTCCCATCCCCAAAACCCCTTTTGACTTTAAACCCTCCCGATGACGCTCACCAGACCCTCCACTTCTTTTCCCATTTGCTCGACTTGCTTCGCCTCTCTGCTCGTCACGGCGACCACGAGCTCACCAGGGCCGTACACTCCGCCATTCTCAAGCTTCAAGAAGATACCCATCTGGGCAATGCTCTTATTTCAGCTTATCTCAAATTGGGTCTTGTTCCTGACGCTTTCAAGGTCTTTCAAAGCCTTTCAAGCCCCAATGTTGTATCTTTCACCACTTTGATTTCGGGGTTCTCCAAGGCGGGTCGAGAAGATGAAGCGATAGAGCTCTTCTTTCGGATGAGGTATTCAGGTATTGAGCCTAATGAGTTTAGCTTTGTTGCAATTTTAACTGCCTGCATTCGGATTTTGGAGCTAGATTTGGGTTTGCAAGTTCATGCCTTGGTGGTCAAAAAGAGGTACTTGGATTCTGTATTTGTTTCAAATGCGCTAATGGGTGTGTATGGTAAATGTTGTTGCTTGGATTATGTGCTTAAACTGTTTGATCAATTGCCTGAAAGAGACATTGCTTCTTGGAACACTGTTATGACAAGTTTAGTGAAAGAGTTTATGTACGAGGAAGCATTTGAATTGTTCCGTGAACTGTGGAAAAATGAGGGGTTTGGAGTTGACCGTATCACTATTTTGACGCTTTTGACTGCTTGTACTGATAGTAATTCTTTTAGAGAAGGCAAAGAAATTCATGCCCATGCCATCAAAATTGCTATGGATACCAATTTGAGTGTTAGTAATGCACTTATTAGGTTCTATGCCGTGTGTGGGACTGTAAATAGTGTGAAGGCTTTGTTTGAAAGGATGCCTGTGAAGGACGTTATTACATGGACCGAAATGATTACAGCCTACATGCAATTCGGGTTGATAGATTTGGCTATCGAGATGTTTGATAACATGCCAGAGAGGAGTAATATTTCTTATAATGCTTTGTTGGCTGGTTTTTGTCAAAATGGTGAAGGCTTGAAAGCATTGGATTTATTTACAAAAATGTTGGAAGAGGCTATGGAGATGACAGACTTCACCTTGACTAGTGTTGTCAATGCTTGTGGGTTGGTCATGGATTGTAAAACCAGTGAGCAAATTCACGGGTTCCTTATCAAGTTTGGTTTCGGGTCTAATCCTTGCATCGAAACTGCATTGCTTGATATGTGTACAAGGTGTGGTCGGATGGCAGATGCTGAAAAAATGCTTCATCGTTGGCCAGCCGAGCAGGACATGTCTGTAATTTTGACATCAATTATAGGTGGGTTTGCGAGAAATGGACAACTGGATGAGGCAATTTCCTTTTTCAACCTTAATCAGTCAGAAGGAAGAATGCTTATGGATGAAGTTTCGTCAACTTCACTACTCGGTCTTTGTGGAACAATAGGTTTTCATGAACTAGGGAAGCAAATCCACTGCAATACCTTGAAGTATGGTTTTCTAAGTGATTTAGGAGTAGGAAATGCGGCAGTTAGCATGTACACTAAGTGTTGGAACTTGGAAGATGGTGTTAAGTTGTTCAACATGATGCCAACTCATGACATAGTCTCATGGAATGTTTTGCTTGCTGGTTATCTTCTTCACAGACAAGGTGATGATGCCTTAGCTGTCTTGTCAAGGATGGAGAAGGCAGACATGAAACCTGACAAGATCACATTGATTCTGATCATTTCAGCATACAGACACACCAACTCCAATCTGGTTGATAAGTGTCGTACTTTGTTTCACTCCATGAAAGCTGTTTATGACATTGAACCCACCTCTGAGCACTTTGCCGCCTTCACTGGTGTTTTAGGATACTGGGGTCTATTGGATGAAGCAGAGGAAACAATCAGTAAGATGCCTTTTGAGCCAGAGGTTTCTGTTTGGCGAGCTTTGCTTGATAGCTGTAGAATCCGGATGAATACAACAGTTGGAAGAAGCGTTGTGAAACGCATACTTGCCATGGAGCCTAAGGATCCCTCTACCTACATACTCATATCAAATCTATACTCAGCATCCGGGAGATGGCATTGCTCCGAAATGGTTAGAGAGGATATGAGAAAGAAGGGTTTCCGGAAGCACCCTAGTCAAAGTTGGATCATTCATGACGACAAGATACATCCGTTCTATGCAAGAGATAGATCCCATCCCAGAACAAAAGACATATACAGTGGATTAGAAATACTCATCTTAGAATGCCTGAAAGTTGGTTATGCCCCAGACACGAGCTTTGTCCTTCATGAGGTAGAAGAGCATCAGAAGAGGGACTTCTTGTACTATCACAGTGCAAAGCTAGCAGCAACCTTTGGGCTTCTAACCAGCAAACCAGGAAAACCAATTCGGATTGTGAAGAACATACTTCTGTGCGGAGACTGTCATACATTCTTCAAATACATGTCCCTTGTCACCAGAAGAGCTATTTATGTACGGGATGCTTCGGGGTTTCATCAATTTTCTGGTGGTCAGTGTTCGTGCAAAGATTACTGGTGAGTTTGATTGCCTCATATGTTTCTCCTAATTTGAGTTTCAATAGTTTGTTTTTGGCGGTCATGATTAGGAGGAGGTTTTTTTTAGCACTGTAACATAGTTGTATTTAAAAATGAAATTTTGCAATAGAACTCAACTACAAGAGTTTGAGTAAATGAACTTATAGATACTGTTAAACAGCAGACAATAGATAATCCCTCCCTATCACAAATTCACAACCCGTTTCGTCTGTTCATGGAAAGATCGAATTCTTCCATTTCCATAAAATTTCGTTGACATCAACAAATGTGATTCAATAACCTCTTATCAGATATTGCAAAATTTGTAGCTAATGCAGAGCGTCAATTGTTCGACGAGTTGGTGTGCACACTAAGAGTCCAAACCAAACTCGCTCATGTTCAATCTGTTTTAACTCGAGCGAGAGGTTCGAAATTAAGCAAACTCAGCACAAACCCAATCAGATTTTAATTCCAGCGTTTTTTTTTGTTGGTCGAGTTGAATGCTTAACCTCCACAAGTTGGACACAACCCGACCCAGCTCGGTTTTATATTATTATTATTGAAACATGAGCATAATTTTAATACTTTGATCCGGGGCATTTCTAAAAATATTATTATTTTTTGGAACTCCGCAGCAAAAGTGCTAAGGAGAACATCATGAATCTGAAGAAGCTAATAAAGGATCCTTTGCAGGTTCCCTTCCACTCGGAATGAAATTTCCTTGTTCCAAAGCACAAAGCAAAAATGGGCTTTGGAATAATGGCATTGCAACATGGGTCTCTCATATAGACTGGGTTTCCCTCTTTGAGGTGATCCTATAAACAGCCATGAAGAATACCAAACAAGGTGTAAGGCTAGAAGCCATCTCTATTATGAATATGATTACAATGAGAAGTAATGCCTTCGGAGAGAGAAAATATCCTACTAGAGCCCGAGCCTACATATTATTTTCCTCTTTTTTTTTTCTTGTTCCTTGCCGCTTATTTTCTCTTCAGAAAGAAAAGCCCAAATTCTTAGAAAAATCGAAATGATCCAAATCACATGGAGATGAAAGGAGGTTACTAAAGATTTAACGTGATGAAGAGATGGGAGTGGAGAGATGCCGCAAAGGCAACGAAGAGGGATGCTTCAGATAATCCAGTTATTTTTTCTTCTTCTTCTTCTTCTCTCACTTTTTTCTTTCTTTCAATTTGGAGGCTCGTATGAGAAGGGTAAAGGAGCTTGCCGCATTAATTTTAGAATTGTTTTTAAATTTTAGGGATGTTTGAGTCTATTTAAGTACGTTTTTGGTTATATATATATATATTATGAAAAAAGTGACATTTATGAGATTAGGGGTTAATAAATTTGGCTATTTTTGATAAATTCTGTATATATTCATCTAAAAATAAATATGAAATAGTCTATCATGCTTCACATTTTTGTAACATGAAGGCATATAATGAGGTGCTTAGTTGCTCAAGTGGTTCTAACTTAGTAAGACTCTTGAATGCAAACCAGTGCTTCCAGGTTTTAACTCCCGATGATACAGTATTGTTTGATCCTGAAATGACCAACTCGATGAGACCTGCTGGGGGATCTAGGACCAGCCGTGTGGTGTCTTGGGCCTGCTGGTGACGTTGCTGCTCGGCAGGGTTGGAAGCACTGTTTAGAATGGAAGCACTGGGTTGGGCCCGCAAGTGGTTCTAACTTAGTAAGACTCTAGACTGCAAACCAGTGCTTCCAGGTTTTAACTAGTATGTGGTGTAAAATCACCCTCCCATTAGGTTGGAAAAATCTCCCCACATAGTGTGAAAAATCCCCCATCTCTTTAGAATGGAGTTAAGATAGAATATATTTGCACCTGAGACTTTACAAATTAGTGTTTAGAATATAAGATAGATTATATTTTATTATTTTGTGATTTATATTAAATAATATTTTTATATCTATATTTTTTCAATTTTGCAATTAATGTGCCATATTCTTTAACGTTATCACATAGACTCTTCGTTAACTATTCTTTTAAATTCTCAATTAAATGTTGATGTGAACAAAATGAGATTCATTATTTAAATAATAATAAATTTTTAAAATTAAAAAAAATAACAAAATAACAAACGAATTAAAATGGAATTGAGGGAGCATAGAGAGAGAGAGAGAGAGAGAGAGAGAGAGAGAGAGAGACAGAGAGAGAGGCAAATTGAAGGAGATAAGATTATATAGAAGTAATGTCATTCATGAGAATCGTTACTCTTAAGGGAACTTTTTAGATTTTTTTTTTAATGTATTGGAAGGTTTGAAATCATTTTCAAGGCAAGTTTTATGAAATTTTCTGGATTTATGAAATTTTCTGAATTTTTCAGAAAATGTATGAGGTTGTTTGAATATTTTGTCATTAAAATTGTCACTAAAAGTAAGAACACTTTTAGAGGCAATATATTTAGATGCAAAACATGGTAAAAACTCCTTTTAGGACATTGTTCATGTGAATTTGCATTGCCAAATGTATTTATACTTTTAGTGACGAAATACTCAAATAAATTCATACCCTTTCCAGAAAAATTCTAAAACTTTGTTACAATCCATAAATTCATAAGAAGACCGTAAAACTCCAAAAAAATTCAGAAAACTTTGGGAATTTTGGGAAAAATTCCTAATCACTAAGAGACACAATGCAAAAACATTGGATGGACTAATTCTAAAGTCTGATTCATCCAAATCACTTAGGATTAACTGTTGGGTTTTTGGTTGGGCTTTTCTTATTTTATTTTAATTAGTTTATAATTAGTCTATATACCTCTTTTACCAAGTCATTTGAGAAGAAAGGGAGAGAATAAGGGGGGCCATGAGGAAGAGGAAGATGTTAATAGTGGTGGTGGTTGTGTTTGGAAGAAGAAGAAGGGATAGTTACCAAGTCATTTGAGAAGAAAGGGAGAGAATAAGGGGGGCCATGAGGAAGAGGAAGATGTTAATAGTGGTGGTGGTTGTGTTTGGAAGAAGAAGAAGGGATAGTTAATATAGGGTTCATATTGCAAAGTTTTAAAGAGTTTATGATGGTAACAAGTAACATTTGAAAATATGGGTATAAAAACGTTACTTGGTGTAAACGATATAATAGTAAAGTGTAATTTTTCCTTCAGAATATTTAACTCACCGTAAAGTTCATGTATAAAATCTTTCTACCTGAGACTTTACAAATTAGTGTTTAGAGTTTTTTATTTTATTTTTGAAATTGTTAGGGATCTATGAGTAAATACAACCTTTTCTATTTTGATGTTAAGTGTGTATGAAAAAACATACCTCTCCTTAAATTAGAGTTACAATATAATATCTTTCGACGTGAGACTTTCCTTTTGAGATTATCAGGGACCTATGAGTAAAGAGGTTATTTTCTATTTTGATGTAAAAGTTACAATCAAAAGAATTGCCGCTAGTTTTTTATTTATCAAGATTACTGAAATTGCATTATTAAACTGAGAAATAATCAGTTACATATTTGGTGAGATAGACTCCAACCATTGGGGTGCTTCCTTGTAACACCCCGGACACTCGAGGAAGTAAAGGATGACCATTTTGCCCCTAAAGTCAAATAGTTGACTTTTTTTACTTAAAAGTCAAACCTAAAGTCAAATAGTTGACTTTTTTTACTTAAAAGTCAAAATGTTGATTTTTTTTTTTTTATCAGGGACCTCATTTAGGTAATTTGAGAAGACTGTTATGAAGGTCTCGACCTCCTAAGTACATAGATAGGCGACATGGCAAAAATGGAGTGGATGAGAACATTATGGGTTAAGGAGGTGTAATGGCATTTTGGTAATTTTTGTACCAAGGGCATTTTGGTCATTTCACATTGTGATATTTTGAAAGTGGCACATGTCCAGAAATTTTTGGTCCTCTCTTCTCAATTCCTCCATCGACATACATGTTATGTGTGTGTGTGTGTGTGTGTGTGTGTGTGTTGTTGGGAAAGTAAGGATTCGGTGGTGTGAAACCGAATAGAGGGAAAAACAATTTTATCAACCAGTGAGGAACTCAATGAACTTGGGGGGGGGGGGGGGGGGGGGGTGGGGAGTGGGAGAGACAGGGAGAGGATGGAGAGAGAGACTGAAACTCTCCAGACTTGAGGTTCTTGACAAAACCGTGAGCCAAGAAAAGGTCATGGAATTCTCATCGTGTTTGGAGGACGTGTCGCTAGAAACATCCCAAAACGAGGTTGAAAAGTTGTCAGAAACTTAAAGGTATGAGCTCTCAATTTTTATATTTTGGGTCTATAGATTTTCTCTTAGCTCAGTTACGAGTACTATGGAAAAAAAGGGAAGAAAAACGTTGAATTTTGAGCAATATACGGTCAGGTCTAGTCGCGGGCACAGGCGACGCGAGTTGCAGACCCGACGAGAGGTTGGGGATGAACACTACCCTCAAGCGTATGAGGCTTTCTTCGGCGCGTGAGGGCGCGTGCAACATTTTCTGGGGCATCGACCAACATGAAAAATGCTCCCCATCCAATTCTGAGTATTCTGGTACAATAATTGGATTAATGAATTGGATATGGTTTTGATCATTCAAAGTTTGTGTATTATCTAAAAACCCTAATTAAATCTTTAAGAAATTTTGGGAATGTTGTTATGAGGATTATTGTGAATTCTATTAGAATTTAAATGTTAATTTGATGAGTAGGAATATGTGAGAAAGATAAAGGTTAAAAGGTTGTTAAGGAGTCATTAAGGAATGGATATATTATGGATAGTTGAATTATAGTTTGTTTATGTTTACTATTCTTGGAGATTATGAAAACATACATAATCTTATGATTACATGGTTTTGGAAATTTTATAAACTAAGAAGGAATATTTGGAAAAGTAGTTAAAAAGTTCTAGATAATCATTTGTGTTCTTACGGTTGATTATGAACTTACAAATTTAACTAACAATCAAAAATGCATTTAAAAGATATTGTGAGTGTACGCATATTGTTATACATGTTATTGGAGTTACAAAATACTAGCGTCACGACATGAATAACAAAAAGAACCCCGAATTTAGTTGGAATTAGTAAATTCTTTCACCCACGCGAGGTAAGGTCGGACGTAGGCGGAAACCCCATAATGACGGATTAGGTTTGGTTGATTAAATAAAATTGGACATAGTCAATGTTAGTAATATCCCTTGTCTGATTCGAGCTGTCAAACGAGAGCAAGATCAACTGGGACCGATCTTGTCATTCTTCTATCCAAATTTCTTCCGAAAAATTACTCACAATGAACTTAACTAAAGTATGCGTTGCCATATTTCTACTAAGAGGTATAAAACTACATGAGGCCTCTTCAAATCTAGCAATTATATCCCTAGCTTTAAAAATTAGATTGCCATCCGCAGTTAAACAGTCATTGTTGCCATTGATAAGATCAACCACTGATTGACCATTAGATTTCACCCAAATAGAGCAGAGCCAGCCTCCCAAACTACCAATAATGCCTTAGAAATTGCAAGTATTTCAGCTTTGTTTAGGACTAGTGATTCGGATAAATGGAGGGTCATTGCCACCAAAACTTTCCTTTTATCATCCCCCCCAATCCTATTTCTTCTTTAGCCCCTCCCTCCTCCCCATATTAACATTAGCCGATCGGAATTCTGAAAAGAGGCGCATGGCACTTGCGTATGAAGAATCAAAGTCCTCAATTTCTTTTTTATAAACCATCGAATTTTTGTTGTCCCAAATTTTTCAAGCAGTCATTGCGAAAATCTCCTCATCTTCCTCCACCAGAGAGGAAAAATCATGGGAAATAGGTCCAAGAAAGTGGGTTCCCTCCATTTGTCAACAAAGCTTGCAATGGCGATACTTTCCACAGCGTTTTTCATGGCAATAGTCCCACAAGTCATGGATATTCGATTTAACTTTGCATTTACATCTTGGACACTAGGGCTCAACTAGCATCTTCCTGTGGTTTAGCTGGTTTATGCAGGGCGGAGAGTTTGTTGCAACTCTCCACACAAACATTTTTACTCTTGAGGGCTATCAAGCTCCAAATCTTTCTCCACCAATTAATCTCCTCACCCACATTGAATCCATTGCTTCCACTACTCGAAGCCATAACCAAATGTTCTTGAATCACCTTGTAATCGCTCGTGACCGTGTACTCTCTACTTGGTGTGTGATGCCAAATCCAGCAAGCAGGCCTATGACTTAAACATAGAATGATGGATAAGATTGCATTGGGTTTTTCCTCCATATATCTAGATTCAATCTGTTGGCAGTTCCACTGACGATCCCCATTTATCAAAAGAATAAACCTTCGAATCATTCGTGAAATTAGTCTGAGATTGGATCCTGAGAGTGATAGGCCATGGTATCTAGGGATTAGACAAGATACTAGTGCACTCCCCATTCCCAATTCATTTCCTTAGTCCAAAAGTTAGACAAAAGAGGACCACCCACTTTTTTGCATTCAACATATTAGAGTTATAAAAGTAACTAGGCGTGAAGATCTTGTGAACTAGAGAATTAGAGTTCTGAATTATTATCCACACTTGTTTGGCTAAGAGAGCCTGATCAAAATTACCCAAATCCTTAAAACTCAATCCACCATTGTCTTGCATAACCCTGCCAATCAATTTAGTTTCATTCCTTTCTCCGAGGAGGCAGAGCCCCCACCAACAATTTGCCACCATGGAGTTCAGTTCCTTACAGAAGGCCACTGGGAGCTTGAAAACGATTACGGCATAAGCCAGTAGTGCCAACACTACAGTTCTGATAAGAATGACCTTGCTCGCTTTCAATAAAAGCTTCTCCTTCCACCCCCTCAATCTGGTCAGAAACCTATCATTTATACCAACAAATAATTCCCGCATACTTATTCCTACCACAATTGTCAATCCCAAATATTTTTTTCTGAAACTCCACCATTAGTACCCCTAAAATTTGCTGCAATTCCCCTCTGATGGCCTCCTGAGTTGATGGTCCACACATCAGTGCATATTTTCAAGGTTTATGAGCTGCCTAGAGGCTCTCTCATAAAAAAAGAATATTCTACGGATTTCCCTACAATCTTCAAGGTTAGCACCAAAGAATAACACACTATCATCAGAAAAAAAGAAGAAGATGGGAGATAGAAAGGGCATACTTAGAAACCAAAAGGCCATGAATATATTTTTGATTATCAGCATGTCGGAAAAGTGTTGAGAAACCATCAGCACAAGTTAAGAAGATATAGGGGGAGAGAGGATCCCCTGTCTTAATCCTCTTTAAGGACAAATACTCCCAAATACCACCCCATTAGTCACAATTGTATGCTTCACCGTAGACATACATTCCAAAATCAGATCACATAATTTCCTATCAAAGCCCAATTTAGCCAGCATATTATAGCCAAACTCCCACTCGACCCTATCATATGCCTTAGCCATATCCAACTTCATTGCAATCTTGGCCATACCCTTTTTTCGTCTTCCTCTAATTGCATGCATAGCCTCAAAAGCAATGAGGGTATTTTTAATGAGATTCCTCCTAGAGACAAACACACTTTGCTCCTCATATATTATTATTGAAAGGATGGTTTAAGACGGTTTAATAGATTTGGCCACAATTTTACAGATAACATTGCAGAGGCATCGGCCAGTACTGAGTAACCCTCACCGGTTGAATAATCTTGGGAATCAACTGATTAGTGTATTATTTACTTTTATAAAGCCTCTTTGCCCATTAAGAGCCTACATATACCACTCACATATATTATCTCCTAGTTTGGGCCAGAACTTTTGAAAAAATATTTCTAGTAAACCATCAGGGGCATGTGAATTCGACGACCCCATTTGATGGATGACAGCTAAATAAGCACGGGTATGGGAGATGTTCATAGCAATAGAGACCTTGGGCTCAACTAGATTGGTGATGAGATGACAATCAATACTCCCCCTACTCGAGAATGGCTTCTTGAAGTAACCTTCGAACACATTCCTAATATTTCTTTCTTCTCCTCTCCAAACCTCTTCATCCCGATAAACACCAGCAATCACATTCTTCCTGACCTTATCTTTTGCCCTTTCATGAGAAAAGCTAGTATTGGAATCCTCATTTTTTAACCAGTTGACTCGGGAATGCTGTCTCTATAGGACCTCCTCAAAAGTTAACAGCTCAACGATCCTAGCAACACCTTCCATCTTTGCTCAAACTGGACAAGAGACATCACAATGCACTGAAAGGAGGAGTGCTCATCACGAAGTAATTGCAATCTGAAAAAGAATATTTTTGAAAACCGCCTTATTCCAATTCGAAAAACCAACACCATGTACCTCAAGTCTTCTCTTCATTCAATTCATTCCCATTCCCTGATCCCATACCTTAGAGACAATAACCTGAAATTGCTCATCCAAAGTCTACATCTCCTCGAATAGGAAATGTCAACGTCTCCTCTTCAAGAAAATTGGGGCGGCACCACGAGAATGGGCTTCAAGAAGAATAGAAAGATGATTTGAAGCCCATACATATACGTGGTGAGTGATAATTTTGACCCAATTCTTGCAGAACTCTGAATTGGCCATGCCTGGATCAAGCCGTTCAAGAATATTATCCGTGCCCTGGTTTCCTTTATCCCACGCCAAAGGAAAACCTAAGAAAGGAAGTGAGCTAAGGTCTCACTTAATTACAGCTTGTCAAAATCAATCCATCTGAGTCAGCGACCTGGACATGTAGACCCCATTTTCTTCATCATTGACAATCTCGTTAAAATTCCCTATACAGACCCAAGGTCCCATCGAGCTTCCAACAATTTTTTTGAGTAAATCTCAAGATTGGTGCTTAAGACCAGCCACCAGATTCCCATAAAATCTAGTGAAGCGAAAATACAGACCATCATATAGGTAAAGACAGCCATCGATGTGTCCCTTTGATGAGGACAAGAGTTGGAAATTCCAATCTTTTCTACACAGGAAAGGTAGATTGCCTCCCAACAACCCCTCTCGATCAAATATAATCATCTTGAAACCCTTAAGACATCGCTTTTTACACTCCATTTGTTCACCAATCATTTGTTTTCGTAAGAAAAATAAAATCAGGAGACTTATACTTAACAATCTCTTTTAGGGCTCTAAACATTGAGGGATTCCCAAGTCCCCTTACGTCCAGCTAAGGCTTAACATTGCAAGTGACGGGCTTAGACCTGGTTTCCCGACACTAGTTTTGGAGCATGATTCCCAAACTCTCCTTCCAATCAAGCAGAGGTCATTACTTGCATCAACATGCCCAACTAGAGGTGTCTTCTATGTCCTCTGGGTGGGTTTTTATTGACTTCCACAAAGACAGAAATATCAACAAGCCCAGACCCAACATCATTAGACCTCATCTTGTTTTTCTTTGGGCCCATCAAATTGGACCCACTACAAACTAGTTTTGAAATATGTCCAAAATTAGCAAGCTGTTTTTCTCGCCCAAAAAGAATATCAGTGGTAAGAGTAGACAAGTCAGGCTCCATTTTCGCCTTTTCGCTTATATCTCCAATAAAATGAGTCATCAAAGTCGTCAAAAGGCTCTAGTCATATCACAAAGTCAACCCATACCTTTTTCTTTTTTTCTTTTCTACACTTTTCTATTTCCAATCCCTCGGGCAACTCCATATCGAAGGAATCATTAGTTGAAGCCATCATCTTGTCACGATCCGATCTTCTCTAATATGATATTATTCACTTTAAGTTCAGTCCTCACAGTTTTGTTCTCGGGAGCTCATGTGTAACTTTCCAGTGGGTCACCTATCATGGGATTGCATCAGCCCCTACTCGCTTAATTTTGGAGTTCCCTAGAAATCCAAAGTCAGTGAGTTCCCAAAAGGCCTCATATTGGATAGATGTGCGCCCACAGATATAAGACGCATCATCTAGATCCCCCTAACGATGTTTGATTGCTAACCATACTCCCAAGGCACGAGTCCTCACAGTCTCCTCATTCTCCCTCTAAAGGATCAATCTAGCTAGTGAATCATTCCATCAAAGACATGCCACCATCGAAATTGGGAGGCACAAAAACATTCGAAGAGGAATCACCAGCCTTCATTTCATAGAAAACAAGGATTTAGGGCGAATAACCTTCTCCTCCTAAAGCCATTTTCTATGTTGATTATCTACCCCATTTGTAGCAAAACATCCGCCTTCTTCAAATAATTCTTCTGAGTGTGGTCCAAACTCCACACAAGAAACACAAATTGGTGAATCTTTTAGCTGAGAATGGTATTATAGTAGTAACATTAAATCCATTTAGAAGTTTCAATTTCAGACAACGGCGAAGGGGAACATCAACCTTGATTCCAACTCTAGCCTCTCGATTCATAATAACATATTGCCCCATGCCCCTTACACATTAAGCTTAGTCTCAAATACCCCCTAAACTCAATTTTGACTAGGATGCCCCTTGAAACCCCATTTTCATCTCAAGGTGACCTCTTTCCGTCAAATATGTTAACTTTCTATCAAATATAAGTGTAAAATTGCCATATGCCGTCCTTAAATTTCAACCCTTTTGAAGCCACATTATCCTTAATCTCAATCGATACATTGTCTTCCAAATTTCTCTGCTTAAGCACATCAACTTATCAGAGTCAAGTTGCTTCTATGGCACATTCTTCCTCATCCTCGCACCACCATATATCCTTTTAGGCTCAATGCTCACTCATTCACCATCTACACCTGATTTCTCTGGAATATTTCCTAATTCTTCAATCTTCGAGCACCGAGTTTGCCTCGTACTCAGTTTCCATACATGATTTTCCTCCTTAGGCTCTCTACTACAACCTCAATCTTCAAAACCCAGCTCTAGACAGACGACCCCTCATTTGGTTCCCTACGACCTCAATTTTTGTAACCTTCTCTTTCTCTATCTCACATTCTCCTCCATGTTTTCCCCAACCCACTATCCATCCCCGACTCTCTAAAGCTAATACCACTGCAGTCTCAGCTATGCATGTTGTACTTCTAGGGTTCCATCTTAGTCGACTCTCATTGTGACCCTCGATCTTCACAGTGATAGATATGTATTCGCCGATTTTGATTTTGTCGTCGTCACTCATATACAAGGGCTTGTTTGGAGGGGGATGAGTTTGGCATTTAACAAGGTGCCGTTTGAGGAGTCGAATTCTTTAAGCTCACATTTGCTTGATTCAGATTCGATTGAGATGTGTTTGGAGAAAATGTCGAAGTCTTTGATCGAGAGGTTTTTCCCCTTGGCGATATGATCTATTTGAACCTTGGATCTAGGTTTGAAATCAAGGATTTCACCCTTACGCGGACCCTGGATTATTAATTTGAGAGCTAAGGGCTCTATTTTTTCAGAGAAGGAAGGAGGGAAATAAGCCAAAAGGGTACCGATTAGAGGACAATGCGACTTCAAAAGGGTTGAAATTTAAGGAAGAGAAACATGAAAATGTAGGTAAAGAGATTAATATTAGAAGAGAAAATGGTGATTAAGGCAACGATGGATGTGCGAATGGTCTTAAGGGTGATAATGGAAGTATGAGTGGTGATAAAAATGGTAATGAGATGTCTCAGATGTTAATGAAAGTCCTCACTTAGAAAAGATGGCAATTTTTTCCTTGTGTTTCACGGAAAGTTCTCATATTTGAAAGGAAATTGAGCCGTTTTAGATGCAATAAGATTTTAAAGGATATTCTAGATCAAAATCGAGTTTGTTGATGCAAAAATTGTACCAACGAGAATGTAAAGACACGCAAGCTACCAAGACACAAGAAAGTACGTGGTTCACCCAAATTGGGCTACGTCCACGGTGTTGCTCTTCTCTCATTAATAACATGATGATATGGTTTGTACAAGTATGAGAGGTTTAGAACCTTTAGAGAGAGAAAGTAGAGAGAAAAGAGAGAGATCCCCTTTAATGGGAGAGGGGCTCCCTATTTATAGAATTTGTCTAGGGTTTAGGATATGGGAATAGTAATGGGCTTTTAAGGCATGGGCCTTGTGTGATCTTTGAGGTCTTCTAGTAGGCCTATCCCGTAGTCCAGTGTAGTATTTTAACAGGCCCGTTGCTTGGTCAGATGCCACGTCGACAAGTCCCCCAGTTCTTGACTGAGGCGGACTGCCTCGGTTGAGAAATTTCAAGTAAAGTGTGTTGATCGAGTAACGGTGAACTTTTGCATTGCTCCGCTCGGTGTACAATCAGTCCCCAAGTCCTCGGTCGAGGTAGGACGCGAAAGAGAAGAGCCTTTGTAGGGTGTTGTATGTCTGAGTGGATTGACGATGATGCGATTGCACTCTGGTAGTCCCCCGGTGCATATGACTTCAGGTGTGAGTCTAACTGCTTGTGAGTGATTCTTTGATGTACATTTGTGTCATTCGACATGTGAGGTGAGTGTAGCACTGACAGTGGGCTCGGTAGTTGAGCGGCTCGGTACGCATTAAGTTGATATGGGTGCTTGGTAGTGTGTCTAGCAGCTCGGTAATGTGTCGAGCCAATGTGGGTGCTCGGGAATATGTCGAGCCAATATGGGTGCTCGGTAATGTGTCGAGCAGCTCAGTAATGTGTCGAGCATATGTAGGTGCTCGGTAGTGTGTTGAGCAGCTCAGTAATGTGTCGAGCGTATGTGGGTGCTCGGTAATATGTCGAGTAGCTCGGTAATGTGTCGAGCCTATGTGGGTGCTTGGTAATGTGTCGAGCAACTAGGTAATGTGTCGAGCGTATGTGTGAGTTCATGTATGTTCGACGTGGATTTATGTACGTCAACGTGCACGAGACCACGTATGTGTGACATGTATGCCAATATGCACGAGGGCATGTATGTATGTCATGTATGTTAGTATGCACTAGGGTATGTATGAGTGGCATGTATGTCAGTATGCACAAGGGCATGTATGTGTGACATGTATGTTAGTATGCACGAGGGCATGTATGTGTGAATGTAATGATGGTCAGAAAGGGGTTTCTGATTGGAAGTGTTGCCTGGTTGTATTCAGGTGTGTTATGAGGTTTTCCTTGGTGCATGCTAAGTTGTTTGCCTTGGGATTGTGATGACCGACCGAGTAGTGAGTCCGAGGGGACATCGGTGTGGACCGATGAAGGACGGATCCGAGGGAACATTAGGAGACCAACCGAGCAGGGAGTCCTAGGGGATATCAGGAGACCAACCGAGCAGGGAGTCCGAGGGGACATCGGGGGAGCCTACCGAGCAGGGCATCGGGAGGCCGACCGAACAGGGCATCAAGAGACTGACCGAGCGGGGAGACCGACCGAGCGGGGAGACCGACCGACCAAATGGACATCGGGAGACCAACCAAGCATAGAGTCCGAGGGGACATCGGGAGGCCGACCGAGCAGGGAGACCGACCGACCGAATGGGCATCGAGAGACCGACCGAGTATGGAGTCCGAGGGGACATATTGTCAGGACCCACCCCTAATCCCCCGGGATTAAGGGCTAAATCCCGATCCCGTCTAACTTACGCATGACAAGAAGGCTAAACTGACGTCCAACCTTCATGTGACACGTAAGTCGGACAAGGGATTCTCGATCCGACCGTCCAAAAACTTCCGAACTTCCCAGAGTGCGCAAAGTTTACTGTGGATCGTACGTGTGATGTCTCTGTCTCTCTCGACTAACAGCTCGCACCGTAACAACCTGGAGGGTATCAAAAACACGAAAAGACTGTGAGTGGACAAAAATAAAGTTTAAGTTTAAAAACATTTCATAAAACAATGACATTTATACCCTTCGTTTCAAAACCAATGCATGCATATTAATTTTATGTCATAAAACCATGTACGAAAACCAAACACATTTTCCCTTTTTCTCAAATCCCGGGCCTCAGCCCAAAACAATCGAAAACCATTATAACCAACGAAAACCATCCTTGAAAACCGTCATCATTCATCACAGAGAAAACCAAAACATATTGAACCACATTTCCAACCATCGAACCTGCTGGATCTATCCGAGTCTTTAAACTCAATCCAGGACTCAATATAATCCGAGTCTTTAAACTCCCGAGTCTTTAAACTCAACAGGCCTACGGGGGAAAATATCAATATATCCGAGTCTTTAAACTCAATCTAGGTCTTTAAACTCAATCCGGGTCTTTAAACCCAATCCGGCCCGTCCCCCTTCAAATATAATCCGGGTCTTTAAACCTAATAATCATATCCAGCAAATCCAATCCAAAACCGTTTGAAAACCTTTATCCATTTCAGAATCCGAATCCGCAATCTCATCAAGATCCCGAATCCAAACCCAAATCTCATATCCATCTCCTTTCCAGATCTGAGTCCGTAACCATCATTCCGTAAGCCGGCATCCAGAATAACCATTCCGAACCCAAACCCGGAATCCACTTTCAAGTCTCGAATCGAATCCCGAATCGTCATCCGGAATTCCGATTCCAAAACCCGAAATCACGTTTCTTAAAATCACTTTTCTGAACAGGGCTTCAAGCTCGAAAAAACTTTCCAAAATCCTTTTACTTTCTTTGAAATCAAATTGTATTTCAAATCCCGAAATCAAACCATTAAAACCAGGTTCAAATCACAATATCCGTCAAATCTCGTAAAACGTGAAATACCGTAATTTCCTCGAAAAACGTGCACAACCCGTAAACCATCACAATCATAAATCAAATCATAGAATCAAGTATTGAGAACATATAAAAACATATATGCATGCATCAAGAGTTAGAAAGCAAAGTCCACTCACAGACCATTCCGACGTCGTCTCGATACGCGTGCACTTACACCGTCCCCGGCCATTCAGCTGTCCTCGACTTTCCCGAACCTATCCAAAGCCCATAACGAGGTTACTAACTACTTCACAAAAGTCCTACTCAAATCCCATAACTTTCCCGAACTTCTAAGCGTACTTTAAACGGGACCCTAGACCTTCAATCCCGCAGAGCTAACCCGAAACAACGTCCGATAGTCCCGAAACCTATCCCAATAGATTCATTACAACGATTAGACCAAAAACCTAGTTGACCACTTCCACGAAAACCACCGCAAGCGCCCCCACGCGCTGCCCAACGTGGCTGCGCGTGGGCCTCACGCGCTTGCACAGTAACCACTGTTCATCATCTTCCTCAGCTGTTCGACCGGTCTGAACCGGCGAGGGCGGTTCTTCGCCATTCCTCCACCAATTTCATCCCTTTTCATTCCTTTAGTTTCGTCCTGGCCTATTTAATTGATTCCACAAATCAATTCGTGAAAACACAGCCTCATCTCCTCGTCCAAGCTTCGAAGAAAACTCAGAAAATCTGAGTTTCTGTCTCAGGCCACCCACGACCACCACGAAGCTCCAGGTTACACCCTAAGGTCCTTCTAATCTTCCTAGAACTATTAGAAACCTTAGGACACCTCGACAATCACCCAAACCTCACATCCCAAGCTCGACACAGCAACCTTCAAAATCCCCTATTCTTGCTCCCGGCCCACCGTGCAATCCCCCGTCACGGTGTTGACCTCTACAGCTGCCTAGGAACCTACTGAACTCACTAGGACTCACCAAAAACCTCGACTCGTACTCAAACTCCATGACTTACCGTTTGAATCAAAACTGAAAAACAGGGGAAACAGAGAAACCCCACCTGTCTGTGCACTGCCGTGAACGCCGCCGTGTCCCAGCTTGTCCAACGCCTTTTCTCTGTCATCTGATCTCTCCCACACCCTGAATTTGAACGGTTTGCTCGAGCACATCAACACCACCACCTCGATTCTTCTCTGTTTTCCTGAGAACTCACCCTCTCCTCACACACCAACACTCGACTCTCAATCTGCTCAACTCAGTCCTTACACTCTCAACCTCCCTCTGATCACACTCACACACCCACAAGGGTCACACCTCCCTGCAATTGATCGATTCCTCCCTCTCTGCCCAGTCTATGTTTTTCCCTCTTCGAACAAACACGATGTACACACACACACACAAATAATTGCACCGTGCACCCTAAAAGCCACTACACACAGCCCACGTGTCCACCATCCCATGGTCCCCTCTCAAAATATCCAATCCCTCCTGTACACTTGTCCCAATCTGATTGCACGCATCCCAAGTCACAAAAAGACCAAAATACCCTTGTGATGTTCAAATTACGATTTTTCCATTCGCCGTTCTAGACCCCTATCTTGCCCGTCCTGACACGACCCATCCCAATCCCCCCGGGATTACCATGGAATGTGTCATGCTCCCGTCTGACACAAGGTGTCGGACAAGGGATAACCTGTTGCCATTGCCCAACCGAGCTTCCAGAGTGCGTAAGGATCGATGGTGGAGGTGTATGATGTCCTAGTCTCTGCTGCAGTCGCATCCGGAATCAACCTGAAGGGCATTAAAAACAAAAGTTGTGAGTGGACGAAAATAAACAAGTCTGTTTAAAACATTTATAAGACATTTATGCCCCTCAGTAAAACCATATGCATGCGCCAAAAACCAATGATCACACATTTATTTAGAAATAACCATTAGGGCCTTAGCCCGGAAACCAAAGCATAGTTTCAAATTCCAAAAGTCAATCCAAGAGTTATTTCATAAATCCAGTAATATGAACCATAAGGCATATAATATAAACCATAACCATAATCTTAGCCACTGCACTATACACTCCAATCCGACATCCCTGATGTCTGACATCCCTGACGTCAATAAGGTCACAATCACAAGGCTACGCGTGCCACTCGGGTCTCAATTTCCGAGTTCAATCCCCGAACCCCGTTCGGGTACAGCATCCTCGATGCTTAGCGTCATAGACGCTGGACGTACTAGACGTCCGTGACCTCTCCGGGGTACCTCATCCGGAGGAGACAATATAATATGGAAGGATTTATACAGTGCAGTACTAAATACATTTTATTGATATCCACATGCAAAACATATAGGTATACATAGGTAAAATCCGAACCGATCGTTACGTTTCATCAAACGGGTCTCATGCCCAAATACCGTGAAACGTGCCATAACCGAAATATCATCAAAACCATTTATTGATTCCAGCATGTGAACATATATAAAATGTAAACCAGAAAACATTATTCAATTCCATTTTAGGGTCCCTGACCCGCAATCGTATGTTGAAATCAACTGGGCCCCTGGCCCGATTTCACAAGTTAACTGGGCCCCTGGCCCGATTTCACAAGTTAACTAGGCCCCTGACCCGATCCACATGTTAACTGGGCCCCTGGCCCGATTTCATAGTTCAACTGGGCCCCTGGCCCGATTTTACATTATTCAAGTTCGTAACCGTTTCATGAAATCATATCCAACCACATTTATGGAAATCGGTGCAAATCCAGAAAACCTCGGTTTACGTGCAAATACGTAATTCACCTCGAAATACGTGAAATCATTTTAAATTCACCGATATCCAAAGTAAATCATTTAATCATAATTATAACAATCATAAAACAGTTATGCATGCATCGAATTTATGAAACCATTGTCCACTCACAGACCGTTTAACCGAACGCCTAGATACGCGTGCCATAGGCCTTCCCGGGCCACACCACTATCACCGGGACTCCCAATCCTGTCCAAATCACATTAGAGGATTACTAACCTCATCATTAACATCCTATTCAAGTCCCGTAATTTTCCCGAATTTTTAATTATTTTTAAATTGGATTTAAAACCTTCGGACATCCCGAACAATATTGAAACGGGATCCGACCGACACGAAACCAACGCTAAAATGTTCGTTACATTGTATAGGACAAAAGTCATGTTGACCTCACCTCGAGATTCGTGCCCACGCGCCGTCACTCGCCGCCGTGAGTGGCTGCGTGTGAAAGCCACGCGCCTGCTACAGTGACTGCTACAGTCACCATCTTCACCCGTTTGTCTGGTAAACGGGTCTGATTACCCGCGATAGGATCCGGTTCAAACACACCCAATTCGACATCAATTCAATCCGTTCTTGATCCTACAACAACCATTAACCAATGGATTTCAGGTCTGTGACATCGATCAACATCAACCATTCCTTAATCAAGCCATCAACCCGTGATCACCCAAAACGGGTCAATCACCAAAACTCCTCCAATCCTCAACCATTGTCAAATTAACTTCACAGGAAGCTTATAAGGATTAACACGAACCAATTAGAATGATTAATTGAACACGACATTACCTCAAACACCACAACTCAAGCTTGAGTTTTCCGGCCGTCCACCTCGTCCGTCCACGGCCCTAGGAGCCCCAAAGCTTGCCCCATTTGATCTGGTTTGACACGTTGAAGTTCCAGAAAGCTCAATCCATCATCAATTAGGCTTGGGCTGGCCTAAAACTAGGATTTCGAATTTGAATTTCACAAAAACCAGTTTAGGGTTTTTAGAGAAATCCAACACCCAATTCACTCATTCCTTTCATTCTCAATCACAGAGTACTACTCTCGACTCACTCTCCATTCTTTTAATTCAATTTAGCCGTTAAAGGCACCCAAAACCATCCTCAAATGACTGTGCAAAGTTCCCCTGCACTGACCCGAAAACATTAAACAAACCAGTGCCCATGTCCTTTTGATCGATTGCCAGCACCATACATGTGCAATTCCACCTCAAACTGGCCCAATTAACTCAATTAATTGATAAACAAATCGTGGGATCGATCGCACAAAGCATCCACCTTCACGACTGTTCAATGAAACAGTACCCCGTGCGAAATTACAATTCTGGCCTTGTGCAGAAAATTACCAAAATGCCCCTCACGCGTCCTGACCCGTAACTCGGTCATACGGACCCCGATTGATGCGTGCCGCCTGTCTACGAACTCAGGGCATCGAGACCTTCCTAACGGTCCTCGGTCCTCGGCCATCGGACCTCCCGATCAAAAAGTCAACATTTGGCCCCATTTAAGTCAAATTACGAAAATGCCCTTGGACTTCCGTACATCATAACTTTAACCACGAACCTCGGAATCGAACGTGCCACCTGTCTATGAACTCGTGACGTCCCGAACTACGTCACGGTCATCGTTCAAAGTCTGTTTGACCATCCGAATTAAAAGTCAACGTTTTGCCCACGCCTAGGGGCAAAATGGTCATTTTGCACAATTTGTCCGAAATCGCCCAACTAATCCTAGATTAGTAAATCACAATTAAATATTATTAAATCCCGATATTCGGGACGGGTCGTTACACGTCCAATGTCCGATGAATGCATGCCGCCTGTCGTTGAACTCAGGACGACGAGATTTACCTAACGGTCCTCGGTCTACGTGTAAAAATCTTGTCGTACGGAAAGTCAACTTTTTCCCTTTCTTTAATCAAATTACGGTAATACCCCCAACCTTCCGAACATCATAACTTCCTCCTCGAATGTCGGAATCGGGCGGGCCACCTGTCTACGGACTTATGACGTCCCGAACTACGTCACAGTCATCGGTCAATGTCCAATTGACCTCCTGAACTAAAATTCAATATTTTGCCCAACTAGGGGCAAAATCGTCATTCTACATCCAAGGTCCAAAAGTACCCAACTAACCACCGATTAACTCAGCTAATCCGTCACTAATCACTTCACTAATCCCGACTCCGATGACGGGTCGTTACATCGGGAGGCCGACCGAGCAGGGAGCCCGACCGACCGAATGGGCATCGGGAGATCGACCGAGCATGGAGTCTGAGGGGACATCGGGAGGCCGACCGAGCAGGGAGTCCGATGGGACATGGGTGGGGACCGATGAAAAGGAGGTCCGAGGGGACATTGGGAGACCGACCGAGCAAGGGACATGGGGAGGCTGATCGAGCAGAGAATCCGAGAGGACATCGGGAGACCGACGAACATGGAGTCCGAGGGGACATCGAGGGGCTGACCGAGTAGGGCATCGGGAAACCGACCGAGCATGGAGTCCTAGGGGACATCAGGGGGCCGACCGAGCAGGGCATTGGGAGACCGACCAAACATGGAGTCCGAGGGGACATCGGGAGGCCAACCGAGCAGGGAGCCCGATGGGACATCGGTGGGGACCGATGCAAAGGAGGTCCGAGGGGACATCGGGAGACCGACCTATCATGGAGTCCGAGGGGACATCGGGAGGCCGACCGAGCAAGGAGCCCGATGGGACATCGATGGGGACCGATGAAGAGGTCTGGGCTGTTGTAATAAAGAGAGATAATATCTTGGTGGGGTCAAGTGGTAGGGGGCAGGTTACCAAGCATGATTATATATGTATTTTTTTGTGGTGGGTAGATGCCTACAAAAGGCTAAAAAGTAGCTGTTATTTGTTTGTGGTGGGCAGAGTTTGCAGGGGTTTAAATGACCAAAATTTGTGGTTTGCAGAGGCTACAATATACATATTTATTTTGTAGTGGGAAAGAGGCTTTGTGAAAGAAGCACAAGGGGCTTCGACTGATTGAGAAAGGAGAATTTCCCTAGGTTCTTCCTGTGTATTCGACATATTGTATTTTCTAGGTTTTTCTTCGTGTTCTTGGTGGTCATGGTGTTTTAGAAGGTGAGAAAAATTGAAAAGAACCGACATAACCTTTTGTATCGATTCCCACAGACGGCACCAAACTGTTGATGCAAAAATTATACCAACGAGACTGTAAATACACGCACGCTACCAAGACACAAGAAAGTTCGTGATTCACCCAAATTGGGCTACTTCCACGGTGTTGCTCTTCTTTCATTAATAACATGATGATATGGTTTGTACAAGTATGAGAGGTTTAGAACCTTTAGAGAGAGAAAGTAGAGAGAAGAGAGAGAGGTACCCTTTAATGGGAGAGGGGCTCCCTATTTATAGAATTTGTCTAGGGTTTAGGTTATGAGAATAATAATAGGCTTTTGAGGCATGAGCCTCGTGTGATCTTTGATGTCTTCTAGTAAGCCTATCCCGTAGTCCAGTGTAGTATTTTAATAGGCCCGTTGCTTGATCAGATGACACGTCGACAGAGTTCATTGGATATTTTGAAACTAAACATAATTTATATTTATGGGGCAGCTTTTTAAGGGAAAAAAAGTTTGAACTTATCAAGGATGTTTCAGTAAATAAGACTTTTTTCTATTTTGATGTCACGCTAAGGGTGGCAATTTTTGACACGACTCGATACACGACTCGAAACCCGTACAAAATTTATCCGGGTCAACCCGCACGATTAAAATTTCGGGTCATTTTCGGGTCAACCTGTTATGACTCGTTTATTAAACGGGTGGGTTTCGGGTCAACCTGTTAACCCGTTTAATAAATGGGTTGATTTCGAGTTAAGAGGTTAACCCGTATGTTGGCTTATATATTGACCCATTTAATAAACGTGCCATTATTAACTCATATATCTACCCATTTATCAACCTAAATATTTATTAAATTTTATAATTTAAATAGGTTAAACATGTTAAACGGTTTAAACGGGTCATAGGTTAATTGTGTTTTGAGTATGACCTGTTTATTAAATGGGTGTTTTGAGTATGACTTGTTTATTAAATGGGTTAAACGGATTACACAGGTTCCACGGGCCATTAACCGGTCGGGACTGCTAAACGACGCCGCTTATTTGTTTGCCTCCCCGTTTATTCGTTTAACAAGAATTCGCAGAGAAACCCTAGAGAAGAAAAATCCCCAACTTGCGGCGATGGCAATTGCACGGACCGGAGTGTATGTCGACGACTATCTCGAATGTAAGCTTCTCTTAGATTTTTAATCGGACACCTAATTATTTATAATTTTAATTAAAAATTATTTGAACTAGATTTCGTGTGAATTTAAATTTGCCTGTTGGCTTCCAAAGATGCAAGCACATTGCCTGCTGAGCTTCAGAGGCTCCTCAACACCATCCGAGAACTTGACGAACGCTCTCAATGTAAGTCCACGCTCCTTTAATTTAAAAAAAGAAACTTTTCCTTGTTGAATCAACTTTCCAGCGTTTGGCTATTGGAGTTTTACGATTGAAATTTTGATGAGTGAATAAATTGTTGTGTTTGGAACTAAGCCATGATACACCAGACGAGGCAGCAGACCAAGTACTGTTTGGGATTGTCTTCACAGAGCTCAAAGAAATGGAGTAACAATGAAGAAGATGAAGCGGCTATTGAGAAAATGCGAAAACAAATAGAAGCAAATCAGGATAATGCGTTGAGTCTGTGTACTGAGAAGGTTTTATTGGCCCAACAAGCTTACGACCTGGTAAGCTCCTTCTTTTACTATATTGCACCAGGATGCCTTTCCTCAAATTTTGTCATCTTCTTAAACGGGCTGCTAAATGTTATGCTTCATTTGTTACTCTTTTTCTCTCAGCTGCTTTCCATATTTTGCTATAATTAGTTTCAATGTAGGTTTTATGAAATGCCATTTCATAGTAGTAAGTTTTTATTCTTTGACGGGCAAAATTGAACTGCCATATGAGTTTAATTTGAATTGATGGTTCACATTTTTGTGAAACTTTCTGGGATTTCCTTATACTTATGTAGAGACTGATCAAATGACTGCCAGAATGAATTTCTTATAGAGCATTGCTTAGATGAAAAACTTACTTTCTTATTGTCCTGACATAAGCTTGATCATCATTTAACTAGAGTTAATTTTTTTTAAACCCAAGATTTCCTTGTACTTATGTAGAGACTGATCAAATGACTGCCAGAATGAATTTCTTATAGAGCATTGCTTAGATGAAAAACTTACTTTCTTATTGTCCTGACATAAGCTTGATCATCATTTAACTAGAGTTAATTTTTTTAAACCCAAAATTTTGAAACATTGGGGGTATTAACGTATTCTTGAATGAATAAGCCTTTCAGACATAAGTTCCTGCTAAAATTCATTTAACATGCTTCTGGATGGTTTTAAATTATCCGTGAGAGAGAAAATGCATCCTTGATGCGCTTATGTAGCACAATTTTTCATTTGAATTTCAAATTTGAGATGCTTGATGTCTTGCAAGGTGAGGCATTGAGCTCACATAAGCATTTTTGGCAATAAGCATATGGTATTACATACTATATATATATATTTGTGACGAGGTTAGTATGTTTTTAATTTGAAGAGTCATATGTATATATATATATATTTGTGACGCTCTTCGAATGTCTTTTAATTTGAAGAGTCATATATAGCTTGGTATTATGTAGTAGTTTTTTTTCCCTATTGTGCTTTTGTATTTGTTAAGAATTTTTTTGGTCAAACCAAAATTAGAATTATCTTTAGGTCTGGATATGGATGCAGTGTGTTAAAGATAACAGCCAAAAACCATTCACCGAGACATTTATAAACATATTGATTTATTAAAAGGAAGTAAACCCAAATGAAAATGGCAATGCTTTTTCTGAGAAATTTCGGAAAAAATCTCAGAAAAGAAAAGATGTTTCATGCCTTCTTTTTCCCCATGAGGCATATGTCTCAAAACCTATTTGCGCCGCCTCATCATTAATGTGTATGCCTTCCATTAGTTTTGCTAAATCATACACCTCATGGGATGTGCCAAAGCCTTGCCGCTGTGTGTCTCATGAACACCTTTGAATACACTGCTTCCAACGTCAAACTCTCATGTTTCCCTCTAAATTTTTAATCTCCAATACATTTTTTATTCCCTTATCTGTAGATGAATGGAAGCTTTCAATTGCAGAAAAAGTTTTCCATTTTATTTACTTAATGGAGAGATGCTAATGGGACTCTCTCAAAAGAGTCACCGTATAGTTTTGCTGCCACATCATTTTTTTCCTTCGGAAATAATGTGAGGGTCTGTTTGTGTAGGTAGAGATTAGGATTTGATAACAAGGCTACATTTGTTGTTTAGAGTATTACAATGCATGTGTTCTAGGATTTGAACAATAAAAAAATTGGAAAGCAAATGAGTCTGAAATGACTTTGTGCATATAGCTATCTCAAATCCCTTTCCATTGCACTTCATGGTACAGTCAACATAGTTTTCTAGTTTATGTAGCAAATTGACCTTGTTATGAAATCTAAATCCAAATCCCTACGTCAACAAATGGAACCTTAATTCTTGCCCCCAAAAAAAAAATGAAACCTTAATGTTGCCCTAGTTTATACAAAAATACATGATGTGGCAGCAACTCTATACAGAGACTCTTTTCAAGTGTCTCCTTAGCATTCTTCTTGAATAATAATATCATTATCTAAGTGAATGTGTTTTATGCTTTCTTTATTTAGTATTTATAACTCACCTAAAAACTATGATTTAATTTCTTCTTTTAACTCAAATGAAGCAAGAGTTAGGTCATAGTATCATGTTCGTTAACATTCGTATGGCATGCCTTTGATACTTTTAAGTCTTAGCACTTAGACTAATTTTTTTAAAATTTATTGTTCAGATTTTTTTCCCATAAGCTACGATTTCAGCTAATCTTTGGGAATCCAAACTAGGAGAGATTGGTGGGAGTTCAACAATAAAGATGCTAAGTTAGCAGATTATTTCTCGTCAAAGTCCGTACCTTTTTGGTTCTATTTCCCGTCTCATCGTATTTCCATATAAGCACAGTGAATTTTCAGAATTTTCTTGTTGCCCAACCATACCTCTTCATTTGGCCTGCCAATTATGTACCACTTTCCAGATATTCTATCTTGATGAAACTTCCTTCAGATTTGCACCATTATATACATTGGAACGTCAAAGTGGGTATGGCTTGTTAGAATTTCTTCTTCTCGAAGTTTTTAAGATAATAGCTTGGTTTCCAAGTTTTCATTTTGTATGAGCTTTTCTGTGCTAGTTGTTGGTACGTTCTTATATTAGTGTTCATAATTGGAGTTTCTGAATGTTCTAATATTTACGATGAATGATCTAATGCTGAATTTTCACTGAAGCGTTAATTATATGTACTGATACTTTTGGTTGACTATCTGTGCTTCATTTCATAAGACTGTATTGATAGAAAATCATTCCCGTTACAATGAATAGAAAATTTTCAGATGACAATCAATGAGGAATCTTACTTTTTAGATTGTTTTCTAATGGGTATTCCTCACTTAAATATCTTCTCATTTATAAGACATTAAACTTTCCATATGAAGTACCCAAATTGATGGGGAGTTAACTTTTAATTGACTTTCCAGATGGTAGACTATGCAGCATGAGTTTTCTTGATAGAGGCCTACATGATAAACTGTGCTCTGACATCACGGTTATGTAATAAGTCTACTTTATGTCAGATATCCATTTCACAGTGATACCTTGCTGGGCACCTTTTCCTCACTTGTAGACATACAGAGAAGGATGTGGCCTAGAGGCAGATTCAGAGAGTTACCCGTTAGATGGTTTATGTGGAAAAAAAATTTAGTGACCGAGCTTAATGTGTCAAAACACTGGGGGAGTCTGTTGTATCTGTTCAGCCAATGGGGCACTCTTGATTAAACATTTCATTCTAGCTGCATCAGAACATTTATGTTGCTTCCCATCGTATTACTATGCCATTTACTTTGTTTTTTACCCACATGGATGATTCGTGAACATAGAAATATACTTCCTGCTAGAGAACATGTTTCTAAAAGGAGTTGGTTTACATCTAGTTTGACTGAAATCATATCTATTTCATGCTCATTTTGTGAGCCCATCTCTATTTCATTCTCATTTTGTGAGCCCATCTCTATTTCATTCTCATTTTGTGAGCCCATCTAGTTTGACTATACCACTGTATCTGACACTAGTTTGAGCACAACTTTAGATGCAAGATAGTTTAGAACCACTTATATGTCGTCTGTCTAGTTTGTGGATTCAAATGATTTGGAATTTTTGAATATTTTATAATTGGAACTTACAGAAATTCTACATGTTTTGTTTCCATCAGCTAGACGGTCATGTAAAACGACTTGACGAAGATCTCAATCACTTTGTAGAAGATTTAAAGCAAGGTACAGTACTTTTGTGAAAGTCTATGTTGTCCCACTAGTCTCTAATATATTTTGATGGGATTGGATCATTCAATAAATTTTTCCATCAATAGTATTTCAGTTATATTCCAGTTAATTAGGCCATTTAAAGTGACCATGGATGAAGGAAAAAGATGGAAAAGTTAACAAAACCAAAGCTCAGCTCAATTGACGAATATCAGATTGTGCATTTTTATTCATGATATCAGCCAATTCAGGCTGCATTATTTGAGGATAGCACCAGATGAATCGATGTGTCAGAACATTCATTAACTACTTTTATTATATTATGTGCTTTATGATTCTTCAGAAGGAAAAATAGCACCAGATGAACCAGCACTTCTTCCTCCATTACCTATAGTCCCTAAAAATGAAAAGCGCAAGCCTATTTATGCAACACCTCAGCCAAAAAGGTTTGATTATAGGGACAGGGACTGGGATCGAGAGCGCGATCGGGACTTTGAGCTGATGCCTCCCCCAGGAAGCCATAAAAAGGATTTTGCTGTCCCCATTGATGCTGATCAACCCATTGATCCAAACGAACCTACCTACTGCGTTTGCCATCAGGTTTTGCCTCTTTACTCATATTTTTTGTTATTTTCAGTTTGATCTACTCTTTGGAAAATTGTTTTACTGTTTCTTTAGTTCTGTTTGAAATGTCTACTCCATGTTTTGACTAAAGTAATTGCCATGATTCTTCAGGTCTCTTTTGGAGATATGATTGCTTGTGACAATGAAAATGTAAGTCGGCTTTGTTGTTTATGGCTTTTGTCTTTTTCCCTCTGATATCTTTTATGTGCTTCTTTCCGGATAGAATGCATCTGCACATCAAATTTAGAAGTTTTCTTGCACCAGCTGCAGCAACTAAAATTAGCAATAGATTTGAAATGCTTTGCTGGCAATACTCATGGTATTTGCATGTTAAAATGACGAGAATTGAAGCTCTTGCAGAATATCATTAGTAGGATCTCCGGATTAAGTTTCTCAAGATATTTCCTGTACCTAAGTAAATTAAAAGGATTTTTAATGAGTGGGTTGAGTTTTATACATATGAACAGTTCCCCTCCTTGGGCATGGATCAGACTCATAGTTATAACAGCAGCACATTTATCAATTTTCAGCAGTATTTATCTTTTTTGTGTCAAAACAGTTTTTAGCTGCATCTTTTTTGTCACTTTCTAGTTTCTACGTGTTTGAAGTTGAAGATGCCATGCAATAAGTAAATCCATATCAGCTAACTAGGGAATTACTTCATAGATTTAGGATTTGGGTTAGTCTAGCTTATTGGTTGTCATTGACTCATTTCTTTCTCATTTGTCATTCTTATTTCTTGACAGTGCCATGGAGGCGAATGGTTCCATTATGCGTGCGTTGGGCTGACACCGGAGACAAGATTCAAGGGAAAGTGGTATTGCCCAACATGCAGACTACAACCACAAAGTCAACAGTGATCACGTACGGCCAAAGTTGCCTTTAATAAACACTATACACGGTTGCTGTTTCCCTAGAAAGGGTGGGAAGAAGGTTATCGCACTAATCTGTAAGGTTAGGATCCTTATAAAGATGTGATCAACTCAGATTCTTTACATGTATGATGTATCACATCAGATTCCTTACATGCATGATGTATTTATTGCTTTGCCCTTCCCTCTCTAACAACTTTCTCCTTTTTCCAGCTTTTTTTTGCAGATTTGAAGTTGAAGCTCGAAGTTGATTGCTTTCCATGGGTTGATTACAACTTCTGGAAATCGAGTGAAATACTTGAATCCTATATTTCCACATCCCCTAGAAAGCAGTTTTAAGTCATACGTTGTGGTAACATTGACCTGGTACTCTTTGTGGGACAAGGAAAAGTAATCATGATGCTTAATATTTCCATTTTTTTTCTTCTTCTGGAAATTGGAGCTTGGACTTGTTTTAGTCTTGGCTCATATCACCCGGTCCTTCAACCTTTGTCTCAACTTTGTGCAAACACTTTGGGTTCGTGGCTTATTTGATATTATTTCATTTTTGTTTTCACTTTTTATGCTTGAAATACGACAAGAATGATGAATGGTGAAAAATTAGGACGATATGGTGAAACTGAATGACATGGAGAGCAAACGTACACGATGAAAGCTAAAAAACTGGTCTCTTGTGAATTTCAGTTTCTAGATTTTGTTTTCATTCTTGCTTATTTATTTCCTCCCCTCCATGTCATCAATGTTTTTGCTTTCTGTTTTGAGTAAATTATTATTACACAAAATAACGTTTATTTTTATTTAAATTTTTTAATGTTTGTATATTAAACAAAATAAGATCTTCTTTCAATTTTTTTATTCAAAAGTTCCTAATTATAAACAATAAATTTCACATCTACCTTTTTATATTCCAATAAAAAAGATTAGTGAGTTGTTGAGAATTTATTTAAATAATTAAAAATCTTTAAGGTTTTTTTTTTGTCATCTTTGTTTCATGTGCCCCTTTTAATTTCTTTAGCCACTGGAGTTCTTTATTATATTATATATATAATAAATATTATATATGTATACTATATATATATATATTGTATATAGTTACAATTAAATTTGCTTGAGGAAATTTGTAATGCTATTACAACATTTAGTTGGTAATTGCCATCAGTAGTTTATCCTTTATTTTGTTCCCTTTGAACTCATTCAGACGACAATTTTTTTTTTAAAATTTTGCTATTATTTTTTATATTCATATTTAAGTGCATGATAGGTTAAATACCTATCCATGGTACTAATTTAAGATATTTCAATGTAACACATCTTCCAACAACAATAAAGAAAAAAAGTGAGAAAAAAATGGAGAACTAAAAGTGAAAAAGCACTCTCAAAATTTTGTTTTCATTTTTCTTCTTAATTTCTCAATTCTTCATCTTTTTTGTTTGTTTGTTTGGTTACTTTCTCCATATCAATCTTAAGCAAAATGCAAAAATTGAAAATGAAAAACCAAATAGTCAACCAATTACGTCAAGCAGAACTTCAAATTAAATATTAAATTAGTTGAAAAATAAGAATATTACTTGTAAGAATAAACTTCTCAAAATTTCCAAGTTATTTTCTCTGTTTTTAATGTTTTATAAAATAGGGGAAACTGTTGCTACAATTCCTAAATTTTACATTAATATTAAATATGGCCTCTGAACTTAATTATTAGTTGGTAAGGTCCCTGAATTATACCCGAATGTATACGAAACAACTTTACATTAAAATGTTAACATTTTCTGTTAAAAATTAAGGGCAAGATTGCATTTTTACTGTTTAACAAAATTCCCTCATTTTCACGCTCCAAATTTTATTCCCTCTTTTTACTATCTAAATTTCCATTTCCCTCTCTTTGTTTAACCTATATATATTGCAGAAACGCCCAAAATTTTCGAGTGCAACCTTAGAAGAAGAAAATTGGTGATATACCCAAGATTCCCAGTAGAAATCTTAGAAGAAGAAACTTGGAGAAAGACCCAAAATTCCCCGCATCAATTCCCTGTGAATGCCCAGAACGTATGCCCAAAATTCTTCTAGTTCCACTCAAAATTTCAACTCAATTGGAGAAAGACAGCTCATGAAAAGAACTTCATAGCAATGTAACAGTCACCTTCATCAATTGGAGAAAGGAATTTCACAACATAGAAGCAATGTAAGTGTGGGGATTTAGTATCTTAACAGAAAATGTAAGTCTGGGCCTAGTATATTTGCTTCCTCCATTGATAGGTTGATGAGAACTGGGAGGCCTTTCCTTCTTTAAGAGGGGAGAACGACTATCGCTTTAAGAGGGATATATATTCTCTTAGATTGATTATGGAGAAACTATGTGAGAATGGGTATGCGAGCCATGCTGAGAATGGGAATACTTGGACTTATACTTTGACTCATCAATGAAACTACAGGGCCTGGGAATTTGAAGCTAATTAGTGGTTATTGGTCTTATACTTGGACCCCTCAATCAGAATCTCTTCCTCTTCCGTACATTTTCCGCCAAACTCATCGATGGTGCTCAACCCGCCTTTCTTTCCCATCTCGTGGTACACCTTCTGCTCTATTTGTTTCTTCCTTGTTTGCCCTCCACAGCTGCATCCTACTTATCAGCATCAGCATCACATCTGTCAGGACCCGTCCCAAATCCCCACGGGATTAACACGGGACGCGCCTAATCCCGTCTGACACGGAGTGTCAGACAAGGGAAAAGTCCGACTTTAGCCCACTCGGGATTTTAGAGAGCGCCAGGATCCGGAGAAGTGTGATGTCTCGGTTTCTGCTACAGCCCGCATCCGCGATCAACCTGATGGGCATTCAAAACATTAAACGCTGTGAATGGACAAAACAAAGAATTTATAAAAACATTTTCACAAAAAGAAGATATTTATACCCTTCACTAAAAAGCATGTATGCATTCGAAAACTATTTACCAAACCATTAGGGTCTTGGCCCAAAATCGTAAACGAAACCAATCATAAGGGCCACTGCCCAAATCCATGTGGGACTCAACCCAAAACCAGTATATCATATATCATATAATATATCTCACATAACCAATCCTGTCACGGTTTCCAAAGCTACGTGTGTGCTACCCGGGATCTCAAATCCCAAGTCTCCCCAGGGTCCACCTAGGTCAATGTCCGCAGATCAATGACCCTCCCTAGGGGTTATAATCCATAAGCCTTCCTGAGAGTAAGGTACCCAACGCGGGTGACTCCACTCAGTTAATGCTCTGTGACTACTCCGAGGTCCACCCAGGCCAACGACCCTCCCTGGAGGAGACTATCCATAAATAAGGATGGCATATGAGAAACCATTTCGAAATCATTTTTAAACCCTTTCAAAGGATTCATGCCATGTCCCCATAAACCGTCATAAACCCAGAAATTCATTTATGGGTCCCTGACCCGAAATCATAAACGTAAACCAACTGGGTTTCGTGCCCGAACTCAAAATCAACTGGGCATCGAGCCCGATATTTCAGGGTCAGTCACGATTCCAATCGTAGTGATGCGTGCAACCATCCGTCCAGGGCATCTCTCAATCCTGGTATGTCGCCGTGAACAAATCAATCAACGCGACCACCTCTAGATCATGGTGTACACATCACCGATCGATTTCCTAAACCGTCAGCACTCTGAAGTCGAGCCTCCAGTGCTTGCTCGACAACGGGATGTGCATCATGACCTCTCTGGAAGGAACACATCCCCAATCCGGAAGCTAGCGTCGTATCGTTCGTCGCCGTGCACACAGCACTCGACGCGACCACGACTCAGACCCATAGGTCATCAATAGGGCCATATGCCCGAGACAAAACCAAATGGGTCTCATGCCCGAGTTTACCTTTTTAAATTCAAATCCATTTCATTTAAACCGAAATTACAAACACGTATAAGCACCGTATAAAATAGAAAATATCGAAATACGTGAAAATACATAAATACACACAAATGCAGTCATGGAATCACAAAACATGTCCATAAAAGCATATAAAACATTTATGCATGTATCGAATTAGAAAACAAGGTCAACTCACAGACTGTCCAAAGTCGCGTCTCGATACGTGTGTCGTACGCCTCTCCCTGGCCAATCACCATCACTGGGGTTCCTAAACCTATCCAAATCACTTTAGAGGGTTACTAACTATTTAAATAACCCCTCATTAAAGTCCCGTAATTTTTCAGAATTTTTAACTATTTTAAAACCCGATCCTAAACCTTCAGACATCCCGAACTATATCGAAACAATGTCCGATCGACACGAAACTAGTCCCAAAATGTTCGTTACATCGAAAGGATGATTTCATGTGTTGTAAGTTTCCCCAAAAGAGGCCTCACGTGCTCCCACGCGTGACCTAAGTGCCCTGCACGTGAAAGCCACGCGCGGCTACAGTACTCGTCTTCTTCCTTCGGTAGACCGGGTCTGAACCGGTCTGCTGGTTTTCGGTCCGATCCGACCGGTGAAATTGGTCCACTTGATTTCCCCCCATTTTTCAGTCCGTTTCGATTGCTTTTCAATTCTATCATCTTTATCTCATCCCTAGGAACCTAACCATATGATTAGAATGAAGAAAAACCCTGTAAAACCCCTTGGTTCGAATTCCTTCTCACGACCCTGTTTTCCATTTTAACCCCTGGGTTTTTCAGTCGTCTTCCAGCATCCCAAACTACTCCCTAATGATCATACTAACCCTATAATCACTTTACAATCCACAAAAAACAACCTAAAAGTCTAAATCCAAAATTCGAATAATTGAATCAAAAAGGGAGTTATTGGGTTACCTTCCTCTGCCGTCCACGACGGCTCAGCCGATCCTGCCACCATCTTCATCGTCTCATTCCATTCTCTCTCTTTCATTCACGTTCCAACACATATGGTGAGGTTTGGGGAAGGTGGTATGTGTAGGTTTGTACAAAATAGGGAATGTTTCGGGTTTGGTTTGGACGAACATAGAAGGTGAGGCTGATATGCATGAATGAAGGGAAGGAGGAAATGGATGGGTGACACTTGTCACTTATCCATTGGGCCACTTCAAAGGATCTGGGCCCACTTGAGGACAAAAGTCCACTTTTTCCTCGTAAAACGTAGTGTCGTGAATGGTACCTCGAAACTTCCTTGAACCGTAACTTTTTCGTCGAACGTCTGATTTCGACGTGCCGCCTGTCTATGGACTCGTATCGACCCGATCTACGTAACGGTCCTCGGCCCTCGTCCATCGAACCTCCCGGGTCAAAAGTCAACTTTTCGCCCTCGTTTAGGGGCAAAATCGTAATTTCGCCCTGAACATCCGTTAATCCTCGTTTAATCCCCGATTAACCCCACTAATCCATAATTAGTCTTAATTAATCCTTAAAATTAGAGATGGGTCGTTACAACATCACTAATTAATAAGCTCATGGTAAAGACTTGATTAAAGATTTAGAGGGATAGTAATAAGCATCACATCACTGAGAAAATGGTGAAAGGCTTGAGAAATGAGTTTTTCCTTGATGAGGATATCTTTGCTCGCATACTTAAGCAATTATACTGTACTAGTAAAAAGAGAATCCTGCCTTTAAATTTAACAGAAAATATTAACATTTTAACAGAATGATGTTTCGTATACATTTAGGTATAGTTCAGGGATCTTTCGAGCTAATAATTAAATTCAGGGACCATAGTTAATATTAGGGTAAAATATAGGGACTATAGCGACAGTTTTCCCTTATAAAATATTATCAAAAAACTGAATGAGATTACGTATGGCACTGATCGATTATATTTGTCAATGAATTATTTACTAACCTCAAAGATTAATGATATAAATACACAATTAATATATCAAGTGTTGCTACAACATTTAATTTGTTGTCTATTTGAATCCAATTCTTATTTGAGAGTGAATGAAAACGATCATATTACTTGGTATACTTTTCCTACCATAACAAATCTTTATAAGATTGATTTTTTCTTTCTTATTGTTTCATGTTAGTGGATGTTCTTCCCGAACTCTCTTTCTAAAAACAAATTTGCTCTCTCCTCTCTCTAAAAAATCTCACCGCCGGCCCTAGCTATGGGGGTGGGGTTCTTCCTTGGTTTCCTCTGGATCTAAGTAAGACCTATGCCCCCCACAACAACACCACCCCCAGCCCCACTCTTTTTTTTTCTTCCAATTTTTCTTAGTTCCCCTCCCCCTTTTTCTTTTTTTGTTGTTTTTTTTTCCCATTTTTTCTTAGTCCCCCCTGCATCCCCTCCCTATTTTTCTTTTTCTTTTGTTGTTTTTTTTTCCAGTTTTTCTTAGTTCTCTCTCTCTCTCTCTCTCTCTCTCTCTCTCTCTCTCTCTCTCTCTCTCTCTCTCTCTCTCTCTCTCTCTCTCTCTCTCTCTCCCCCCCCCAAAAAAAACGACATATGCATCCACTCCCCCTTTTTCTTTTTGTTGTTTTTCAAGTTTTATCCCTTTTTTCTTTCGTTGTTTTTCCAATTTTTCTTTGTTTTTTTTTCTAGATTTTTCTTTCTACCTGACTTCTGCATCCCTTTCCCCTTTTTCTTTTGTTGTTGTTCTAGTTTTTCTTTTGTTGCTTTTCCAATTTTTTTTTTCTTTCTGATTTTGTTTTCGATTTTGTTTTTTCTGTTCTTTTTTTTTTTACCTAAGTTTGTTATATTTTCTACCAGCCCTATTATTTCAGCTATATTAACACGACCCATCTCAATCCCCTTGGGATTAACGTGAGATGTGTCATGCTCCCGTCTGACACAAAGTGTCAGACAAGGGATAATACGTACCTCAGCCCATACGAGGCTCCTAGAGCGAGCCAGGATCGGTGGGGGAGTGCGATGTCTCGGTCTCTGCTACAACCCGCATCCGTGATCAACCTGAAGGGCATTAAAAACATTTAAAAGCTGCGAGTGGACGAAAATCAATAAGTTTATAAAAACACATTTCATAAAGATATTTATACCCTTCACTAAAAAGTATGCATGCATCGTAAAATCAGTAATCAAAACATTTACTCAAATGAACCATTAGGGCCTTAGCCCAAAAATCGTAACTCAAAACTAAGTGTGGGAACTCAGCCCAAAACTGTATAATACCAAAATCAGTAAACCAAAACCAAGCGGTCCACTGCCCAAATCCATAATCACAAATCCACAAATACATAAATACCATTTCAAGATTTCAATAATCCATATTTACCACATAACCATCCTCGGCATCCCAAATGCCTAGCGTCCCAGACGCTTGACGTCCCAGACGTCATATCTCATGGTAATAAGCAAACGTGCTACCCGGGGTCTCTCCGGGTCAATATCTCTAACATTCCAGATGTCTGACGTCCCAGATGTCTAATCATAACATTCCTGCTCCTGAGTCACTACACGGTCCGGTAGCTCCGTATAATGACCCCTAGCAGGTAATGCACCTTGACTTCCTTAGTGTCCCAGACACTTAGAGGAGACCATCACTGTAACGCCCCGGAAATTCGAGTATTTTTATATTGTAAATTAATGCGTGAATTGACGTTTTTACCCCTGTGAATTGTATTTCCAAATTGTTGACTTTTTGATTGGTGGGTCAAACGGACTTTGACCGATGACCGTGACATAGTTCGGGACGTCACGAGTCCATAGATAGGTGGCACGTCCAATTCGGACAATCAGAAAAAAAGTTATGACTATCGAAAGTTCAGGGGCATTACCGTAATTTAGACGATAGGGGCGAAAATGTTGACTTTTCGTTTGACAACTGATTTTCACATGACCCAAGGACCGTTAGGTAGGTCTCGATGCCCTGAGTCCGTAGACAGGCGGCACGCCGAAATCGGACTTCGTACGAGGAAGTTATGGTCTGAAACGTGAAATCGGGAGGTTTGCGTCTCGGTAATCGTGTCGATTATTTTATTCTGAATTAAAGATTGAAGGACACCTGGATGAGTGACAAGTGTCACTCATCCATTGGCTAGATTGGATCAAACTCCACTAAGTGATTAAATAGGATTAAAACTACCTTTTAATCTCAGCCATTCATCAAAAGTTCCCAGATTTCATCTCAACCCTTCATCTTATTCCCCAGATTGAATCTGGACCGTCCATTTCATTTTATCAGAATTCCCTCCATACTATATATACATTTTCCTAACCTGACACACACATATTGACAGGACCCACCCCGATCCCCCTGGGACCACCCGGGACGTGCCCTGCTCCCGTCTGACACCCGACATTAAAATACCAAAATTACCCTTACTGAAAATAAAATGCATAAAGAAAATCCAAATTTAAGTCATACATAGCACGCCACACAAATATCCGAATACAAATAGTGTCAGACAAGGGATAGTTCCCGAATACTGTTTATTGAGCACGACTCTAGACACACTACGTGCCAACCTACCCAGCAGTAGGGTTCGGGTGCGCAACGTAAACCTCTGCCTCTTCCTCGGGATCCTCCTCCTCTTCCTCCTCGATAGCACCACCTGGAGGGGTAGTAAAACAACAAGGGTGAGTGGGCCGAAACTCAAGGTTTACAAAATAGTTTACCATCTCGAAAACATATAGATTTTCCCCTCCGTTTTCCGAAAAGACTGCATTAGTATCATAAACCACAAAATCATATAATCATAAGCAGAATAATATCAACATAATATAATCTCAGTCACTGCACTATACATCCCAACCCTGACATCCCAGATGCCCGACGTCCTAGACGCCCAATAAGGTCACAGTCCCAAGGCTACGCGTGCCACCCGGGGTCTCAATCCTGAGTCCGAATCCCGAACCTAGTCCGAGCATGGCATTCTAGATGCCTGACGTCCCAGACGTCCAACAGTAGCAATCCTGCTCCTGAGTCACTCTACGGTCCGGTCCCTCCGTAGAATGACTCCTCACAGGCAATGCGCCGTGACCACTCCGGAGTACCTACATCCGGAGGAGATAGAATCCTAGGGTAGAGCTATACAGTGCAGTACCACAGATAATATCGAGATCCATTATACATATACATGACTCAAAACCATTCATAAACAACCAGACGGGTCTCATGCCCAAACATCGTAATACGTGCCATAAATCATACTCAAGATAAACAGATACTTTTACTTGAATCACATATAGATATAATAGAAAGTAATACAGTTATGCATGCCGAAGTATAGTGAAATCAAAGGCCCACTCACAGTACAATCCCGCTGCAATCTCGAGCGTAAAGCCCCGTCCAAGGGTTAAAGTAAAATTCCTGTCATGTCCAAAGCATACGTAAAGGTCACTTTAAGTCTCTACTAAACAACTATGAAACCCTAGATTGAAACCGGCCTGGGAAAGCCGTCCGAACACGCTTCCCAAGGCGTCAAATCCTAATTTGACCAACCTAACGATCTACGATCGACACGAAACCACCGCCATTGGATCCGTATCGTCGAAACCTTGAAAATGGCACTGGTCCCACACAAAATATTGTTCACACGCGCCCCCACACGCCTGGTCAAACTTTGGTCAACAGTGCTACAGTAATGATGACGTCACTACATGACGTCATCACTGACAGTGTCAGAGGACACATGTCAGCATTCCATTGGTTCCTGGTCTGACAGTTTCTGACATGATGACGTCATCATGATGTCACTACTGTCGTCAGCATGATGACGTCATCAGCTATAGTAACCGGGTCTGAGAACCGGGTCACTGCAGACCCACGGTTCGACCCGATCGGTTTTCATCAACCCGACCACCATTTCTGATGGGATTTGTTCCTATGAACTCGTCAAAATGTGTTCTATGGTTCTGTGTAATTAAAACGAGTTCCTAGGTTCAAGAAACTAACTGAAAATCGACGGGAAACCGGCTGCCGGCTCTGGTTCGTCTTCTCCAGCGAGTCGTCGAGCTTCTAGCCGCGAACCTTGGTCCAAAATGATCGTCTAGGTCCTCTAAGTGTGTCTCAAAAACAACCAAACAATTTTAACGTAAAAAACGAATGGTTCGAGATAGGGAAGGAAATCGGTGTCTCTCGGGTTTCTGGGCTTACCGTCGCCGTGTCGCCGCCGTGGGCTGCCCAGTCCAGTCCTGAGTCGTCCAGAGGTCTCAGTGGTCCTAACCCTAGGTTAGTTCGAGTCCAGATATGATGGTTTGGATGGTTTGGACGGTTTGGGCTGATCGGGTTTCCTTCTCGGGTCTGGGGGTTTCTTGGCCGTGCAGGGTGGCCGTGGTGGTGGTGACCGGTGTCTGGGGATGGCTGAGGGCTGCCTGGTGCTGCCTGGTGAGGGAGGTTGGGTGGTGAGCTGCTGGAGTGTTTATTCGAAGGGTGAGAGTACACGGTTAAGAGAATGAAAATGTGGGAGTATGGTTTGATGGGTTTAAAACAGAATAGGAAAATAAGATCAACGGCTAGGATTCAATCTGAGTATAGGATGAAGGGTGAGGATTTAAGGAGAGAAAATAATTAAATAAATCAAATAGCCAACATAGATCCTTGATTTAGGGAGTGTGGGGATGAGTGACACGTGTCACTCATCCAAGGGTCCAGATTGAATTGCTTAAAGTGATCAGATTCTATTATTTTAATAATATTTTGATTCGGTTCTCGGTTAGTTCGGTTAATCGCGTTTTACGTTCTTGACCATAACTTTTTCGTCGTACGTCCGATTTTGGCGTGCCGCCTGTCTACGGATTCGTATTGACACGACCTACGTAAGGGTCCATGGCCCTCGTCCGTTGAACTTCCCGGGTCAAAAGTCAACATTTGGCCCCTAATTGACCAAATTACCAAAATAACCCTCGACTTCCGAACGTCACAACTTCTTCCTCGAACATCGGAATCGAACGTGCCACCTGCCTATGAACTCGTGACATCCTAAACTACGTCACGGTCATGGGTCAAAGTCCTACTTACTTCCCGAGATAAAAGTCAACTTTTCCCCCCTCAGGGGTAAAACGGTCATTTTACAATAAAATAATAATTACGAAAGTTCGGGTCGTTACAATCTACCCACCTTACAAAAATTTCGTCCTCGAAATTTACTCAAATAAAAACGGGTACTGCTCCCTTATCAAGTCTTCGGGTTCCCACGTCGCTTCCTCGACGTCATGGTTCCTCCATAGCACTTTCACCAACCGAATCGTTTTGTTTCTCAGAACCTTTTTCTTCTGATCCAGAATCTGCACTGGTTTCTCCTCAAAGCTCAGATCAGTCATCAGTTCTACTGGTTGTTCTGGCAAGGCATGTGAATCGTCCCGTAGGTATTTCCGTAACATGGACACATGGAAAACGTCGTGCACTTTGGCAAGTTCTGGAGGTAATGCCAACCGGTACGCCACTAATCCAATCCTCTCTATGATCTCGAACGACCCAAAATAACGTGGACTCAACTTCCCGCGTCGGCCAAAACGGATAATTCCTTTCCAGGGAGATAACTTAAGAAACACAAAATCTCCCACCTCGAATTCCAAGTCTCGAATTCGTCGATCAGCATAACTCTTTTGACGATCTTGCGCTACCTTCAATCTTTCCTTGATGATTCGAACTGTTTCCTGGGTCATGTCCATCAAATCCGGTCCTAATGCTGCTCGCTCTCCTACCTCCATCCAGCAGATAGGTGTCCTGCACTGTCGGCCATACAGTGCCTCGTAGGGCGCCATCCCGATACTCGCCTGATAACTGTTGTTGTATGCGAATTCCATCAAAGGAAAATGAGTATCCCACGAATCCTGCAACTGCAGTACACAAGACCTCATCATGTCCTCCAAAGTCTGGATAGTCCTCTCAGATTGTCCATCGCTCTGTGGATGGAACGCTGTACTGAAATGTAAGTTTGTACCCAAGGCGTTCTGCAAACTTCGCCAGAACCTAGAAGTGAAACGCGAATCTCGATCAGACACTATCGACTCCGGCTTACCATGAAGTCGAATGATCTCCTTCACAAACAGCTGAGCCAGTCGGTTTGGCTTAAATGTCTCCTGTACCGGCAAGAAATGAGCTGACTTGGTCAATCGGTCGACAATCACCCAAACTCCATCGAATCCTCTCTGAGTTCTAGGAAAATTGAAGACAAAATCCATGGTAATGTGATCCCACTTCCACTCGGGAATCGGAAGTGGTTGTATAGCTCCATATGGTCTCTGCCGCTCTGCCTTGACCTGCTGACAGGTCAAACATCTGCTCACAAATTCTGCAATATCCTTTTTCATCCCAGCCCACCAATAGTGGTTCCGGAGGGTACGGTACATCTTTGTACCTCCCAGATGCATGGCATAAGCCGAACTGTGGGCTTCCTCAAGAATTTCTGCCCGTAACTCTACCACTGCAGGAACACACAAACGGCCCAGTTTCACCAGAGCTCCATCTCGTTGGATAGTAAAGTCCTGCCTCTCATCCGCTTCGACCTCGATCCTGTAAATACAAAGTGTCGGATCCTCTAATTGTGCCTCGATAATCCTATTAACTAGCACAGGTCGTACATGAAAACTGGCCAACAAAGCTCCCTACTCATCCATCCCCAATATAACTCCAGCTCTTCGGAGTTCCACTAGCAAAGGAAGGTACACCAGCCTCAAGTGTTCAAGCGATCCTGCTGACTTCCTGCTGAGTGCGTCTGCCACAACGTTTGCCTTTCCTGGATGATATTCAATTGTACATTCATAGTCCTTGATTAATTCCAACCACCGTCGCTGCCTTACGTTCAGCTCATTCTGAGTGAACAAATGCTTTAAACTCTGATGATCGGTGAAGATCCTGCAAGTCACCCCATACAGATAATGTCTCCAGATCTTTAAAGCGTGAACCACAGCCGCCAACTCCAGATCGTGAGTAGGGTAGTTCAGTTCATGTGTCTTTAGTTGTCTTGATGCATAAGCGATAACTCTGCCGTTCTGCATCAGCACGCAACCCAAACCTTGTAATGATGCGTCACTGTAGACTTCGAACTCTCCACTGTTATCCGGCAAGGCATGAACAGGTGCGGTAGTTAACCGACGTTTTAATTCCTGATAACTCTGCTCACACCGTTCATCCCAAACAAACTTTACTCCTTTCCTGGTTAAACGAGTCAACGGTGCAGCGATACGAGAGAAGCCCTCAACAAATCTCCGGTAGTATCCTGCCAAACCAACGAAACTCCGTACCTCTGTCACTGTTGTCAGTCTAGCCCAATTTGTCACCGCTTCGGTCTTTTGGGGATCCACACTAATCCCGTCTGCTGACACTACATGTCCCAGAAAACCAATGCTGGTTAGCCAAAACTGATACTTACTCAGCTTGGCGTATAACTGGTTCTGCCTCAGCTTCCCTAACACCGATCGTAAGTGTTTCTCATGAGCCTGAGCACTCCTTGAGTACACTAGAATGTCATCAATGAACACGATCACGAACTTATCCAAATAAGATCGGAAGACCCTATTCATCAGATCCATGAATGCTGTTGGAGCATTCGTCAAACCGAAAGGCATCACAAGGAATTCATAATGCCCGTATCTGGTCTGAAATGCTGTCTTCGGGACATCCCCCTCAGAAATCTTCAACTGGTGATAACCAGATCGTAAATCAATCTTCGAGAAGTACTGTGCCCCCCGCAGTTGATCAAAGAGATCGTCAATCCTGGGTAAGGGGTACTGATTCCTTACCGTGACCTTGTTGAGCTGTCGATAATCTACACACAAACGGAGGCTCCCCTCCTTCTTCTTCACAAATAATACAGGTGCTCCCCACGGTGATGTATTCGGTTGGATGAATCCCAAATCCACCAACTCCTACAATTGAGTTTTCAGCTCCCACAACTCCGCTGGTGCCATCCGATATGGTGCCTGTGATATAGGTCGTGTGCCAGGAAGTAGTTCAATCGTGAACTCAATCTCCCGATGTGGTGGTAAGCCAGGAAAATCTTCCGGGAACACATCCGGAAATTCTCGCACCACAGGTATATCATCGGCACTCGAAGTATCGCTCTGCGTCGTCACAACATGCGCCAGATAACCCTGGCATCCCTTCTGTAGAAGCTTAGTAGCGGCAAGTGAAGAAATTATTTCAGGTAGCGAACCGTTGCGCTCTCCCTGAAAAGTAACCTCCAGCAAACCCGGACTCCGCAGAATCACCCGCCTACTACAACAGTCGATGAGCGAACCGTGCTCCGTCAACCAATCCATTCCCAAGATAACATCAAAGTCATGGATATCCATAAGGATTAGATCAGCTAGCAGATCAACATCCTCCACCCTTACTGGGCATCTCCGGATCACCTGATTCACTATGTATACAACGCCCATCGGTGTACCAACACCCATCTCACTATCCAAGGCTGACACCTCGCGATCTAACATACCCGCACAACTTTTCGAAATAAAAGAATGAGTAGCCCCAGCATCCATTAACACCCGTACAACAAGATTTGAGATATGAAGAGTACCTGTAACCACGCCTGGGGCTGACCTCGCCTGCTGCTGAGTCACTGCAAAAACACGGGCCCTGGGTCCCGCAGTCTGTCCGCGCCCACGCGCGCCACGCTCAACACTCTGTCCTCGGCCTCCGGCAGGGTTGGAAGCCGAACTTTGTGCAACACTAACACCTTTAGCCTCGTTGTTCCTCGACAGTAAAGGGCAATCTCGGGCATAGTGGCCCGCTCCTCCACAAGCAAAGCAATTAAGTCTCCTCGGTCCATCCCAAGACCCTCCTGATGCACCACTCCAAGCCTGATGCTGTCCAGAACTGAATCTCGATCCACCCCTCTGAGAGCTCCCATGTCGACCTGACCAGCCACGACCACGTAAAGATGAGGGTGCTCCTCGGTAATTTCCCCCCTTAGAGATCTTTGGGCCGGTTGGTCCAGGATGTGGATGATCCCGGCGCGGCCCCTCGCCTGATGATTGTCGCGCCTGGTGTGCCGCCAGACTGGCCTCGACACGAACTGCAGCGTCGACCATGTCCTTCAGAGTCGCGTAACTAGTAGCCGTCACACTTGCCCGTAACTCTCCTCAGAGTCCCAACTCAAATCTTTGACATTTTTCCTCCTCAGTACTCACAAAAGCTGCGGCAAAGCGGGAAAGCTTCCCGAAAGTCTGCTCGTAATCTGCCACGGACATATCTCCCTGTTCCAGCCACAGGAACTCTGCCTCTCGTGCCATGCGAAATGATCGCGGGTAATACTGATCTAAGAATCGGGCATGAAAGACCTCCCATGTGGTGGTGTGAACAGGCCACCCTGACATCTCAAGACCATGCCACCACTGATAAGCCCCGCCTTCCAGTAAGAAGGCCGCCAGTGCCACCCGCTCGCCAGGTGGGCAGTGCATCACGGTGAAGATTCTTTCCCATTTCGCAATCCACTCATGGGCATCCTCGGGGTTTGATCCCCCGTTGAAAGGTGTGGCTCCCAACCTTTGAGCCCGCTCAATGCTAGCACATTCCATCTCTCTCGCGATTTCCTAGTCAGTTCGTGTTTGAGGAATTCTCCTTGGAGGCATAACCCACTGTTAAGAGGCATAGATTAGATAATGACATCTTTTAAACTAAGTACTGACCACTAATCTAGCATGCTGACCACAACCTAGTGCTCTGATACCAAGTTGACAGGACCCGCCCCATCCCCCTGGGACCACCCGGGACGTGCCCTGCTCCTGTCTGACACCCGACATTAAAATACCAAAATTACCCTTACTGAAAATAAAATGCATAAAGAAAATCCAAATTTAAGTCATATATAGCACGCCACACAAATATCCGAATACAAATAGTGTCAGACAAGGGATAGTTCCCGAATACAGTTTATTGAGCACGACTCTAGACACACTACGTGCCAACCTACCCAGCAGTAGGGTTCAGGTGCGCAACGTAAACCTATGCCTCTTCCTCGGGATCCTCCTCATCTTCCTCCTCGATAGCACCACCTGGAGGGGTAGTAAAACAATAAGGGTGAGTGGGCCGAAACTCAAGGTTTACAAAATAGTTTACCATCTCGAAAACATATAGATTTTCCCCTCTGTTTTCCGAAAAGACATGCATTAGTATCATAAACCACAAAATCATATAATCATAAGCAGAATAATATCAACATAATATAATCTCAGTCACTGCACTATACATCCCAACCCTGACATCCCAGATGCCTGACGTCCCAGACGCCCAATAAGGTCACAGTCCCAAGGCTACGCGTGCCACCCGGGGTCTCAATCCTGAGTCCGAATCCCGAACCTAGTCCGAGCATGGCATTCTAGATGCCTGACGTCCCAGACGTCCAACAGTAGCAATCCTGCTCCTGAGTCACTCTACGGTCCGGTCCCTCCGTAGAATGACTCCTCACAGGCAATGCGCCGTGACCACTCCGGAGTACCTACATCCGGAGGAGATAGAATCCTAGGGTAGAGCTATATAGTGCAGTACCACAGATAATATCGAGATCCATTATACATATACATGACTCAAAACCATTCATAAACAACCAGACGGGTCTCATGCCCAAACATCGTAATACGTGCCATAAATCATACTCAAGATAAACAGATACTTTTACTTGAATCACATATAGATATAATAGAAAGTAAAACAGTTATGCATGCCGAAGTTTAGTGAAATCAAAGGCCCACTCACAGTACAATATCGCTGCAATCCCGAGCGTAAAGCCCCGTCCAAGGGTTAAAGAACAATTCCTGTCATGTCCAAAGCATACGTAAAGGTCACTTTAAGTCTCTACTAAACAACTATGAAACCCTAGACTAAAACCGGCCCGGGAAAGCCGTCCGAACACGCTTCCCAAGGCGTCAAATCCTAATTTGACCAACCTAACGATCTCCGATCGACACGAAACCACCGCCATTGGATCCGTATCGTCGAAACCTTGAAAATGGCACTGGTCCCACACAAAATACTGTTCACACGCGCCCCCACGCGGCTGGTCAAACTTTGGTCAACGGTGCTACAGTAATGATGACGTCAGCATGACGTCATCACTGACAGTGTCAGAGGACACGTGTCAGCATTCCATTGGTCCCTAGTCTGACAGTTTCAACCATGATGACGTCATCATGACGTCACTGCTGACGTCAGCATGATGACGTCATCAGCTACAGTAACCGGGTCTGAGAACCGGGTCACCGCAGACCCACGGTTCGACCCGATCGGTTCTCATCAACCCGACCACCATTTCTGATGGGATTTGTTCCTATGAACTCGTCACAATGTGTTCTATGGTTCTGTGTAATTAAAACGAGTTTCTAGGTTCAAGAAACTACCTGAAAATCGACGGGAAACTGGCTGCCGGCTGTGGTTCGTCTTCTCCGGCGAGTCGTAGAGCTTCCAGCCGCGAACCTTGGTCCAAAATGATCGTCTAGGTCCTCTAAGTGTGCCTCAAAAACAACCAAACAATTTTAACGTAAAAAATGAATGGTTCGAGACAGGGAAGGAAATCGGTGTCTCTCGGGTTTCTGGGCTTAGCGTCGCCGTGTCGCCGCCGTGGGCTGCCCAGTCCAGTCCTGAGTCGTCCAGAGGTCTCAGTGGTCCTAACCCTAGGTTGGTTCGAGTCCAGATATGATGGTTTGGATGGTTTGCACGGTTTGGGCTGATCGGGTTTCCTTCTCGGGTCTGGGGGTTTCCTGGCCGTGCAGGGTGGGCGTGGTGGTGGTGACCGGTGTCTGGGGGTGGCTGAGGGCTGCCTGGTGCTGCCTGGTGAGGGAGGTTGGGTTGTGAGCTGCTGGAGTGTTTATTCGAAGGGTGAGAGTACATGGTTAAGAGAATGAAAATGTGGGAGTATGGTTTGATGGGTTTAAAACAGAATAGGCAAATAAGATCAACGGCTAGGATTCAATCTGAGTATAGGATGAAGGGTGAGGATTTAAGGAGAGAAAATAATTAAATAAATCAAATGGCCAACATAGATCCTTGATTTAGGGAGTGTGGGGATGAGTGACACGTGTCACTCATCCAAGGGTCCAGATTGAATTGCTTAAATTGATCAGATTCTATTATTTTAATAATATTTTGATTCGGTTCTCGGTTAGTTCGGTTAATCGCGTTTTACGTTCTTGACCATAACTTTTTCGTCGTACGTCCGATTTTGTCGTGCCACCTGTCTACGGATTCGTATTGACGCGACCTACGTAACGGTCCATGGCCCTCATCCGTTGAACTTCCCGGGTTAAAAGTCAACATTTGGCCCCTAATTGACCAAATTACCAAAATACCCCTCGACTTCCGAACGTCACAACTTCTTCCTCGAACGTCGGAATCGAACGTGCCACCTGCCTATGAACTCGTGACATCCTAAACTACGTCACGGTCATGGGTCAAAGTCCTACTTACTTCCCGAGATAAAAGTCAACTTTTCCCCCCCTAAGGGGTAAAACGGTCATTTTACAATAAAATAATAATTACGAAAGTTCGAGTTTGGGTGGCTTTTCCGGGCCGATTTCAGCCTAAGGTTTCATGGTTGAATGTTAGGGGCTTATATTGACCTTTACGTATACTTTGGACATGACAGGGATTGTACAATAGTACCAGGACGAGGGTATACGTTTGGTTTTCAGCAGGATTGTACTGTGAGTGGGCCCGATTTCATTAAACCCTTGCATGCTTAAATGTTTTCTGATTTACTTATATATTCACATGCTGGAATCAAGAAACGGTTTTGATGGTATTGAAATTATGATTATGGCACGTTTCACGGTATTTGGGTTTGAGACCCGTTTGATGAAACTTAAAGATCGGTTTGGATTTTATCTATGTATATTGTTTTGCATGTGGATATCAATAAAATGTATTTGGTACTGCACTGTATAGATCCACTCTTATGATACTGTCTCCTCCGGATGTGGTACCCCGGAGCGGTCACGTCGCATTGCCTGCGAGGGGTCATTTTACGGAGGAACCGGACCGTAAAATGACTCAGGAGCAGGATTGCTATAATTTGACGTCAGGGACGTCGAGCGTCTAGGACGCTAGGCATTTGAGATGTCGTACCCGGACAGGGTTCGGGGATTGGATTCGGGATTGAGACCCCGAGTGGCACGCGTAGCCTTGGGACTGTGACCTTATTGGACGTCAGGGACGTCATACATCGGGGATGTCAGGATTGGAGTGTATAGTGCAGTGGCTAAAATTATGTTATGGTTTTATTACATTCCTTATGGTTCATATTATATGATTTATGGTTTTAAATTCTAGTGCAAGCATGTTTGGAAAACGGAGGGATAAATTATATGTTTTACTTATTAAACTGTTTTATAAACTTGAGTTTCGGCCCACTCACCCTTAATGTTTTGGTAACCCCTCCAGGCTGTGCTACTGAGGTAGAGGAGGATCCTGAGGCTGAGGCATAGATATACTTCTGCGTATCTGAACCCCTGTCGGGTGGTTTGACCTGCAGGATTATTTTAGAGTCGTGCTCGCAATTTATAATTTTGGTTTTCATCCCTTGTCTGACACCTGTTAAATTTGGATTTGATGTATAACTTGAACTTGGTTATTTATGCATTTGAACGTTTGAAGTTAAAATTGGTATGTTATTTTGGGTGTCAGACGGGAGCAGGGCACGTCTCCTTGTGGTCCCTGTGGGATCGGGGCGGGTTCTGTCAGCTTGGTATCAGAGCACTAGGTTGTGGTCAGCATGCTAGACTAGCGATTAGTACTAGTTACTTTTTGAGTTTAAGGATAATGTTATCTGATCTATGCCTCTTGACAGTTGGTTATGCCTCCAAGGAGGATTCCTCATATACGGACTGACGAGGATCTAGGGAGGGAAATAGAATGCGCAAGCATTGAACGGGCTCAGTGTCTGGGAGCCACTCCTTTCAACGGGGGATCAAACCCCGAAGATGCTCATGAATGGATTACCAAGTGGGAAAGGATCTTCACGGTAATGCACTACCCTCCGGGCGAGCGGGTGATCTTGGCGGCCTTCTTACTGGAAAAAGGAGCCTATCAGTGGTGGCATGGCCTTGAAATGTCTGGATGGTCTGTCCACACCACTACCTAGGATTTCTTCCGTTCCCGATTTCTGGACCAGTATTACCCGCGATCGTTTCACGCAGCACGGGAGGCGGAGTTCCTGCGGCTGGAGTAGGGGGATATGTCCGTTGCGGACTATGAGCAGACTTTTGGTAAACTTTCCCGGCTCGCTGCACCTTTCGTGAGCACTGAGGAAGACAAGTGCCAGAGGTTTGAGCTTGGACTCCGAGGGGAGATTCAGGCAAGTGTGACTGCTGCCAGTCATGCTTCTCTGAGAGACATGGTCGACGCTGCGGTGCGTGTCGAGGCCAGTTTGGCGGCACACCAGACACGACAGCCTTCGGGCGAGGGGCGTCTTCGGGATCGTCCACATCTTGGACCGACGGGCCAGAAGAGCACTAAGGGAGGAGGCTATAAGGGAGCACCCTCATCCTTTAAAGGTCGCGACTGGTCAGGTCGACGTGGGGGCTCTCAGAAAACAGGATCAGGATTCAACTCTGGGAAGCGTTCATCTTGGAGCGGTGCTTCTGGTGGGTATTCGGACAGGCCGAGGCCAGTAAACTGTTTTGCTTGCGGAGAAGATGGCCACTATGCATGTGATTGCCCGATGTTGTCTAAGAACAACGACGCTGGGGGCTCTAGTGTGGTGCAGAGCAAGGCTTCCCACACTAACGGAGGTCGAGGTCAGGGAGGTGACCGTGGTGCTGGGAGTGGCACTCGCGGACGCAGACGGAATGGAGGGCCTAGGGCTCAGGTATTTGCAATGACCCAGCAACAGGCGAGGACCGCCCCAGGCGTGGTTACATTTACACTACATATCTCAAACTTTCTTGTACGTGTATTGATGGATGCGGGGGCTACACATTCTTTTATTTCGAGTAGTTGTGCTGGTATGCTTGATTGTGTGGTATCAGCCTTAGATTGCGAGATGGGTGTTGGCACCCCGATGGGCATCATGTACCTTGTGAATCAGGTGATTCGGAGGTGCCCGGTGAGAATTGAGGATGTGGATTTGCCGACGGACTTAATTATCCTGGATATCCACGACTTCGATGTGATTTTAGGAATGGATTGGCTATCGGAGCATGGGTCGCTCATCGATTGCTGTAGCAGGTAAGTGATTCTGCGAAGTCCGGGTTTGCCGGAGTTTATATTTCAGGGGGAACGTGATGGTTCGCCTCCTGAAGTGATTTCTTCACTCACTGCTACCAAACTTCTACGGAAGGGATGCCAGGGTTATCTGGCGCATGTCGTGTCGGAACAGGTTGATACTCCGTGTATCGACGAGATACCAGTGGTACGTGAATTTTCGGATGTGTTCCCGGAAGACTTACCTGGATTGCCACCACCGCGGGAGATTGAGTTTACAATTGAACTACTCCCCGGTACCCGACCTATGTCCCAGGCACCATACCGGATGACGCCGACTGAGTTACGAGAACTCAAAACTCAATTGCAGAAGTTGGTGGATTTGGGATACGTCCGACCAAGTACTTCACCGTGGGGAGCACCGGTGTTGTTCGTGAAGAAGAAGGAGGGGAGTCTCCATTTGTGTATTGACTATCAACAACTCAACAAGGTGACACTGAGGAACCAGTACCCTCTACCCAGAATCGATGACCTTTTTGACCAGTTGCGGGGGCACAGTGCTTCTCGAAGATTGATTTGCGGTCTGGGTATCACCAACTGAGGATTTCGGAGGAGGATATTCCGAAAACAACATTTTGAACCCGTTACGGACACTACGAGTTCCTAGTGATGCCTTTCGGCTTGACGAATGCTCCGGCAGCATTCATGGATCTGATGAACAGGGTCTTCCGACCCTACTTGGATAAATTTGTGATTGTGTTCATCGATGATATCTTGGTGTACTCAAGGAGTGCCCGAGCACATGAGGAACATCTACGGTTGGTGTTGGAGAAGCTGAGACAGGAATAGTTGTACGCCAAGTTGAGCAAGTGTCAGTTTTGGCTGAGCAGTTTTGGTTTTCTGGGACATGTGATATCAACGAATGGGATTAGTGTGGATCCCCAGAAAACAGAGGTGGTGACTAATTGGGCTAGACCGACAACGGTAACGGAGGTGCGGAGTTTTGTCGGGTTAGCAGGTTACTACTGGAGATTCGTGGAGGGTTTCTCCAAAATTGTTGCACCATTGACTCGATTGACTCAAAAGGGAGTAAAGTTCATTTGGGACGAGCAGTGTGATTGGAGTTTTCAGGAGTTGAAGGATCGATTGACCACTGCACCTGTCCTTGCATTGCCGGATGACAGTGGAGAGTTCGTGGTCTTTAGTGACGCATCGCTACAAGGTTTGGGTTGCGTGTTGATGCAGACTGGTAAGGTTATCACCTACGCATCCCGGCAGCTAAAGACTCATGAGTTGAACTACCCTACCCATGATTTGGAGTTGGCAGCGGTGGTTCATGCTCTAAAAATCTGGAGACATTACCTATTCGGCGTAACGTGCTGGATATACACCGACCACCAGAGCCTAAAGTACCTATTCACTCAGAAGGATCTTAACATGAGACAACAGAGATGGTTAGAGCTGCTGAAGGATTATGACTGTACAATTGAGTACCATCCGGGTAAGGCCAATGTGGTGGCAGATGCACTCAGCAGGAAGTCAACAGGATCTGTTGCACACTTGGGGATGGTGTATCTTCCTTTGCTGGTAGAACTCCGGAAGGCGGGAGTTATTTTGGATACGGATGAGCATGGAGCTTTGTTGGCCAGCTTCCATGTACGACCAATGCTGATTGATAGGATCATCGAAGCACAACTTCAGGATCCGGTACTCTGTATTTACAGGATTGAGGTCAATGCGGATGGGAGACAGGATTTTACCATCCGGGATGATGGAGCACTTGTGAAGTTGAGCCGTTTGTGTGTACCTGCAGTGGCAGAGTTACGGGCCGAGATTCTGGAGGAGGCCCATAGTTTAGCTTATGCTATGTATCCGTGAGGTACAAAGATGTACCGTACCCTCCGGAGCCATTATTGGTGGCCAGGAATGAAGAAAGACATTGCAGAGTTTGTGAGCAGATGCTTAACCTGTCAGCAGGTTAAGGCAGAACGGTAGAGACCTTATGGGGCTATGCATCCACTTCCGATTCCCGAGTGGAAGTGGGATCACATCATCATGGACTTCGTCTTTAAGTTACCAAGGACTCGGAGTGGAGTTGACGGAGTATGGGTGATTGTGGACTGGTTAACCAAGTCAGCCCATTTTCTGCCGGTTCAGGAGACTTATAAACCTAACCGACTGGCTCAATTGTTAGTAAAGGAAATCATACGATTGCATGGTACGCCGGAGTCGATCGTGTCTGATCGTGATCCGCGTTTCACTTCCAGGTTCTGGCGGAGTTTGCAAACTACTTTGGGAACAACCCTACGTTTCAGTACTGCTTTCCATCCGCAGACCGATGGACAGTCTGAAATGACCATTCAGACCCTGGAGGACATGATGAGGTCTTGTGTGCTACAGTTTCAGGATTCATGGGATACTCATTTTCCGTTGATGGAATTCGCGGACAACAACAGCTATCAGGCAAGTATCGGGATAACACCCTATGAGGCACTGTATGGTCGACAGTGCAGGACACCTATATGCTGGATGGAGATAGGGGAGCGAGCGGTTGTAGGGCCAAAATTGATGGACTTAACCCAGGAAACTGTTCGGGTTATCAAAGAAAGATTAAAGGCGGCACATGATCGCCATAAGAGTTATGCCGATCGACGAATTCGAGACTTGGAATTTGAAGTGGGAGATTTTGTCTTCCTGAAGTTATCTCCGTGGAAAGGGATTATCCGTTTTGGTCGACGGGGGAAACTGAGTCCGCGTTTTATTGGACCTTATGAGATCGTGGAGAGGATTGGCCGGGTTGCATACAGATTGGCGCTACCTCCAGAACTTTCTAGAGTTCACGTTGTTTTCCACATATCGATGCTACGGAAATACGTACATGATGCTTCTCATGTACTGGAGGAACAACCTATCGAACTCCGAGAGAATTTGAGCTTTGAGGAACAACCAGTACAGATTCTGGATCGGAAGGACAAAGTACTACGTCGGAAGACTATCCCTCTCGTGAAGATTCTCTGGTGAAACCAGAATGTGGAAGAAGCCACATGGGAACCCGAGGCACAGATGCGAGAACAATTTCCTTACTTATTTCTTTGAAATTTCGGGACGAAATTTCTTAAGGGGGAAGGTTGTAACGCCCCGGAAATTCGAGTATTTTTATATTGTAAATTAATGCGTGAATTGACGTTTTTACCCCTGTGAATTATATTGCCAAATTGTTGACTTTTTGATTGGTGGGTCAAACAGACTTTGACCGATGACCGTGACGTAGTTCGGGACGTCACGAGTCCATAGACAGGTGGCACGTCCAATTCGGACGATCAGGGAAAAAGTTATGACTATCGGAAGTTCAGGGGCATTATCGTAATTTGGACGATAGGGGCGAAAATGTTGACTTTTCGTTTGACAACTGATTTTCACATGATTCAAGGACCGTTAGGTAGGTCTCGATGCCCTAAGTTCGTTGACAGGCGGCACGCCGAAATCGGACTTCGTACGAGGAAGTTATGGTCTAAAACGTGAAATTGGGAGGTTTGCATCTCGGTAATCGTGTCGATTATTTTATTCTGAATTAAAGATTGAAGGACACCTGGATGAGTGACAAGTGTCACTCATCCATTGGCTAGATTGGATCAAACTCCACTAAGTGATTAAATAGGATTAAAACTACCTTTTAATCTCAGCCATTCATCAAAAGTTCCCAGATTTCATCTCAACCCTCCATTAGAACCCTTTCTGGGATTGAGACGGTCACATAGGAACAAACCAGAACTAAAATGGTCAAGAATTGAAGGATTGGTGACCGGGTCAAATCGCGAGTCTGAACGACCTAGTTTCAAAGAAACGGGTTGACCCGTCGAGAGGACAGTGGTGATGACGTGGCACCCTGTCAGACCTGTCAGGTGACGTGGACTACTCTTCAGCCGACACGTGTCACATGTCAGTGCACAGTCAGCACTGACATGTCAGTGACGTGGCCCAATAAGGGGCTGCCACGTGTTACTGACATGTCAGTGACGTGGACCAGTGCCGTTGTAACGACCCATCCCAAATTCCTAGATTAGATTAGTGACTAATCACGATTAGTGAGGTTAATCCGTGATTAGTTGGGCGAAATCGGACGAACGATGCGAAATGACCGTTTTGCCCTTGGTCGTGGCAAAACGTTGACTTTTAATTCTGGAGGTCAAATAGACTTTGACCGATGACTGTCACGTAGTTCGTGACGTCACGAGTTCATAGACAAGTGGCACGTTCAATTCCGAAGTTCGAGGAAGAAGTTATGATGTTCAGAAGTTTAGGGGCATTTTGGTAATTTTGGTTAAATGGGGTCAAAAGTTGACTTTTTAACTGGGATGTCTGATTGCCGAGGGCCGAGGACTATTACGTAGATAAGGACGATACGAATCCATAGGCAGGCGGCACGCTGAAATCGGACTTCGAACGAGAGAGTTGTAGGTCACGAAAGTTCGATTTCACTATGCACGTATTTCGAGACGGGGCTGAGTTGGCAAATTCTGATTTTCCAAGATATTTTAGTGGGCCCCATGGATGAGTGACAAGTGTCACTCATCCCATTGGCTAGATCCCTTAAATTGTGGATCTAAATAATTAATATTATTATATCTATTATTATATAATTAATCCTAACCACACTAAATCCTACCCATCCATTTCATTTAATCTCTCATATCCTCACCATCCATTATTTCTCTCATCTCTCATCTGATCAAACATCATCATCTTCATCAAACTTCATCAAACTTCATTTCTTCTTTCTTCATGCTAAAACCCGAAACCTCCCCCTCCATATTTCTTCATTTTCTTCAAACACACCCCACATCTTACCACCATGACCCTAGGAGCTGAACATGACCATGAGGGAATGAGAGGAAGGACTGTGAGACTGAGGATGGCGGAGGACGCGGCGGTTCACGGCGGGAGGAGCTCGGCCGTGAGGTAAGAAAACTTTGAAAATTCAAATTTGAGTTTTAATGGGTTTTAATCGATTTCTTTAATTAGGTTAGGTTTCTGGGGACCCTAGGAGTAGAATAGGATTATTTTTGGGGCTTGAGATGACCGGAAATGGCCGTGAACGGCCGGAGAAAATCCGGCCACCATTGATGGCGGATGGAAGCTCCGTTTCGGGTGGTTTTTCTTAGTTTTAGGGATTGGGTTAGATAGGAAATGAAGAAATAGGAATTTAGGGATTAAAATGGGACCAAACGGACCCCGAATCAGTGCGAAAACCCGAGAAAACCGTACGGTAAACAGTACCCATGAATAGTAAAACTGGTTCAGTTCTGAGATTGATGACGATGAACAGTGTTTTTGACTTTCTAGAGGCTCGTGAGGGTACGTGGGCCATAATTTGGGAAAGTGTTCAACACGAGAAATCTTCTATTCGATGTAACAAACATTTTGGGGCTAGTTTCGTGTCGATCGGATACCGTCTCGATATGTTTCGGGGCATTGGAAGGTTTAGGGTAGGATTAAAAATAGTTAAAAGTTCGGGAAAATTACGGGGCTTTGATGGGAGGTTAATTAAGTAGTTATTAACCTTCTATTAAAATTTGAACAGGTTTGGGAGTCCCGGTAATGGTGATCGGCTGGGGGAGCCGTATGACACGCAAATCGAGGCGGCAGCTCGGACGGTCTGTGAGTGGACCTTGTTTTCTAAATTGGTGCATGCATAAATGTTTATTATATGTTTTATTACTTGTTTGATGATGCCATGGGTGAATTTGTATGTGGTTACATATAAGGACGTATTTCTAGGTTTCGGCCTTATACGGTGCTTATACGGGTCTGTATTTCTTATTTGGTTTTAATGAAAAGGTTTTGGATTTCAAAAGGATAAACTCGGGTATGAGACCCATTTGGTTTTGTCTCGGGCATATGACCTAAGATATCGGGCATGGTGCCCAGCTGATTTCCTATGTTCGAGCACGGGACCCAGGTTACTTTACGGTTTTGATTTCAGGTCAGGGAACCTTAAATGGATTTCCCGGTTCATGACGGTTTATGGGAACAGGCATGAACCCTTGTTATGGTATCGTGGTTCATGACGGTTTATGGGAACCAACATGAACCCTTGTTGGATGTTATGGATCATGACGGTTCAAGGGAACCGGGCATGAATGTTTATGTTATGTATATATATGTATTCATATACCTTCCTTTACTTCTATTATCTCCTCCGGGGAGGGTCGTTGGCCTGGGTGGACCCCGGAGTAGTCACGGAGTACCGACTGAGTGGAGTCGCCCCCCAGTTGAGTTCCTTACTCTCAGGAAGGCTATGATTACTATTACCTCGGGTAGGGTCAGTGGTCTGCGAACATTGATCTTGACTTTGAGAAGACTCGGATTGAGACATGGGTAGCACGCGCGTAGCTTTGGAAACCGTGACAGGATTGGTTGTGTGAATTATATGTATATGTGATGTATGCTACATATATGATATATGATGTGTGTTTACACAGGTTTTGGGCAGTGGTCCGTATGGTTAGTTTCTTATGATTTGGGCTGAGTCCCTTTTGGATTTGGGCAGTGGCCCGTGTACTTGATTTCATTATGGTTTTTCTGGATAAATGGTTTTCGAATGCATGCATGCTTTTTAGTGAAGGGTACAAATGTCTTCTCGTTAAAATGTTTTTATAAACGCTTGTTTTGTCCACTCACGACTTTTAATGTTTTGACTGCCCTTCTGGTTGACATTGGATGTGGACTGTAGCAGAGACCGAGATATCACATACCTCCTCCGGATCTTGGCGTACTCTAATAGCCCGGGAGGGCAAAGGTCGGAAATATCCCTTGTCTGACACTCCGTGTCAGACAGGAGCAGGGTCATCCTACATTAATCCCGGGGGGATTGGGATGGGTCCTGTCAACGTGGTATCAGAGCATAGGATTGCTCGTAGGATGCTTATCAGAGCGGGGTTGTCTCTATTCGAGCAACCGTGCAGCTCTTGGAGTATGTACACAGGTCGAGGATGTGATATCTCAATGGGCTACAGTTGGTGGTCAACCTGATGTTGGGATGCCGATACGATAGTTAGTAAGATTGAATCGTGGATGTCTTGGTTCGGCATTAGATGCCGGGGTTGCAATAGTTCTGTCAGGGTTGACAGTATGGGACCCTATGTAAGGATGAACGTACTATTACATTAGCGTTCTGGATAGTGAGACGGTTAGTTGGGATCGTCTTCACGATGTTGTAGGATCAATTCCGATGACTGGTTAGGAATAGTGACAATCGGATGGTCGGATATTGTTGAGTCCGATGATCGGATATTGGTGAGCTAAATGGATTTACTGCTGTTGGCAGTCGGATTCGTGGAATCCTAGTTGGATTGACGATATGATTGGGTTGATGTCCTTACAATGTCAAGACCGCGGAGTCGGTCAGATTGTTGATTTTACTGCCTCATGCAGTTGGGTTCAGAGTGACCCTAGGTGCGATCGTGGAACCCTACCTTGGGTGTATGGTTCAGAAATATGAGTTGACGAGTGGTTTGACTTGGACGACTATTCGAATTTGGATTCGGTAGTCGGTCTAGTCATGTCAGTTTGTGTTGGGACTGCACTTCGCAGTCGAGGTTGTACTTATCGGTTAGACCTAGTTTGTTATCGTACTACTTTAGTTGTGATGAATTGTTGGTGCAACTTAGGTCATGGGTGACCTGGTAGATGACATTGGTTAGTCGAGTTACGACTGGTTAGTGATTGGTTGGACAAGTTATCATGGTTGGTACTTGTCGATGGAATCCCGGAGTGGGGATACGGAGTAGTTGGTACGAGCGGTTGATTCCGTTGGATGTGGAGTCTGGATATCGAGGTGTTTGATTGTTATGTCTGCACGAGTCTGTGGCAGGCGCTACTACCGAGAATGGTCGTAGTTACGATTGTTGGGAATCGGTGACGTTCAGGTGACGTTTCCTTTTCCCGTATGCATTATCAGGTTGACTGTACCCAGAGTTGTCGGGTACGAGGGAGACAGAGTTTCTCCTATTCGAGTAGAGGTGCGGGGTCATTTTTGCACACGACGTGCTGATACTGACACTAGTGTTGGTGATAGTGCGTGGTGCTGGTACTAGCGCTGGTGCTGGTGCCGGTGATCTTGATGACGGTGAGTTACGAGTTGGGATGTGACATCCATCGTGATGGGCATATGTTCGGTGTCTCTGGTCCCAGAGTGGATCTTAGATAGAGTTAAATTGGTTAGGGGACACGTGGATGATGTCCGAGTGTGTTGGTTCCGACATGGTTGGAATTTCGGAATCGCGAGAGTTTGTAATTGAGATGACACGTGGAATGCGGGTCTTCTGCATTGGTATTGGGTATGTCGAAGTCATTAGGGCGACTTCTCAGGTTCTACCGTGGTAGATGACGGTAGACGATGGTTGTGTCACCAGTATGCTGATCGTGTATTGATTAGTGAACCCGAGATGTGTCTTGGGTCATCAAGTGGAGTGAGTATTTCGGAGTTAAGTGAATGAGATTTCTCATTTTCTGCTTGGTGGCAGATGATGTTGGATTACGTGACGTGGTGAGTGCAGCGAGTTTTGATTGCATTCACATAGGGTGAATTTTGGTGTCATCGTTTCGGATCATCTTTGGATTTTCCTAGGTGGAATGTCAAGGATTGATACGAGGTAATCAGTGAGAACCCACAGTCTCGGCGTGTCTCGTCGTTGACTAATCTGTTTAGATGTGGGAAATAGTTAAGGACTTTGGTCGGCGTGATGATTCTCGATCGTGACGTCTGTGGTCGGTTGACGTAGTGATGGATCTGGATCATGATCTTGATGATTTAGATGGATGGAAAGTTTATCACTCTTACTTGGATGTTTGGGTTGAGAATGTTGGGACTGAACTTCTTTTCGAAGTGAATCCCGTATGGTATATTACTCAGGTGAGTAGTTTTCCGACGTGGTCGGATATGGTCAGTCATAGAGATGTGTCGATATTGGGATTTTCTTCCCTATAAAGTCAATCGGATGTTTTGTGTAATCGGTTAAGCAGGTAACCGATAGGTTTGGTTTTGATGCATCTCGGTAGACGTGAACGATATTTCGGGTTTTGGAATCAGATTTCTGGATGACGATTTAGGATTTGATTTTGGAACTTGAAAGCGGATTTCTGGATTTGGGTTTTGGAACCGAATTCTGGGTGACGATTCAGGATTTGGTTCTAGAGCTTGACTGTGGATTTTCTTTTTATGGATTTGGGTTCGGAATGGTCATTCCTAATACTAGTTTGCGGAATGATGATTTCGGATTCGAATTTGGAAATGGATGTTCGAGTTGGAGTTTCGATTTGTCTAGTCCGGGATTGGACAAATGGACTCCATTATTGAAATGTGTTTGACTACCACCTAGGTCATCGTGTGGTCGTGTTATTGTTGTTATTGTTGTGGTCGTCGTGGTTGTAATCTGGTTGATGGGTAGATGTACGTACCTTGTACGTTGTTTGAGGTACAATACCAGGTAGACTTGTCTTGCCTGGTGATGGTATATAGGTTATACCATGGGTACGTTGGTGCGCGTGTTGGTAGTCGGATTGGTTCTGATACCATTGGATTAGTCGAGGTCGTGAACTAGACATTGGATACTGTGCATTGGGTCACGGTATTTCCGATGGGTATAGTTACCCATAGGTCGAGTGAAATATTGGTAAGTGTTTACTCAGGTTGAGTGTGCTTGGGGTTAGTATAACCACAAATGAGTATGGTGTCATTTTTTGACTGACGACTGTCAAATGGTGACAGATTGTCGAAGGTGTCAAAGTGGATCGTTGAGTGAGGTCTGATGACTCCCAGTGGGAGCAGACGTCAGGATAGTTAGTGGTTGAGCAAGGAACCGTCTAGTTGGTTGTGTCAGCGAAACGGTAGATCTGACAAGTGGTGTCAATTCGGAGCGTACGACTTATGTCATTCGACGTGGTCGAATGTAGTCGATACGACGTGAGTGTTAGTGGTACGTCTGGGTGCAGACGAGTATTGTTCTAGTTAGTTGGTGTACTAGTGTACACAAGCGTGAGATCGAATTATTTCCACGAGGTGGATGTGGAATCAGGATAGTTGGAGTTTCAAGAATGAAACTAAATTAAGGAGGGAAGAACGTTTAGCATTAGGTCGGTTGGAATTTCGAGGACGAAATTAATTAAGGAGGGAAGGTTGTAACGACCCGTCCCAAATTCCTAGATTAGATTAGTGACTAATCACGATTAGCGAGGTTAATCCGTGATTAGTTGGGCGAAATCGGACGAACGATGCGAAATGACCGTTTTGCCCTTGGTCGTGGCAAAATGTTGACTTTTCATTTCAGCGGTCAAACGGACTTTGACCGATGACTGTGACGTAATTCGTGACGTCACAAGTTCATAGACAGGTGGCACGTTCAATTCCGACGTTCGAGGAGGAAGTTATGACGTTCGGAAGTTTAGGGGCATTTTGGTAATTTTGGTTAAATGGGGTCAAAAGTTGACTTTTTGACCGGGATGTCCGATGGCCGAGGGCCAAGGACTATTACGTAGATAAGGACGATACGAATCCATAGGCAGGCGGCACGCTGAAATCGGACTTCGAACGTGAGAGTTATAGGTCACGGAAGTTCGATTTCACTATGCACGTACTTCGAGACGGGGCTGAGTTGGCAAATTCTGATTGGCCAAGATATTACTCATCCCATTGGCTAGATCCCTTAAATTTTGGATCTAAATAATTAAATATTATTATATCTATTATTATATAATTAATCCTAACCACACTAAATCCTACCCATCCATTTCACTTAATCTCTCAAATCCTCACCATCCATTATTTCTCTCATCTCTCATCTGATCAAACATCATCATCTTCATCAAACTTCATTTCTTCTTTCTTCATGCTAAAACACGAAACCTCCCCCTCCATATTTCTTCATTTTCTTCAAACACACCCCACATCTTACCACCATGACCCTAGGAGTTGAACATGACCATGAGGGAATGAGAGGAAGGACTGTGAGACTGAGGACGGCGGAGGACGCGGCGGTTCACGGCGGGAGGAGCTCGGCCGTGAGGTAAGAAAACTTTGAAAATTCAAATTTGAGTTTTAATGGTTTTTAATCGATTTCTTTAATTAGGTTAGATTTCTGGGGACCCTAGGAGTAGAATAGGATTATTTTTAGGGCTTGGGATGGCCGGAAATAGCCATGAACGGCCGGAGAAAATCCGGCCACCATTGATGGCGGATGGAAGCTCCGTTTCGGGTGGTTTTTCTTAGTTTTAGGGATTGGGTTAGATAGGAAATGAAGAAATAGGAATTTAGGGATTAAAATGGGACCAAACGGACCCCGAATCAGTGCGAAAACCCGAGAAAACCGTACGGTGAACAGTATTCGTGAATAGTAAAACTGTTTCAGTTCTGAGGTTGATGACGATGAACAGTGTTTTTGACTTTCTAGGGGCTCGTGAGGGCCCGTGGGCCATAATTTGGGAAAGTGTTCAACACGGGAAATCTTCTATTCGATGTAACGAACATTTTGGGACTGTTTTTGTGTCGATCGGACACCATCTCGATATGTTTCGGGGCATCGGAAGGTTTAGGGTAGGTTTAAAAATAGTTAGAAGTTCAGGAAAATTACGGGGCTTTGATGGGAGGTTAATTAAGTAGTTATTAACCTTTTATTAAAATTTGAACAGGTTTGGGAGTCCCGGTAATGGTGATCAGCTCGGGGAGCCGTATGGCACGCAGATCGAGGCGGCAGCTCGGATGGTCTGTGAGTGGACCTTGTTTTCTAAATTGGTGCATGCATAAATGTTTATTATATGTTTTATTACTTGTTTGATGATGCCATGGGTGCATTTGTATGTGGTTACGTATAAGCACGTATTTCGAGGTTTCGGCCTTATATGGTGCTTATACGAGTCTGTATTTCTTATTTGGTTTTAATGAAAAGGTTTTGGATTTCAAAAGGATAAACTCGGGTATGAGACCCATTTGGTTTTGTCTCGGGCATATGACCTCAGATATCGGGCACGGTGCCCAGCTGATGTCCTATGTTCGGGCACGAGACCAGGTTACTTTATGGTTTTGATTTCAGGTCAGGGAACCTTAAATGGATTTCCCGGTTCATGACGGTTTATGGGAACCGACATGAACCCTTGTTATGGTATCGTGGTTCATGACGGTTTATGGGAACCGGCATGAACCATTGTTGGATGTTATGAATCATGACGGTTCAAGGGAACCGGGCATGAATATTTATGTTATGTATATATATGTATTCATATACCTTCCTTTACTTCTATTATCTCCTCCGGGGAGGGTCGTTGGCCTGGGTGGACCCCGGAGTAGTCACGGAGCACCGACTGAGTGGAGTCACCCCCCAGTTGGGTTCCTTACTCTCAGGAAGGCTATGATTACTATTACCTCGGGTAAGGTCAGTGGTCTGCGGACATTGATCTTGACTTTGAGAAGACTCGGATTGAGACCTGGGTAGCACGCGCGTAGCTTTGGAAACCGTGGCAGGATTGGTTGTGTGAATTATATGTATATGTGATGTATGCTACATATATGATATATGATGTGTGTTTACACAGGTTTTGGGCAGTGGCCCGTATGGTTAGTTTCTTATGATTTGGGCTGAGTCCCTTATGGATTTGGGCAGTGGCCCGTGTACTTGATTTCATTATGGTTTTTTTGGATAAATGGTTTTCGAATGCATGCATGCTTTTTAGTGAAGGGTACAAATGTCTTCTCGTTAAAATGTTTTTATAAACGCTTGTTTTGTCCACTCACGACTTTTAATGTTTTGACTGCTCTTCAGGTTGACATTGGATGTGGACTGTAGCAGAGACCGAGATATCACATACCTCCTCCGGATCCTAGCGTACTCTGATAGCCCGGGAGGGCAAATGTCGGAAATATCCCTTGTTTGACACTCTGTGTCAGACGTGGACTAGTGCCGTGCTGACACGTGGCATATGTCAGACCTGACACATGGCCTGACAGAACAGCAATGTGGACCAATCATTTGTTGACACGTGGCACTTGTCAGAGTCTGACTGCTGTCAGATGACGTCAACTGGAACTGTTCCTACGTTGACCGGCGCGTGGGGGCGCATGTGAACAGTGTTTTTGGTGGGACCACCACCATTCTTTATATTTCGACGATCCGGATCCAATGGCGGTGGTTTCGGGTCGATCGGAGATCGTTAAGTTGGTCAAAATGAGGTTTATTGCTTCGGGAGGCGCGTTCGGGCGGCTTTTCCGTGCCGGTTTCAGCCTAAGGTTTCATGGTTGAATGTTAGGGGCTTATATTGACCTTTACGTATACTTTGGACATGACAGGGATTGTACAATAGTACCAGGACGAGGGTATACGTTCGGTTTTCAGCAGGATTGTACTGTGAGTGGACCTGATTTCATTAAACCCTTGCATGCTTAAATTTTTTCTGATTTACTTATATATTCACATGCTGGAATTAAGAAACGGTTTTAATGGTATTGAAATTATGATTATGGCACGTTTCACGGTATTTGGGTTTGAGACCCGTTTGATGAAACTTAAAGATCGGTTTGGATTTTATCTATGTATATTGTTTTGCATGTGGATATCAATAAAATGTATTTGGTACTGCACTGTATAGATCCACTCTTATGATACTGTCTCCTCCGGATGTGGTACCGCGGAGCGGTCACGGCGCATTGCCTGCGAGGGGTCATTCTACGGAGGAACCGGACCGTAAAATGACTCAAGAGCAGGATTGCTATAATTTGACGTCAGGGACGTCGAGCGCCTAGGACGCTAGGCATTTGAGATGCCGTACCCGGATAGGGTTCGGGGATTGGATTCGGGATTGAGACTCCGAGTGTCACGCGTAGCCTTGGGACTGTGACCTTATTGGACTTCAGGGACGTCAGACATCGGGGATGTCAGGATTGGAGTGTATAGTGCAGTGGCTAAAATTATGTTATGGTTTTATTACATGCCTTATGGTTCATATTATATGATTTATGGTTTTAAATTCTGGTGCATGCATGTTTGGAAAACGGAGGGGTAAATTATATGTTTTACTTATTAAACTGTTTTATAAACTTGTGTTTCGGCCCACTCACCCTTAATTTTTTGGTAACCCCTCCAGGCTGTGCTACTGAGGTAGAGGAGGATCCTGAGGCTGAGGCATAGATCTACTTCTGCGTATCTGAACCCCTGTCGGGTGGTTTGACCCGCAGGATTATTTTAGAGTCGTGCTCGCAATTTGTATTTTTGGTTTTCATCCCTTGTCTGACACTTGTTGAATTTGGATTTGATGTATAACTTTAACTTGGTTATTTATGCATTTGAACGTTTGAGGTTAAAATTGGTATGTTATTTTGGGTGTTAGACGGGAGCAGGGAACGTCCCCTTGTGGTCCCCGTGGGATCGGGGCGGGTCCTGTCAATCACATATTCTCATATCAAGATGGTATATGGAAAACAGTTTTATGAAGTCATTTCAAAACATCTCAATGGGCCTTGCCCGAAATCTCCAAAAAACATCACAAACCCATTTAGGGTCCTCGACCCGAAATCACGTTTATGAAACATAGGGTGTCAGGACCCGTCCCAAATTCCCCGGGATTAACGTGGGACGCGCTTGATCCCATCTGACCCGAAGTGTCAGACCAGGGAAAATTCCATCTCTAGCCCTCACCGGGGTTTCCAGAGTACGTCAGGATCGTAGGAGGAGGAGTGTGATGTCTCGATCTCTGCTACAGTTCGTATCCGCGATCAACCTGAAGGGCATTCAAAACATTAAAAGTCGTGAGTGGACAAAATAATATTTTAATAAAAATATTTTCATACAAAGACATTTATGCCCTTCACTAAAAACATATGCATGAATTCAAAAACCATTTATCAAACGTTCACGAAACCATTGAAAACATTCTCAAAACCTTTCAAGGGTTCATGCCCGGTCCCCATAAACCGTCATGAACCATAAATCCATTTGGGTCCCCGACCCGAAATCACAATCTTAAAACCATAAGTCAATGCATGTGGGAACTCAGCCCAAATCAAACACCAGTGGGACTCAGCCCAAAACCATTCTCAATGAAATACCAAAACATACAATGCAGGGTCTCCGCCCCAAACCATTTCTAAAGTATCAAATACGGGGTCTCCGCCCCAAATCACTTTCTAAAACATGGAACACGGGGTCTCCACCCCCAAATCAATTTCCATAAAACCTCATACGTATAAACATACGTATAACCCATCTGCGACACTTCCGAGAAAATGCCAACTCGGGGCACACAGCCCCTAGGGAACACATCCCCGATATATGTCACGATATCATCTTTATACTAGTGTGCACACTACTCGGGGTCTCACTCCGAGTCTTCCCCCAGGAATTCTCCATCTTGGAGGCTCTATCTCTAGATCTAGTCCGAGCTCTATCTCCGGATCTAGTCCGCACATTTCTCCGGAATCTGGTCCGGGACCACATCATAACTTCCACTCCTGGAACGAGATCTCTATGGGGATACCCATTCTGGTCTGTGGATCGTGACTCTCCAGGTCGACGTCTGGAAGAGACCATATAATCATATGGAGGGTTTCATATACATTTCCAAATACTTTCTTTCTTTCTCAAAACATTTCTCAACTGGGTCTCATACCCGATTCATCTTAATAGGATTCCTCGAATCCGATTCAAATCCATTTCACAGGCCTCGACCTAAATCCTCAGTTCAACAGGGTCTCATGCCTGAATTCTCATTTTGTAAACCGAACTGGGACTCAAGGCCGATTTTACAATCAACAGGGCCCCAAGCCCAATACCACAGCTAACTGGGCCCTAAGCCCGAAACCATAACCAACGGGACCTCAAGTCCGATTTCACAACCAATAGGGCCTCAAGCCCGATACTACAGGCAACGGGGCCTCAAGCCTGAGATTACAACAAACTGGGCCTCAAGCCCGAACTCGTAAACTAACGGGACCCTCGGTCTGATTATATAACTCAAATGGACCCTCGGTTCGATTCCTCGTCAAATCAAATAGACTCCAAGTTTGAGAGTTCGTAAATCAAATGGGTCTCGTGCCCAAGTTCATATTTACAAATCCAAAACCCGTTCCTTAAATCATCATTGAAAACCTATCACGTATAAGCATCGTATAAATCGGAAATCTCGAAATACGTGAAAATACGTAAATCTTAGGCTACCACAATGAAATGCACTCATGGCATCACAAAACAAACATTAAAACACTTATAAAAAATTTATGCATGCATCAATTTCGAAAGAAAGGTCCACTCACAGACCGTCCGAAGCCGCGCCTCGATACGCGCGCCATACGCCTTTCCCAGGGAAATCGTCACCTACGGGATTCCTGAACCTGTCCAAATCGTAATAGAAGGTTATTAACTACTTATATAACCCCTCACTAAAGCCCTGTAATTTTCTGAAATTTTTTAACTATTTTTAAATGTGATCCGAAACCTTCGGACAACCCGAACTATATCGAAACGATATCCGATTGACTCGAAACCAGTCCCAAAATGTTCGTTACATCGAATATATGATTTCATATGTTGAAGTCATCCCCAGAAAGTGGGCCACGCGCTGCCACGCGACATCCAAAGGGCCCTGTTCGTGGGCTCACGCGCCACTATTCCCTCACCAGCAACCTTCAGCTGAACCCGGTCTGGCCAGTTCGCCTGTAGGTCCGATCCGCCTGGATCGGCGTGGCCGGTCCTAACTGGTTTCTCCCCCATTTCCGTCCAATCCTTTCCAATCCAATCCCAATCTAATCCTAATCTCTTCCTAATCCCATTCCCTAGCATTCCATGTTTTAAAAGCTTAAAAATCACGTTAAAAACTCACCGGTTCGATTCGGTGAACAGTAGCCCCACCTTCCACCATCCATAAATCTCAATTTCAGCCGTCCTCCGCCCTACAAACCGGTTCAAGGAGGTCGTCTCAATCCCCAAAGGCTGATAGGTTCATTCAAATCGATTAATAAACACCCAATACTAATTTTTAAATTTCAAACCATAAACAGGTTTCGGGTTACCTGTGCTCTGGGCTATCGCCGCCGTCCACGGCGGCCGGCCATCCTGTCTCCTGCCTCATCATCCTCCAGTCCCCCTCTCACTCCCTGGCCTCACTCAAAATCATATGGGAAAGGTTTTGGATTGGGTCGAGATGGTTGTGCGGGTGGGTGGAATGAAACAGAGAAGAAAGATGATATGCATGAATGAGGGAAATGAGGGAATGTACGAGTGACAAGTGTCACTCATCCCCTGAGGTCAGGGAAAGATCTGGGCCCACAAAAGACAAAACTTCACTTTTTGCCTCGTAAAATGTGTCGCCGTAAATAGTTTCCTGAAACTTCCGTGAACCGTAACTTCTCCGTCGAATGTCCGAATTCGACATGTCGCTTGTCTACGAATTTGTATCGCCTCGATCTACGTAAAGGTTCTCGGCCCTTGGCCATCGAACCTCCCGGGCAAAAAGTCAACTATTTGCTCCTATTCAACCAAATTACTAAAATGCCCCCAAACTTTTGAAAATCATAACTTCTTCCTCGAACACCGGAATCGATCGTGCCACATGTCTATGAACTCGTGACGTCCCAAACTACGTCACAGTCATCGGCCAAAGTCCATTTTACCTCCTAAACAAAACGTCAACGATTCGCCCATTCTAGGGGTAAAATCGTCATTTCGCCCGCTCGTCCGCTAATCCTCATCTAATCCCCGATTAGTCTCACTAATCCGTCATTAAGTGTTAATTAATCCTTCTAATTCGGGACGGGTCGTTACATAAGGTCCTAGACCCAAAATCACATTTATAAAACTCAACTGGGCCTCGTACCCGATTTTGTAAAACCACTGGGCCCCCGGCCCGATCACACGACTCAAAAGGCTCTTAGCCCGATTTCGTAAACCAACTGGGCCCCTGGCCCAATCACATAATTCAAATGGGTCTCATGTCTGAATTCATCTTTCCAAAACCAAAACCATGCCATAGAACCATTATTAAACTCATAATCACATAGTCAAAGCATAAACTCGTAAATCTCGAAATACGTATAAATACGGCATTACCTCGAAATACGTGCAATCACATAAACCAACAGTGCCACAATCATCATCATAGAAATCACGTATGTAAAACATATAAAATAGTTATGCATGTATCACAGTTTAGAAAACAAAGTCCACTCACAGACCGTCCTAAGATGTCGCCTCGATTTGCGTGCTGCAAGCCTCCCCGGGCTAATCACCATCACCGGGACTCCCAAACCTGTCCAAATCACACTAGAGGATTACTAACTACCATATTAATCCCTCATTGGAGTCCGGTAATTTTCTCGAATTTTTAACCATTTTAAAACTCGATCCTAAATCACCAGTCCTAAAATGTTTGTTACATCGAATACTTAAAAATTCATGTTGGAACCTTCCTCAAATACCGTGCCACGAGCCCACACGCGCCGTCCAAAGGAGCTGCGCGTGGGAGCCACGCGCCGATACTGTTCATTGTCTTCATGCTCAGTCGAACCCGATCCAAATCGGATCGGTTCAGGCCGGTCGAACCAAACCGGTGGTCACAGTTCAGGGTCCAATTCCAGTCTGATTTCAACCATTTTAATCCTACTAGCTTCGTCTAACTATTTCCTATCAAACAATGATTTCAAAACATGAAACCTAAAGCTAAATCATACCGTCCAAACCAACGATGAAAGCTTCCAGTTTCCTTCTCTGTCTCTGGCCACCACATGCCACCTCCGGTCTCAACTTCAAGCTCTATCGACTCCTGACAACCTCAGAGTCATTATCCAATGAACCAAATCAACTGACAACCCTCAAATCAAGATTCACCATTTTTGAACCAGAACATAACAGTTTCGGGTTTTCAACTTACCGTCTCCGTCGTACAAAATTGTGGCCTCCATCCTCATCATCTCGACTCCCTTTCCAACTTTCATTTACACTTCAAGGCCAAAAGGTGAAGATCGAAGGTATAAGGTGCACGGTTTCCTCACGGTTTCAAGCATACCCTGTTTTCACGGTGCTGTGGCCACAGTCCACGACGACCCTTCACCAAGGCACCATCTCATTCCTCATCATCCACTCTCTCATCTTCCATCACACCTCACTAACAAAAATGAAGAACAAAGAGGTTTATTGGGGTGGGATTTCACAAGCACACACACTGTCACTGTAACGACCCGTCTTGGGAGTCGGACTTAGCTTAGAAGTTAATGACAGATTAGCTAGGTTAAGCGGTGATTAGTTGGATACTTTTGGACAGTCGGCGTAGAATGACGATTTTGCTCATAGAATGGGCAAAATTTGGACTTTTAGTTCGGACGGTCAATTGGGCATTGACTGATGATCGTGACGTAGTTCGGGACTTCACGAGTCCGTAGACAGGTGGCACGCCCGATTCCGACATTCGAGGAGGAAGTTATGATGTTCGGAAGGTCGAGGGCACTTTCGTAAATTGGTTAAAAGAGGGGCATTTGTTGACTTTTTGCACGACAAAGTTTCTTTACGTAAACCAAGGACCGTTAGGTAGATCTCGATGCCCTGAGTACAACGACAGGCGGCACGCCTTTATCGGACATCAGACGAGTGAGATATGGGTCTAGGAAGCGAAGGGTAAAATCGTAATTTGAACAATTAGGGGTATTTTGGTCTTTTTGCACCTTGGAAAGCGTGCCAATCTGATAAGGACAAGTGTGTAGTGCTAATTGGATATTTTTGGGGCTGGTCCACCAGGTGTTTGACAGGGAGGAAATCGATCGGTTTCTGGGTGAGTGTGTGCGTTTTGGTGATCAAGTGAGTGTGAGCAGAGAGAAGTGAGAGGCTGGTGAGTGTTTTGGGTGTGTGGTGAGTGAGGGGGAGACTCAGAGGCCGTGAGGAATTGCAGAAAACAGAGAAGGTGTCGAGGATCGTGGTGCAACCACAATCGATCAAATCAATCCAATCTGGTTCGAGGGAGTGCTAGGAAGGCTGAGGACTACCTTTTGAACCCAGAGGAATACGGCGGCGAGCACGGCAAAGGTTAGAACACGAGTGAGTTCTCGCTATCCCCTGTTTTTCCGTTTAAGTTCAAATTGAAAATTGTGGGTTTTGGAGCTTAGTCGAGCTGTTCTATTGGTCCTAATGGTTCTAGGAGGTTGTAATTGAGCTCAGGGAACCGAAATCGTGGCTGGGAGGACAATAGTGGCCGGGAACAGAACCTGGTTTTTTTTGGGTTTGAAGTTTGAGTTTGACAGGTGAGGATTAGGACTTTAATTCGTGATTTTAGTACTTGAATCAATTGCTTAGAGTGGGACGAAACTAGTAGTGGAAATAGGATTGAAAATGGACTGGATTTGAGTGACAACCGGCCACACCGGCTCGGTTCGACCGGACCGGTCTGAACCGGGTGGACGGAGGTTGAAGACGATGAACAGTGCAGACGCGTGAAGCCCACGCACAGCCCCTTTGGGCGGAGCATGAGGGCACGTGGGGACTGTTCAGGTGAAATGTTCAACACGGGTTTCACTCTAATCGATGTAATGAACATTTTAGGACAAGTTTCGGGTTGATCGGACACCGAATCGGGTTAGTTTTAAGTGTCCGAAGGCTTAAGGGTTTGTTTAAATAACGTTTAAAAATCCAAAAAAATTAGAGTAATTAGGGTAAGCTTAATTGAAGTGTTTTTTTACCTGAATTGGTGACTTTGACAGGTCGGGAAATCCCTGAGGCAACCGAGGAACGTACGGGACGCGAGTGACGTGCCTGGGAACTGTGAGTGGACTATTTGTTTTCTAACTGAGCATGCATAGCTGTTTTAATCTATCATTTCTCATGCTTTTAAATATGGTTTCGTGTTTCAAATTATGATATATCTGTTTTACATAATTGCACGTTTTTCGAGGCATTTCTTAGAATTATACGTATTTCGGCACATTTTACGAGATATGATTTGATTCTGTTTCTGATGCCATGATTTTGGGATTTACATATAAATGATTTGCTATGACTATAAATGGGTTAGTTTTCAGTTTTAGAATCGGATTTCGGAAATCGAGATTTGGTTTTAAAGCTTGAAAAAAGGGTTTCGGATTTGGGTTCGGAATGACGGTTCTGAACGCCGGCATGGCTTCAGAATAGTAATTTCGAATTTGGATTTGGATATGAATTTAGAAATGGTTTTCAAACGGTTTTGATTGGATTTGCTGGATCTGATTATTGGGTTTAAAGACCCGGATTATGTTATGACAGGGGCGGGCCCGAATTGGGTTTAAAGACCCGGATTGAGTTTAAAGACTCGGGAGTTTAAAGACTCGGATATTATGATATTTCCCCTGTAGGCCTGTTGAGTTTAAAGACTCTGGAGTTTAAAGACTCGGATTATATTGAGGCCTGGATTGAGTTTAAAGACTCGGGAGTTTAAAGACTCGGATAGATCCAGCAGGTTTGATCGGATGATGATAATTGGTATTTTCATGTTTTGATGATAATGTTTCCATATGATTTATATTGACATTTTCAGATACTGGGTTATGCATGAATGTTTTTAAAACGGAGGGCAATCCTGGTTTGTTTATTAAACTGTTTTTGAAACTATTATTTATTTTTCGTCCACTCACACTTTTCTGATTTTTAAATACCCTCCAGGTCGTGGTGCTAGCGCTGGGGCTGGCGTTGAGGCAGAGTCAGAGGCATAGAGTTTTTCCAGAGTTTTTCCGGAGTTTTCCAGCGTTTTCCTCTACGAGCTTTTCCGTTGTGCATGTAGTCAACTTTTAGTAGGATTTCTGTCTTACCTTGTTTTGTACTATGCTCTGTATGACTGTTGACTCGTTGGATTTTGAATTCTCCCTGGTCTGGCAATGTATGTTTGTGGGTTTATATGAGGTTATTCTGGTACTTTGAGTGTGTTTGTCAGACGGGAGCAGGGTTCGTCCCGGTTATCGGGGTGGTAACCGGGGTGGGTCCTGTCAATTGGTATCAGAGCATAGGTTTACAGTTTGTGTCTGTTACGAGGTTATGTTTAGGTTTTTTTACTGACTCTATGCCTCTTTCAGCGTACGATCGACCATGCCTCCGAGACGTGAGCCCCCTCCACGACCTGCAGACGACGCGGCGAGAGAGACAGAGAGTTCTACTATCGAGCGAGCCCAGCGGCTTGGGGCTACGACGTTTAGTGGTGGGGCAGACCCTGAGAAAGCCCACAGGTGGATTACCCGACTCGAGCGGATTTTCGCAGTGATGCGATGCCCACCGGAGGATCGAGTGTTCTAGCTACCTTTTTACTAGACGGTGCGGCGTATGAGTGGTGGTACACCCTTGAGTTTTCAGGTTGGGACGCCCACACGGTGACTTGGGAGACGTTTAGGGAGAGTTTCCTGGATCAGTACTACCCCCGCTCATTCTGCGATGCCAAGGAGGCTGAGTTTCTGCAGCTCCAATAGGGGAGCATGACTGTGGCTGAGTACGAGCAGAAGTTTCAGATGTTGTCCCGTTTTGCTCCTGCGTTTGTGGCTACGGAAGCCGAGAAGTCCCGTAGGTTTGAGTTGGGCCTGCGAGGTGAGATTCGAGCCATAGTGACGGCTGGATCGTTTGCGACCCTCTATGAGTTGTCGGATGCTGCAGTGAGGGTGGAGGCTAGTTTTCCAGTACGACGTAGAGAGCATCCTTTTTCCGGAACTTTGAGCCAGAGGACCCCGAAGAGGGGCAATTACAGTGGAGCTTCATCCGCGGGCGATGACCGTTTTGGCAGACCTGGTAGTTTCCAGAGTTCAGGTTTCCATGGATATCGAGCGTAGACGATTCCACAAGCCAATACGACATCTGTTGCATCTACAGGTAGACCGAGTGGAGGACCTAGTCGGGATGTTTGCTACTACTGTGGGGAGCGAGGTCATTTCCGACTCGAGTGTCCGTTGATACCCCAAGAGGGTGGCATAGGCTGAGGTGCGGCAGAGCCAGGACGGAGCACAGCGTCAGTTTCAAGGTTAGCAGACACCAGAGGAGGTGGTGGTGCCACTAGTGGTATAAGGGGACGCGGACAATCATTAGGGCCCCAGGCTCGAGTTTTTGCGATGACCCAGCAGGAGGCTCAGTCAATACCCGGAGCCGTGACATGTATATTTTACTATCTTTGGTCATGTTGTACACATTTTTGTTGGATCCCGGGGTTACCTTTTTCTTTTATAGCAAAGAGTTAGGATTTTCCCCTAGGTGGCGTTCAGAGTTTGGCATACCTAAGGATAATGTGCCATGAGTGTCGGGAGATAACAGTAAGTTGGATTAGGGTAGAAGGACTGGAGTGACGAGGTTAAGGACTACAGTGAGTTCCGTTGAAGGTGACAAAAGGGATTGGAAAATGAGTGACTATAACTGATCGATATGAGGTTATCGATCGATATGAGGTTATTGAAGAGAACCCACAATCTATGTGTGCCTTTAGGACTTTGTTGATTGCTTCGACGGGGTGATCTGAGCAGTTGTGGGAAGTGAAGGCGAAGTAGTGAGTCGGTAGGTAGGATCCCCTTAAGGGTGAGTAGATCAGGTTTGGATCGCTCCCGATTCAGAGTTTGAGTTGGGTATTAGTTGTTGGACCTAGAATTGGTACGGGGGTCTACTTTGGATTCGTAGATGAGTTACCTTAGGATTTCCTACTGACCAGGAGACTGGGAGGTTGGGAAGGACTTTGAGTTGGTTCCTAGAAGGGGTTGGTGGAAGTACGTAAGGATGTACTCTATGAACTATGTTGAGGTATTTTAAAATACCTTTGTTGCTTTTAAGTTTGTAGAGTTTCCCTTGTGTAAGCAATGAAGTTCTAGTTGGTAGTGCTGGGCGAAGGTACGTGGAAGATATGTACTAGTTCTACAGTGGTTGGAACCAGGCCGATTGTCAGGACCCACCCCGGTTTCACCCCGAAACCCGAGGTAAATCCCGCTCCCGTCTGACTCCCCGACACAACACCTAAGGAACACTTACTCGAACCCAGTCAAACGCAGGAGTAATTACGTAATATCCCGAAGGTAGCATTTACAGAACATAGTACGAACATACAAAGAAAATAAAACCGATAACTACACGCACACGGAAGCCTTTACTCTACTCTGGGAACTCTCACGTCACTTCTATGCCTTGGACACTGCCTCGACGTCAAGACCCCGCGCTCGCTCCACAACCTGGAGGGCAATTTAAAACAGAAAATGTGAGTGGACCAGAAAGTACAAAAAGTTCAAAACCATTTTATAAGAAAACCGAGTTTAAACCCTCCGTTTTGAAACCACATGCATAACCAACAGTTATAAACACAGTTCTAAAATAATCGTTCTTAAACATCATAAGAAACAGAAACACTATAAAATATCATAGGAAACCATAACATGAGTATCAGAAACCGTATCAAAACCATAACCACCAAATCATCATTTTCCCGATCAAACCTGCTGGATCTATCCGAGTCTTTAAACTCCCGAGTCTTTAAACTCAATCCAGGCCTTAATCATATCCGAGTCTTTAAACTCCCGAGTCTTTAAACTTAAAGGCCTACGGGGGAAATCAATATATATATCCGAGTCTTTAAACTCCCGAGTCTTTAAACTCAATCCGGGTCTTTAAACCCAATCCGGCCGGTCCCCCGTCACATAAATCCGGGTCTTTAAACCCAATATCCAGATCCAGCAAATCCAATCCCAAAACATTTAAAAACCATTTACCAATCTACATCCAAACCCGAATCCGAAATCACTGGTCCGATGCTCTCCCGACATCTAGAACCGTCATTCCGAACCCAAATCCGGAGTCCACTTTCCAATCTTCAAACCAAATTCCGATTAGTGAAATCCGATTCTAAAATCGAAAACTTTGATCATCGAAATCCTGTTCCCCAAAATCCACTTATAACCATTGAAAACCACTTATCAATTGAAATCCCAAAATCATAACATATATTCCAGAAACCAACCATTCCTCGTAAAACGTGCTAAAAACCACTTTCCTCGAAAAACGTGTAATAATGCAAAACCGACCAAACATATTCGATAAACACAAAATCATGATTGAAAACCATAAGACAATTATAGAAAACAGTTATGCATGCTCGAGTTTAGAGAAGAGGTCCACTCACAGTACTGAGCCCTACTCGCGTCCCGAACGTCCAGCCCGTTCCTCGGCTTCCTCGGGAAATCTCGATCCTGTCAAACACCGTCAAATTACGTCACTAATACATCTACTAACACTCTCCTAAATTTCCTCAAAAATCCCCGAACCGAAGACTTAAAACCCCGGGACCCTACACATTCACCCTCGCGGAACTACACTCAAACGACTTCCGATTAACCCGAAACCAACTCCATTGAACTCACAACAACTCCTAGACCAAAACCTATGTTGACCGTTCCTCCCAGAACCGCCGCACGCGCCTCCACGCGCCGCCCAAAGTGGCTGCGCGTGGCCCTCACGCGCCAGCTACAGTGCACCGTCAACCTTGGGCAGACCGGGTTCGCACCAGTGGTCTGGACCTTGAACCGGCGAGAGCGGTTCTCCTCATTCCATCCACCAAAACGACTCCTCTCTTCACCAGCAGCATCGTCCCGTCCTAGGCTACCCCTTCCCGTGTGTCACGCACCTCGATTCACCCTAAAACTCGTCGACTCAACCTTGAACAAAAACCCGTACACTGCCCTGTTTCTTACTCCGGCCACCCACGACTTCCCTCTTCACGGAGGCTACACCAACCTCTTCCCTGGACTTCTCTAAACCTAACCCGGCTAACCTGAACCGTCGACTCACTCCCCAACTGCACAACTTGCCGTTCGAACCTCACGGCTAAAACAGAGCACACAAGTGCACTCCGTCGTACCGGCCGCCCCTGTGCACCACCCATCACGGCAGCACACTCAACCCGTTCCTAGGACCCTCAGGAGCCTCACCCTAACCTCCAACTCCCTCGACTCTAGCCCTAGACTCACGACTTTCACATTGAAGTTCAATGGAAAACAGAGTACCGAATCGGAGATGAGGAAATTACCTGCCTCCTGCTGCCACCGTGAGCTCCTCCGGTAGTGGTTGACTCCTCGCAACCCGCACGACACCACCACGGACTCAATTGCCCCGTACACGGCTACCACCGCCACAATTCTCACAATTTCTACCTGTTTCCTCCCTGATTTTCCCGCAGCTCTCGACACCCTCACACACGGCCACCACACCGTCAACCTCTCTCACTGCTTCCCTCTCACTCTCTGATCACCCTCACACACTCACAATTCATCAACACACACACCACCACCCTCAATTTCCTTCACGACCTCCCTCTGTTTTCTGAACCAGCATCACACAACACGGGTGCACCCCAATTATTTGGGCCGTGCACACACTCGAACTCACTAGAAGCCACTACACACCTGCCATGTGTCACCATCCCTTCATCCTTTATCCCACCTGGCCTAATCCCAGCCGTCCATTCCTTTCTTCTGGGCACAAATCCCAATGTGCCACAATGACCAAAATACCCTTCTTTTTAACTTATATTTACGTTTTAACCAAAACTTCCTAGACCCGTAACTCTCACCCCGTAAGTCCGATGAATACGTGCCGCCTGTCATCGAACTCAGGACGACAAGAACTATCTAACCATCCTAGGTCAACCTACCAAAACTCGATTATTCAAAAAGTCAACTTTTCCCCCTATTTTTCCAAAATTACACGAATGCCCTCGACCTTCCGAACATCACAACTTCCTCCTCGGATGTCGGAATCAAACGTACCACATGTCTATGGGTTCATGACGTCCTAAACTACGTCCTGGTCACTGGTCAATCTCCAATTGACCACCCGAAATAAAAGTCAACATTTCTGCCCGACCCAGGGGCAAAATCGTCATTCTAAGTTCCCGGACCCCTTGGGACCACCTAACCCCTGATTAACCTTACTAATCACACCTTAATCACTCTACTAATCCCAATTCTCAGGACGGGTTGTTACAATCTACCCACCTAAAAAGAATTTCGTCCCCGAAATTCCACAGCTAGTTCCCGACACCTAACGTCTTCTACCCGGTATCCATACTAGAGCAGCAACAGCTTCTCCTAAACACTCTGTCTATCATCTCCACCTTGGGTATTTCACTCCATCCCCAGCTACTGTTACCACAGCCAACCCTAGCTATGTACCAACTACATGGTGTACGCAAGGGAAACTCTATGAACAGAAAACAAAGGTATTATACAATACCTCATGTCACAGTACCCGACAGAAGTCATAGAGTACCTCCTCGTATACAACCACCCATCTCCCTCGGCTACTGTTCCGGCCACGGTCGGACTAACTTCACAAAGTCCTAAAGGAAAACTCTAGCTTGTGGGTTCTCTCCTTCCACAGTCTCCAATCGATCAATTATAGTCACTCCTTTCCTATACCTTCCGTCACCCTCCTACGGAACTTAACTCCTAGACTCTACCCCGAAATCCAAACACCAAACCAACAGGACAACCAAAAGTAAAACAAGTACCTGTCTCCGTATCTGATGTCGACGAATCCTCCTGCTGAGTCATCGCGAACACCCGGGCCTGAGATCCTGACGCTCTACCACGTCCCCTCGAACTACTCGTGGCTGTGCCACCACCTCCTCTAGTGCCCGCTGTCCCTGATGCTGTACTCTGTCCGGACTCCGCTACTCCTCTACCTACACCACCTTCCTGTGGCAACAGTGGACACTCACGTCGGAAATGACCTCGCTCCCCGCAGTAGAAACACACATTCCAGCCTGGTCCACTGCTCGGTCTCCCTGTGGACGCTACCGACGTCGCACTCGCTTGCGGAATCGGCCGTACTCGATAACCCCAAAATCCTGAACTCTGGGCACTACCAGGCCTACCAAAACGATCATCGCCCGACGAGGACGATCCACCGAAGTTACCTCTTTTCGGTGTCCGCTGGCTCGAAGCTCCAGGAATAGATAGTTCCCGGCGTCGCACCGGCAAACTAGCCTCAACTCGCACCGCAGCATCCGACAGATCTCGGAGGGTAGCAAAAGATCCAGCCGTCACTACGGCTCGAATCTCACCACGCAAGCCCAACTCAAACCTACGGCATTTCTCGGCTTCAGTGGCCACAAAAGCAGGAGCAAACCGAGACAACATCTGGAACTTCCGTTCATACTCTGCCACGGTCATATTCCCCTGCTGGAGCTGCAGAAACTCCGCCTCCTTGGCATCCCGGAAAGAACGAGGGTAATACTGCTCCAGAAACCGTTCCCTAAACGTCTCCCAGGTCACACTGTGGACATCCCAACCGGACAACTCGAGGGTATCCCACCACTCGTACGCCGCACCATCTAGTAAAAATGCAGCTAACAATACTCGCTCCTCCGGCGGACAATGCATCACCGCAAAAATCCGCTCCAGTCTAGTAATCCACTTCTGGGCTTCCTCAGGATCAGCCCCACCACTAAAAGTAGTAGCCCCGAGCCGCTGGGCTCGCTCAATCGTGGCACTCTCCGTCTCTCTGGCTACTTCTTCAGGTTGTGGAGAGGGTCTACGTCTCGGAGGCATCGTCAACCGCACACTGAAAGAGGCATAGAAGTAGTCAAACAACTAAAACACAACCTCAGAAACCGACAGACCCAACAAACTCGACAAACCTATGCTCTGATACCAATTGTCAGGACCCACCCCGGTTTCACCCCGAAACCCGAGGTAAATCCCGCTCCCGTCTGACTCCCCGACACAACACCTAAGGAACACTTACTCGAACCCAGTCAAACGCAGGAGTAATTACGTAATATCCCGAAGGTAGCATTTACAGAACATAGTACGAACATACAAAGAAAATAAAACCGATAACTACACGCACACGGAAGCCTTTACTCTACTCTGGGAACTCTCACGTCACTTCTATGCCTTGGACACTGCCTCGACGTCAAGACCCCGCGCTCGCTCCACAACCTGGAGGGCAATTTAAAACAGAAAATGTGAGTGGACCAGAAAGTACAAAAAGTTCAAAACCATTTTATAAGAAAACCGAGTTTAAATCCTCCGTTTTGAAACCACATGCATAACCAACAGTTATAAACACAGTTCTAAAATAATTGTTCTTAAACATCATAAGAAACAGAAACACTATAAAATATCATAGGAAACCATAACATGAGTATCAGAAACCGTATCAAAACCATAACCACCAAATCATCATTTTCCCGATCAAACCTGCTGGATCTATCCGAGTCTTTAAACTCCCGAGTCTTTAAACTCAATCCAGGCCTTAATCATATCCGAGTCTTTAAACTCCCGAGTCTTTAAACTCAAAGGCCTACGGGGGAAATCAATATATATATCCGAGTCTTTAAACTCCCGAGTCTTTAAACTCAATCCGGGTCTTTAAACCCAATCCGGCCGGTCCCCCGTCACATAAATCCGGGTCTTTAAACCCAATATCCAGATCCAGCAAATCCAATCCCAAAACATTTAAAAACCATTTACCAATCTACATCCAAACCCGAATCCGAAATCACTGGTCCGATGCTCTCCCGGCATCTAGAACCGTCATTCCGAACCCAAATCCGGAGTCCACTTTCCAATCTTCAAACCAAATTCCGATTAGTGAAATCCGATTCTAAAATCGAAAACTTTGATCATCGAAATCCTGTTCCCCAAAATCCACTTATAACCATTGAAAACCACTTATCAATTGAAATCCCAAAATCATAACATATATTCCAGAAACCAACCATTCCTCGTAAAACGTGCTAAAAACCACTTTCCTCGAAAAACGTGTAATAATGCAAAACCGACCAAACATATTCGATAAACACAAAATCATGATTGAAAACCATAAGACAATTATAGAAAACAGTTATGCATGCTCGAGTTTAGAGAAGAGGTCCACTCACAGTACTGAGCTCTACTCGCGTCCCGAACGTCCAGCCCGTTCCTCGGCTTCCTCGGGAAATCTCGATCCTGTCAAACACCGTCAAATTACGTCACTAATACATCTACTAACACTCTCCTAAATTTCCTCAAAAATCCCCGAACCGAAGACTTAAAACCCCGGGACCCTACACATTCACCCTCGCGGAACTACACTCAAACGACTTCCGATTAACCCGAAACCAACTCCATTGAACTCACAACAACTCCTAGACCAAAACCTATGTTGACCGTTCCTCCCAGAACCGCCGCACGCGCCTCCACGCGCCGCCCAAAGTGGCTGCGCGTGGCCCTCACGCGCCAGCTACAGTGCACCGTCAACCTTGGGCAGACCCGGTTCTCACCAGTGGTCTGGACCCTGAACCGGCGAGAGCGGTTCTCCTCATTCCGTCCACCAAAACGACTCCTCTCTTCACCAGCAGCATCGTCCCGTCCTAGGCTACCCCTTCCCGTGTGTCACGCACCTCGATTCACCCTAAAACTCGTCGACTCAACCTTGAACAAAAACCCGTACACTGCCCTGTTTCTTACTCCGGCCACCCACGACTTCCCCCTTCACGGAGGCTACACCAACCTCTTCCCTGGACTTCTCTAAACCTAACCCGGCTAACCTGAACCGTCGACTCACTCCCCAACTGCACAACTTGCCGTTCGAACCTCACGGCTAAAACAGAGCACACAAGTGCACTCCGTCGTACCGGCCGCCCCTGTGCACCACCCATCACGGCAGCACACTCAACCCGTTCCTAGGACCCTCAGGAGCCTCACCCTAACCTCCAACTCCCTCGACTCTAGCCCTAGACTCACGACTTTCACATTGAAGTTCAATGGAAAACAGAGTACCGAATCGGAGATGAGGAAATTACCTGCCTCCTGCTGCCACCGTGAGCTCCTCCGGTAGTGGTTGACTCCTCGCAACCCGCACGACACCACCACGGACTCAATTGCCCCGTACACGGCTACCACCGCCACAATTCTCACAATTTCTACCTGTTTCCTCCCTGATTTTCCCGCAGCTCTCGACACCCTCACACACGGCCACCACACCGTCAACCTCTCTCACTGCTTCCCTCTCACTCTCTGATCACCCTCACACACTCACAATTCATCAACACACACACCACCGCCCTCAATTTCCTTCACGACCTCCCTCTGTTTTCTGAACCAGCATCACACAACACGGGTGCACCCCAATTATTTGGGCCGTGCACACACTCGAACTCACCAGAAGCCACTACACACCTGCCATGTGTCACCATCCCTTCATCCTTTATCCCACCTGGCCTAATCCCAGCCGTCCATTCCTTTCTTCTGGGCACAAATCCCAATGTGCCACAATGACCAAAATACCCTTCTTTTTAACTTATATTTACGTTTTAACCAAAACTTCCTAGACCCGTAACTCTCACCCCGTAAGTCCGATGAATACGTGCCGCCTGTCATCGAACTCAGGACGACAAGAACTATCTAACCATCCTAGGTCAACCTACCAAAACTCGATTATTCAAAAAGTCAACTTTTCCCCCTATTTTTCCAAAATTACACGAATGCCCTCGACCTTCCGAACATCACAACTTCCTCCTCGGATGTCGGAATCAAACGTACCACATGTCTATGGGTTCATGACGTCCTAAACTACGTCCTGGTCACTGGTCAATCTCCAATTGACCACCCGAAATAAAAGTCAACATTTCTGCCCGACCTAGGGGCAAAATCGTCATTCTAAGTTCCCGGACCCCTCGGGACCACCTAACCCCTGATTAACCTTACTAATCACACCTTAATCACTCTACTAATCCCAATTCTCGGGACGGGTTGTTACACCGATGCTTTGGACGTGCAGGTTTGGTAGAAGTGTTGGTCATTGGCTTAGTGCCAGGGTAGACGGACGATTGATGTCGTTCCCACTAGTTGGATATTGTTGGAGGAAAAATATGGATCGGTTCAGGGTGATCCCGAGGGGATGACTGGTTATCGTAGAGGCGAGTATGAAGTAACTCTGGTGCGAGGTACGTTCGACTTGAGAAGGTGTCAGAAGTGTCGAAACTGGTAACAGGGGTGTTGTGGCGTACTTAGGAGTGATCTCAGGTGATTTGGTTCGTTTGAGCAAGTAGAGATGACAGGATTGGGAACTGTCATGATACTTTGGACACCGAGTAGGAGACCCAGGTGTAAGATCAGTTGGATTTCTCCCCGTTAGTTACTGAGGTACGAGATATGGAATTTCGGGACGAAATTCTTTTAAGGAGGGTAGATTGTAACGACCCATCCCGGGAGTCGAGCTTAGCTTAGTAGTTAATGACGGATTAGCTAGGTTAAGCGGTGATTAGTTTGATACTTTTGGACAGTCGACGTAGAATGACGATTTTGCCCCTAGAATAGTCAAAATGTTGACTTTTAGTTCGAACGGTTAATTGGGCATTGACCGATGACCGTGACGTAGTTCAGGACGTCACGAATCCGTAGACAGGTGACACGCCCGATTCTGACATCCGAGGAGGAAGTTGAAGACGGAGATTCTGACGCCCGATTTGAGTGAGAACCGGCCACGCCGGCTCGGTTCGACCGGACCGGTCTAAATCGGGTGGACGGAGGTTGAAGACGATGAACAGTGCAGGTGCGTGAAGCCCACGCGCAGCCCCTTTGGACGGCGCGTGAGGGCACGTGGGGATTGTTCAGGGGAAACGTTCAACACGGTTTTCACTCTAATCAATGTAATGAACATTTTAGGACAAGTTTCGGGTTGATCGGACACTGAATCGAGTTAGTTTTAAGTGTCCGAAGGCTTAAGGGTTCGTTTAAATAACGTTTAAAAATCCAGAAAAATTAGGGAAATTAGGGTAAGCTTAATTGAAGTGTTTGTGACCCGAATTGGTGACTTTGACAGGTCGGGAAATCCCTGAGGCAACCGAGGAACGTACGGGACGCGAGTGACATGCTCGGGAATGTGAGTGGACTATTTGTTTTCTAACTGAGCATGCATAGCTGTTTTAATCTATCATTTCTCATTCTTTTAAATATGGTTTCGTGTTTCGAATTACGATATATCTATTTTACATAATTGCACGTTTTTCAAGGCATTTCTTAGAATTATACGTATTTCGGTACATTTTACAAGATATGATTTGATTCTGTTTCTGATGCCATGATTTTGGGATTTACATATAAATGATTTTCTATGACTATAAATGGGTTAGTTTTTGGTTTTAGAATCGGATTTCGGAAATCGAGATTTGGTTTTAAAGCTTGAAAAAGGGGTTCCGGATTTGGGTTCGGAATGACGGTTCTGAACGCCAGCATGGCTTCAGAATAGTAATTTTGAATTCGGGTTTGGATATGGATTTAGAAATGGTTTTCAAACGGTTTTGATTGGATTTGCAGGATCTGGTTATTGGGTTTAAAGACCCGGATTATGTTATGACGGGGGCGGGCTCGGATTGGGTTTAAAGACCCGGATTGAGTTTAAAGACTCGGAAGTTTAAAGACTCGAATTATATTGAGGCCTGGATTGAGTTTAAAGACTCGGATAGATCCAGCAGGTTTGATCGGATGATGATAATTGGTATTTTTCATGTTTTGATGATAATGTTTCCATATGATTTATATTGACATTTTCAGATACTGGGTTATGCATGTATGTTTTTAAAACGGAGGGCAAATCCTGGTTTGTTTATTAAACTGTTTTTTAAACTATTATTTATTTTTCGTCCACTCACACTTTTCTGGTTTTTAAATACCCTCCAGGTCGCGGTGCTAACGCTGGGGCTGACGTTGAGGTAGAGTTAGAGACATAGAGTTTTTCCGGAGTTTTCCAGCGTTTTTCGTTACGAGCTTTTCCGTTGTGCGTGTAGTCAACTTTTAGTAGGATTTCTGTCTTACCTTGTTTTGTACTATACTCTGTATGACTGTTGACTCGTTGGATTTTGAATTCTCCCTGGTCTGGCAATGTATGTTTGTAACGACCCATCCCGGAATTCGGGATTAGATTAGTAACTAATCATGATTATCAAGGTTAATCGGTGATTAGTTGGGCGAAATCGGACGAACGGTGCAAAATGACCGTTTTGCCCCTAGTTGTGGGTAAATCGTTGACTTTTTAATCGGACGGTCACGTCACGAGTTCATAGACAGGAGGCACGCTGAAAACGAACATTGAACGACCAAGTTACGGGCCTGAAAAGTTGAAGGTCATTTTGGTAATTATTGAACTGAGGGCAAAATTGTAATTTAGCCTTTGTTTTTGGGGACAGCCGTGGGACAGCCGTGTGCGGGTGGATTCCTTTCAGAAAATAGAGCATGGGCTGGGGGGAATTGTTTAGTCTGTCCAATGAATTGTTGAATTCTTTTTACCTGATAATGGCTGAGTGGGGAGAGTTGTTTATGGATTTTGAGGTGGTGGCATGGGCTGGTGCAAAACCCAGTGCACGGGGAGGTTAAACAATGGCATTTCTGGGCTGTACGGGAAACCATCTGTGCAGTGAGACCAGAATGTCTTCCCACGGGTGTTGGGGTCTTGTGTGATCATCAGAGAGCTGGAAGGGTGTTGGGGATCATTCCAACGGAAGAGGGGACTGAGAGCAGAGGGAAAATGTGAGTTCTGGGAAAAAAAACAGTTTTGGAGGGAAATTCGATTTCTCAACTAGGAGTCGTGTTGAACGAAACTGAGGATTGTATTAAGCCTCTGGGATCATTTGGAAACCAACCGCATCAATTGCGGGGGAAATCCATCACAGACAGCCATGAACGGAGGCCCCTGGTTTCAGCGATTTTCGAGTTTGAAGTCGACAACCTCCAGGTATTATTTCCTGCAATTGACAGTGCTAAAGTATTCGTATAGGTTCCTTAAAACTCCTGTCTAAGTTAATTTGGGAATGGGTTTGATCTGGGTGAGTTTCGGACTTCGACCCGATTAGAGGTTCAAGTTTGGGCTGATCGACTTAGGGATAATTGAAGATAATTAATGTACGAGATCTTAAATTAACTTGATAAGAAACAATTAGGTGGAATAAAGGAAGGTTTAGAGTGAGCATTGAAGGATAATTTCTCGGGTCATGTCCCTGTTTAGCAGGAATACGGGCCAAGATGGTGACACTGTAGCAGCGAGTGGCTTTCACGCGCAACCACTTTGGGCGGCGCGTGATGGCGCGTGAGACCCAGTCTCCAATCACGGTCAACTAGTGAATTGATCCTCTCAGTTTATTTAACATCTTTCATTTTAAGTTCGAGTCGATCGGAGGTCGTTCGGGATAGTTTTGAGGGTTCGGAAGTTAAGGCCTTAAGTTAAATTATGTCGAAAAATCAGGAAAATTATGGGAAATTAGTATGATGTTAATTGAGACCTTAGTAACCCTAAGAAGTGATTTTGGACAGGATTCGAGATTCTGAAAAATGCCGGGAATTACGGGAAAGCGTGCGGGGCGAAACCGAGCACTAAGGACGGTGTGTGAGTGGACGTTACTTTCAAATTTAATGCATGCATAAATATTTCTATGATTTCCATGATTATGATTATGAATTGTGATTGATTTCGATTTCCGTATTTATACGTATTTTTGCTATACATGCGAGTTTCACGTATTTCGAGACTATGGTTTCGCTTGCGTTTTGATGATAGGTTAATGAATGATTTTATATGATTTGTGCACGTATCATGTTTTAAGGATGTTCATTCATGTTGTGAGTATGATTTACGGTGTTGACGCGGATTTCGAGGTTTTTCACGGATTTGCACGTTTTACGAGGTTTCGAGTATGTTGTGCTTGATCGTGATTTTGGTGATTATGATTGTGGTTTTGATGCTTTGACCTTGGGACTTGAAAAATGATATGATTTCAAGGATTTAAAATGGATTTTGAAAAAGGTGATATCGGGCTTGATGCTCGGGGCATAAAAGTAATTTTGATGAACGAGATTTCGGTTTCCGGATGTTTGAAAACGGATTCTTGGTTTGGGTTTGGGATGATGTTTCCGGATGCCGGCTTACGGAATCATTATTGCGAATTCGAATTCGGGAATGGAAGAGGATTTAATAAAGTGATTTGGTATGATTATACATGCCCCGTGTTTAATGATGATTTGATTATGTTTGTGAAGTGAGATTTGGGGATTTGAATGTGGAAATTCGGACCATGAGTCCTGTTATGACCAAAATGTGATTTTGGGATGGATCCCGCGTTGTTGTGATTGACAAATGTTTTGGGTTTAAAGACCCGCTGAAAACTGTTTTGGGTTTAAAGACCCAGTGCTATTGCTGGAGCACGTTTTGAGTTTAAAGACTCGGTTAATTGATGACGGGGGAGGGCCCTTAATGAGTTTAAAGACTCGGTTATTGTGATACCCCCGAGGCCTATTGATTGTGTTCTGAGTTTAAAGACTCGTTGAAATCCCGGGAAGGCCTGATTATGCGCATGGTTTTGAGTTTAAAGACTCGGGCGCACTTGATATCCAGCAAACTGATTGATTGTGATTCATTGTTAATTTATGATGTTAGGATGTGTTGGGTTATGTGGTTGATGTTTTGGGATTATGATGAGTACTCGGTTTTGATTCATGGTTTTGGGCTGAAGCCCCGTGTTATGTTTGCGGGCTAAGACTCGAAGGTTTAGAGAAGGAAAATGATTTTGACTTTTCATGCACGGTTTTCTTATGTTGAAATTGTAACGGATTGGGAAACGATTTTTGGATGCATGCATTGGTTTTACGTGGAGGGTAAAACCATCTTTCTGTAACTGTTTTTTTTTTTTAAACTGATTTATTTTGTCCACTCACACCTTTTGTGTTTTTATTGACCCTCCAGGTCGTGGCGCGATGTTCGAGGCTGATCAAGAGGCGGAGACATGAGTAAGTACGTGTGGCTATCCCTGGTTTGGCAAGTACCGGGTAAATTGGGAATTTTCAATCGTCTTGCCAGACGGGAGCAGGACCGGGCACGGGCATCAATGCCCCTTTCGGGGGCGGTCCTGTCAATGTTTGTGGGTTTTTGTGAGGTTATTCTGGTACTTTGAGTGTGTTTGTCAGACGGGAGCAGGGTTCGTCCCGGTTATCGAGGTGGTAACTGGGGTGGGTCCTGTCAGTCACTGCTTTTCCCAAACCGTGCAACCACATCTCAGCCTTCACAATTTTAAAGCCATTCCCACCTTCCACAACCATCTAGAGGAAGCCAGGTGTCCAATTTCTGGTGGACATAGTCTCCAAACAGCCAAGTGTCCCAAATTCACTAGGCCCAGATCCCTAGGCCATCAAATGACCAAAATGCCCCTTGATGTCCAAAGTACCATTTTACCCTTGACCTTTTTAGACTAAAATTCAAGCCGTCCGAAATCCAATGACAATTTGTCGCCTGTCGTTGTACTCAGGGGATCGAGACCTACTTAACGGTCCTCGAATTACGTGAAAATAACATGTCGTATAAAAAGTCAACCATTTGCTCCTTTAAACCAAATTACCAAAATACCCTCGAACTTCCGAACGTCATAAATTTTTCCTCGAATGTCGGAATCGGACGTGTCACCTGTCTATGAACTCGTGACGTCCCGAACTATGTCACAGTCATCAGCCAACCTTCGTTTGACCGTCCAAACTAAAAGTCAACATTTCACCCATGTCAAGGGCAAAATCATCATTTCGCACCGTCCGTTTGATTTCACTCAACTAATCACCGTTTAACCTCATTAATCCTTGATTAGTCATTAATCTAATCCCAGAATTCGGGACGGGCCGTTACAACCTTCACCCCTTAAATAATTTCGTCCTCAAAATTCCAACTAACTCGGTTCCACATCCACCTCGTGGAAAACAAGTTCGACCTCACATCATGTGTACGCGTGTACAGCCACTAACCAGCACAATACTTGTCTCCACCCAGAAGTTTCACCAATACTCATGTCATATCGTATGCACTCGACCACGTCGAGCGAAATTGACCACACAATCCGAGTTAAGACAAGTCTACCATTACACTGACCAAATTAGCTGACACACTCAGCTTGGCGGTTCATCTTAATCACCAATCCACTTTGACATATGTTCCCATTGGGAGTCACCAAATCCTACTCATCAATCCATGCTGACACATTCAGCCAATCGTCGCCACTTGGCCAGTCACAAATCAATCCGACATCTCTCCCACATCGAGCGTTGCCAAATCTCACAATTTTTCCGCATTTCCTGAATTTTACCGTGTCAATGTTACACGTTCCATCACGTCGCGCTCAGCCATCACTCACGGCTCCATGGTCACAATTCGAATCACCGACACATCCTGACTCACTCTAGAGTCGCACAAAGGTGCCTCGTACCAAAATTTCCTCATAATCCATACTGCCAATAGTGAGAATCACAGAGCAGCTGATCCACGCAAGACAACCTGTGGTTACACCAACCACTAACTCACTCAACCTGGGTATATGTAGACCAACATCTCATTCGACCTGCATGTAATTGGACCTCATCGAATACCTGCCTAGCAGTAATGCACATCCCAACTCTAGGGTTCCATTAGCCATCCACGGCTCTGAGCAGCTGCTCATACAATCACTGAATCCGTCATAATCATTCTGCCCAGCGCATAGTATTCGGTGTCCAGTTCACATCCTCAACCAATCCAATGATAACAGAACTATGCTGACTACCAAAACGCTCAACCTCACACCACTGGTACATCCTATGTACCGTCACCAGGCACCACTCGGCCTATCCAGTATCGATCCTTGTACGTCGTATAGGGTACGTACATCTATCTTCCAACCAGTCCACTATACGGTTCGTAGTCAATCATGATTTAATACTGGGGTTCATCTGTCCAATCCTGTACCAGGCAAATCGATTACTCCAACTCATCATCCATTTTGAGTCCCATGGTCAACCGACCAGCATCACAACGTCTACTCCCAAACATGTAATCCACATGTACCAATCTGGCTCACGCCTACTAAGGCGTACCCATTCATGCCAATTGAGCATCCAACTCACCCACGTCTACCGAGACGCACTAACACCGAACCTATCGGTTACCTGCTCAAACAATTTTCATACCACATTCGATTGACTTCATAGGGAAGCCAATCCCACCATCCGTGTCACTACCCATCCCAGAAACTAGGTTTAAGATAGTGATTAAGATGGGATTAGTAAGCTTAATCGGTGGTTAGTTGGTCTCGTTGGGGTCGTTAGTGTAGAATGACGATTTTGCCCCTAGTCCGGGTAAAAAGTGGACTTTTAGTTCGGGTGGTCCAATGGGTTTTGACCGGTGACCAGGACATAGTTTGGGACGTCACGAATCCGTAGGCAGGTGGTACGCCCTATTCCGACATCCGAGGAGGAAGTTATGATGTTCGGAATGTTGAGGGCATAACCGTAATTTGGGTAAAATAGGGGGAAGAGTTGACTTTTCATACGATCGGGTTTTGACATGTTGACTTAGGATGGTTAGGTAGATCTCGTCGTCCTGAGTTCGATGACAGGCGGCACGTATTCATCGGACTTACAATGTGTGAGTTACGAGTCTAGGAAGGTAGTGGCAAAAGGGTAATTTTGATTTAAAAGGAGGGGTATTTTGGTCTTTGCTTATGGGGATTTGTGCAGCAGAGAGGGACAGATGGATGGTTGGGATTGAGCCATTTGTGAGAGAAGGGAGAGGAATGGTGGATTGGTGACACGTGTAGGAGGGCTAGAGGCTTCTAGGAGTTGCACGGGTCCAATAATTTGGGGATTTTGGGCGGTGTACCGTGTGTGTTGTGTGTTCGTGATCGAAGAACAGAGGCTGAGGAATTGAGAGCAATTGAGGGGTAATCATGGGTGTTGGTGAGTTTGTGAGTGTGTGAGAGTGATCAGAGAGTGAGAGGGAGACAGTGAGGGAGGTTGGAGGAGTGGTGAGTGTTTGTGCGTGAGTTGAGAGCCACGGGAAATCAGAGAAAACAGGGAGGAAGTGAGTGTTTGTGGGTGGTGTTGCGGTCGTGATCGATCAATCAAGGCCAGTGGAGGTGTCCAGAGGATGGGAGGAGCTACTGCCTCACGGCTGAGCTCACGACGGCGACAGGAGGACAGGTAATTCCTCATCCCCGTTTCTTTGCTCTGTTTTGCCGTCTAGTTTCAGGAGCTAAGTCGTAGCTGTAGGGGTAGAATCGAGGAGTCTAGTGAGGTTTAGGGGACTCAGTAGGGTCCTAGGTAACTGCTGGTTGAGCAGCCGTGACGGGGGAGTGCACGGCGGAGGTTAGCACGACGGAGAGTACTGGTGTGCTCTGTTTTTCCGTCGATGTTCAGATCGAAAGTCGTGGACTTAGGGAGTGAGTCGACAGTTTTGGTGAGTTGGGTGAGACTCAGTGAGGTCCTAGGAAGGGTTTAAGATAGCCACCGTGACGGGGGGTGACCTGGGTGGCCGGAGAAGGAAACAGGGGTGTATCGGGTTTATGGTTCGAGTTTGTGTCGACGGGTTTTAGGTTGAGTCAAGGCGTCTGAGTAAGGGGAATGGATAGCTTAGGTCTGGACGATGCTGTTGGTGAAGAGAGGAGTGGTTTTGGTGCAGGTACGACGGAGAACCGTCCTCGCCGGTTCGATTTGCAGGCACTGTGTCGAACTGGGTCTACTCGAGGAAGGCGATGCACTATAGCTGGCGCGTGAGGGCCACGCACAGCCACTTTGGGCGGCGCGTGAGGGCCACGCACAGCCACTTTGGACGGCGCGTGGTGGCGCGTGCGGCGGCGGCAGGGGAAGTTGTCAACATGGTTTTTGGTCTAGGTGTTGTGACGAGTCTTTTAGCGTTGGTTTCGGGTTAATCGGACGTCAAATTGAAGTAGTTTCGCGAGGGTGAAGGTTTAGGGTTCCGGTTCGGTACGTTTAGGACCCGAGGATTTTCGGAGAAAATTAGGAGAGTCTTGGTGGACGTGTTAGTAATGTACTTTGGCGGTTTTTGACAGGATCGGGAGTTCCCGAGGAAGCTGAGGAACGTACGAGACGTTCAGGACGCGATTGAGGGCTCGGTACTGTGAGTGGACCCCTTCTCTAAACTCAAGCATGCATAACTGTTTTCTATGCTAGTTTTATGGTTTTAAGCATGATTCTGTGTTTATCAAATATGTTTTGTTGGTTTTATATACTTACACGTTTTTCGAGTAAGTTCGGTTTCAGCATGTTTTACGACAGATGTCAATTTCTGAGTATAATGCCACAGTTTTGGGGATTTCGCGTGATAATGATTTTCAATGATTATGAATGGATTTTGAACATGATTTTGATGATCAAGGTTTTCGATCTTAGAATCGGATTTCGGAAACGAGGTTTGGTTTTAAAGTTGAAAAGTGGATTTCCGGATTTGGGTTCGGAATGACGGTTCTGAATGCCGGAAGGGCATCAGACCAGTGATTTCAGATTCGGGTTTGGATATGGAAATGGACAATGGTTTTTATAATTGATTTTGGATTGGATTTGCTGGATCTGGATATTGGGTTTAAAGACCCGGATATTGATTTGACGGAGGACGGGCCTGGATTGAGTTTAAAGACTCGGGAGTTTAAAGACTCGGATATATTGATATTTCCTCCGTAGGCCTGTTGAGTTTAAAGACTCGGGAGTTTAAAGACTCGGATATTATTGAGGCCTGGATTGAGTTTAAAGACTCGGGAGTTTAAAGACTCGGATAGGTCCAGCAGGTTTGATCGGGAAATGATGATTGGTATTCACGGTTTTATGAGCCTTATGATATGATTTCTATAACCGTTTTATAGTGTTTCTGTTTCGTATGATGTTTTATGGTGATCGATTTATAACTGTTTGAATAACTGGGTTATGCATGTGATTTCAAAACGGAGGGCTAAACCCGGTTTTCTTATAAAATGGTTTTGGAAAACTTTTCTTTTATTTATGGTCCACTCACACCTTCTGTTTTTAACTGCTCTCCAGGTTGTGGAGCTAGCGCGGGGTTCCGGCGTCGAGGCAGCGTCTGAGGCATAGCGGTTACGAGAGGGATCCCGGGGTGTTTTAAACTTGTCCGTGTGCGTGTATCTAGTTTATCGGTTTTCTTTCTTTTGTACGGTGGTACTATGCTCTGTAAATTTTTAATTTCGGGATGTATTGTATAGTTCTCCTGCATCTGACTGAGTGTTTTGGTGGTTTCGAGTGAGTTTACCTTAGTGTTGTGTTGGGGAGTCAGACGGGAGCAGGATTTACCTCGGGTTTCGGGGTGAAACCGGGGTGGGTCCTGACAATCCGCACATCTAAGGCTGACCAAATCCGACCCTGTCGGATACCCACTCATTCACAAAGTCAAATACCCAAGCCAAATCGTAAACATCTCAACTCACTCAAGTACTGTCTCTTTCGGATCAAATTCGAAAAGAGGTTCAATCCAAACATTCCCATATCCAAATATTTACGACAGGGCAACAAACTCTCCACCTAACCTGATCAACAAGATCGTGATCTAGATCCATCACCACGTCACCCGACCGGTGACATCACAATCCTAGATCGTCACAATGCCCAATGTCCACAACATCACAAATCCTGATCCACTTAGGATCCACACATGCTCACTTAGCTAACAATCCACCTGAAACCCGATCGTAGGGTCTTACACCCTCTTGGAATCCTTCGTCAGTCACATCACTCCTCAACTACTTTCACATTTAATCGTTCAGTCAAAAATGAAACACGTCTAAACTGTGGGTCCTCTCCCATTATCTCATATCGATCCTTGTCATTCCACCTAGGAAAATCAAGGATGATCCAAGACGATGACATCAACATCTATCCTACGTGAGTGTGCGAACACAAACTCACTGCACCCACCACGCCAAGTAACCCCACATCGTCTGCCACCAAGCAGAAAATGAGAAATCTCATTCACCTAACCTCGAAACGCCCAAATCTTCCTAATGACCCCAAACACAACATGGGTCCACCAAATTACCATTTGCCCCTTTTTAACCAAATTACCAAAATACCCTCGAACTTCTAAATATCATAACTTTTTCCTCGAATGTGGGAATCAGACGTGCCACCTGTCTATGAACTCGTGACATCCCAAACTACGTCACAGTCATCGGCCAACCTCCGTTTGACCGTCCGAACTAAAAGTCAACATTTCGCCCATGTTAGGGGCAAAATTATCATTTCGCACCATCCGTCCGATTTCGCTCAACTAATTGCCATTTAACCTCACTAATCCTTGATTAGTCATTAATCTAATCCCGAAATTTGGGACGGGTCGTTACATATGTCCTCCGCCCTTTGTAGCGTGTTTCTGGCCCCTCCCACAGTGGAGGCTTTTCCCTCTTCTCCCTTGGAGATTTCTGGAGTTCTCCTAAATTTATCTTCCTACATCCATTTCAGTTTTCTTCTCTCATGCCTCAATCTGGTTCTCTTCCCTCATCCAATGCCATTGGTAGTGATAGGCCCTGAATACTTTGCCACCGAAGTCCATTTATCAACTCAGTGGCTATTCTGACACTGTGTTGTTTTCACAGTGCCATATGCACTTGTCTAATGGATTGGGGGAGCACTTCTTGCGCGGGTGACATGCTCACCCTCATTTTCTGCTGACTTCTTAGGTTTCACCTTCACTTACTTTGCTTTTGGTAGTTCAGTGTTTGTTGGTTCGTGGCGACTCGAGCAGTGGGTGATGGCGGCGGATTGGGCAATGACAGCTTTCCATGTTTTGAATCTAGGGTTACTTTTGAGCTTTTTTATGTTTACAGTTTTGGATTTATATGCACATGAATTTGGTGTTGTTTGTGTGTATGTTTACGTCCCTTTTAAGTCCTTTTGTTTGTGGGCTTCCAGTACATTATAATGTTCGCTTATTAATGAAGTTCTTATTTGATTGATAAAAAAAAAAACAAATCTTTATAATGTTACAATTGTTTAGAGTTTTTCCTTTTCTTATAAATAAAAATTATGAATTAATGTATTTGGTAAATTTTAATATATAAATGTTGTAGTTTATAGTGAATAAAATGGACATTATATCAAAAGTATAAAAAAAGGTGATGGTGATATTGGGTAAGTGGTTCTAGAGGTGGAGCAGGTTATGGTGGTGGTGGTGGTGGTGGTGGTAGCAGAGGTTGAGGGAAAGGTAGGAATAAAAGGGTTGGTTGTGAAAATTGGGATGTGGTGGATATTGTGATGGTGGATGTGGAGGTGGAGGTAGAGTAGAGAATGTGTTGAAAATAGAAATAAAGAGTATGATAGTGGCAAAGGTGGAGGTATATAAGTGTAAAGAGGGGGAAGGGTGAGTTGTAGTCATGGTATAGTGGTGGAGGTAGAGGTAAAAGAGGTGTAGATGAAGGAGGATGAGGTGCCAGAGGAGGTATGGGTGGAGGTAATTATGGTGATTACGACAATCAAGATGCAGATTGGGAAAGTAACGGTTGCAGACGCTGAGGGTTGTTTAGTTCAGCGAAAAAATGTGTGTGAAAAACATTAATGAATGATAGTATTTTAGATACTAAATACAATGTTCATCAATATTTTCTTAAACCAGCTTTAAAAAAAAGTAAATATGAATGCTTGTTTTAAAAGTTGTTGTTACAACTTATGAATCCCTTATTAAAAAGAGCACAGTTTCTTACATTTTTTTTTTTAACTAAACAGTTTTATTGCCAAATATGTCTAATTCAGTTAGTAAAATCCTATCTTATAGATGAGTGTTCTTAACTTCGAATCTCGACGATATCTGTGTGAAAAATCTCTTATATATAATGTGGGTTTAGGTAAAGCATAGTGATCAAAGTTGAATTTTATCCACTTGTTTAAAGGACATTCAATTTCCCAAGAGGGGCATTTTCGTCCAAGAGGGTAATTTCATTGTGGATCCGGTGTACAAGGGAGAGCGGTGGAATTTACAAGAAAGATTTGAAATTCAGGCTACTCACTCACTCAGTCGCACTGAAAACTGTGCCACAAAAGGAAAACGCATCAAGATTCAAGACAGGACAAGGCACCCCTAAAAACACGCTATCTACTAATAACAATTCATTGCTCTCTCTCTCTCAGGCCTTCAAAATTCAAAACCCTCCGTTTAAGCAGAGACTCCCAACCCAAGCAGCAGGAGAGGTCTTGCGGCGCCAACTGGTATTTCTCATTTCTTCATGTTCAAAGCTCTATCCCTATTTTTTTTTTCTTTCTCTTTGATGTCTTTTCGTTTCTTTTGTGTATTTGTATAGGCTTCTCGCGGCCGCCAGGCTCCGAACCCTCTTACTTTGGTTGATTTCTTTTGTATTCTTTCATATTTTTCCGTAGTTTGAACACATTCCGATGCTCATTCATAATCTGCAAAGTTCTTTGGTGCCACATGTTTTTGGTTTCTCAATCTTTCGTTCATTAATCAAAGAATATTTTTTTACCATCTAAAAAGAGTGGCTTTGGTTTGATTGGAAGCAGCGGCATCTCCCGATGATTGAACTCCATATTATTATATAAGTTTCTGCCTTGTGGCATGTTGATAATTTCATGTGCTCAAGGAGTTGCTTGTTTGCCTGATACAAATTCTCTGACTTTTGGAACCTTTCTTGTCTATAAACGAAGATACCTAAGTGGGTTTTCTTTTTTATGTGAAATATTCTTAAGTCCGATGCAAACATTTGCTATTTTGTGTATTTTATTCTGCTTGAGCTTGAAAAGTTATAGAAAAATAAAAAGATTATCATTTTTCTTCTTCTAAATGAAATTGAGTGTTTCTCTGTTTTATTTCTATGTAAGTCTGAGGAAAGAAATCAACTTTTGTCCTCAATCTTGGAATTTTTGACATTCAAGACTTGGAGGTGCACGTACGTTTTTTTTACCACTAATGTTGGTTTGGTTTCTAAAGATTAAAACCTCATATTGCTTCACTGCTTGGGAATTTGGTGAAGTTCAAATAAATTCCAAGTCTTTGGCTTTCATGGGTTGTGTAGTAGTCTCATGTTTCATGCTGCAGTGCTCTTGCAGAACTTGAAATACCCTACTCATGAAATTGTTTTCAATAGGCATCAATTGTTTGAACAAAACCCTTTCTTGAATTATGTCAATAAACCCTTGTCTTGAATTGGATGCAGGCCAACAATGGGTAGAAGTTTAAGTCAGATACTGCAGCGTGAATTGGAAAATCTTGATAAAGACGCTAACAGTCGTAGATCAGCAATGAAAGCACTGAAATCCTATGTAAAAGAATTGGATTCCAAGGCAATCCCCATGTTTCTTGCACAAGTTTCTCAAACTAAAGAAACTGGTTCTTTGTCTGGAGAATGCACAATTTCGCTTTATGAAGTTCTTGCTCGTGTTCATGGTGCGAAGATAGTTCCTCTTATAAACAGCATCATGGCAACCATAATCAAAACATTGGCTTCAAGTGCAGGGTCTTTCCCTCTTCAACAGGCTTGCTCAAAGGTGGTTCCAGCTATTGCTAGATATGGAATTGACCCAACCACCCCTGAAGACAAGAAAAGGAACATCATTCATTCACTGTGCAACCCTCTATCTGATGCTCTCTTGGGCCCTCAAGAGAGCTTGACTTCTGGAGCTGCCCTTTGCTTAAAGGCTCTTATTGATTCGGATAATTGGCGATTTGCCGCAGATGAGATGGTTAATAGGGTATGCCAGAATGTTTCTGGGGCTTTGGAGGAGAAATCCACTCAGACAAATGCACACATGGGTCTGGTTATGGCGCTTGCAAAGCGTAATGCAACGATTGTTGAACCATATGCTAGGTTGTTGATACAAGCTGGAGTGGGGTTATTGAATGCTGGTATAGAGGAGGGGAATTCTCAGAAACGCCTCTCAGCTGTCCAAATGGTGAATTTTTTGATGAGGTGCTTAGATCCTTGGAGCATTCTCTCTGAGCTTGATTTGATAATTGAAGAAATGGAGAAGTGTCAATCTGATCAGATGGCGTTTGTCAGCGGGGCTGCATATGAAGCTCTGCAAACTGCAAGGAGAATAGCCGCAGATAAGGGTTCAAAACTTGAAAAGAGTCCTGGTTCTGTCTGTGGGTCAAATTTTGGTAGGAGAGACCACAGGAGGAGGCGAAATTTATCAAGTGGTGGTGATCAGTCTCCTGCATCAGTGTCACCTGAATCACAGACCCTTGATTCCTTTGTTGAATATGAGTCATTAGTTGAGTCACCTATTACTAAGAGTCAGGCTTCTCAATTTTCCATTAATGATTGTCGGAGTGTAAACCGGAAGCTTTGGAGTTGTGAGAATGGAGGTGTTGATGTGTCTCTCAAGGATGGTTTGTTCTCAGAAATTGCTCAGGGTACTGCTTACTCGAATGGATACCCAGAGAACTTCGTGAACTCTGGGACCAGTGAATTCATGAAATGCGAAGGAGACTGCACAGAAGAGTTTTCAGGGTTCCTAGAAAGTAATCCTAGAAATGGAGTATCAAGGAGCACCACAACTAGTCCTCTGGTAAGTTACACCTGTACATTATATCAAGTGATTCTTTGTTTCTGGTTTGGTAATAAATTGTCGATATACTGGTTGTGAAAATAGTACAAATAGCCTACTAAGCCTTAATATGTCTGTTTCTTTGTCAAATTGTCTCCTTAAAAGCTTTGTATTGAGAAAGCCTAATCCTGCCAATCTTGGGATGGTATTGTATGTTATATTGAAAGTTTGTTGGTTTATCAATATCCCAAAACCTTGAGCCCAGGATGTGGATCAATACTTCTTTTTTGTTTTAACACCTCACATGTGATCGATCCCAGTGTGTTGGATTCAACTTATATGGGGAGGATGAAAATTGTTTAGTTGCACTATTCCCAGAAAGTTTAAATTAGGCCAATGATTGTTTTATATTCTGCAAATGGTGTTGTTTAGTTACCACTTCTTTTTTGTTTTAACACCTCACATGTGATCGATCCCAACGTGTTGGATTCAACTTATATTGGGAGGATGAAATTGTTTAGTTACCACTATTCCCAGAAAGCTTAAGTTGGGCCAATGATTGTTTTTACTGCGAATGGTGTGTTCTGCATACTCAAACTTGTGCTACCCGTCTACTGAACCTTAAGGTTTATCTAGGTCTGCGAATTTATGTTTCTCTTGCATGATTTTCATCTTGTGATGGCATTGATTTTGACTTCCTTTTAATTGTCCCTTTCGTGCTTCAGAGGTCACGCACCCCAATTAATGTTGATGACATCATTTTCCAAACTCCGAGGAGGCTTGTTCACTCACTTCAGGATTCAAGTAATGTCAACTCAAAGTTCTCTGAGACACAAGGCAGAAGAATTAGAAATTTGTCCTTGAGCGAATTTGATTGGAACCCCAATGCCAGATTTGATGAAGATGATGGTTATTCACTTGGTATGAACTGTGACTGCAGAGAGAATGGTAGCTTCTATGGTGATAATGAGCTGCAGTTCCAAGGTGGCTTTGAATCGGTGTCATCAACAGATAGCATTCCAGTGGATTCCGATTTGCAGGTGTCTAATGAGGGGGTTCCAGAAAACAAAGCAGAAATTCATATGTCAAGCATCAAAAGACCCCTTCAGAAGGTTGCAGTAAAGTTGTTGTGTGGTCTTTCGTTGGCGCTAACTGTAGCAGCTATGCCGCTTCTTTGGATTAAAGATCAAGGTGAAGGGTATGAAGGTTACTATCTTGTTCCAACTTAATGCACTCATTGTCTTGTAACAAGTTACAACTTCGTCTATGCATTCTGATGCATCAAATTATATTGATAAAGTAGACAATTGAATCTCTCTATATGTTCTGTAACATTAGAATCTAACCATCCCAAGTTCATGTGGATGGTCAATGTGCTGAAGAGAATCAAAGTTTCGCATCACATTTCTATGCACATATCTCATAACACAAAAGTTATATTCTCTGTTGTTGCTTGTTACATCAAAGCTTAGACGAAGAGAGCAGATTGATTCATGCAAAGAAAACTTAGAGATTTGGGTTGTAGATACGCTGTCCACCCCTCCATGATTCGTTAGGACCCACGATTACTGGTTTGAGCACTGCAGATTGCCCAACGCATATATATGAGTACTTTCCGTAGTCTTCATGACTCGAGCCAGGACTGAAAATGTATAGTTCATCAAGCCCATCTCTTCCTATTATTACTGAATTTCTTCTACCCTGTCCAATCACAAACGCAAAAAATGGAAGGAAACCTTAATAGTTAGATGCCTTGGCAACAAAGAAATGCAGGTGTATTGTATGGGGAAATCTAGTTTGTGAAAGTAGCCTACCCTGTCGATGATTGTGAAGTCGGTAGGGGCACTGGTGTATATTCGACACATTTGCTCGCTTAAATGCTTATAGTTGTCATCTTCTTCACCCTCCTCCATCACTTGGTTGTTTTCTCTATTTTCTTGATTTTTGGGGCCCCAGCCAGACATAAATCCATTACGTGCCATTTTCTGCCATAGTTTGCTGATCTGAGATTCATTTTCAAGGCCGAAGTCGGGGGGAATGATCCCAAAACTCGACAAAATTGGCAACCTGGTTAAGAAATCGGATCTTTCCAAACCAACCGCATAAGTTGCATCTGGTGAGCTTACTGTCAGATGACTTAAAATAGAGCCGCTTAGTTGGAGGGGTGAAGATTTAGAGTTGGACACCACAAACTCTGAGACTAAGACATCTTCTCTCAGAGTGATAATGTATCTCATTTCAACCATGTCCTCTGAATCAGTGCTAATCAGTTCCACCTGCATTTCCATTTTAAGAACTGGCTTAAAGTCCAAAGCATTTTCATTTTCATTTTCATTTTCAAGTCTCAACAAAAAGAAATATGTTTTGAAAATTTTGATTGGTTGTGAGGAAAATAAGTGAGGAAAAGCAACCTCAATCTCTTGCTGAGGATTTCCTCTAATGTCATGAAGAGCCCAGTGAGTTGGAGACCATGAAAGTTGTTCATCCTCAGTGGCAGTGATAGTGCAATCGAAGGCTAAAGACACACCCCCTTGAATAGCGACACCAACACCAGCATTCTGATGCTCCCTGGAGTCTGAGACTGAAGCCTGCAGGAGCTCAACGGTGCCTCCGTGCCACATGGAAGCCTTGTAGGAAGTGATTAAACCACTTGGAAGCATGAGAATGGCTTTGCTGCCATTTTCCAAAGCCATCTTGGCCACGCAGATGTCATCACCGATGCCTTTGAAGATGACTCCATGGCCACTGAACTCTTGTTCCATGTAGTCCACATTGATGGGTTGCTGGTATGGGATTGAAATTGAAGCCACTGCTGGAGATGCCAATTCTGGCTTCTTCTTATTCTTCTTCTTCTTGGTTTTATTGTATAACTGTGAGAAACTGAGAGAAGGCAGAGAAGAAGAAGAAAGGTAGGAACAATCTATGTGGTTAGCAGAAGAGAACGGTCTAAAATTGGGCAACAAACATGAGCTAAAGGAAGCCATTGTGAATTTAATTCTCTCTTCCAAGGATTTCTAATTACCATTTCCCAAAGAACCACATACTATCATTATTAGTTTCGCTTGGAAGAGAGTATAATGGATGATATAAAATGCCAGTGGATAATTCCCTCTACTGCTACTGGCTGGGATTTTTTTTGGGGATATGCTACAAGACAATTGATAAATAATTTTAGATGCTTTTCTCTGTCCTTTCCCCTTGAAAAATGCAAATAAACCAGTATGTGCTATTTTCTTTTCATTTGCACACTATTTTTAGAATATTTAATATTTTTTCTTTTATAAAAAAGATTAATAAAGAGACTAATTTTCACATTCCAGTTTTCTCATAATGCACTTTTTTTTTTTTATAGTTTTTAAAAGCTAAATGAGTAAGTCAAAATATTATTAGAAACAAAATAAGAGTACTGAAAGAGAAAAAGTGGAAGGTGAAAATCACTTCCCCTCAATCAAATATAGACATTTTGGATCCTTGACAGACCCTTAATCCATACAAAACCCGTACCGATGATACAAGGCGATTATTAAACCAAATACGAGTTATTAGTATGTCCGAAATTGGTAAACCCATTTTGGTGCCATGTATAACTTGTAAAATATATGAGTAATGGTGAAATGCTAGACATGCACTAATGATGTTTCGTCGTCACAACCTATCGCTTAAAGTTTGGTTTGATTTTAGGAGGAAGCGAATTCACCACCTATGGAGCAAGATTCATCCCAACCTATCGCCCAAAGGTGGATCCATCCGTTCGATATTTCTTCCGGAGAAATCCTACTGGACTCTTTATTACTTCATTCCGAAGGAGAGACTTGTACCTCCCTCAAAACTTTTGCTGCATCCTCAGGAAAAACTGGGTTTATGTAACACCCAGTTCCAATTTCAAACCCTGCAGTAACACTCAACTGAGGTATTATCTGCAAGAACCAATGGGAGTGCGGCAACTGTGAAGTATTATCCCGAAGAGGAGAAGTCTGAACCATTAAATTGAAGGGTGGCTTGTTCAACTGCAAAGACATCTTCCTAAGCACCAGTTTTAGGAGCCCTCCAAGGTCAACTGCCTGCAAAGTTGCATATCAACTGGTAAGCAAGCGATATAACATGTAAAGGAAAATACTAACAAGTCCTTAACCCTTTAAATTCAACCTCCATATAAACCCTGCCATACTCCCCACCATACTAGAAGAAAAATCCCAATGGATGTTCTTCAATTCCTACTGACAAAATTTGTTCCTTTTCCATCAAGTGGACAGAAACAAGAATTCCACCTAACCACACAACTTATATTTCTATTTTCCTTTTTGACCAAAAACAAAAGCAATGTACTTAATTAATCCAAATTGAAATTACACAGGCTTCAATTAATATTCAAAATGAAACTAAGATACCATCTCAGTTTACTTGCTCCAAAGTAGGAGCAAAATTAGCTCAAGTTAACAAGTCATTCATAAAACACAGATAATTACCTTCTCTCCATCTAGTTCGTGGAAGTGAGGAGAGTGATCCAAAGGAATGATCCATATCTCAAATGGAAATGTGGCAGCAAAAGGTACAATTGAAAAGAAATGGACTGAAACATCAACTAAGAGATCCTTTGAGTTAGATTCACACACATTACATTTCCCAGTCTGATCAAAGTACTCCTTCATACTGTCAAGTCGAGCAGCAACAGCAGGAGGAATAATTGGAAGAGCCATTATCTGACTGTGAGAGTGACTCATTGATGCCCCTGCTGATGCACCGTGGTTCTTAAATACCTTCAAAAAATTAACAAAATTGCAGCTTAAATGGAAAACTCACAGGGAAGAGGAAGAGGTTCATAGAGAAATTGAACTCCACAAGATTCACAAACCAAGCTTCCATATGTGCCTCATATGTCACTCCAAAAAATTATGCTAGTTAAAACAGATGCCGTCTTCAAGGCTAAGATTTAAATACGCTAACAGATGCTCAAGAAATATAATTTCTTGCTTTTGGTATTTCCAATCAAATACAAGCCTCTATAAATTTTGAGCTTGTACATGAAGTTTTCCACTTAGATGTGTAATCCACACACACATATAATAACAGGCATAACAAAAGTACATAAATAAAGGTCAATATATGAATTCTTAAAGTTGCATGCCCAAGTAACAAACTCAAATTGGAAGCTTACTAAATAAAAAAAAACAATTTAAGCTCAAAATTCTCCAAAATGGAAGGGAAAAAAGAAAACCTGGACATATTTGATGGAATTGTAGCTCATAAGCTGTTCAATCCTTTTCGTATATGCAACAAGAACATCACCTATCTCTCTCGGTGTCAAATCAGAAAGCTGAACCGAGTGAACTGGGGTCTCAATCACCACATCATGGAACCCAAACCCACTCATCATAACCCAACCTGAACCTGAGTTCTTGTTATTATGTAATGGGTCTTCTTCAGCAGGGATGTCTCTACTCAGCGCTGGGTATAAGTTCTGGATGACCCGGATCTTCCAGTCCGGGTTGTCGGTTGGGAGCCGAAAGATTTCGGGAGCACACTCATGCTCATGGCCGATGCAGAAGGGGCATTGCTGGTGGTTAGGATTAGGGTTTGGATTAATTGGGGACTTGGATTTAAAGTCCGAAGGCCGCTTGGCTCTGGCGGGTGAGAATATCACCCACCGCTTTGTCACTGAGTCTTTCCTCAGTTGTGGGGTTTGAGCCACTGAATCTGATGCCATTGCCTTTGTGGGGTTGATAGTTATACTTTAAGTAAACTTTGGGTCTAGGACCACAAATTATGACTCGAATCTCATTTCATCCCCTGCAAGATTTGACCATCAATTAATGTACTACACAATGGATACTTTAACAATCAAAAGGAATTAACACAAATGGATGCATACGATTTCTTTTTACCATAAATTTCCAACACAAAAGATGATAAAATTGAAGCTAGTATAGCAACTAACATGGATGGTCATAAGGCTTGCTTGATGCTTCTCTCTACCAATGACTTCTACATGTCCCCTATTCCTTCCAGAACTACCTTTAACAACATTCCCAATATCAAACTCAAAATGCATCATCTTGCTGGTCTAAGTCAGCTTCACAGTGACATTAGCCTCTGAAATGATGGATGATTAATGCGTTTAATCCTTTTTTGTTGCACTGGTTTTTCAGCCACTTATTTCCAATCAAAATGCATTAGATTCAATATCCGAAAACTTATTAACAATGCAGAGAGGTGCAAATTAATGCGTATGTTAAAAATGCTAATCAGAACTGCTCCAGCTAAGTTACAAAATGAGAATTGCATGCTATGAACACCAAAGGTAAAAGTTGCATACCATCAACCACCCTATGTATAGAAAAATTAAAAATAAGTGAATACTAAGAAGAAAAGAAGGGGAAAACATTATGTACCCGCAAAATATGTGAGGAATTATCCAAAGTTCAGAACACCATAAGGTTGAGCATAAAATATTAGTTGATCAACTCCCAAAAGCTAAATGGCTGTGACATGAGTAAAACTAAAGGCATATGAGAGTACTTCATATGATCATACCACCACAATAGAAAATAAAAATAAAACGAACAAAGAACATCATAAAAAAACCATCATAATCTAACACATATACAAGAAAGCTTTGAACCTGAAACTCACCTTTGAAACAGAGATCAGTTACAAATATTTTATTCTCTCTACTTGGTTTGGTTGTCTTGACTTGAATAACATTGCAATAGAGTAGTAACACAGCCAACGATTAAAAATTTGTTTGCTTATTTTACATAAGTTGAATCAACAAACTTCGATTCAGATGAATGTTCAATCTTAAACTTTGACAACAAAAATATGTTCAATTTCCAAACCAAGAAAAGGAAGGAATTGCAAACTGTTCTCGTTCTCTCTGAGACTGTTGAGTGTAGGAAGCAAAGAAATGGTGTAATATTTTCAACTAACTGAACTCAAACTAACAATTTCTAACTATTTCAGGAAGACAACTTAGAAATCTATGGCTGCCAGAGGAAAATGAAGAGCAGATGATGAAGAAGAAACGAAATTTAGATTAAAACAACTCAAATTGGAGTCATACCTCAAATCAATGCTTTGCTGATTCACTTGATATAAGCAATGAACGAAGAAACAAGAAAAGGGAAATACAAATGAGCATTGATGAAACGTACGAAACAAATTTGAAGAAAAAAATAATGCAACCTGGTTAATTTCATGAACCCGAAATCAGAAGAAATATAAGAAACAAGAATTTAGAATTGAGTTCAGCTAGAGAATTGAAACAAACCGATGCCATCTTTGAATGTGATGGTGGGCACCCACCAATCTTTGCAGAATTTTTCGTTCCCTTCGGTCGCACAAGGACGATGGCTCTTCCTGTTTTTCTTGTTTTTTTTACCCGGCTATGGCTCTTCCTCCTTTTTCGGTCGATCAAAGCTGGCCCTTTCTGTGTTTATAAAATCATAAAAATGAAGTAATCGGGAGCATATAGTTTCGAAATGCCAAAATTATATTATATGGTATCACATAAAAGTATAAAACTGAAGAAAAAATTTTGAACAGTAAAACTAAATAGACTATTGGTATGATACGGTATGGATACCATATCGGTTCAAATTGGTATATAATCGGTTTCGATGTTAGGGAATATTGTCCTGTATCGAAATCGAATCAATTTTAATTTTTTTAATTAATTAAAAATTAAATAAAATCCTAAAATAAAAAATAAAAAAAATCCTAATAGTCTAATACCCTAACGGGCTAATAGCTAATGATAAATTTAATTGTATATTAATTTTAGTTGATAGATTTAATGATATGTTAGGGTTTTTTAATTGATAGATTTAATTGTATGTTAGGGTTTTTTAGTTGATGAAATTAATTTTAGTTGATGTATTGAGATTTGATTAGTTGCCTTATAAATTTCCTATACATTTTGTGCAATATTTGTTACCCAACAAGAGGCCTAATTTCTCAACTTCATCAAAATGTTGCTTTTAGATATTCAATCAAGTAATGCAGAAATAGAATTATGAATTTGGGCTCAAAACTGAAACCGTACCAAATATAATTGATACGGTTTCGATTTTGAAATACCGTACTGTACCAAATCGGTTAAAATTACTTGATACGGTTCTGATATTACCTCCATATCAAACCGTACCGAACCATGCTCATGGCTAAGTGATGTTATCTTTGCATCATCATGTGACAAAAAATCTGTTATTGTAAAAGAATCGTAACAGAAAAACATGTGAATTGATAATTTAACCTTAATGTATGGTTGTCACTTAGGTCATATTTTGTATGCCAATATAAGCAACTAGATATGATAGTATAATATAAAACTGAGATTTAATACCATTCTATCGAATAAATTAATACAATTAAGTATTTTCATAATGATAATAAATAGTAATAATAAAGGAAAAAGAATAATGATAAGAATTAATAGTTAATAATAGCTAATTAATTAAAATAAATAATAACAATAACAACAACAAAAATATATAATTAATATTTACGATATATCGGTATTTTTTATCAACTAGTATAATATAATCCGACCAATATAATATAGTTCGAATTTTAATACGGTAGAACATCAAACACAATACTAAATAGTCTGTATATCTGATTGAAATAGTCAGTACAATACGACTTACAAAACAAAGATTTAGTGTTATAATCTAGTGATATTCCTCTCTACATGTTCTGTAGGATGTTTCTGGTTCGACTCTCGTAAATGGCAAGGTCAATACTCAATGTGTTTATTGTGATCCTTCTTCCCCAATATTATTATATAACAAAAATCTCTACACATAATTGCGCCCTCAGGTTGTAGCATCGAGCCGATTAGGTTGTATCTCTCTCGTTTGATCGCCGTTGCTTGATAAGACCCCTCCTAGAAGCACTTTGATAATCGTGTCAAAGTTCTACTCTCGTCTGACAACTAATTAGTGTATCAGAACTACCTTTAGGGCCCATCAGACAAGGGATGTATACTGATCATTCCGGAAATAATCTCGGTATATGAACAAAAAATTATTCATCCTCTTGGGGTCACTACTCACACCAATCCATTTGCCCCTACAAATTTGGCTTAACCGATAACCTGACTCTTCTCTAGCCCCGTCCTATTATCCTGAATTTTCCCAAGTCTCATTCCAATCTCCTAGTCATATAAAGAGTCCATATCCAATCTCTCGAAATCCCGGGAGATCCATATGTATTTAAACTAACAATACTGTCACTTCGAACGCACATAAATATCCCTAAACAAAGTCTGATGCACTCGAAACCTGCACCAATGGATTTTTAAACTCGAAAATATCAAATTCCATGTTGACCGAAGTTAGAGAGGAGCTGCCATAAGCCGCAATGGGCCACCACACACTAGTGGACGACCGAGCAGTCCTCCCTCGCGCGAATGTAACCACAATCGCAGGTGTAGTCGCCTTTAACCTACAGCTGTGTAACACCCCGAAACATCGAGTATTGTAATTAAATAATATTTTATTGTGAATGGACCATTTTGCCCTTAGTGGCATTTTGTTGACTTTTTTATTCGGTTGACTTACAGACTTTTCATGACCATGATTACGTAGGACTCGAAATGCTGATTTCATAGATGAGTAGTACGTGTGGAATGAATATTGAGGGATGATGATACAACTTAGAGTTTACAAGTATTTGGTCATTTGCCACCTTAAGTGCAATTTGGTCTTTTTACCCTATGGAAATTTCTGGTGGGTTAATAAGGGATTTCCAAGTGTCCCTTGATCATTTTGGGGGGTGTGCCACCGCCTCACACCCATTTTCTTATTTGTATGTGTGTGATTGAAGGTGATCGGCCGAGAGAGGCAAGAAAGGAGGCAGAGAGAGGTAAGAAAGGAGGCCGAGAGAAGTAAGAGCAGAAAACAAGGAAAAAATAGGGAGAAAATAAGAGAAAGAAGAAGAGAAAGAAAAGGAAGAGAAGAGAGGAAAGGGAGAAGGTCTGTGACCCTAGAAAGAGAGTGAGTGATCGAGAGAGAAGGAGAAAACGAGAGGGAGGAAAAATTCTGAAAAAACTGAGGAGTGTTGCACCTGGATTTTCTGTAGGGGAAATTCAAAATCAGGATTTCAGGATTGCTTTCTGGGTTCATACGAACTTCCTTAGTGCTTGTGAAGAAGCTTTGAAGATTAAAACTTGCCCTGAAACTAAAGCGAAAATTCTAGGGAAATTTCTCAGCCCAGGTATGAATTTGTAGCCGTATTTCTTCGTTTTTGAATTAGTAGAACTAGTTTAGGGATTCATATGATGCATTTGGTTGAAAATGGAGTGAAAATGAATTTTGAAGGATATATGATCGGGTCAGGTCGCCAGGTCGGGTGACCTGGAACCAGAGAGTCGGGAGAGAGACTTTACATGAATTTTGGTGATTTTAAGAATATTTAATTAATTGCACATTTTACGAGGTTGTGATTGAGCTATGTTTAAGGCTTAGGGTCGGAGGTGTTGGATTATGATTTGGATTGGAAATGTTTTATGTATGCTTTAATTGTGTTTTCTCAATAATGGCTAGTTTATAATGGTTAGTTTTGAATAATCTTACAATAATTTATCGATACACGTTTTATAAGAAACTGTATATGTATATTTTGGATACGTGAGTTCTAGCACGTCTTCCAATTCCATATTTGCGTACCATACACCATAATCTTAAAGTAATTAAGGTAATATATATATATATATATATATATATTTCCATATTTCCCATAAACCCTTTATTTTACCATAACTACTATTAAGGTTCATTAATATCCAAATTAGCCTTAGGCTTCCTCCACATATAAAAAATTTCTCTAACTACTCAACTCTAAATTGCAAAATTAATACTTCAATTATTCACATGAGTAACACTTATAAAAAAATCTTTATTCACGTCTCCTTATAATTTTACCACTCATAATCATCAACAACTTATTAATTTCCAAATACAACCATAGTAAAGCCCTTACATCATATTCAATAATCAATAACATAATTTACATACACTAGACCTATTTTCGCATATTCCAACTCACCTTAATTCATTGTAACAAGTCCATATAGATCAAAATATGTTCATAGTTAAGTCCTTAATTATCCTTAAATTTTAGGATTAGTTAGGAATGTTTAAATAAAACCCAAAATTTTGAACGAACATAACATTCTAAATGATGTCCAATTAACTCAAACTTTGGACCGTTAAACTCAGAATGACAACCTGAACATTTTTCATGTTGGTTGAGATACCAAATTCCGGGTCACGCGCTCACACTTGCCAATGGAGGCTGAGGATAGCGTCTGCAGGTAGGCCTCACGCGCCTGCGTAGAGGTTGTCTTCAACCTTTTGTGTAATGCCCCGGACTTTTAATTAAATTTAAATTCGAAAATTTAAGGTAAAATAACTATTTTACCCCTAATTAGTGAAAAATATTAACTTTTGACCCGAGATACTATTTGGACTTTAACTAAGGCCAATTACGTAGATCGAGACATCACGAGTCCGTAGACAGGCAGTACGTCGAAATCAGACGTTCGACGAGAAAGTTATGGGTCACGAAAACAATTTGGTACTATTTATGCATTACGAGGAGTGTACATTTGGCATTTTGGGATTGGTCAAAATATCTGAGTTGGACCAATTAATGAGTGACAAGTGTCACTCATCTAATTGGCCCAGTTCCCCAAACATTTGGGTTCAAGTATCATCTTCATATTTTTGCTTCCATTACACCCGAAAGCTGAAAACCCACACCCATACCCCATTTCCTGCATCCTTTGCTATCAGTGTGAAAGAGAGAGTGACAGAGTGAGAAGAGACTAAGCAGAAGGTGGCAACGGCTTGGACAGCCCTGCACGGTAGCTGGAAATCCGAAGGTAAGCCGTTTAGGTTCAAAAATTCAAAGTTTGAATTTAGGGCTTGTTGAACGGCTTTGATGATCGAAAAACGTTCCTAGGGATTAGACGAACCCACAGGGACCAGAAGGAAGAGTTTTCGTGGCTGGAACTGCCTAGAAATCGAGTTGGAAGCTTGCCCGAAAACCATCAAGCTCCATAGGTGATTTCTAGACCCTTTAAGTCAATTTTGAGTCCATAGATCCCTTCCTGGGATCATTGCGATCATGTAGGAAGAAAAATGGTTGAGGATTGAGTGAGATATGACTAGGTCGGGTCGCGGGTCAAATCGACTTATTACAGAGACCGGGTCAACCCAGCTGGAGGTTGACGATGATGACGTGACAGTCCACATCATCATCTGTCAGAGCTGTCAGTCCACATGGAAAATCATGTGATGCCAAGTGGCAAGTTGTTAGACACAATTAGTAGCTGACATGTCAGATTGTCAGACCACGTGGACCAATCGAGTGGTGCCATGTGGCAACTTTTCAGGACCTATCAGGCCTACGTGGCAGCTGACGTGGTAGGTCCAGTCAGCACTGTCAGACTATATGAACCAATAAGGTGGTGCCACGTGGTAGAGTGTCAGAGGTGTCATGGGACACGGAGACCAATCAGAGAGTGACACGTGGCAGATGTCAGACATGACATGATGACGCCAGCCGTTGACCGATGACGTCAGTGTTGACTTTGCTAACGTTAGCGTTGACCAAAAGTTTAACCGGCACTTGGGCATGAATTTCAAGGTTAACCTGATCTTTTTCGAAAGGTTTCAACATTCTGAATCTTATGGTGGTGGTTTCAAGTCGATCAGAGACTGTTTGGTTGGTCATTTAGAGGTTTTTAGCCTCGAGAAATGTGTCAGGGACGCGTTTCCAATATCGGGCTTTGTGAGGGTTTAGTGTATGAACTTTTATAGAACATTAGTGAACCTTAGACATGATTTGGACAGGCCCGGAGACTTTGGACTAGCTCGGTGGTAGATACTACGTTGAGGTTTACACGTAACTTGGACCGAGTGTGAGTGGACTGTTTGTTTTAGAATTGAAATGCATGCATAACTCTTTTGAATGCTTTATTACATGATTTAAGTTGAAATGTTTTGATATTGTTATTTGATGATGATGGGGATTGTAGTCATCAATTTATGAAATTTTTTACGAATTTTCGTGAAAACGAGGTTTTGGGCTTAAGACCCAATGAAATGATAATTTGACTTAGATTTGGAGTCAACGGGAAATTGAAAGGAAAGAATTCATTTCAACTGGATTTGAATAATGATAAATCGGGATTTATAAATAAGTTCTGGACACAATTTTCGGGTGGTTTTGTGGAACAGATTTGTGAGCATTATGTCTCAGGCATATGCCCAATTGAACAGTGTTTAATCCGATTTGAGACATAAATGATTTTAATATGATTTTTCACCAGATTTGGGCACAGTTCCAAATATATCATCCTGGATGAGTTGGTTAGTCTCCTCCAGACGTCAAGGATCCTAGATGTGTGACTACCTATGATGTGTGACTCTGATGAGAGGCTTAGGATCAAGAGTGCGAGATTATGATATCGTCCTAAACGTGGTAGATCCGGGGTAGGCACCCCATGTTGATATCACCTCGGACGTCTTTGAGTTGGGTCTTGGGGAAGTACTCGGAGATGAGACCCCGAGTTGCACGCGTAGCATTGGAAATCATGACTGATTTTGATTAGAGACATCGCGGATGTCGAGACATCGCGGATGTCGAGACATCACAGATGTTTGAGGATGGGGTATATAATGTTTTACTATGTGTGTCCAGATGTATATTTATGGATATGTATGTGTGATTTGAACTGTTTTCATACAATTTAATTTAAATGCATGCATGTTCGTAAAATGGAGGGTTAAACTATTTATTTTTCAAAAAGAGTTTATAACTTATTTATTTTTGGTCCACTCAAATTTTGAATGTTTTATTGACCCTCCAGGCCGTGATACAGAGACATGGGTGGATATCGAGGCTGAGGCTTAGACAATACTGCTCCATACCTGACACCCTACGGGGTAGGTTTTAGTACTTGTATTGTACTGACATATATATGCTCGATCATGTATAATAGATACGTATCCCTTGTTGGACAATGTGGTCGTGTGCTCTGTATGCTATAATTGAACCTATAAAGAATATTTTCGGTATTTTGAGTATGATTCTCAGACGGGAGTAGGGCACGTCCCACTGTAGTCCTAAGGGGATCGGGACGGGTCTTGTCATTTTGCAAATCCTGTTATTCGAGTTTCCCGATCTGGCAACCCGACCTGATTGTATTTCCCTTATTTTACGTCCATTTCCTTCATTCATTACATTCATTCAACTCGTTTCTAACTAAGGAACATCTTTATGATCTTAGAACCATGAAAATCACACTAGAAAGTAAGAAAGCTCACCTTGCATATTCCGGCCATGGTTTCTAGTTTCGCCCATCCACGTTTTCGACGTCTAGGCCTTCACTCTCTTGGCTGAGAACAATCATGGGAGTTTATAGGTCTCCTAAAGCCTTAACTCGAGCTACAAACCGTCGAGATGGCTTGAATCTTCATTTAGTAGACTTAAACCCTCACAGGTTTGACCATGGATGCGCTTTCTCAGCCTCACCCAGTCTTTCTTCTTTCTCTCCTCTCTCTTCTCTTTCCTTCCTTCTCCCTGGTCGTGGCTCGCTTCTCCCCGTTTCATGTTTTTTTTTCTCTCATTCGGCCAACCCTCACAAAATTTCCAAAACCAACACACTCTCATTTACTTATACAGTTGGTAGGCAGGTGGAAGGATTTTAGAGGGAGAAGATTGGACCTTTCTAGAAACACACATGATTCACATGTTAAAATAGTAAAATTACCAAATTACTGTTCAAACCAAAATTACCATAATGCCCTCAGCTATCTTTGACTCATAACAAAGTTATCTGATCTCCTATTTCAACATATCACCTGTTTATGTATTCAGGAGCTCGAGACCTTCATAATGGTCCTTTCAGAATGTAGGGTCAAAATTTTGACATTTTGACTTTTTGATGATTCATAAGCTCGAGACCCTACAGGGGCAAAATCGTCATTTTTTTCATTTTCTCTAATTTCCGGGGCATTACACATCATTCAAAAAAATTACCAAAATGCCCATATTTCGCCCAAATTACCAAATTGCCATTAGATTTCAAGACCCATAGCTTGTTCATACAATCTTTATTTTCTACGTGCCACATGTTTACAAACTCATGAGTTCAAGACCCATGCATTGGTAAAATCGAAACTTCCTAGAAGTTTCCCAATTTTAAATTGACTTTTGGCCTTTAATAAAGACAGGGATAAATCCGTCAATTCCTAGTTTATTTTTCGAAAATTCCTTAAGTTTTTGTGACCAGTCGTTACATTGCTAGCAATCCTAAGTATGATGGATTTTTTTCATATCTTCGAACCCAAACACTCCCTTGGTTTTTTCCAAATTGATCCTAACCTATTTTTGTATAATGAGCTTGAGAAGTAAGATGATTTTTTCTGACCATATTTGGCAACTTTCGTCCATTGCCACATATTTGAAAGTTCTTCTATTCTTCATGTTCTACGTGATGGTGTAAATGACTTTGAAATCCTAAGTAGTTGAAAAGCGAGGGTTTCAACCCACCAATCACTATCAACATGGGTGGGAGCCTATGGGGCCATTCCCAAGGCATGTCATCCCGATTAAGCAATGCCCATTGCCCTATGAATCTAGATCTAAAAGAGGATATCCTTGTCGAGATATCTTTCTCAATAATTTAAATTGAAAGATCTCAAAGGTTTGAAGTAATTTTTTGGAATCAAAGTGGCACGTTCTAAAAATTGGTAGTTTCCTATCTCAAATAAATTACAATGCTGATATTTTATAAGAATCGATATGTCTGCCCAACATGTTAATATACTAATGGAAGAAGGTATGACATGGGGAACTGTCTTAAGCCGAGTGCCAACATACAAGGGAAGATACCATAGACTTGTAGACATATTTATGTATTTGACACATTTGAGACCGAACCTTATGTATAAATTGAGAGTAGTCAGTCAGTCAATGCATGCACATGCTGAAAAGCGTATGAATTATGTCATACTCATATTGAGGTACTTGAAGTCTTGTCCTGTGAAATAGATTTTATTTAATTAGAATAATGATCTAGAGATTAAGGGTTGTACATAAGTAGACTGGATAGAAGCAATTGATGAAGTTCGCTCGACTTTTGGCTATTTTAACTTTGTAGGTGGTAATCTTGTTACTGGAAGGAGTTAGAATCAAAGTATTGTTGCTTACTTTAGTGTTGAAGTGTGCCATTGGGTATATGAGAGGTGATTAGTGTAACAACCCGTCCCGAGAATCGGGATTTCTAGAGTGATTAAGGTGTGATTAGTAAGGTTAATCAAGGGTTAGGTGGTCCCGAGGGGTCCGGGAACTTAGAATGACGATTTTGCCCCTGGGTCGGGCAGAAATGTTGACTTTTATTTCGGGTGGTCAAATGGGATTTGACCAGTGACCAGGACGTAGTTGAGGACGTTACGAATCCTTAGGCAGGTGGCACGCCCGATTCCGACATCCGAGGAGGAAGTTGTGATGTTCGGAAGATTGAGGGCATAACCGTAATTTGGCAAAATTAGGGGGGAAACGTTGACTTTTTATACGAACGGGTTTTGGTAAGTTGACCTAAGACCGTTAGATAGATCTCGTCGTCCCGAGTTCGATGACAGGCGGCACGTATTCATCGGACGTACGATGTGGGAGTTACAGGTCTAGAAAGGTAGTGGCAAAGTTGTAATTTTGGGTAAAACAGAAGGGCATTTTGGTCTTTTGTGCTCTGGGATGTGTGCAACAGATAAGGACAGATGAAGGGTTGAGATTGAGCCACATGTGAGATGAAGGGTAGGATTGGTGACACGTGGAGGAGGTCTGGTTGGTTCTAGGGAGTGCACGGTCCAATTATTTGGGGTGCACCCGTGTATGTGTGTTGTGTGTGTGTTCGAAGAACTGGAAATAGAGAGTGAAGAATTGAGATTGAGTGATCAATTTTGTGTGTGGGTGAGACTCTGGTGAGTTGTGAGAGTGAAAGGAAGAAGAGAGGAGGTTGGTGATCGAGTTTGGGACTGAGATCGTGCACGGAGACACGGCGGAGGAAGGCGATGAGTTCTGAGAAAACAGAGGAGCCGTGGGACTGTGGCGGTGGTTGTGCCGTGTGGTGGCTCAATCCAAGCCAATAGCAAGCGCAGACGACTGCAGGGGACTCAACGATCACCGTGGCACACGGCGGTGCAGACGGCGGAGCGAGTATCGAAGGTATACCCTGATTCCCCTATTTTTCTCGTTTTTCTTGTTTTCAAAAGTCGTGGACCTAGGGCGAGAGTCGAGGGATTTGGAGGTTAGAGTGAGACTTCTGGAGGTCCCAAGAGTCGACTGAGTGTGTTGCCGTGACGGAGGAGTACACGGTGGAGGCTATACGAAAGAGAGTACATGTGTGCTCTGTTTTGCCGTGATGTTCAAACGGGAAGTCGTGACGTGTGGGGTTGAGTCGACGGTTATGGTGAGTGGTACGAGGCTCAGGGAGGTCCTAGGCGTCGTCTAGGGTGGTTATTGTGACGGGAGAAGACCTGGGTGGCCGGAATAGGAAACAGGGGATAGTTTGGGTTTTGATTTTGAGCTCGAATCGACGGGTTAGGGACAGTGTTGAGGTGTTTGAGTGAGGGAACTGGATTGCTTAGGATTGGACGAAGAGGATGGTGAAGAGAGGGAGGAAAATGGTGCAGGCACGGCGGTGAACCGCTCTAGCCGGTTCAAATAGCAGGCACTGTATCGAGCCCGGTCTACGCGAGGTAGACGGTGACACTGTAGCAGGCGCGTGAGGGCCACGCGCAGCCACTTTGGGCGGCGCGTGGAGGCGCGTGCGGCGGTTCTGGGAGAAACGGTCAACATCGTTTTTTGGTCTAGGAGTTGTTGTGAGTTCGATGGAGTTGGTTTCGGGTCAATCGGAAGTCGTTTGAGTTGAGTTCCGCGAGGGTGAAAGTTTAGGGTCCCGGGTTCTTATGTTTAGGATTCGGGGAATTTTGAGGGAATTTAGGTGAACCTTCGTAGACGTGTTAGTGACGTATTTTGGCGGTGTTTGACAGGATCGGGATTTCCCGAGGAAGCCGAGGAACGGGCTGGATGTTCGGGACGCGAGTAGGGCTCAGTACTGTGAGTGGACCCTTTTCTTAAACTCGAGCATGCATAACGGTTTTCTATAATTGTCTTATGGTTTTTCAATCATGATTTTGTGTTTATTGGATATGTTTGGTCGGTTTTGCATTATTACACGTTTTTCGAGGAAAGTGGTTTTTAGCACGTTTTACGAGGAATGGTTGGTTTTTGGCATATATGTTATGATTTTGGGATTTCAAATGATAAGTGGTTTTCAATGGTTATAAGTGGATTTTGGGGAACATGATTTCGATGATCAAAGTTTTCGATTTTAGAAGCGGATTTCACTAATCGGAATTTAAGATTGGAAAGTGGACTCCGGATTTGGGTTCGGAATGACGGTTCTAGATGCCGGGAGAGCATCGGACCAGTGATTTCGGATTCGGGTTTGGATGTGGGTTGGTAAATGGTTTTCAAATGGTTTTGGGATTGGATTTGCTGGATCTGGATATTGTGTTTAAAGACCCGGATATATGTGACGGGGGACCGGCCGGATTGGGTTTAAAGACCCGGATTGAGTTTAAAGACTCGGATATATATTGATTTTCCCCCGTAGGCCTTGAGTTTAAAGACTCGGGAGTTTAAAGACTCGGATATGATTAAGGCCTGGATTGAGTTTAAAGACTCGGGAGTTTAAAGACTCGGATAGATCCAGCAGGTTTGATCGGGAAAATGATGATTTGGTGATTATGGTTTTGATACGGTTTCTGATACTCAGGTTATGGTTTCTTATGGTATTTTATAGTGTTTCTGTTTCTTATGATGTTTAAGAATGATTCTTTTATAAATGTGTTTATAACTGCTGGTTATGCATGTGTTTTCAAAACGGAGGGTTTAACTCGGTTTTCTTATAAAATGGTTTTTGAACTTTTGTACCTTCTGGTCCACTCACACCTTCTGTTTTTAATTGCCCTCCAGGTTGTGGAGCGAGCGCGGGGTCTTGACGTCGAGGCAGTGTCCGAGGCATAGAAGTGACGTGAGGGTTCCCAGAGTGCTACCTTCGGGACTTTGTGTCTAATTACTCCTGCGTTTGACTGGATAGAATGTGCGTGAGTTTTACTTGAGTTTTGCGTCGGGGAGTCAGACGGGAGCGGGATTTACCTCGGGTTTCGGGGTGAAACCGGGGTGGGTCCTGACAATTAGTGTGGCTTAGGCTTTTTTTACAAGACTTGGGTTTTCCATCAAAACAACCAATCAAGTTATATTGTGATAAAAAAAAAAAATTACATGTGACATTACTCAGAATCCAACATAACATCACCTGACAAACATTGTGAGGTAGATAAAGTTATAACTAGAAAAAAAAGTTTAACAATAAGATTTTAGACGTGGCAAGGGTCAAGTCCGAAGACCAGCTAGCAGATATCCTTACCAAATTATCAAAATTTCTTGAAAAGTTGGGCATGGATGATATTTATGCACTACCTTGAGGGGAAATCTTGCGATATTTAATGATTGTAATTGACATTGGTATTGATTCATTCTAAGTTAGGTTATCGAGATTGTAAAATAGGTAAAATTAGTATATATATCCTCTTACGAATTAATAATTTTGTATAAATTTTTCCTCTTAGTTAAAAATGAGTTTGTAAAGCTAATAACAATTGCCACTAGTACTAATTTTTTTTACGAGACCCCTCATCAAATCACTTTGATAACCATGAAATTTCCTGCTCTCGTCTAACAGCTAGACAAAAGTTCCAAAAATACCAAATTTACAATATCATTCAAATGGTTATTCAAAGCATCCTAGGCTAACAATACATAAAAAGGTATGAATCCTACTCAGTAATCTCAATGAGTGCGCAACCAAAAAGTAATGCCTCCATCTCTAGATTAGCCCTTGTCTCTACTCAATGACCTTTAGGGAATAAAAAAAAATTAAAAGTGTGAGTGGACCAAAACAATCAATACATTTCCGAGAAATATACATTTTTCCCTCCAGTTATAAAAACAATGCATGCATGCATGCATGCATGCATATATAAAAATTCTTATCAAATCATAAACAACCGGATTTCAATTTGAATATAAAACCATAACCAATGGGACCCACGAAAACATGAAAAATCTAAAATCCTCATGGCCCCATTTCCTTGAAATCCATGTTCATAAAATCATGTGATAAGATTTGGATACAAAAGATCAGAAACCAATCACAACCGATCGTCGATTACCCTAAACATCAACTGTATGGAAAAATCTCAAGTTTCGGCTATATGGGAACCACCATGAGCTTTGGCTACTTGGGAATCACCCTGAGCCGCAGCTTTGGATACTTGGGAACCACCCTGAGCTGCAGCCCCTGGAGAATTACCCCGAGTTTCGGTTACTTGGGAATTACTCCGAGTCGTAGCCATTTGGGAAAGTACCCCAAGCTTTGACTGTCTGGGAAAAACACCGAGCTTCAACAATCTAGAAACATACCCCGAGCGTCAGTTATCTGGGAAAACCATGAACTTTAGTCTTATGGGACAAGCTTTTCGTTTTGGCTATTTGGGAAAAAAATCCCGAGCTTCAGTTGTTTGGGAATCTACCTTGAGCTTCGACTGTTTAGGAAAATCTTGAGCTTCCGCCATCTGAGAATCTACCCCGAGTTTCAGGTGTTTGGGAAAATCCCAGAATTTTAGCCATTCCTGTGCTACAAGTAGAATTAGCTGAGAATGACTCCTCTATGCCAATATGGGAAATAATCACAATGTCTCTCAAGGATGGTATATAGTGAAAAACAATATATGGAATCAATTCAAAATTTGCTTTTAGAACATTTTTAACTGTTGACTCAAGTCAAAACATTTACAAAACTAAGGCGCAGCCGAAATCACCATTCCATAAAGGTTTATAAAACTCGTGTTCAGAAATCAGCTTCTTGAAAAAAAAATTCTAAATCCGAAAATCATAGAATAAGAAATACCATTTAGATGATTCTTTGACGAACGAGTAGATTTGGGTGGCCCTACCATCATGGTCAATTTGAATTAACATTTGTAGCTGATTGGAGGTTGCAAGTTTTATGGACAAAAGGTTAACTTTGGACAAGGCTTTTTGATTAGAGATCCGAAGTGAAAGTTGGAATGACCCGGTCGAAATTATACCCTAACATGAAGAAATTTTAGTCGCTACCCCTGTTTGTCGCATGAACCTTTTCTAATGAACGTTCACTAGTTAATAAATGACTGGTTTTCACTCCCCGATTGAGTTGGTAATCATTATTCGGGAGTGTTGAACTTGTATTTTAGTTCTTATTTTACTTCGTCACTTGAATTCTTCCCATGAATTGGTTAAGTTTATGTAATTGCAATTTCTTCCTTAGATTTACTTAGCGACACTAGAGTTGTTGAGTAACGTTGTTAGAGCATCGGTAACCTTCTTACCATCCTTACTAGTGTGACTTGGAACTAGGTTTAACTTTTTGTAATATCAAACTTGAATTTAGGAGTTGACCCTCCTTTTGTTAGCTGGAGAGTTGAGCAATTCTTAAGGATTAGGTGAACCTTTCACGGTATACGATACCTTCTTGGCATGAAGAATTTCTAAGTTAAGCTGACTATTAGGAGAAATTCAAAGAACCAATATGTTAAACGTGGACTGGTGACGTTGTAATGATGTGTATCCTTCCTTCTTGAGAGATAAGTGGATTATGTATCGTACTTAGTATTTGCCTTACACTATTGAATGACTCTACAATCGGAGGAGGTCACTGAGTTGGGAAAACTACTAGAAAATTTTGAAGAACTGATGAGTGAGTTGCATCCTCCTTATCTCGCTAGCTAGTAACTCAATGAACTCACTCGTCTCTGTTCCCCGTTCGAAGTACTGAACTAGTACAGTAGTGATTTGATTTACCATTAATAACTGTTGTGCGCCTTAGTTGTGATATGGGAAGAACAATTTGTTGTTAATTACTAGTTGTTTGAATCATTAAGAGCCTTAAGTTACCTTTTGGTATGAAGTTAGTCACTGCGATTTCAAGAAGTATGTATGTTAGCAGGAGGGTTTGTGGTAACCATGTTTAACCAAGTGCTATAAAATTTTAAGCCTGATTTTAGTAACTGTTACCTTCTTTTTGTGTCTAGATTGGTTAGATGACACATAGGAGCATGTTGACACGAGTGATGCTACGAGACATTTGGAACACCAAGGACTTGTTAACCACTTACCTTATTTGGATTGATTCATGAAGAAGGACTTACTTTCAAGGTTTAGTGTTCATTGGGAAAAGACTAGTTGTTGACGTAGGAATCCACACAGGACATCCAGAAAACTATTCAGGAAGACTCTGATTCATTTTGCCACTTGGGGATAACATACGATAGGTCTTTAGGATCTCAATTGGTTGAGCAAATTTTGGGAGCAAAATTTCTTTACGAGGGTAGACTGTTAGATCCTGTCCCAAAAATACAAATATGAAGTTTGAGAAATTATGAAACTACCCTTATAGATTTTCACATGTGCCTCATTTCATGGGATATTTTCCTTTCCCTTAGGACCAACACATTCTTAGGCCCAAAATATGGAAATTTGTCCAATTATGGGTTGTAAATACATGCCTTAGGCCCAAGCCATGGTACATACACTTTAATTCCTTGCAAACTCACACATCACCAAGACACCTTTCAAACATCATCTCTCTCACTCTCGAGTTGAGTTGGAGAGAATAAGAATTCGACGACCACCCACTGAAATGACGATGGCCACTACATCATTTCCTCCACTCACGGTCATACCACAACACCCCACATACCACTCCACTACCATAACCAGTTGAGTGTAGTCGCCTTTAAGTTTCAAGATATTTCATCCATCATTCTCTCTCTGTTGCACTCCGAAAACCTACGATCGTGCCTCCTCTAAGGTTAACTGCAAGAGCTTCTGCTTACTGTTGTGGACTTCGTCGATGCTCTGTGGACCTCCTGGTCTAAGCGGCGAGACTAGAAGCTGGAGAAAAACGAGGCTCTCACTGGGAAGGAAGTCGATCCAAGAACGACCAGACTTTGACCCAGCAGGATTAAGTTCATTTCAGAGCTATCGTTGTTTTTGGAGACCCATCAAACAATTAGGTAGCCTCCTAACTTCTAACCTTGACCATTGACTTTCTCATGGCAAGGGCCTTACATTACTATGCTTGGATGTTGGTTTCTAGCGGCGAACGTGTAATGACCCTTCTCGAATCTACGGGATTAATTAAGGATTAATCAAGATTAATCGAGGATTATCAGACGATCGGGATAAAATGACGATTTTGCCCCTAGATGAGTGAAAAAGTTAACTTTTGACTCGAGACGTCAAATGAACATTGATCGAAGTCCATTACGTAGATCAAGATGATACGAATTCATAGACAGACGACATATCGAAATTGGACATCGTATGGGAAAATTACGAGTCAAGGACAGTTTTTCAAACTATTCACAATTGCATGGAAAGTGAGACGATTGACTTTTGGGCTTGTTTTTCGTGGGCCCAAAATATCAGTTATGGACCAATAGATGAGTGACAAGTATCACTCATCCATTCATCATTATCTTTCATTCATGCATCTCATTTCCTTCCCATTTTTCATTCACCCAAACTGAAACCCTTTCCCCCATTTCATCATTCGTTCATTTTCTTGCTTGAGGCCATAGAGAGACTGAAAGGGTAAGTGAGAGGCTGAGAGGATGGTGGAGGAGATGAAGAATTTACACAGGTAATTTTTTTTCTTGTTTCGTGGTTTTAAGGTCGTAGACCCCTTTCTGGGAGTGAGACGTGTGTGTAGGAAGAAAAATAGAGGAAAACGGTGGTTGGACGGCTGAGTTCTGGCCTGGTCAAGTTCGCGGGTCGAACAACCCGTTACAGTCAAACGAGTTGACTCGTCTGAGGGTTGAAGACGATGACATGGCATGCCACATCATCATGTCAGGCCACATGGCCAACCAGAGTGTGACACGTGGCCAGATGTCAGTTCAATTAGCAGTTGACGTGGAAATGCTATATCAAACATGTTAGACCATGTGAACTAGTGAGAGGGTGCCACGTGGCAGGGTGTTAGGATCTGTTAGGCGATGTGGGAGGTCCATGTCAGCATTGTCAGACCACATGGACTAGTGGGGTGGTGCCATGCGGCAGTGTGTTAGAGAGATGTCAGACTTGTCAGTGACATGTGGCAGGATACGTGGCACCAATCTGGGAGTTACTGTAACGACCCGTCCCGAATATCGGGATTTAATAATATTTAATTGTGATTTACTAATCTGGGATTAGTTGAGCGATTTCGGACGAATTGTGCAAAATGACCGTTTTGCCCCTGGGCGTGGGCAAAACGTTGACTTTTAATTCGGATGGTCAAATGGACTTTGACCGATGACCGTGACGTAGTTCGGGACGTCACGAGTTCATAGACAGGTGGCACGTTCGATTCCGACGTTCGTGGTGAAAGTTATGATGTACGGAAGTCCAGGGGCATTTTCGTAATTTGGACGATGTATGGGAAAATGTTGACTTTTTGATCGGGAGGTCCGATGGCCGAGGACCGAGGACCGTTAGGAAGGTCTCGATGCCCTGAGTTCGTAGACAGGCGGCACGCATCAATTGGAGTCCGTATGACCGAGTTACGAGTCAGGATGCGTGAGGGGCATTTTGGTAATTTTCTGCACAAGGGCAGAATTGTAATTTCACACGGTGGGTACTGTTTGATCGAGCAGCCGTGGGTGGGATACTTTGTGCGATCGATCCCATGGGTTGTTTATCAATTAATGGACCGTTTTGGAGCAGCTTTGATGTGTGATCGCACATGTGGGGAGCTGGCAATTGATTGCACAACATGGACTGGTTTTGTTTAATGGTTTCGGGCCAGTGCGGGAAACTTTACACAGAGGATTGAAGAATGATTGGGGTGCTTTAAACAACTGATTTGGATTAAATAATTGTGAGTGAGTCGTGAGGATTCATTCTGGGCAAGTGAGGACTGTCGAATTGGAGAGAAACAGAGATTGGAGAAATCTGGAAAAATTGAGGGAAAATCAGAATTCAAAATGTGTGGTGTTTTGGATGAAACCAAGGGCTGTAATACTCTTCTGGGTTCATTACGAACTCAACCGTATCGATTGGCAAGGGTATCGATCACGGTTTGGCCATGAACGCAGGTTCCAGTTTCTGGGGAATTTGGAGCTTGAGGGCGACCATCTACGGGTAAGAATTCCTGAAATTAGTTACGGATTAATGATTGGTTAGGTCATACGAAGCTTCGGTACCTTTTAATTTGAAAACCAGGATGGGTTGTGTGAGTTTCGAATGTTTTGACCGTGAGTTTGAATTCGAGAGAATTGTTGGATTAAGGATTTATGGGTGTAATTAAGTTTACAGAACCATAATTAGACACAGGACGATCTTTTTAGCTGTTTGAATTAATGAAATTAAGTGGGAATTGACAGGTTTCTGGCCGGGTCAGATCGCGGGTAATCAGACCCGTTTACCAGTCATTCGGGTGAAGATGGTGACTGTAGCAGTCACTGTAGCAGGCGCGTGGCTTTCACGCGCAGCCACTCACGGCGGCGCGTGACGGCGCGTGGGCACGAATCTCGAGGTGAGGTCAACATGACTTTTATCCTATACATTGTAACGAACATTTTGGGATTGGTTTCGTGTCGATCGGACACCGTCTCGATATTGTTCGGGATGTTCGAAGGTTTTAAATCCAGTTTAAAAATACTTAAAAATTCGGAAAAATTACGGGACTTGAATAGGATGTTAATGATGAGGTTAGTGATCCTCTAAATTGATTTGAACAGGATTGGGAGTCCCGGTGATAGTGAGGTGGCCCGGGAAGGCCTATGGCGCGCGTTTCGAGGCGCTCGGTTAAACGGTCTGTGAGTGGACATTGGTTTCATAAATTCGATGCATGCATAACTGTTTTATGATTGTTATAATTATGATTAAATGATTTACTTTGGATATCGGTGAATTTAAAATGATTTCACGCATTTCGAGGTGAATTGCGTATTTGCACGTAAACCGAGATTTTCTGGATTTTCACCGATTTCCATAAATGTGGTTGGATATGATTTCATGAAACGGTTACGAACTTGAATAATGTAAAATCGGGCCAGGGGCCCAGTTGAATTATGAAATCGGGCCAGGGGCCCAGTTAACATGTGGATCGGGCCAGGGGCCCAGTTAACTTGTGGAATCGGGCCAGGGGCCCAGTTGATTTCTACATGTGATTGCGGGTCGGGGACTCTAAAATGGAATTGAATAAATGTTTCCTGGTTTACATTTTATATATGTTCACATGCTGGAATCTATAAATGGTTTTGATGATATTCGGTTATGGCACGTTTCACGGTATTTGGGCATGAGACCCGTTTGATGAAACGTAACGATTGGTTCGGATTTTATCTATGTATACCTATATGTTTTGCATGTGGATATCAATAAAATGTATTTGGTACTGCACTGTATAGATCCTTCCATATTATATTGTCTCCTCCGGCGAGGTACCCCGGAGAGGTCACGGACGTCTAGTACGTCCAGCATCTATGACGCTAAGCATCGGGGATGCTGTACCCGAACGGGGTTCGGGGATTGAACTCGGAAATTGAGACCCGAGTGGCACGCGTAGCCTTGTGATTGTGACCTTATTGACGTCAGGGACGTCAGACATCAGGGATGTCGGATTGGAGTGTATAGTGCAGTGGCTAAAATAATGGTTATGGTTTATATTATATGCCTTATGGTTCATATTACTGGATTTATGAAATAACTCTTGGATTTACTTTTGGAAATTGAAACTATGCTTTGGTTTCCGGGCTAAGGCCCTAATGGTTATTTCTAAATAAATATGGGATTATTGGTTTTGGTGCATGCATATGATTTTACTGAGGGGCATAAATGTCTTATAAATGTTTTAAACAGACTTGTTTATTTTCGTCCACTCACAGCTTTTGTTTTCAATGCCCTTCAGGTTGATTCCGAATACGACTGCAGCAGAGACCTGAGCATCGCACACCTCCTCCATCGATCCTTACGCACTCTGGAAGCCCGGTTGGGCAAAGGCAATCGGTTATCCCTTGTCGGACGCCTCTTGTCCGACGGGAGCACGTCACATTCCATGGTAATCCCGGGGGGATTGGGATGGGTCGTGTCAGTTACACGTGTCATGTTGTTAGAGCTGTCAGATGTTAGAGTTGTCAGGCTGACGTCAACAGGTGACATCATCAGCTGACGTCAGCATTGACTAGCGTGACGTTAGCTTTGACCGGAGCTGACCATCGTTGACCAGACTTTGACCGGCATGTGTGGGCGCGTGAGCATGAATTTATAGGTAAAATCGACCGTGTTCAAGTTTCGACGCTCTGAATCCAATGGTGATGGTTTCAGGTCGATCGGAGATCGTTTGATAGGTCTTTTAGTGTAACGACCCGTCCTAGAAATCGGGACTAGCTTAGTGGTTAATGAAGGATTAGTGAAGTTAATCGGTGATTAGTTGGATACTTTCGGACGGACGATATGAAATGACGATTTTGCCCTTGGAATGGGCAAAAATGTTGACTTTCTATTCGGGCGATTAAAAGGACTTTGACCGTTGACCGTGACGTAGTTCGGGACGTCACGAGTTCATAGACAGGTGGCACGTCCGATTCTGACATCCGAGGAGAAAGTTATGATGTTCGGAAGTTTAAGGGTAATTTGGTAATTTGGTTAAAAAGGGGCAATTCGTTGACTTTTCACACGAAATGGCATTATCACGTATTTCGAGGACCGTTAAGTAGGTCTTAATGCCCTGAGTACAACGACAGGTGACATGCTGTCATCGGACTTCGGACGAAGTAATTATTACTCTAAATGCACGAGGGGTAAAATGGTAATTTGTGAAATAAGGGTAAAATGGTCATTGTGATTCCTTGAGATCTATGCCCAGTTAGTGTTTGACAAGTGGCTGCCTTGGGGAAGTGAATCCACAGAGAATGGGACACCTGGTCCAATCTAGAGGTGTGTGGAACCTCCCTACTGCCTTGCTGATTTGTTTTTTTAAAAACAAAAGTGCAATTCGTGCACGGTTGAAAAATAGAAAACAGAGGAAACAGTTAGAACAACCCACCCTACCTCCTTCAATCTTCTTTGTTTCTACTTCTTCTATGAATGGAAAAGAAAGGCTAGAAGGTGGGGATTGGGATGGTGTTGTCATGACAAGCCGTCGTGGACGGTGGTTTGAGGACTGGGGAAAACAGAGAGGCTCATGCACCCTGTTTCATTTAAAAGGGAATTGGACTTTTGAGGCTGAGATGATCGTATTGGTTACCAGGAGGATGCTCAGGAAGTTCAGACAAGTCGATTGGGACCAAGTTCGAGGCTTGCCGTGGACGATGGCAGTGGAACTCGAAAATGGGTATGTTTCCTTCAAAAATGGTAAGTTGTGTTTTAGACGGTTTCAACCGATAGTGATCGTGGGAATTTGTTTCTGGAGGTTCTACGGACTGTTGGGATCAAAATGAGAAGAGGAGATGGCCGGAATCGTGACAACTCGATGACAGATAGCAACCGATCTAACCTTTGATTTGGGAGGTAGTTTCGAGACCTTAACCTCATGGTTTACTATTGTAGATCGAGTCTAAACAATAATACGTAGCTAAAGGACTAAATAGGATTAAAAACGGATTAAAAAGGAACTGAAATTGGACAAAACCGATCACGCCGGTTCACGGTTGGACCGGATTTGCAGAACTGGTCTGAGCAGATTGAACACGGATTGACTACGATGAATAGTGCCAATGCGTGGCTCCCACGCGCAGCCCCTTTGGGAGGCACGTGATGACAGGAACCATCCCAATCCCCCCGGGATTAGTGCGGGATGACCCTGCTCCCGTCTGACACGGAGTGTCAGACAAGGGATATTTCCGACCTTTGCCCTCCCGGGCTATCAGAGTACGCCAGGATCCGGAGGAGGTATGTGATATCTCGGTCTCTGCTACAGTCCACATCCGATGTCAACCTGAAGGGCAGTCAAAACATTAAAAACTATGAGTGGACAAAACAAAAGTTTATAAAAACATTTCATAAGACATTTGTACCCTCCACTAAAAAGCATGCATGCATTCGAAAACCATTTATCCAAAACAAACCATATGTGGGACTAAGCCCAAAGCAGATATAAACCAAGGTCGAAAGGACCACAATGAAAACGACCATACGGGCCACTGCCCAAATCCATAAGGGACTCGGCCCCAAACCATAAAGAAACCAAGTACACGAGCCACTGCTCAAATCCTATGCACACCTGTGCACACCACATATCATATATCATATATACATATAAGTCACACAACCAATCCTGTCACGGTATCCAAAGCTACGCGCGTGCTACCCAGGTCTCAATCCGAGTCTTCTCAAAGTCAAGATCAATGTCCGTAGACCACTGACCCTACCCGAGGTAATAGTAATCATAGCCTTCCTGAGATTAAGGAACCCAACTGGGGGTGACTCCACTCAGTCGGTGCTCCGTGACTACTCCGGGGTCCACCCAGGCCAACAACCCTCCCCGGAGGAGATAATAGAAGTAAAGGAAGGTAGATGAACATATATATACATAACATAATATCCATGCCCGGTTCCCCTGAACCGTCATGTACCGTAACAACATAACCAGGGTAACATGTCGGTTCCCATAAACCGTCATGTACCATAATGACCAACAAGGGTTCATGCCGGTTCCCATAAACCGTCATGTACCATAATGACCAACAAGGGTTCATGCCGGTCCCCATAAACCGTCATGAACCACAATGACCTTTCCAGAGTTCATGCCGGTTCCCATAAACCGTCATGAACTTGAAAATTTATTTAGGGTCCCTGACCTGAAATCATAAACCGTAAAGTGACTGGGTCTCGTGCCCGAACATAGGACATCAGTTGGGCACCGTGCCCAGAATCTGAGGTCATATGCCCGAGACAAAACCAAATGGGTCTCATACCCGAATTTATCCTTTTGAAATCCAAATCCAGTTCATTTAAATCAATAAAGAAATACAGACCCGTATAAGCACCGTATAAGGCCGAAACCTCGAAATACGTGCTTATACGTAACCACATACAAATGCACCCATGGCATTACAAACAAGCATTTAAAACATATAATAAACATTTATGCATGCACCAATTTAGAAAACAAGGTCCACTCACAGACCGTCCGAAGCCGCGCCTCGATACGCGTGCCATACGGCTCCCCGAGCCGATCACCGTCACCGGGACATCCAAATCTGTCCAAATTAATTTAGAGGGTTACTAACTACTTAATTAACCTCCCACCAAAGCCCCGTAATTTTCCCGTATTTTTAACTATTTTTAAAACCGAACCTAAACCTTCCGATGCTCCGAAACATATCGAAACGGTGTCCGATCGACACGAAACTAGTCCCAAAATGTTCGTTACATCGAATAGAAGATTTCCCGTGTTGAACACTTTCCCAAATTCCCCGCCATGCGCCCTCACGCGCCGCCTGAAGTGGCTGCGCGTGGGCTTCACGCGCCAGCTACAGTACCTGCTGACGTCAGCAGTGACGTCAGCATGACGTCATCACTGACAGCCTCTGACAGTGACACGTGTCACGCTCCCATTGGCCCACTGTCTGACATTGTCAGATCTGACATGATAACGTCATCCCTGACATGATGACGTCATTAGGATGACGTCATCAGTCATCCCTGCCTCCTCACCGGGTCGACCCGAATGTCTGCAACCGGGTCGCCGTGACCCGCGGCTTGACCCGGCCGATTCTCCCTGCTCCGGCCACCGTTTCTCCTCCCGTTTGTCCCATTCTACTCGTATCAATCTAAGCTAACGTTCTATGACATTAAAATGGAAGGAAAACAACTAAAACCCGTACCTCCAATTCGGCCATGGCGGCCGCGACTTCCTCCGCCGTTCACGGTTGTTACAGGCCGTCCAACGCCTCGAAACCAATCCCTCTTGACTCCCCTAAGTCCCTAGAGTGTGTTAGGATCCACAGAAACCCAAAACCGTCCCTTAAAACTCATTTTCGAATTTTGAAGTTTTCTTACCTCACGGGTTCGGCTCCTCCGCCGTGTCCTCCGTCATCCGTCGCCGTGACTCGCCGTCCCAGCCTCTCTGTCCTTCCCTCCTCTCACTCACGGTCACACCCAAGCAATGAATGGTGATGGTGTGTGTGTGTTTCGGTTTTTGAAAGAAAATGAAGAAAATGAAGAAAAATGGGGTTATGGGTTTCGGGTGGGAGGATGAACAAAGATGAAGGAGATGAGATCAGATGAGAGAATGAGAGATGAAGGGTGAGGATTAAAAGGTGAGATTGAAATGGATGGCTAGGATTTAAGGTTGTTAGGTTTAATTATAAAATAATTAAAATAATAATATTTTATTATATAGATCCACCAATTGGGGGATTTAGCCAATAGGATGAGTGACACTTGTCACTCATCCATGGGACCCACCAAAATATCTGCCCAAATCAGATTTCGCCGAATCGTCCCCGTCTCGAAGTTCGTGCATAGTGAAATCGAACTTCCGTGACCTATAACTCTCCCGTTCGAAGTCCAATTTCAGTGTGCCGCCTGCCTATGGATTCGTATCGTCCTTATCTACGTAACGGTCTTCGGCCCTCGGCCATCGGACCTTCCGGTCAAAAAGTCAACATTTGACCCCCATTTAACCAAAATTACCAAAATGCCCCTAAACTTCCGAACGTCATAACTTCCTCCCCGAACGTCGGAATTGAACGTGTCACCTGTCTATGAACTCGTGACGTCACGAACTACGTCAAGGTCATCGGTCAAAGTCTATTTGACCGCCCGATTGAAAAGTCAACGTTTTGCCACCACTAGGGGCAAAACGGTCATTTCGCATCGTTCGTCCGATTTAGCCTAACTAATCACCGATTAACCTCACTAATCGTGATTAGTTACTAATCTAATCTAGGAATTTGGGACGGGTCGTTACAACCTTCCCTCCTTAATTAATTTCGCCCTCGAAATTCCACCGACCCAAATCCAACCGTTCTTCCCTCCTTAATTTGTTCCGTTCTCGAAACGCCAACTATCCTGATTCCACATCCATCTCGTGGAAATAATTCGATCTACCACGCAACACGTGTACGCTAGTACACCCACTAACCAGAATAATACTTACTCGTGGTTACACTAACCACCAACTCACTCAACCATGGGTAAACACTTACCCACAAAGCACTCGACCTGTGTGTAACTAGACCCATTAGAAATACCATGTCCCAATGCACAATATCCAATGTCCAGTCCACGTACAAGACCTCAACTAATCCAATGGTACCGGAACTAAGCCGACTACCAATACGCTCTCCAATGTACCACTGGTATAACCTATATATCGTCACCAGACATCACCAGTCTGCCTGGTATCATACATCGAACAACGTACAAGGTACATACAACTACCCATCAATCAGCCTACAACCACCTAGGTTGTAGCCAATCACGTTTCAATAATGGAGTCCATTTGCCCAATCTCGGACTAGACAAATCGAAACTCCAACCCATCATCTATTTCCAGATCCGAATCCGAATTCGCAATTTCGTAAGAAATCCCAAATCCAAACCCAGAAATCATATCCATATCATGTCCAAATTCGAATCCGAAATCATCATTCCGTAAGCTAGCATTTGGAATAACCATTCTGAACCCAAATCCATAAAAGAAAATCCACGGTCAAGCTCTAGAATCAAATCCTGAATCGTCACCCAGAATCCGATTCCAAAACCCAAATCCAGAAATCCTCTTTCAAGTTCCAAAATTAAATCCTGAATCGTCATCCAGAAATCTGATTCTAAAACTCGAAATTCCGTTCTCATCTACCGAGACGCACTATATCTGAACCTATCGATTACCTGCTCAACCGATTACCACAATACAATCGATTGACTTCATAGGAAAGCCAATCACAATACTCACACATCCAAGGCCGACCAAATCCGACCTCATCGGACACCTACTCATCGGACAACTACTCAGGCGAGTAATAAGCCATATGGGATTTACCTCGAAAAGAAGTTCAGTCCCATCATCCTCAACTCAAACATCCCAGTAAGAGTAATAAACTCTCCACCTATCTGGATCATCCAAATCATGATCCAGATCCAACACTACGTTAACCGCCCATAGACGTCACGATCCCCGATCGTCACGACGTCCAAAGTCCTCAACCATTTCCCACATCTAAATAGATTAGTCAACGACGAGACACGCCGAGACTCTGGGTTATCACTGATTACCTCGTATCGATCCTTGTCATTCCACCGAGGAAAATCAAGGATGATCCAAGACTATGACATCAAAACTCATCCTATGTGAATACAACCAAACTCGCTGCATTCACCACGTCACGTAAACCAACCCCGTCTGCCACCAAGCAGGAAATGAGAAATCTCAGTCACCTAAAATGACTTCGAAATACCCAATACTAATGCGGAAAATCCGCATTCCACTCGTCACCTCAATCGCAACCTCTCGCGATTCCGAAGTTCCAACAAGATTGGAAACAACATACCCGGACATCAACCACGTGTCCATCACCAATTTAACTCTATCCGTGATCCACTCTCGACTCACAGATACCGAACATATGCCCATCACGACGGATGTGACTCAACGTCATCGCAATCACCGGCACCAGCACCAGCATTAGTACCAGTATCAACACTATCACCTATCAGCATCAGCACAAAGTGCCCACACCAGCATCAACAACAACACTAGCACACCATGTGCAAAACTAACAACCCTGGATCTCCGCTCATACCAAGCGACGATCGCGTACCTCTGCTCGTATAGGAGAAACTCTGCCTCCCTCGTACCCGAAAACTCTGGGTACAGTCACCCTGACAACTCATGCGAGAAAAGGAAAATGTTCCCCGAAAGTCCCCGATTCCCAACAACCGTAACTACAACCATCCTCGGTAGTAGCGTCGGTCACATACTCTTGCAAACCTAACTACCAGACATCTCAATATCCAGGCTCTGCATCCAACGGAATCAACCGCTCGTACCAACTACTCTGTATCCCACTCAGGGATTCCATCGACGAGTACCAACCTTGATACCTTGTCCCACCAATCACTAACCAGCCGTACTCCGACTAACCCAAATGTTGTCTACCAGGTCGTCCATGACCGTAGTTGTACCAACAATCCATCACAACTAATGTGGCACGACAACCTACTAGGTCTAACCGATAAGTACAACCCCGACTGCAGAGCGCAGTCCCAACACAGGCTGACATGACTAGACTGACTAACGAACCCAAATCCGAATAGTCGTCAAAGTCACACCACTCGTCAACTCACATTTCTGAACCATACACCCAAGGTAGGGTTCCACGATCACACCTAGAGTCACTCTGAACCCAACTGCGAAAAGCAGTAAACTTAACAATCTGACCGACCCCGCGGTCTTGACATCGTAAAGACGTCAATCAAATCCTACCGTCAATCAACTAGGATTCCCCGAATCCAGTTGCTAACTGCCGACTGCAGTAAATCTATCTAACTCAACCAAATTCGATCATCCAACTCAACAATATTCGACCATCCGATGATCACAATTCCCAACTAGTCGTCGGAACCAATCCTACGACATCGTGAAAGACGAACCCAACTAACCGTCTCACGATCAAAACGTTAACGTACAGGTACGTCATCCCTTCCGTAGGGTCTCACACTGTCAACCACGACAGAACTATGGCAACCCCGGCCTCAAATGCCGAACCAAGGCATGCCAATCCTACTAACTATCGTACCGGCACCCCAACAATCAGGTTGACCACGAACTGCAGCCCCTTGAGATATCACATCCTCGACCTGCGTACATACTCCAAAAGCTACACGGTTGCTCGAATAGAGACAACCCCGCTCTGATACCACGTTGACAGGAACCATCCCAATCCCCCCGGGATTAGTGCGGGATGACCCTGCTCCCGTCTGACACGGAGTGTCAGACAAGGGATATTTCCGACCTTTGCCCTCCCGGGCTATCAGAGTACGCCAGGATCCGGAGGAGGTATGTGATATCTCGGTCTCTGCTACAGTCCACATCCGATGTCAACCTGAAGGGCAGTCAAAACATTAAAAACTATGAGTGGACAAAACAAAAGTTTATAAAAACATTTCATAAGACATTTGTACCCTCCACTAAAAAGCATGCATGCATTCGAAAACCATTTATCCAAAACAAACCATATGTGGGACTAAGCCCAAAGCAGATATAAACCAAGGTCGAAAGGACCACAATGAAAACGACCATACGGGCCACTGCCCAAATCCATAAGGGACTCGGCCCCAAACCATAAAGAAACCAAGTACACGAGCCACTGCTCAAATCCTGTGCACACCTGTGCACACCACATATCATATATCATATATACATATAAGTCACACAACCAATCCTGTCACGGTATCCAAAGCTACGCGCGTGCTACCCAGGTCTCAATCCGAGTCTTCTCAAAGTCAAGATCAATGTCCGTAGACCACTGACCCTACCCGAGGTAATAGTAATCATAGCCTTCTTGAGAGTAAGGAACCCAACTGGGGGTGACTCCACTCAGTCGGTGCTCCGTGACTACTCCGGGGTCCACCTAGGCCAACGACCCTCCCCGGAGGAGATAATAGAAGTAAAGGAAGGTAGATGAACATATATATACATAACATAATATCCATGCCTGGTTCCCCTGAACCGTCATGTACCGTAACAACATAACCAGGGTAACATGCCGGTTCCCATAAACCGTCATGCACCATAATGACCAACAAGGGTTCATGCCGGTTCCCATAAACCGTCATGTACCATAATGACCAACAAGGGTTCATGCCGGTCCCCATAAACCGTCATGAACCACAATGACCTTTCCAGAGTTCATGCCGGTTCCCATAAACTGTCATGAACTTGAAAATCTATCTAGGGTCCCTGACCCGAAAACATAAACCGTAAAGTGACTGGGTCTCGTGCCCGAACATAGGACATCAGTTGGGCACCGTGCCCAGAATCTGAGGTCATATGCCCGAGACAAAACCAAATGGGTCTCATACCCGAATTTATCCTTTTGAAATCCAAATCCAGTTCATTTAAATCAATAAAGAAATACAGACCCGTATAAGCACCGTATAAGGCCGAAACCTCGAAATACGTGCTTATACGTAACCACATACAAATGCACCCATGGCATTACAAACAAGCATTTAAAACATATAATGAACATTTATGCATGCACCAATTTAGAAAACAAGGTCCACTCACAGACCGTCCGAAGCCGCGCCTCGATACGCGTGCCATACGGCTCCCCGAGCCGATCACCGTCACTGGGACTTCCAAACCTGTCCAAATTAATTTAGAGGGTTACTAACTACTTAATTAACCTCCCACCAAAGCCCCGTAATTTTCATGTATTTTTAGCTATTTTTAAAACCGAACCTAAACCTTCCGATGCCCCGAAACATATCAAAACGGTGTCCGATCGACACGAAACCAGTCCCAAAATGTTCGTTACATCGAATAGAAGATTTCCCGTGTTGAACACTTTCCCAAATTCCCCGCCACGCGCCCTCACGCACCGCCTGAAGTGGCTGCACGTGGGCTTCACGCGCCAGCTACAGTACCTGCTGACGTCAGCAGTGACGTCATCACTGACAGCCTCTGACAGTGACACGTGTCACGCTCCCATTGGCCCACTGTCTGACATGTCAGTCTGACATTGTCAGATCTGACATGATGACGTCATCCCTGACATGATGACGTCATTTGGATGACGTCATCAGTCATCCCTGCCTCCTCGCCGGGTCGACCCGAATGTCTGCAACCGGGTCGCCGTGACCCGCGGCTTGACCCGACTGGTTCTCCCTGCTCCGGCCACCGTTTCTCCTCCCGTTTGTCCCATTCTACTTGTATCAATCTAAGCTAACGTTCTATGACATTAAAATGGAAGGAAAACAACTAAAACCCGTACCTCCAATTCGGCCATGGCGGCCGCGACTTCCTCCGCCGTTCACGGTTGTTACAGGCCATCCAACGCCTCAAAACCAATCCCTCTTGACTCCCCTAAGTCCCTAGAGTGTGTTAGGATCCACAGAAACCCAAAACCGTCCCTTAAAACTCATTTTCGAATTTTGAAGTTTTCTTACCTCACGGGTTCGGCTCCTCCGCTATGTCCTCCATCGTCCGTCGCCGTGACTCGCCATCCCAGCCTCTCTGTCCTTCCCTCCTCTCACTCACGGTCACACCTAAGCAATGAATGGTGATGGTGTGTGTGTGTTTCGGTTTTTGAAAGAAAATGAAGAAAATGAAGAAAAATGGGGTTATGGGTTTCGGGTGGGAGGATGAACAAAGATGAAGGAGATGAGATCAGATGAGAGAATGAGAGATGAAGGGTGAGGATTAAAAGGTGAGATTGAAATGGATGGCTAGGATTTAAGGTTGTTAGGTTTAATTATAAATTAATTAAAATAATAATATTTTATTATATAGATCCACCAATTGGGGGATTTAGAAAATAGGATGAGTGACACTTGTCACTCATCCATGAGACCCACCAAAATATCTGCCCAAATCAGATTTCGCCGAATCGTCCCCGTCTCGAAGTTCGTGCATAGTGAAATCGAACTTCCGTGACCTATAACTCTCCCGTTCGAAGTCCAATTTCAGTGTGCCGCCTGCCTATGGATTCGTATCGTCCTTATCTACGTAACGATCTTCGGCCCTCAGCCATCGGACCTTCCGGTCAAAAAGTCAACATTTGATCCCCATTTAACCAAAATTACCAAAATGCCCCTAAACTTCCGAACGTCATAACTTCCTCCCCGAACGTCGGAATTGAACGTGTCACCTGTCTATGAACTCGTGACGTCACGAACTACGTCACGGTCATCGGTCAAAGTCCACTTGACCGCCCGATTGAAAAGTCAACGTTTTGCCACCACTAGGGGCAAAATGGTCATTTCGCATCGTTCGTCCAATTTAGCCTAACTAATCACCGATTAACCTCACTAATCGTGATTAGTTACTAATCTAATCTAGGAATTTGGGACGGGTCGTTACACGTGAGGGCTCGTGGTGCCTCTGATGGGGAAGTGTTCAACATGTGAAATGATGTAATCGATGTGACGAACATTTAGGCACTAGTTTCGAGTCAATCGGACATCGTCTTGATATGTTTCAGGATGTCCGAAGGTTTTAAGGCTCGATTAAAAATAGTTAAAAATTTTGGAAAATTACGGGGCTTTAGTATGACCCTTGTAAAGTAGTTAGTGACCTTATTATGGGATTGGACAAGTTCAGGAAGCCGAGGATAGTAGACTACCTGAGAACGGCGTAAGTGCAAGCATATCGAGGCGGCGTCGCAAATGGTCTGTGAGTGGACTTTACTTTTCTAACTTATGATGCATGCATAAATGTTTTGTATGTCTTCTACGTATGATTTCTATGATTGTGATATGATATTGATGCTTTACAATTTTGCACGTATTTTGTGATATTTACGAAATTGCACGTTTTTCGAGATTATGGTTTTATGATATGATTTGATAATGGTTTCGATGATACGATTTTGAGATTTGAAATATGATTTGATTTCAATGATTTATAATAGATTTTGGAAAAGTGGTTTCGGGCTTGAAGCCCTATTCATTAAAGTGATTTCGATAAACGTGATTTCGGATTTTGGAAACGAATTTCAGGATGACGATTCTGGATTCGGTTTTGATGACGGGCAATGTCAGGATGGTCTGTCCACACCACGAATTTGAGGATGACGTTCCCATGTGGTGGTGTGGACAGGCCACCCTGACATCTCAAGACCCTGCCACCACCGGTAAGCTTCGCCTTTCAGTAAGAAGGCCGCTCATGTCACCCGCTCGCCGGGTGGGCAATGCATCATTGTGAAGATTCTTTCCCATTTAGCAATCCACTCATAGGCATCCTCGGGGTTTGATCCCCCGTTGAAAGGTGTGGCTCCCAACGGTTGAGCCCGCTCAATACTAGCGCATTTCATCTATCTCTTAAGTTCCTCGTCGGTCCGTGCTGGAGGGATTCTCCTCGGAGGCATAACCAGCTGTTAAGAAGCATAGGTATTTAAAACTCAGGTTTATAAAACAGTTTAATAAGTAAAATATATAATTTACCCCTCCGTTTTCCAAACATGCATGCATCGGTATTTAAAACCATAAATACATATAATATACCACAAGCATTATATTAAGCCATAAATGTAATATAATCACAGCTACTACACTATACACTCCGATCTCGACATCCCAGATGTCCGACGTCCCTAACGTCCAATAATGGTTACAGTCCCAAGGCTACGCGTGCCACCCGGGGTCTTAAATCCCGAGTCCAACCTCCAAACCCAGTTCGGGTACGACATCCCAGATGCCTAGCGTCCCAGACGCTCGACGTCCAAGACGTCCAATCATAGCAATCCTGCTCCTGAGTCATCCTACGGTCCGGAACCTCCGTAGAATGACCCCTCGCAGGTAATGCGCCGTGAACGCGCCGGGGTACCACATCCAGAGGAGACAGTATCACATGATGGATCTATACAGTGCAGTACCTAAGATAATCATCGACATCCACATGCATATAGATATATAATCCAAAACAGTGTTCAATTTCCACAAAATGGGTCTCAAGCCCAACATCGTAAAACGTGTCATAACCGTAAATCGAGGTAATCAAAATCCATTATTTGATTCACACACACGTATAGATATATGGAAATGAAAACAGTTATGCATGCAAGTGTTAATAAAAACGGGCTCACTCACAGTACGTTCCCGCTGCGAATATTGCGCGTACGAACTTGTTTCCGGGATTATCGTAAGTTTCCTGTCATTTCAAATCACATGCATGTGTCACTATAGGTCCTTAATATACTCTCAAAAAGTCCGAAACAAAAGCTGGCTCGGGGAAGCCGTCCAACACACTTCCCAAGACATCCGGCCCTAAACTGACCTTCCTAACTATCTCAGATCAACATGGTTATTTCACAGAAAATGTTCAAAATGATGAGAGGATTAAAAGTCATATTGATCGTGAACTAAGATAATGCTCAACGCGCCCTCACGCGCCGCCCAAAGTGGCTGCTCGTGAAAGTCACACGCTTACTACAGTGTCGTCTTTCTTACCCGTCTTCCCTGCTATTCGGACCTTCAACCCGCGACATGACCCGGATAATTACCCGTCTTCCCTGCTATTCGGACCTTCAACCCGCGACATGACCCGGATAATTACCCTTCAATTCCTAATAAATTTCCTTCGTTTTTTATTCTAGTATCTTCCCTAAACATCCAATTAAAGTTCTAAGTAATTTATTTACTTCGACATGCACTAAATCGTTCTATCCAGACCCGAACAGTCGAACGGGTCAACCTCTGGAACTCACCCAATACGGTTCCATTATCCAATTAACTTATACAGCAGCATAAGGAGGCCTAAACTAACAGTATAACACAACCAATGGAACAAATCATTACCTGGAAGTAGCCGTCCAAACCTCTGAAATCTCTCTGAACACGGCAGTCACCGTCCCAGCTCACCCGTGGCTGGTTGCCTTCGATTTCGATATGGATGTGTTCTAAACACTCCCAGAAGGCTCACTCTGTGTTTAGATTGGTCCAAAAAACCGTAGAAATTTAATTCTGGATTTTCCCCCCAAAACCCGAAATGGTGTTTCACGGCTTCTCTCAGTCTCTCTCAGTCTCAACTGATACCAAATGACTCCTCACTCAAAACACACTCAGATAATCGATTGAAATGGGAGGCAACTCGTGGGAAGGCCGTTCTGAAGCCACTGCGGAAATGTTTCCCGCAACAGAGAAACCAAGAAATTGAAAAATGCTTCCCGTGCCTGTCCATGGCTCAGTTCCATGCTCCATTGTCTCAGAATGCATAGTTTAATCCCCACTGAGACAGCCCACTACTCAATTAACAATTGCATCGTTCAGAAACACCACGCACGGTGGTGCACTGATGTCCCCCACGGTGTGCTACAGTAACTCTGTGCAAAAAGACCAAAATGCCCCCCCAGTGCAATAATTACCAAAATGCCCTCCAACTTCCATCACCTGTAACTTGGTCGTCCGACGTCCGTTTTTAGCGTGCCGCCTGTCTACGGACTCAGGGCATCGAGACCTATCCAACGGCCTTCGGTTCGTGTGAAAATTCATTGAATTTCAAAAAGTCAACTTTTTCCCTTATTTTGTCCAAATTATGAAAATGCCCCTGGACTTCCGAACGTCACAACTTCCTCCCCGTTCGTCCGAATTGGACGTGCCACCTGTCTATGGTCTTGTGACGTCCCAAACTACGTCACGGTCATCGGTCAAAGTCCGTTTGACCCACCAATCAAAAAGTCAACAATTTGACCCTACCATTCTTAGGGGTAAAAATGTCATTTCATTCAATTTTTATAATATTACAATCTATGAATTTCCAGGGTGTTACAACCTTCCCCCCATAAGGAATTTCGTCCCAAAATTTAATGAAATAGATAAGGAAACCGCTCCCGCATCTGCGCCTCGGGCTCTCATGTGGCTTCCTCCACGTTCTGATTTCTCCAAAGAACTTTCACGAGAGGGATAGTCTTCTGCCGTAGTACCTTGTCCTTCTGGTCCAAAATCTGTACTGGTTGTTCCTCAAAGCTCAAATCCTCTCGGAGTTCGATAGGTTGCTCCTCCAGTACATGAGAGGTGTCATGTACGTACTTCCGTAGCCTAAATACGTTGAAAACGTCGTGAACTTTAGAAAGTTCTGGGGGTAAAGCCAATTTGTACGCAACTCGGCTAATCCTCTCCACGATCTCATAAGGTCCAATAAAACGTGGACTCAATTTTCCCCGTCGACCAAAGCGAATAATCCCTTTCCACGGAGATAACCTCAGGAAGACAAAATCTCCAACTTTGAATTCCAAATCTCGAATCCGTCTATCAGCATAACTCTTTTGGCGATCCTGTGCCGCCTTTAACCTCTCCCTGATAACACGGACTGCTTCCTGGGTTATATCCATCAATTCCGGCCCTACGGCCGCTCGCTCCCCAATCTCCGTTCAGCAGATAGGTGTTCTGCACTGTCGACCATACAGTGCCTCATAGGGTGTCATCCCGATACTTGCCTGGTAACTGTTGTTGTAAGCAAATTCCATCAATGGCAAGTGTGCATCCCACGAATCTTGAAATTACAGCACACAAGACCTCATCATGTCCTCCAGGGTCTGAATAGTCCTCTCAGACTGTCTATCGGTCTGTGGATGGAAAGCAGTACTGAAATGCAGATTCGTCCCCTAGGTAGTCTGTAAACTCCGCCAGAACCTGGAAGTGAAACGCGGATCGCGATCAGACACAATCGATTCCGGCGTACCATGAAGTCGAATGATCTCCTTCACGAACAATTGAGCCAGTCGGTTGGGTTTATAAGTCTCTTGCACTAGCAGAAAATGTGCTGACTTGGTTAACCGGTCTACAATCACCCACACTTCGTTGAATCCACTCTGGGTCCTTGGTAACTTAAAGATGAAGTCCATGGTGATGTGATCCCACTTCCACTCGGGAATCGGAAGTGGCTGCATAGCCCCATAAGGTCTCTGCCACTCCGCCTTAACCTGCTGACAGGTTAAGCATTTACTCACAAATTCAGCAATGTCCCTCTTCATTACTGGCCACCAATAATGGCTCCGGAGGGTACGGTACATCTTTGTACCTCCCGGATACATAACATACGCTGAACTGTGGGCCTCCTCCAGAATCTCGGCCCGTAACTCTGTCTTTGCCGGCACACACAAACGGCCCATTTTCACAAGTGCCCCATCATCTCGGATGGTAAAATCCTGTCTTTCTCCGGCTTCAACCTCAATCCTGTAGATGCAAAGTATCGGATCCTGAAGTTGCGCCTCAATGATCCGATCAATCAACACTGTCCGTACATGGAAACTGGCCAATAAAGCTCCATGCTCATCCGTATCCAAAATAACTCCAGCTTTCCGGAGTTCCACTAGCAAAGGAAGATACACCATCCTCATGTGTGCAACTGATCCCGCTGACTTCCTGCTGAGTGCATCTGCCACCACATTAGCCTTACCCAGATGATACTCGATCGTGCAGTCAAAATCCTTGATCAACTCCAACCATCTTCGTTGCCTCAAGTTGAGTTCCTTCTATCACATCCCGGATCTGATGAAATAGGATGAATTGAGACGGTATTTTGTAAATACGTAATTATATTGAATATATGAACTATTTATTTATTTTCCGATCGCCTGGAAGGGACAAAAGAAACATCTTGTTCTTTCTTCAACAATTTCTGATCTCTAGTGGACCTCTCAGTAGGATTCGAACCCAGATGAAGTTCTGACCATCTGTCAGAGAAAAAAGAACGAATGGATCTTGTAGGATTCCCAAGAAATTCTTCGATTTCTTCCGGAAGCAGATGCTTATTCGTCTGCTTCTCACGTTCCGTGAATAGCCGGGACATTGAGGAATATCCAGAAAGACGTTTAGGGAATCGATCTGATTCTATCTCTGTTCGTTCCGTTTGAATCCTGCACGTGGCACCGAAAAGATAATGTCTCCAGATCTTCAGGACATGAACTACCGCCGCCAACTCCAAATCATGAGTAGGGTAGTTCAACTCATGAGTCTTTAGCTACCGTGATGCGTAAGCGATCACCTTGCCATTCTGCATTAACAGCCCAAACCATGTAGTGAGGCATCACTAAAAACTACGAACTCTCCACTGTTATCGGGCAATGCAAGGATAGGGGCAGTGGTCAAACAATACTTCAATTCCTGAAAACTCTGCTCACACTGCTCGTCCCAGATGAATTTCACCGCTTTCCTAGTCAATCGCGTTAACGGTGCAGCAATCTTGGAGAAACCTTCCACGAATCTCCGATAGTAGCTTGCCAACCCGACAAAACTCTGTACCTCTATCACTGTTGTCGGTCTGGCCCAGTTAGTCACCGTTTTTGTTTTCTGGGGATCCACGCTGATCCCATCAGCCAAAATCACATGTCCCAAAAAACCAATGATGCTCAGCCAAAACTGGCACTTACCCAGTTTGGCGTACAACTGTTCTTGTCTCAGCTTCCCTAACACCAACCGTAGGTGTTCCTCATGTGCTTGGGCACTCCTCGAGTACACCAAGATATCATCGATGAACATAATCACAAACTTATCCAAGTAGGGTCGGAAGACTCTGTTCATCAGATCCATGAATGCTGCTGGAGCATTCGCAAACCAAAAGGCATCACAAGGAATTCGTAGTGTACGTAACGGGTTTGAAATGCTGTTTTTGGAACATCTCCTTCCGCAATTCTCAGCTAATGATACCCAGATCGCAAATCAATCTTCGAGATGCACTGTGCTCCCCGCAACTGGTCGAATAAGTCATCGATCTTGGGTAGAGGATACTGGTTCCTCAGCGTCACCTTGTTGAGCTGTCGGTAATCCCCACACAAGCGGAGACTCCCCTCCTTCTTCTTCACAAACAAAACCGGCGCTCCCCACGGTGAAGTACTCGGTCGGATGAATCCCAAATCAACCAACTCCTGCAACTATGTTTTAAGTTCCCGTAATTCTGCCGGCGCCATCCGGTATGGTGCCTGGGATATAGGTCGGGTATCGGGGAGTAGTTCAATGGTAAACTCAATCTCCCGAGGTGGTGGTAATCCAGCTAAGTCTTCCGGGAACACATCCGGAAACTCCCGCACCACTGGTATCTCCTCGACACTCGGAGTATCAACTTGCTCCGACACAACATGCGCCAGATAGCCCTAGCATCCCTTTGGTAGAAGTTTGGTAGCAGCAAGTGAAGAAATCACTTCAGGAAGTGAACCATCACGCTCCCCCTGGAAGGTAACTTCTGGCAAACCCGGACTCCGCAGAAACACTTGCCGACTACAGAAATAAATAAGCGACCCATGCTCCGATAACCAATCCATCCCTAGAATCACATCGAAGTCATGGATGTCCATAATAATCAAGTCTGCTGGTAGATCCACATCCTCAATTCTCACCGGGCACCTCCGAATCACCTGATTTACTAAGTACACGATGCCCATCGGTGTGCCAACACCCATCTCGCTATCTAAGGCTGATACCTCCCAATCTAGCATACCAGCACAACTTCTCGAAATAAAAGAATGTGTAGCCCCCGCATCCATCAATACTCGTACAATAAGGTTCGAGATATGGAGTGTACCTGTAACAACGCCTGGGGCTGACCTCGCCTGCTGCTGAGTCACTGTAAAAACACGAGCCCTGGGCCCCGCAGTCTGTCTGCGCCCACGCGCGCCACGCTCAGCACCCTGTCCTAGGCCCCCGGCAGTGTTGGAAGCCGAACTCTTTGCAACACTATCACCTCCAGTATCGTTGTTCCTCGACAACAATGGGCAATCTCGGGCATAGTGTCCCGCTCCTCCACACGCAAAACAACTAACTGACCTCGGTCCATCCTAAGACCCTCCTGATGCACTACTCCAAGACTGATGATGTCCAGAACTAAATCTCGATCCGCTCCTCTGAGAGCCCCCATGTCGACATGACCAGCCACGACCTCGCAATGATGAAGGTGCTCCTCTGTAATTTCCTCTCCTGTTGTTCCTCTGGCCCGTTGGTCCAAGGTATGGACGATCCCGACGTCGCCCCTCGCCAGAAGACTGTCGTGTCTGGTGTGCCGCCAGACTGGCCTCGACACGAACTGCAGCGTCGACCATGTCCCTCAGAGTCGCATAACTGGCAGCCGTCACACCTGCCAGTATCTCTCCTCGGAGTCCCAACTCAAATCTCTGACATTTGTCCTCCTCAGTACTCACAAAAGCTGCCACAAAACGGGAAAGCTTCCCGAAAGTCTGTTCATAGTCTGCCACGGACATATCCCCCTGCTCCAATCGCAGGAACTCTGCCTCTCGTGCCGCGCAAAAGGATCGCGGGTAGTACTGATCTAAGAACCGAGCATGAAATACCTCTCATGTGGTGGTGTGGACAGACCACCCTGACATCTCAAGACCCTGCCACCACCAGTAAGCTCCGCCTTCCAGTAAGAAGGCCGCCAATGTCACCCACTCGCCGGGTAGGCAATGCATCACTGTGAAGATTCTTTCCCATTTAGAAATCCACTCATAGGCATCCTCGGGGTTTGATCCCCCGTTGAAAGGTGTGGCTCCCAACGGTTGAACCCGCTCAATACTAGCGCATTCCATCTATCTCTTAAGTTCCTCGTCGGTCCGTGCTGGAGGGATTCTCCTCGAAGGCATAACCAGCTGTTAAGAGGCATAGATTAGATAACATCATCTTTAGACTCGAAAAGTACCTAGTACTAACCGCTAGTCTAACATGCTGACCATAACCTAGTGCTCTGATACCAAGCTAACAGGGACCCGCCCCGATCCCCCGGGGACCACAAGGGGACGTGCCCTGCTCCCGTCTAACACCCGAACCAAAATTCCAATTTTAACCTTAAAAACTTAAATGCATAAATTTCCGAAAAAAAATAAAGTTATACATAAACCGAATTTAACAGATGTCAGACAAGGGATACAGTCCAAAATATAAAATCCGAGCACGACTCTAGAAAATCCTGCGGGTAATCCGACCCAACAGGAGTTCAGGTGCGCAGTACGAATCTATGCCTCAGCCTCGGGGTCTTCACCAACCTCAGCAGCACGCCCTGGAGGGGTTACCAAAACATGAAAGGTGAGTGGGCCGAAACTCAGGTTTATAAAACAGTTTAATAAGTAAAATATATAATTTACCCCTCGGTTTTCCAAACATGCATGCATCAGTATTTGAAACCATAAATACATATAATATACCACAAGCATTATATTAAGCCATAAATGTAATATAATCACAGCTACTGCACTATACACTCCGATCTCGACATCCCAGATGTCCGACGTCCCTGACATCCAATAATGGTCACAGTCCCAAGGCTACGCGTGCCACCCGGGGTCTTAAATCCCAACTCCAACCTCCAAACCCAGTTCGGGTACGGTATCCCAGATGCCTAGCGTCCCAGACGCTCAACGTCCAAGATGTCCAATCATAGCAATCCTGCTCCTGAGTCATCCTACGGTCCAGAACCTCCGTAGAATGACCCCTCGCAGGCAATGCGCCGTGACCGCTCCGGGATACCACATCCGGAGGAGACAGTATCACATGATGGATCTATACAGTGCAGTACCTAAGATAATCATCGACATCCACATGCATATAGATATATAATCCAAAACAGTGTTCAATTTCCACAAAACGGGTCTCAAGCCCAACATCGTAAAACGTGTCATAACCGTAAATCGAGGTAATCAAAATCCATTATTTGATTCACACACACGTATAGATATACGGAAATGAAAACAGTTATGCATGCAAGTGTTAATAAAAATGGGCCCACTCATAGTACGTTCCCGCTGCGAATATTGCGCGTACGAACTTGTTTCTGGGATTATCGTAAGTTTCCTGTCATTTCAAATCACATGCATGCGTCACTATAGGTCCTTAATATACTCTCAAAAAGTCCGAAACAAAAGCCGGCTCGGGGAAGCCGTCCAACACGCTTCCCAAGACATCCGGCCCTAAACTGACCTTCCTAACTATCTCAGATCAACATGGTTATTTCACAAAAAATGTTCAAAATGATGAGAGGATTAAAAGTCATATTGATCGTGAACTAAGATAATGCTCAACGCGCCCTCACGCGCCGCCCAAAGTGGCTGCGCGTGAAAGTCACGCGCCTACTACGGTGTCGTCTTCCTTACCCGTCTTCCCTGCTATTCAGACCTTCAACCCGCGACATGACCCGGATAATTACCCTTCAATTCCTAATCAATTTCCTTCGTTTTTTATTCTAGTATCTTCCCTAAACATCCAATTAAATTTCTAAGTAATTTATTTACTTCGACATGCACTAAATCGTTCTATCCAGACCCGAACAGTCGAACGGGTCAACCTCTGGAACTCACCCAATACGGTTCCATTATCCAATTAACTTATACAGCAACATAAGGAGGCCTAAACTAACAGTATAACACAACCAATGGAACAAATCATTACCTGGAAGTAGCCGTCCAAACCTCTGAAATCTCTCTGAACACGGCAGTCACCGTCCCAGCTCACCCGTGGCTGGTTGCCTTCGATTTCGATATGGATGTGTTCTAAACACTCCCAGAAGGCTCACTCTGTGTTTAGATTGGTCCAAAAAACCGTAGAAATTTAATTCTGGATTTTTTCCCCCAAAACCCGAAATGGTGTTTCACGGCTTCTCTCAGTCTCTCTCAGTCTCAACTGATACCAAAAGACTCCTCACTCAAAACACACTCAGATAATCGATTGAAATGGGAGGCAACTCATGGGAAGGCTGTTCTGAAGCCACTGCGGAAATGTTTCCCGCAACAGAGAAACCAAGAAATTGAAAAATGCTTCCCGTGCCTGTCCATGGCTCAGTTCCATGCTCCACTGTCTCAAAATGCATAGTTTAATCCCCACTGAGACAGCCCACTACTCAATTAACAATTGCATCGTTCAGAAACACCACGCACGGTGGTGCACTGATGTCCCCCACGGTGTGCTACAGTAACTCTGTGCAAAAAGACCAAAATGCCCCCCCAGTGCAATAGTTACCAAAATACCCTCCAACTTCTGTGACCTGTAACTTGGTCGTCCGACGTCCGTTTTCAGCGTGCCGCCTGTCTACGGACTCAGGGCATCGAGACCTATCCAACAGCCTTCGGATCGTGTGAAAATTCATTGTATTTCAAAAAGTCAACTTTTTCCCTTATTTTGTCCAAATTACGAAAATGCCCCTAGACTTCCAAACGTCACAACTTCTTCCCCGTTCGTCCGAATTGGACGTGCCACCTGTCTATGGTCTCGTGACGTCCCGAACTACGTCACGGTCATCGGTCAAAGTCCGTTTGACCCACCAATCAAAAAGTCAACAATTTGACCCTACCATTCCTAAGGGTAAAAATGTCATTTCATTCAATATTTTATAATATTACAATCTACAAATTTCCGGGGTGTTATAGTCTTACTTGTTAACCATGTAATACCAATAAAAACCATACAAGTCGTAGGCTGAATGACAGAATCCGTCCCCAAAATTCGTGAAAATCGGACCTGCTTTGTTCCCGTTCGACAATTTTTGTCTGACTAGGGATTTCCTTATTTTATTTAATTGAATTTCATTTAATTCTTTGCTAAACAGGTTTTATTCCTTGTGGGGTTATCCCACTTACCTTGTGTGGGTAAGAGAATCTACTAATTCAACCCTATTCGGATTCCATATACATTACTATCGTTAGTGTTACTCTCATCATCAATTACTAAAACAACAACAAAATACCTTACTTGTCTGTAACCCCCCTTGTATGCTCAAAAATTATATTGTACAAAGTAATCCATAGTTACACAAAAATTAGGTAAGTATACCTATAAGACCAATCCAAGTGCTATCATAAGCTTTTACACAAAATTAAATATAACTAAGTGCAACCATTGACTTTTCCATGGTGAAAATTCTTAACAATATACATAGATATATTCCTAACAGTAAAATTATACATATCACATTCTTCAGTCCATATACTTTAGCTATTCATTCTTATTATATTTTTCATCTCACTAAACCTCACACGTTATGGATCATTTCCCATAACCACCATTTACCTTCACATTCAAACCTAACCTCACATATTAATACCTTGTATAACCACCTCTTTTCACAATTTTCTACTTATCAAAATTCATCGTTATAATTTCATTTAGACCATCTATGTCCATAATTAAGTCCTTAATTATTCCCAAATTTTAGGGTTAATTAAGAATGTTTAAATATAACATAAAAACTTTGAACGAGCATATCTTTCTCAAACGATGTCTAATTAACTCAAATCTTAGATCATTAAACTTAGAATGACAAGCTGAATACTTTTCATGTTGACCAAAATTCCAAATTTCGGCTCATGTGCTCACACGCGCCTGGAGCGGCTGAGGACAACCTGTACACATGGGTGTCATGCACATGCACAGAGGTTGTCTTCAACCTCTCGTGGGTCTGGTATTCGGGTCACTCGACTCGACGACCTGACCCGGTAGTACTTTCTCATTTCTTGATAATTTCAAACGATATAAGCGTCCAATCTCGTTGTCTTAAGTCCAAGAATAGATCTATGGACTTAAAAAGAAGAAAACTCACTTCGAAAGCCTTGCCCAAGACTCTAGCTCGCGGCCATGGTTTCCAAAGTTACCCCGTGATAAGCCTTGAATTAAACATTATTTTATACCCTTTATGCTTATCTTTTAATGTTTAAATACCAAATAATTTTAGAAAATAATATATTTTGTGAGAATGGTGCAGAATTGGATAGAGCACGAAATTACGAGAATTTAGGCAAAGAATCACCTCAATCGGGGTTGTAACGAAGAAGTTATGATCGAATGAAAAGAGACCACCAAAAATCACTGAGGAATTCGGTAGCAAGCTACCGAACCCATTTAAAATAGCCCAGGAAACCATTCGGCGTATGCGTACCGAAGTTGGCTACTTTCTCTCGGCACGCGTACACCGAATTCACTATTCTTATGCTTGGCGCGTGTCCACCGAGTTCCGTCCTTCCCTTCAGCGCGCGCCTACCGAAGTTATACTCCAGCCTCCATGCGCGTTGACCAGCGCGTTGACTGCTGATTTTCAACACCCATTTTGGCCGGCGTCTACTGAATTGCCTTCCAAGCTTCAGCAGCTTCCTACTGAGCCGATTCCTGTTCAATTCTAGGCTTTCTAGCAAGCATTTTCCTTCCTTTTTAAGGAAAATTGCCCTTTTTAATTAGGATTTGTTTCCCCTTTTTAAATTAGGAGTTTTTATTAACTTCTTAATTAAGTTTTGTGTTTATTCTTTCATTAGGATTTTGAATACCTTTTACCTTTAAGATTTTAATTTAATTAGTTCAAACCTTTTTCTTTTAGAATTAAATTGTGAAATCCTATTTATTTGGGGATTAATTTTCTCCTATAAATAGAGAGGCTTAGGTTATTTGTAAGAGTCGCCCATTTTTGTACCAAAACTCCGCTTAACCAATTTTTCCTTTTCAATAAATTCAAGATTTTTTGTGCAAGGTTAATTATACCATACTTTATATTTTACACCTTCATCTGTGACTTAGTTCGAGGGTCCCTGCTTGTCTCACTAAAGAGTGTTCATTCACTTCGTATTCATAGGGTGTTCCGAAGAGAAAAAGTGTAACACGGTCTCTTTACCTTATAGTTATCTTTTGTGCTTGAATATCTTGGTTTATGAACTGATTTCTAATATTATTTTTGGTTTTATGATTTGTATTGATTCAATTTTCTATGTGTTTTATGATTCTAGTTTTTGTTATGTTTGTATGTTCGCGCTTAATGCTTGACTAGATATAGGGGGTCCCGAGTTTAGATCATTGAAAATGTCGTTGGGGGTCCCGGGCACGTACTTAAGAGAATATGCAAGTAACTCGTAAGGCTAGAATTAGAGGATTTCATATGTTGAAGTTAATAGAATTCATGAATGAGTTAGGTTAAAGATGTGTTGACCATGTAAATATTAGATTAGGTTAGTTTAGATTAGTTAATCACGTAGGAACTTAGTAAAACCAATTTACCCCCTATAATTAATTAATCAAACGATAATCATGCTTAGGTACCCTCAATCCTCGGTTAAGAACGATCTCTACTTATCAATACTACAATTTACAAAAAAGGGTTTTAATTTGCATATGTTTTTATTAAGTGTTGAGTTTGACTTTGTGTTTACTTTAATCGTTAGTTTTAGCGTATCACCCTGCAACGTTTCTAATGTCCAGATCTTCGTTTTCCTTCCTCAGAGCATTCTTGATAGGTTACACGACCTCCTAACATCCTTAGTTCGTGCTACAAACCCACAAAATGGATTAACTCATTTCATGCCCTTTTTGAACCCTTCACGGGTTGTCATGGTCGTAAGCCAGAGGGCATATTTCCTGCCCCATCTCTCCTCTCTTCCTCCCATATTCTCCTTTTCATTCTTCCTCTCTCTTCCAGCTTCTCCCCCTCGTCTCTCTGGTGGTTTCCCTTCACGGTTTGGTGGGTGCATGGTCTTTCTTCTTTTCAACCACCAAGCATTGAACACCTTTTCTCAAAGACTCATACATATTTATAGATGAAGTAAGTTGGTGGAAATATTTGGGAGGGAAAAATCATGAGAAGTCTAGAATATTTTAGGTCTTTCTTACAAAATTACCAAAATACACATATGGGCAAAATTACCAAAATGCACTTAGCTATTTATGACCCATAACGAACTTTTCTGAACTTCTTTTTCAACATACTTCTTGTCTACGTATTCAGGAGTTCGAGTCCTTCATGACGGCCCTGGAAAAACGTTCACAAGACATCTTGGTTAAAAGGTCAACATCTTGCCCATTAGGGGCAAAATTGTCCTTTTCACTTAAGTTTTCTAAATTAATATTTTTTCGAAGTTCCAGGCCGTTACACTGAAGGCACTCATTTCCATTATGAACGTCATAAATGCACAAACAACAACAGTGTTAAATGGCTAAAATTCAAGGATATGAAGTTATGCCCCACATACATCCAAACACATATTTAGACCATTGCAAATCACATATAGCAACAAAACATTCAAAAGATACGGTTATGCATGCCTCACTAATTATAAAACAAAAAATCCACTCACGTAATGTCAAAACGAGCTCAATCTCGAGTTGTGCGCTCTTTTAAAGTCCCTAGAGCAGTATTACTTGTGGTGGCCAGAAAATCCCTTGAAAGTTTTGGTTCCTTTTCCTTCCTCGGTTCTAAGCTTTCTTGTGCATGTTTTTCCTTCAAAATTGCTAGGTTGTGTTCGCGGGGGGTTAATGGATGATGTTGGTATGTTTAGTTTTGTGAGCTAAGATCCAAAATCAAAGGTTCAATTTGAGGGTGTACAATTCTTTCTTTCGGTTTGTGGAAGAAATTATGGAGAAGATGAAGATGAATGTAAATGATATATAATGGCGGTAGCCACTTTAAATCCTCCTACATGATGGTGACACATGTCGCGATTAGATGTGTAATCCAAAAGTCCAATGCCGACTTAGCTTTTAAACACGAATAAATCCCACACTTCAAAATTCCGTACATTGAATGTACAACCACAATTCGTTTTAAACTCGTACGTTCTCCATACAAGTTTTGATTTCCGCGTGTCACCTGTCAATGGATTCATAAACTTGAGACCAACACAACAATTCTATAAAAACTCCCTCAAAGTTCCCAAACAAAAGCTGACTTTTGAACCTTTAAATAAAAACAAGGGTAAAAACGTCAATTTTTATTTTAAATTCTAAAAAATACAATAATTTAATATCTTGGCCGTTACAATTTTAGTGCCATTATTCCCCATTATATAGTGGGAAGCTTCACATTCCTCCCATGTAAATAATAAAATAAATATCCAAAGTGTATAATCCGACTCAATATTTATTTATATATATACCCTAACAATAGTTACCTGAATATTAAAAAAATTGTGAGTTAGATTTTAAATCTTTCTTGCTTCATGTATAAAAATGTTGAAGTGTGAGGCGAGACTTGAATCCACTAGTTTGGAAAATGATGTAGTGTAGGTTGAGATGGACTTTTACCGTTGTGATTTGAAGAAGATGACGTAAGCATACAAGAGATCAAAATAAAAATGGGATAATTATTTTTCAGATTTTTCGTACAACTTGTAAAACCTTTGGGAAAACTTCCGAGATACGGAAAACATGTCAATAAATAATAATAATAATAATAAAACATTTGACTAATTTATTTTTTGGTCTTGATGTTGATGGCTCGAAAATCACATTTGAACCTAATGTTAAAGCAATATGAAATGCCTAATTTGTAGAATTTTAATAGTCACTTATTCATCATCACATTCCAATAAAGCATTATACTTTATACTAATTTACTAGGGAATTTGGGGAAAAAGAAAAATCACTTCACAATTGAACACAACTTATATCTTATCGTGTATGTTTTTTACTTTTTTCTAATAGAAATCATTGAAAAATTTAACGGAATTATTATTTTAGTATATTATATATATTTTATGGACATATGTTATTAATAATAAAATTTATATACGATAATTAAAATTAGTATAAAATTAAGAGACATTAACAATTATTTTCCTTCATTTTATATATTGCAATAAAGTGGATGGCAAATTTAATATGAAATCATTTTAAAGGCAAGTATATGGTAATGAAAAAAGGCAAGTACCAATCAGATTTCGAAAAAAGGAAACTAGGCCATTGATTTTGAATGTAAGGAGTTTTGTGTAAGCTCCTCACACCCACATATATTTATTTGGAATTTGAAAGGTAAAATTGAAGCCGACAGACAAGAGTGTTGAAATCGAAAAAAAAAATAGAAATATTATTTATGGGAAAAAGAAAAGAAAGAGGAAAATATTTAAATCCTTTTGGTTATTACATGGCCACATTTGCATGTACCATGTCTCTCCAATATAAAACCACACATCAAAGATTCAAGAGGCCTATTTGGACAGCACTTCACAGTTCACACCTTCACCTTCACACATTTATATAATTATATACAAAATATCAGATGGAATGGAAGCCCATTTTCCTTTTTAGGGCAACGCCTTCCCATTTCAGCAATCAATTCTCCTTCTTACACACAAGTAGAGATAGAAGGAAAAGTGATAAGTTTCTAGAGAGAGAAGACACAACACAACTCACAAAAACCAGAACCCAAAAAAAAAAAAAAAAAAAAAACTCACACCTCCATCATCACCAAATGCTATTTTTCATGTTTTAAATTTGTTTTCGAAAGCAATAAGGCAGGCTCAGGGCTCACCTATATTATATCCCCCCAGGAGCATCCAAGTCTGTCAACACCAAAAAAGAAAAAAGAAAAAAGAAAAAGAAAAAAATTTGAACTAAAATATTTTCATCTTGTGATAAAGCGAAATGTGTGTTTGTAGTGTGTTGCTTTGTTCTCACTGAAGAACAAGACGATCTGAAGGGAGTCGATCGGCTTCTGCGGTCGTATTTGAAGTCGGTTTCAGGTTCCGATCGTTGTGTTTTCTCCGTTTTCAGCAACCGATCGGTGAGTAAATTCATATTTTTTGTTATTTGTTTTTTCTATTGCTTTTCGCTTGCTCCATGATCGCTTTGTATCCTAAGTTTTCCTACTTGTATTTTTTGGATGATCGGATTGGTTATTGCTTAGAAATCGATCTGATTTGGATATTTATTCATATTGTTGATGAAATTGTTATGGTTGTTTGGCTGAATGTGGAGCTGAATTTGTTTTTGGTCATAATAATCGTTGGTTCAATGCTTAGTTTGCTGAGGGTGCGTGCTTTTGAATGAAGCTAATGACTGATTGAGTGAAAGAAAGAAAATATATTATTTAGATGGAATAAGATTCATTTGTATTATTAGGGACATTTACTTTTTCTTTGGTTCTTGGTTTTTGATGCTTTAGATCTTTTAAGTTATATTACTATGCCCGTATATTATCTGTTTCAGTAAGTTACTTTTCAACTGGAGAAGCTTAGGCAAAAAAATTTTGTTTGTATTGTTTTGATTTTCTCTGTCTGTCACCGTTGATTCAGTTTCGTAGTTGTTCTGATTATATTATCTTACCATACAAGAACCTTGTATGGTCAAACTTGTGCCTGCAAGGGGCTTAGATTTCTATCTTATTTCTTGAAGTGATTTCCGTACAGGGTGTTTCTGTTTTATGATTATAATGATTTCTTTCCTTGTTTATGTATTCCAGGGTATCTGAAGGGCTTATTGCGTGGAATGTGATTTGCATGGGCTGAGGATGCCAGAGTTGCGAAGCGGAGTGCGGAGATCAAAACGGCTTGATAATCTTCAGCCTTCACCTCAACCACCAATTGGTCAAGCTGAAAATTGTGTACTGCCTGCGGAAAATAAACCTCGGAGGAGAGCTGGTGGTGGAAGGGGAAGAGGTGGTAATGCTGTAGCAAAAGGTCCTTTACAGGCAATACCCACAAGGGTGACTGCAGCTGGTAGAGGTCGGGGCGCTAGGTTGATAGATTTAGACCCTGAACCTTGCGAGGTTCGTCCGGGCATTGCTGCTTTAGGAGCTGCTGAACCCATTTATAATCGTGTAGAAGTTCTAGCAGATAAAAATATTGCAATGGAGGGTGGTGCAAGTGCCGACAAACTGATGGGAGGTGAAGACGAAGCAGGCGGAACTCCTGTTCCCGATAGGGTATAAAGCTACTCATTATTCTTGTTTTGGTCCATTTTTCCTTTTGTGGTGCTGACATGGGTAATTAATTGCATTCGTTTGGGACTTCTAAGTTTAGAAAAAGCTGTTGTGAATAAATAGTAAATACTCTGGTGATTCCACTCTATTTAGCTGATTGTTCTTGTTACAGAAGATAATTACATGTTTCTGACTCTAGTTGTTCGACATTGATGGCAAAATTTACATATAATTTGACATGAACTTGAAGATTCTTATGTACATATTGATTTGTGGCCTCAATTAGCTGATGTACCAACTATCTTATTTTGATAATACCATTCTTGAATATCTTGTTGTCCATACAGAAATTTAAGTGTTTCTGTCGTCTACTGCAGGTACAAGTGGGTAATTCTCCCATGTACAAGGTGGAAAGGAAGTTGGGTAAGGGTGGTTTTGGCCAAGTTTATGTCGGCAGAAGGGTCAGTGGTGGAACTGATAGCACAGGACCTGATGCAATTGAGGTATTTAATCTACTTTGTCAGAACTTATGTTTTCTCAATCACAAATGTATGATCTTTAAGGTCCTTTTTACAGGTCGCTTTGAAGTTCGAACACAAAAATAGTAAAGGTTGCAATTATGGCCCTCCTTATGAGTGGCAAGTATACAAGTGAGTTTTGTATTCCTTGTTCTTTTAGCTGGATATTTTGCAACAAGATTGTTCTGATTATCTTTAGATTTTAATGTTTATCTATATTAATTATGAAATGCTTTTAACCTATCATATGAGTGATGTGCTTTTTATTCTCTTTTGTTTCTTTAAGTAATTTAAATGGATGCTATGGAATTCCTTGGGTTCATTACAAAGGTCGCCACGGAGAATTTTACATTCTGGTAAGATTTGATCGGAATTCCTTACCATTGGACTGGATTCCAGACTTCCCTGATGGATGAAATTATTTCAGGTCATGGACATTCTTGGACCCAGTCTATGGGATGTTTGGAATTCTCTTGGCCAATCGTAAGACTCTCTCTCTCTCTCTCTCACACACACACACACACACACACACACGCACACACATACACACACAGAGACACACACGCACTCTCTCTTTCTCCCTCTCTCACTAACACACAACCACATCTACACCCACACGCACAGGCATGTGCACTCACAGTGAAATCCAGAGTCACACACACCACAGCCCTGGAAAACTAATGGTACACTTATTCATGCGCCAACATCCCCTGTTTGGATCAGTTTATTTTGGCTTAATTCATTATTAAGTCTGCAACAGGATGTCACCCAATATGGTTGCATGCATTGCAGTGGAAGCAATATCAATTCTTGAAAAGCTTCACTTAAAAGGGTAAGTTTTATTGGAAGATTTTGATAATTCTCTTTTGTGCAAACAACTTTGCAACCCTCCAATAATTTACTAATTACTTTAATGGATTTTAAACTCATTGTAGGTTTGTCCATGGAGATGTAAAACCAGAGAATTTTTTACTTGGTCAACCTGGAACAGCTGATGAGAAGAAGCTGTATCTTATTGATCTTGGCTTGGGTATGTTGCCCTCTTGTTTCTTTATCTCATACTTAAAAGTATGAAATCTACGCACATTTTTCATGGTCGTATTTTATATTTCTGTTTGAAGTCAGGAGATTTATCCCATGTAAAGAAAATATTATTTCTGTATATAGCATATAGAGCTCATGTAATTTTGACATATGTTTCAGCATCTAAGTGGAAAGAGCAATCTGGTCAGCATGTTGAATATGATCAGAGGCCTGACATATTTAGGTAGGTAATGTTAGAAGATTGGAGATTTTGTGTCCAGTCTTTATTGGGCTTTCGTTTATAAATTGAGATTACTTTCACAGGGGAACAATAAGGTATGCAAGTGTACATGCGCACTTAGGTCGGACTGGAAGTCGAAGGGACGATCTTGAGTCATTGGCATACACTTTAATATTTCTCATAAAAGGAAGGTTACCCTGGCAGGGGTATCAGGTGAGTCGGTGATGTTTCAATGTGCCTGTTCCTCTTTTTATTGTGGTTTCACATAATCTTGAAAACCCACTTTCTTTATTTTGCTTGAATTGCAGGGAGATAACAAGAGTTTTCTTGTTTGTAAGAAAAAGATGGCCACTTCCCCAGAGTTGATGTGCTGCTTCTGCCCTCCCCCATTCAAACAGTTTCTTGAAGCTGTTACAAATATGAAGTTTGATGAAGAACCAAATTATCCAAAGTTGATATCTTTCTTTGAAAGCTTGATTGAGCCATGCATGCCATTAAGACCAATTAGAATTGATGGAGCTCTTAAGGTTCTTTGATTATGTTTTTCTAACCTTTTGCCTTTACTCGTTTTCTAGGATACTTTCTCATTATTCATTTTTCTGCATAAATAGGTTGGGCAAAAGCGGGGAAGAATGTCTATAAATTTGGAAGAAGATGAACAACCAAAGAAGAAAGTTCGATTAGGTAGTCCTGCTACCCAGTGGATTTCAGTGTATAATGCCCGCCGTCCAATGAAGCAAAGGTAAATTTTATACATTTATTCAATTCAAAATCCCATGATATGTGTATTATACATTTATTCAATTCAAATTCCCATGATATGTGTATTATACATGTACTTTGGTTTTTTATTTGTTCTTTCATTTGCATATAAGCTTATTACTGCAATATAGAAACATTATAAAAGGTTCCAGCAGTTAACGCAATTCAGACGTTTGATTTTCATTGAATATATTGTTAGACCGTTTCAATGATTCTTTACGGTACTTGGGTGTATGTAATCTTAGCATAATTTTCAGTATCTTCACTGCAAATTAGTTAACAAATGAAGGATGGTAGTGGTACTCCTTTCTTGGTTTGGTTTGTTTTGTTTTGTGGCACAAGTGGTGGTGATATGTTTTATAAATTTTTTAAAGGCATCGTCCTAAGATTTTATCTAAATAGATGAAATGCTGCCTACAAAAATACCAAAGTATTATTCCTCTTAAATAAATAATGCATTATTAGTTCCAAGGACTAGTTATGGTTGAACTTTTCTTCTTGAAAAAAGTGAACATGCAAGATGAGATTTCAAATTTTCCAAAAGTTTAGCGTGACCCTAAATTATTATTTTCAAATTTCAACTCATATTGATTTCTTCGATCTTTTATATATTTATTTGGCATCGTTTGTATTAGATTCAAGTGTTCAATAGAATCGTTTTCCCATGTATTTTAAGTTACAACAAAGACAATGCAGGGACAATGGAAAAAGATTAAATAACTGGGTGTGAGATGTAATTTATTATTCATATCCTGTAATGCAGATATATGGAATTTTCATAATGACATTAAATTGTCCTGATTCTGTTCTGCCTTAAATACTCGGTAATGATGCTTCGTATGTGATCATACAAGAATTACTGACTTAATAGTGCCCCGACCCATCTAGGGTGATGCCGAACCTATGTGCTAATTTGCGGTATAATTGGTGAATACCCATGTATTGTATGCATGGCCGTTGTTTTCTTGCATGGTGTTTTCCCTTGTCCTTTATCATTCAAAGGAAACCTAGGGTATGGCCTGGGCACGAGCCCAAGATGGCCTTTGGAGGGCCGTGCCGTGGCTTCACTGCTGAGGTGTCCTCACAGGAGTTTTCTTGCATGGCATTAATTAAGTGTTACTGTACATGTAGATATCACTACAATGTGGCAGAAACAAGGCTGGGCCAGCATGTTGAAAAGGGTAATGAAGATGGATTGTATATCAGCTGTGTAGCCTCTGCAGCAAATCTGTGGGCCTTAATCATGGATGCAGGGACGGGTTTCACTTCGCAGGTTTATGAGATGTCAGGTGTCTTCCTGCATAAGGTTAGCATATGAACAAGTATATTCATCTCCTATGAGTAATATGTGCACTTATTGAACTATTTATTATTCTTAATACTTAATTTTGTTCTGGACAGGATTGGATCATGGAGCAGTGGGAGAAGAATTTCTATATTAGTTCAATAGCTGGTGCGGCTAATGGGAGTTCCTTGGTTGTTATGTCCAAAGGTTTGCATTTACTTATACAATTGAAGTGCTTACTAAAAATGCATGCATGTATGTTCTATGCATCTGTTATTCGCCTATTTTGCTTACAGTATACATTATTCCACGGTACTAGTCAATGGTGAGATATGACCCCCTTCTTCTTTTGCCAAAGCTATAGTCACGTGTTTATTATGTAGTCTTCAACTGGTTCTATATCAGGGTGGTGCTTGATTCTAGTACTTAAGTTATGTAGCTTATGAAACCAAATCCATTATTATTCAGTTTGGTTTTTGGTTTTGGGTGTGAAGTGAACCGAACCAAACCGAATTGTGTCCACCCCTATCACCTTCATTAAATTTTCGAAATTAACTAGCATCATTAATATAGTGACAGACACATTGGAATGCATGTTTTTGCACGTTATAAGGATCTTTGTGCATGCATTTTGCCCGTCTGCATGTGGTGTTGGTAACTGAAACTCTTATGGTATCAAAGACTGTTTATTTTGCTGTATGCTTTTTCTTTGTTGAACAAAATAATTCACTGTATGGTGTACTGTATATAGGTACTCCTTACACCCAGCAGTCATACAAAGTAAGTGAATCTTTTCCTTTCAAGTGGATAAATAAGAAATGGAAAGAAGGTTTCCATGTGACATCCATGACAACTGCTGGCAATCGCTGGGGTGTCGTTATGTCCAGGAATGCTGGATTTTCTGATCAGGTACATCATTACCCACAGTCTACTTGTTGAATTTGTTAATTTCGTATCTTTTCTTTGTTTTCGAGATAGTTCATTTCCCCGCTAATATTTGATTTGAAAATACAAGGTTGTGGAGCTTGATTTTTTATACCCAAGTGAAAGTATACATAGGCGATGGGAAAGTGGTTACAGAATAACATCTATGGCTGCCACCACTGATCAAGCAGCCTTTATTTTGAGCATACCAAAACGTAAGTTGATGGATGAAACTCAAGAAACTCTGCGCACTTCTGCTTTCCCAAGCAGCCATGTAAAGGTAAGACACACGACTTCTTTAAATATGTAGCCCCAATCCTTTTGTCAATGAAGGAAATCCCCACTGCTGGTTTTTGAGCATGAAGTTTGTCTTGTTTGAGCAGATTACAGTTGAGTACCCTGTTTAGGGTTATACTCGAGTTTTCAAAGTTTGCATCTAAGTACACTCTAACTCTTTAAAGCATTTCGTCATTGTCCATCCGATAGAGTTTTCATCATAAATTAGATTAATTGATGACGTATCTAATGCGGGCCCACCCAAAATGGATCTAGAGCTGAATGTAGGAGAAAAGTAGCCATATTGCGTCATTTTTCCGCTTAAATTGAATAATGAAAAATCACTATTTTACATCTAAAATGATGCAAAATGGCTACTTTGTCTCTGAACTCGGTTTCATAGTCCTTTTTGGGTGGTTTTGCATAAGACACTTCATGAAGTAACGTAATTTGTGACGAAAATTGAAACCTATGGGATAGGGTGGAACACTTTACATAGGGAGTTAGGGTACTTAAACGCAAAATTTGAAAAATTCAGATATAATCTTGGAATTTGGTGTAAAACACATGGTAATAAAGTGCAAAATATAGATTTCAAATGTTTGGGTTCTGAAAGTTGAATTGCACAGTAGATACTCATGCCCACGCAGCTGCCTTGTTTTTCTGTCTTTTTTTCTTCGTCATGAAGGTAATCATAATAATGACGACTGATGCTGCGTATTTGTATTTGTGATTGCAGGAAAAATGGTCCAAAAATCTCTATATTGCATCAATTTGTTATGGACGGACTGTTTGCTAATTTGATGAGCGTATATGGTATGTGGTTTATACCAGAAACCTGTTAGTCAAATTTTCGAGCTTTTTAACTGACTCTGCAACTCTGCAAGTGAAAGTGAGAGATGTCCGAGCATTTCATCAAATACTTTCCTACTACATGGATGTAAAAAGTAGAAAGTAACAAAGAGAAATGAAGCAAATTGATATTCCCCAACCATCCTAATTAATATGCCTTAGAAAACAAACCTAGCAAGCAATTGGCGACGTGTTGTGTTAACGCCTTAACGGAATTGTTCTCGGACTTGCTATGATCGGAAACTCTCATCTTTTCCGAGCATGTTGTAATTATTAACCACGCTATCGGAAAGGTATATTAAACAGGACTCGTAATTCTTCCTCTATGGGGACCGAAGGGGTTCTGGCGCCGCCAGATTGTCTGGGGAGGGAGAGAGAGAGAGAGAGAGAGAGAGAGAGAGAGCCCTTTTCCACTCAACTAGTAGGGCCGATCATTCCGTATGGTAAACGTATGTCATACATGCATGTATTAAATATAATCCAATGGAAATGATTTTGGTAAATAGAGGAAATTGTTATGATTTTTGAATTTTATACTAATATTAAATATTTTATCTGAATTTTGTTATTAGTAGTAGAAGTTTATGAACTATATTCATATATGCGTAATCATCTTTTTGTTAAAATTATTATATTTTTTTTTTGTTAAAAAAAATAATAATAAGATGGTCTTTTTAATTATATATGAATTTTGTGTTATTAAAGGTAAAGTGCATCATTAGGGACTTTTGAATAAAAACAGTTTGAGATAAAGTCTTATTTTGTTTAATATACAAGCATTAAAGGTTTTAAATAAAAATAAAAATTGTGAGTGTAACAATAATTTACTCTATTTTTTATTGTTTAAAGAAATTCTCAATAATTCGCTCATCCTCCTTATTAAAATATAAAGGGTAAATGTGGAATTTATTGCTTACAAATTATGTTTAGGGACTTCTGAATAAAAAAAGTTTGAGACAAGATCTTATTTTTTTTAATATACAAGTATTAAAGGTTTTAAATAAAAGTAAAAATTATTAAGGGTGTAACAATAATTTACTCTATTTAATATGATTGTTAGTTTAACAACTCAATCTTTTATTTTTTTCACTTCTCCAAAGCACACTGAGGCTACACTTAAGATATTCCTAGGTCGTTTGCCAAAAAGACACTTGAAGTATAAGCGACAACCACTTCAACTGCTAATATTAGTGTTAACAGAGGATGATGATCGTACGTCAAGATGCGTGTTAACGTCGTTCATCCAGTACTCGATCAATACCTACGGAATATCTAATTAATAATTGTTAGTGATCACTAAGTAGTTAACAAAGATCTCGAATATCTGTCTAAGACATTGGGATCTACCCACATAGGTAGATACAACAAAAACATCTACGTACTTAGTTCTAAGCACGGAAGTAAATATCGACAGAATCGCTGATATATCGCTCGATATATCGGTTTTTCCCATCGACGGCAGGTAAAGCGGGGGTGAAGCTATTTTTTCCCCCAATATCGACGATTTCGGGCATTATTGACGGATATCGTCGATTTCCGGCGCTATTGACCGAAACCACCGATATTGGACAGGTAATATCCAAACTACACATTAAATTAAACGCGTAATTTAAGTGTTACGCAATTTAAACCATTTTTGTGTAGTTGTAGTATTGGTAAATAGGGATTGTTCTTAATTGAGGAAATTAGGGAACATTAGTAATATGTTAGTGAGGAAGAATAATGAATAAACGAATTAAATAATTAAATAATTAAATAATAAAGAATTAAAGAATAAATGAATTAATGAATAAATGAATTAATGAATAAGAGAATTAATGAATTAATGAAATAAAGAATAAAAGAATAAAGAATTAAATGGGGAGTTTGAAAGGATTGTAGTCATAGAATAAAGAAAACAAGTAAAAATAATTAAGAACTTAATTCTACTTTTACTTTAACTGTTGTACTAGTGAACTTTCTTCAGACACATATTTTTACCAATACTCTAACATCATACTCATATTGAACCAATCACGAAATTCTATCTTAATCATCTCAAATACATGCATACATTTTTCATATTATAAATGCACCGAACATCGGATTATTATCTACAATATAATTCACCTTAAGTTTGTGATTTAATGCGCCGAACAGCGGTCAAACATTAAATCTCTTCAATTTTCTACTAAGTGCACTGAATAACGGTTATAAACACTTAACATTGAATTAAAGTTTAAGCACTAAAACATATGAAGTAAAAGAAATTCAAAAAGTAAAACACATGGAGATTGCATTATTACTTACAAATGTTAGAAAGAAAATACCAATACATATATTGAATTATAAGTAAACCGAAGCAATAACAAGAATTTAAGTAAAAGGAATAAAGTTACACTTTCAGAACCCAAGAATAGTTTGTGATTCCGAAAATGGATGGAAACAATGAAATGTTATTCATAAAATTCTCTGAACAGCAGAAGGAACCTTATGAAGATGGAGGATAAAATATAAGAATTCGGACTTAAATTCTAGAATTATTTCGAAAATACTCGGCTTAGGTATTTCTTAAGGAAAACATAAAAATGTGTTTAAGAGATCTCAAAGAACAATCACAAGAACAAAGTAAAGAAGAAATGAAATTAAGAAATAACATAAAAATAACATAAATTAAGAATAAGAATTAAAAGAAAACTAATTAATAAGAAAATCTACAATAAGTTAAAATGGTCCCAAAAAATAAAGAACAAAAAGAAAGAAGATGAACTTAAATGAAGAGTGAAAAAGAGAAAAAAATAGAACCTAAACTACTAAAAAGAGAACCAAAATGGGGACTCCTAAACAAGTGAAATGGCCTCCCTATTTATAGAGGGAGTGCCAAAAATATTCAAATAAAAATACAAAATAAAAATATAAAAATGAAATGATGAACAATGATGATTAATGATGATTTTAGGGATGGTTTGGAGCTGGAAAATCAGAAAAATGGCTGAAAAATCTGCTGCAAAAGGGAGCAGTTGGAACAATTTTGGTGCAGGAAATGGGTTGCTCAGATTTTTGGTGAGGGATTGTAGCACATGAGTAGATGGGGTTGGTAGGGCTCTGTTGGCATGCTGCGTGGCGTTCAGCAGCTGACGAGCAGATGAGGGTAGGTAATTCGGGACGCACGCGCCGAGGTGATGAAGGGAGCTTCGGTAGGCTCGCTCCGACATTCTCTGAGGCTGGAAACCAGACGGATCGCAAGCCTGGGCCTTCTGGGCTTGCGACACGCTTGTGGGCTGGCTTCCAAGGGAACTGGGCCGCGAATCAATTTAATTGAGCTGGTATTGGGCTAGCGGCTGGTGGGCTGTAGGAATTCTTCTGGGCTTGTTCATGTGGATTTGGGCTGAGCAAAAGAAATAATAATAATAATAATAATAATTAAAATATATAATTTAATCGAATTTCGTCCATAAATTCTTCGTTATAATTCTGATCGGGACGATTCTTTCGCTCAAACGCTCCAAATTACAAGTTTTATTTATTCATACAAAAATATCACAAAATATATTATTTTATCTAATTATTTATTAATTTAATATTAAAAGTCAAGTACAAAGGGTATAAAATAATATAAAATAATACTTATTTGAGGACCTATCATGGACCCAGCCACAGAACCCACAAGTGAATTTCGGCAGCGAAGTACCGAAATAAATAAAAAAATCGTACAGGAAATCACGGATTGAACAAACAATCACAGATTCAATCAATCATATTGTATGAATCAATTATGTTCACGGACGAAGAGAATGATTGAAAAAAAAACAAAAATTAATCACGGACGGACTCACCACGAAAAGCATAAATTGAGGGGGACAAACGAAGAAAACCTCGAACCCAGCCCACCCCTGATCTACCGACGTCGACTCGAAGCCAGTCGAACCACCTCTGCATCCAGCATCCCCGGTTCTCCGCTTCGCTCTACTCCTCGGAGGACGACTGACGGCAGCTCCACCCCTCTCTCGTCTCATTCGTCGTCGTTGTGGCTCGCGCGGTCGCGCCGTCTCGCCCTCACCGTCACGGTCGCCTCAGTCCTCACCCAGTCGCCGCCTCGTCTAGTCGCCACTCTGATTTTCCCCAATTTGCGAAATCGATCGTATTGATTGAGGAGAAGGAGATCTGTTGAGTAAAGAATAAAATGGAATGAAACGCACGTTTCGTTTCATTTATTTTGATAACCCTTTTTTTAAAAATTATTTACATATTTTATTTAATTATTTATTTTTCATAATAAATTATATCATTTATTATTAATTTTGTTTTTAACTCCAAATACAAAAAATTGATTAAGCCTTAATTGTTTTTTTTTTCAAAATTCAACATTTATTAATAGGTAAAGTAAAATATGTTTTAGTAATGTATGTTTTAATATAAAATATGGCTTAATTCATATATTTGGTAATTTTTGTTTTAATTTAGAATATGTATTAAAATTATGAATTTATGTGTTTTTGTTCCTTAATTATGAATATGTATTAAAAAAATGAAGCCTTAAATGTTTTTTTTTTCAAAATTCAAAATCTATTATTAGGTAATTCATATATTCCTTAATTATGAATGTATGTTTTAATATGAAATATGAGGTAATTCATATATTTGGTAATATTTGTTTTAATTTATAATATATGTTTTATTTTAGAATATATATTAAAATTATGAATATATGTGTGTTTGCTCCTTAATTTTTTATCATCATCAAAGTCTAACTTAGAATATATGTTCTAATTGAAATAATTTTATTATTATTTGTCTTTATCAAATTCTAATTATTTTTCACATATTTGGTAATATTTGGTAATATATTTGGTAATCATTTATTATTAATAAATTTATCATTTATTACTAAAATATGTTTTAGTAACGTATGTTTTAATACGAAATATGGAGTAATTCATATATTTGGTAATATTTGTTTTAAATTATAATATATGTTTTATTTTAGAATATATATATATATATATATATATATTAAAATTATGAATATTTGTGTGTGTTTGCTCCTTAATTTTTTATCATCATCAAAGTCTAACTTAGAATATATGTTCTAATTGAAATAATTTTATTATTATTTGTCTTTATCAAATTCTAATTAATTTTCATATATTTGGTAATATATTTGGTAATCATTTATTATTAATAAATTTATCATTTATTACTAAAATATGTTTAGTAACGTATGTTTTAATATGAAATATGGAGTAATTTATATATTTGGTAATATTTGTTTTAAATTATAATATATGTTTTATTTTAGAATATATATTAAAATTATGAATATATGTGTTTTTGCTCCTTAATTTTGTATCATCATCAAAGTCTAACTTAGAATATATGTTCTAAATGAAATAATTTTATTATTATTTGTATTTTTATTATTATTTTTTGTCATTATCAAATTCTAATTATTTTTCATATAACTTAGATTTCATAAAATGGCTAGTGGAAATGCAAGTGAAAGTGAAAGCCGCCCAAGACCTGGACGAATTGACCGAGCATGGGAATATGCCATTGCGATTCCTGGAAATAAAAACGGTGTCATATGTTCGTTTTGTCAACATCAGTTCCAGAGTGGAGGCATAACGCGATTAAAGTTTCATTTAGTAGGTTTTGATCCGAAAAAAAATGTTCAAAAATGTAAAGATGTACCTAAAGCTATTAGAGATGAGGTCAGAGCATGGATCAAAAGTAAAGATACTACTAGACAGAATAAGAATATGATTGGTGAGAACATACGAGCTGGCTTGAGAGGAGACCCTCTAGACACTCAACAAAGCATTCAGATTAATGATAGCGATGATGAAGACGATGATGATGGATTCGCTTATCAACCAGATTTGCATAGATCTGAGAGAGCAGCATATCGCTTTGCTGTAAATGCATCGAGGGATGAGGCACGTCGAAGTGTTGACACTTATGGAGTTTGTACCATGCGTGGTGCTCAAGGAGGCAGTAACAGTCGTCAACAACCTCAACAGATGCGTCGATCACAAAGTTTGTGTGATCCATTTTCAATTCCTCCAGAACCAAAACTCTACAAAACCCCACGAAGTCAACAGAAGACTGTAAAATCTATGTGGAAAGGGACGAAAGAGAAGTTGGATCGATATATAAGCAAATTTTTTATATATGAAGGTGTGGCTCCAAATAAAGCCAACTCTCATCATTTTAAGAATATGATTATTGAAGCCCAACGAGCAGGTATTTAATAAATTTATTTATGATATACTTTTATTTAGCTTATGAAATAGCATTAAATGCTAACTTATGTTTTGGTTTGCACGTGAAGGCATGTCCACTCCTTCTCCATATAGAGTATGAAGATATGACGGAATATGTGGAGCAACAAAAGCGAAAATGGGAAACTTATGGATGTACCATCATGTGTGATGGTTGGACCGGTCCAACGAAGTTATCCATAATCAACTTCATGGTATATAGTAAGGGTTCAACTGTATTTCTAGGTCAGTTGATTCTTCCAAAAGCCATAAAGACTATTTGTACATACAAAATTTGTTGAAGGAAATTGTTCAGGAGGTTAGAGTACAAAATGTTGTACAGATCGTTACTGATAATGGGTCGAACTTTAAGAAGGCTGGAAAAGAAATGATGAAGACGTATCCAATCTATTGGACTCCTTGTGCAGCCCATTGTATCGACCTAATATTTGAAGATATTGGGAAGAATGAGACAATGACACTCATCATAAAAAATGCTAGGCAAGTAACTAACTACATTTATAATCATCTATGGTTACTAGCTCAGATGCATGAATTCTGTCAAGGAGACTTGGTTCGTCCTGGTACAACAAGGTTCATAACCAACTATATTTGTATAAACAGTATAGCTAAACATAAAGTTGGCCTTAGAAGATTGTCTACCAGTGATCAATGGCATGGTAGCCTACTGAGTAGGAAAGTGGAAGGCAAGAGGGTTGAGGCTCATATCCTCGACCAAAGATTCTGGGAGTCTTTGGAGATGATGCAGTCAATATATGAACCTTTATACTGCATCCTTCTAATTGTTGATACATAGGTATTCCCAACCATGCCAATCCTGTATGATATGTTCAATCGAATGAAAGAAAAGATAACTCGTCTTAAAGGAAAGAAGTGGGTCCTCAAAATCATATAGGAGCGATGGGAAAAAATATTAGTGCATCCCTTACATGCTGTTGGTATATTTTTATCTTATTTCACTTGTTAATATTTTATTTTATTGTTTACTAAGAAAATTTCATTCATGATTTGCAGCTTATTACTTGAATCCCCGATATCAATATCAAGCAGGTGTTGGGCATAACTCCTACCTCGTCCAATCAGTTCAACAAGTATTCCTCAAACTGAATCCAAATGGGCAATTGAGATTACAAAATTTTGGAATAGACGTATGTTCACTACCATATATGAACCTTGATATTTTGGAATCTGTACATCTATGAGATGATATTAACACAATTCTTAATGTAGTTGATCAACTTTAGAGATGGTCGGAAAACATTTCGTTCACCTATGGCTGTATAATCACGAACGACAATGCCCCCAGGTATATGCTTGCATTTAACTTGATATTGTATGAATTAGCACTTTATAATGCCTCTTACATTAAACTTGATATTGACAGCGGAGTGGTGGGAATTATATGGCCAAACTTCTCCAGTCTTGAAAAAAATTGCAGTTCGTATATTATCACAAACGGCTTCATCTTCGGCATGTGAGAGAAATTGGAGTACATTTGCTTTAATTCATACAAAGCAAAGAAATCGTCTCGCATATTCAAAGTTAGAACAACTTGTTTTCTGTTATTATAACATGAAACTCAAGTTAAGAGATGAAGAAGTTGAATGTAGCAAAGTTGTGGAAGAAGACTACGTTGACCTTTTGGAAATTGCTGGTTAACAAGTGGAAGGTAATGAAGTTGATCCACTTCAAGCATGGATTATGCTAGCTCACTTGGATGATGATAGAGGAAGACCTGACGTTCGTGTAGCCCATCATGCTAGTGAACACGGTGTTAACGTCGATAGAGTGCTATCTGAATAACTGGGGAGTGAGGAAGCAAGAAGTGAGAGCAAGATGTCTTCATGTGAGAGATCAATGCTTGGTTCTACCGCTGGACGTGACTTGAGAGCTGACACTACTAGTAAGGGAATACATCACAATAAATCTACAGATGATGATGATGATTATGGAGGAGATGATGTTGAGACAAACGATGAAGACAAGGATGACTGAGGGGATGATGACGGGGGAAATGAACATATATCCGAAACATATGCACCCTTGAGCCCATTTACTAGAGAGGCGGATTTCACTCATGCCACTCAAGATTATGATCATGGCCGTAGAGAAGAAGGAGTAGGAATCGGTGGTGTTGGGAAAGATTACACTCGGACATGCAACATATATGAAGGTTATGGAAACCTATCTTCTGAGGATTCCATGGCAATTAGTTTTGAGTCAATGAGTTTGGGCACTGATCCTGGTAACAACTCAAATGATCCATATGCTTATGGTCCATATTGACAGGACCCATCCCAATCCCCCCGGGATTAACGCAGGATGACCTTGCTCCCGTCTGACACGAAGTGTCAGATAAGGGATATTTCCAACCTTTATCCTCCCGGGCTATAAGAGTACGCTAGGATCCGGAGGAGGTATGTGATATCTCGGTCTCTGCTACAGTCCATATCCGTTGTCAACCTGAAGGGCAGTCAAAACATTAAAAGCTGTGAGTTGACAAAACAACCAGTTTATAAAAACATTTCATAAGAAAGACATTTGTACCCTTCACTAAAAAGCATGCATGCATTCGAAAACCGTTTAACCAAAGAAACCATATGTGGGACTAAGCCCAAAACCATAATCGAAAGAATCATAAAGATTCAACCATACGGGCTACTGCCCAAAACCATACGGGACTCAGCCCAAAACCATCATGAAACCAAGTACACGAGCCACCGCTCAAATCCTATGTAACCACACATCACATATCATATATACATATAATTCACACAACCAATCCTGTCATGGTTTCCAAAGCTACGCGCGTGTTATCCGGGGTCTCAAACCCAAGTCTCTCAGAGTCCACGATCTATGTCCGTAGACCAATGACCCGTCCTGAGGTTACGATCCAAGCCTTCCTGAGAGTAAGGAACCCAACTGGGGCGACTCCACTCAGTCAGTGCTCCGTGACTACTCCGGGGTCCACCCAGGCCAACGACCTTCCCTAGAGGAGATAATAGAAGTAAAGGAAGGTATATGAACATATATATATATATACAAAACATAAATATTCATGTCTGGTTCCCCTGAACCGTCACGATCTATAGCATCCATGCCATTTATATATATATATATATATATATATATATATATAAGCATCCTCCATGCCCGGTTCCCATAAACCGTCATGATTTTGAAAATCCATCAAGGGTCCCTGACCCGAAATCATAACCATAAACAAACTGAGTCTCCTGCCCGAACATATGACATCAGCTGGGCATCCTGCCCGATATCTCAGGGTCAGTCACGACTCCGATCATAGTGATGTGTACAACCATCCATCCAGGACCGCCCTCAATCCTGGTATGTCGCCGTGAACGAATCAACCGACGCGACCACCACAAGATCATGGTGCACCCATCACCGATCGCTATCCTGAACCGTCAACACTCCGAAGTCGAGCCTCCTCAAGCTGCACGACCACGAATCGTGCATCGTGACCTCTCCAGAAGGAACACATCCCAATCCGGAAGCGAGCATCGTATAGTCTGTCGCCGTGCACCTAACACTCGTCGAGACCACGATTTAGACCCGAAGGTCATCCATAGCGTCATATGCCCGAGACCAAACCAAATGAGTCTCATACCCGAGTTTATCCTTTTGAAATCCAAAACCATTTCATTTAGACCATCACAAAAATACAGACCCGTATAGGCACCGTATAGGGCTGAAACCTCGAAATACGTGCCTATACGTAACCACACATCCAAATGCACTCTTGGCATTACCAAACATGTAATAAAACATATAATAAACATTTATGCATGCACCAATTTAGAAAACAAGGTCCACTCACAGACCGTCTGAGCTGCCGCCTAGATTTGCGTGCCATACGGTTCTCCCGAGCTAATCACCGTCACCGGGACTCCCAAACCTGTCCAAATTGTAATATAAGGTTACTAAATACTTAATTAACCTCCCACTAAAGCCCCGTAATTTTCTGGAATTTTTAACTATTTTAAATCCCAAACCTAAATCTTCGGACGTCCCGAACTATATTGAAACTATGTCCGATTGACACGAAACCAGTCCCAAAATGTTCGTTATATCGAATAGATGAAATTAAATTTTGGAACCACCCCCAAAGGAGTGACCACGCACCCGCCCATGTCCCTAGAAGGGACTGCGCGTGAGATCACGCGCGGTGAATAGTGTCATCTTCTCCGATGGTCGAACCGGGTTCGATTGGTTCGAACCAGACTGGACCGGCTCGACCGGTTCAACCCTTAAACCGTCCATTTTTCAACCCATTTTGTCCCATTTTTATCCTAATACAATCCTAACATCCATTCCTATCATTTTACACGTTAAAAGCTAAACAAAACCCACCAAAACCATACCTTCATATTCGGCCAGGGCGGCCGTGCCTATCCTCTACCGTTCACGGCCCTTCCCGCCCATCCCAAACTTTGAAAACGATCCCATTCATCTCCTAGGGTCCCCAGAAGCACAACCCAATCATTAGTTTCGATTAAAACCCAACAAAACCGAAACTTGAATTTTTGAACTAAACTTACCTCACGGGTTTTCGGGTTTCCCCGTCGTGGACCGCCGTTGTGTGCCACCGTTCTGCCTCTCATTTCTTCCTCTCATTCCTCACGGTCACACACAAGATGAATGATGGTGAGGTGTGGTGGTATGTGTGTGGTGTGGTGTTTGAAAATGGAGGATGAAGAAAATGGTGGGGTTTCGGGTTTGTGAGAGACAAAGGAGATGAAGAATGATATTTGATCAGATGAGAGAGGATTAAATGGATGGTTAGGATTTGAGAGATTAAATGGAATGGATGGCTAGGATTAAGTGAAGATAGATTAGATTTTAAAATTAATTAAATAATATTATTTAATTAAGTAGATCCACAATTTAGGGGATTGGACAATGGGATGAGTGACACTTGTCACTCATCCATGGGTCCCACTCAAAATATCTGCCCAATCAGATATTGCCAAATCAGCATTGTCTCGAAGTACGTGTATAGTGAAATCGACCTTCCGTGACCTATAACTTTCCCGTTCGAAGTCCGATTTCAGCATGCCGCCTGTCTACGGATTCGTATCGTCCCGAGCTACGTAACGGTCCTCAGCCCTCAGCCAGTGGACCTCTCGGTCAAAAAGTCAACATTTTACCCCTTTTAACCATAATTACTAAAATGCCCCTTAAGTTCCGAACGTCATAACTTCTTCCTCGAATGTCGGAATTGAATGTACCACCTGTCTATGAACTCGTGACGTCACAAACTACGTCACTATCATCGGTCAAAGTCCATTTGACAGCCAGAATGAAAAGTCAACGTTTTACCTATGCCTAGGGGCAAAACGGTCATTTTGCATCGTTCGTCCGATTTCGCTCAACTAATCACAGATTAACCTCACTAATCGTGATCAGTCACTAATCTAATCTAGGAATTCAGGACGGGTCATTACAACCTTCCCTCCTTAATTAATTTCGTCCTCGAAATTCCAACCGTTCTTCCCTCCTTAATTAGTTTCGTTCTCGAAATTCCAACTATACTGATTCCACAACCACCTCGTGGAAATAATTCGATCTCACACACGTGTACACTAGTACACCCACTAACCAGAATAATACTTGTCTGCAACCAGACGTACCACTAATACTCACGTCGTATCGACTACATTCGACCACGTCGAATCGTACGTTCCGAATTGACACCAGTTGTCAAATCTACCATTTTGATGACACAAACAACTCGAAAGTTCCTTTCTCAATCACCAAACTATCCTGATATCTACTCCTACCTGGAGTCATCAGACCTCACTTAACGATCCTCATTGACACCTCCGGCAAACCGTCACCACTTGACAGTCGCCAGTCAAAAACTGACACTATACTTACTTGTGGTTACACTAACCACCAACACACTCATCCCGAGTATACAATCACCAACACCTCACTCAACCTGTGTGCAACTGAACCTATCAGATCCACTATGACCCACCGCACAGTATCCAATGTCCAGTTCACGATCTCAACGAATCCAATGGTATCAGAACTAAGCCGACTACCAACATGCTCACCAACGTACCCCTGGTATATCCTATATACCGTCACCAAGCACCACAAGTCTGCCCGGTATCGTACCTCGAACTACGTACAAAGTACATACATCCATTACCAACCAGACTATAACTACAACCTAAGTCGTAGCTAATCACGTTTCTATTCTGGCGTCCATCTGTCAAATCCAGTACTAGACAAATCAAAACTCCAACCCATTATCCATTTCCAAATCCGAATCTGAAATCATCATTTCGTGAACTAGTATTAGGAATAACCATTCCGAACCCAAATCTATAAATCCACTTTCAAGTTCCAAAATCGAATCCTGAATCGTCACCCAGAAATCAGATTCCAAAACCCGAAATCTCGTTGTCGTCCACCGAGACGCACTAAAACTGAACCTTTCGGTTACCTGCTCAACCGATTTACACATTACCTTCGATTGACTTCATAAGAAAGCCAATCACAATATCCACACATCTCTCAGGCTGAAAAAAATCTAACCTCGTTGGACACTTACTCGCTCGATTAATATATCGTACGGGATTTACCTTGAAAAGAAGTTCAATCCCAACATCCTTAACTCAAACATCCAAGTAAGAGTGATAAACTCTCCACCTATCTGGATCATCAAGATCACAATCCAGATCCATCACTACGTCAACCGACCATAGACGTCACGATCGAGAATCGTCACGACGCCCAAAGTCCTCAACCATTTCCCACATCAAAACAGATCAGTCAACGACGAGACACGCCAAGACTGTGGGTTCTCTCCGATTACCTCGTATCGATCCTTGTCCTTCCGCCTAGGAAAAACCAAGGACGATCCAACACGATGACATCAAAATTATCCTACGTGAATGCGAACAAACTCGTTGCACTCACCACGCCACGTATACCGACCTCGTCTGCCACCAAGCAGAGAATGAGAAATCTCAGTCATCTAACTTCGATATACTCAACTCTCCTGATGACCCAAGATAAATCACGGGTCCACCAACCAATACACGATCGATGTACTGGTGACACAACTATCATCAATATCATCTGCCTCACCTGCCATGGCAAAACCTGAGAAGTCACCCAAAATGACTTCGACATACCCATTACCAATGCCGAAAACCTGCATTCCCCGTCACCTCAATCGCAACCTTTCGAGATTCCGAAGCTCCAACCAGATTGGAAATAACCCACTCGGACATCAACCACGTGTTCATAACCAAGAGAACTTGGTACACCATCTCGCCTATCGGTTCGCACCGTTTATGTAGATACACTCATTCCGAGTGGAATTCACTCAACTCAAGGTTAAACCTTGTATACTATTTACTGATGTGCATAAATGGCCTCCAACACTCGTATCTCGTACCTCGAGTCTCGACAACTGCTGGATCCTATCCAGTCCATCACTATCCGTGATCCACTCCCGAACCATAGATACCGAACATATGCTCATCTCGATGGAGTCATATCCCGACTCGTTACTCATACTGAACAATCACCGGCACAAGCACCAGCACCAGAGCTAGTACCAGCGCCAACGCACTATCATCAACCCTAGTATTAGCACATAGGCATCCACACTAGAATCAGCACAAAGTGTGCGAATCAGAAAACCCTGGATCTCCGCTCATACCGAACGACGATCCCGTACCTCTACTCAAATGGAAGAAACTCTGCCTCCCTCGTACCCAACAACTCTGGGTACGGTCACCCTAACAACTCATACGAGAAAAGAAAACGTCCCCTGAACGTCCCCGATTCCTAACAACCATAACTACAACCACTCTCGGTAGTAATGCCTGCCACAGACTCGTGCAGACCTAACTACCAGACATCACGATCTAAACTCCGCATCCCACGGAATCAACTACCCATACTAATTACTCTGTATCCCCACTATGGGATTCCATCGACAGGTACCAACCCTGGAAACCTATCCAACCAAACTCTAACCAGTCGTACCTCGACTAAACCAGTGTCGTCTACCTGGTCATCTGTGACCTTAGTTGCACCAACAATCCATCACAACTATAGTAGCACGATAACCTACTAGGTCTAACCGATAAGTACAACCTCGACTGCAGAGTGCAGTCCCATCACTCAAGCTGACATGACTCGATCGACGATCTCATCGAAGTCGAGACCACTCGCCAACTCACCTTTCCGAACCATACACACTAAGGTAGGGCTCCACAATCACACTCTAGAGTTCCTCTGAACCTAACTGCGGAAAACAGTATAATCCAAAATCTGACCATCCACCTGGTCTTGACATCGAAAAGACGTCAATCCAATTCTACCGTAAGTTCAATTAGGATTCCTCAAATCGGACTGCTAACTGCCATAAGTTCAACTAGAGTTCCATGAACTCGAATGCTAACTGCCAGCCGCAGTACACTCCACAATCCAGCTGCTCCCAACAGTAAATCCATTTAACTCAACCAAATCCGACCATCAATGGTCACAATACCAAACTGTCGTCAAAACGATCCTACGACATCGTGTAAACGATCCCAACTAACCGTCACACGATCTAAATCTCCAAAGTAGTATTACGTTCATCCCTTCCCTAGGGTCCCACACTGTCATCCCCGACAGAACTATGGCAACCCCGGCATCAAATGCCGAACAAAAACATTCCACGATTCCAACCTACTAACTATCGTATCGGCATCCCAACTATCAGGTTGATAACGAACTGTAGCCCATTGAGATATCACAACCTTGACCTGCGTACAGAGTAATGCGCAAAACACTCTGGAATTCAGAGTAACATGAGCAACCCTGCTCTGATATGAGCCAGCCTCGCTCTAATACCACGCTGACAGGACCCATCCCAATCCCCCCGGGATTAACGCGGGATGACCCTGCTCCCGTCTGACACGAAGTGTCAGACAAGGGATATTTTTGACCTTTGCCCTCCCGGGCTATCAGAGTACTCCAGGATCCGGAGGAGGTATGTGATATCTCGGTCTCTACTACAGTCCATATCCGTTGTCAACCTGAAGGGCAGTCAAAACATTAAAAGTTGTGAGTGGACAAAACAACCAGTTTATAAAAACATTTCATAAGAAAGACATTTGTACCCTTCACTAAAAAGCATGCATGCATTCGAAAACTGTTTAACCAAAGAAACCACATATGGGACTAAGCCCAAAACCATAATCAAAAAAATCATAAAGATTCAACCATACGGGCTACTGCCCAAAACCATACGGGACTTAGCCCAAAACCATCATGAAACCAAGTACATGAGCCACCGCTCAAATCCTGTGTAACCACACATCACATATCATATATACATATAATTCACACAACTAATCCTGTCACGGTTTCCAACGCTACGCGCGTGTTACCCGGGGTCTCAAACCCAAGTATCTCAGAGTCCAAGGTCAATGTCCGTAGACAAATGACCCGTCCTGAGGTTACGATCCAAGCCTTCCTGAGAGTAAGGAACCCAACTGGGGCGACTCCACTCAGTCAGTGCTCCGTGGCTACTCCGGGGTCCACCCAGGCCAACGACCCTCCCCGGAGGAGATAATAGAAGTAAAGGAAGGTATATGAACATATATATATATACATAACATAAATATTCATGCCCGGTTCCCCTGAACCGTCATGATCTATAACATCCATGCCATTCATATATATATATATATATATATATAGAAAACATCCTCCATGCCCGGTTCCCATAAACCGTCATGTACCACAATAACCTTTCCAGGGTTCATGCCGGTTCCCATAAACCGTCATGAACTTGAAAATCCATCAAGGGTCCTTGACCTGAAATCATAACCATAAACAAACTGGGTCTCGTGCCTGAACATATGACATCAACTGGGCATCCTGACCGATATCTCAGGGTCAGTCACGACTCCGATCGTAGTGATGTGTGCAACCATCCATCCAGGACCGCCCTCAATCCTGGTATGTCGCCGTGAACGAATCAACCGACGCGACCACCCCAAGATCATGGTGCACCCATCACCGATCGCTATCCTGAACCGTCAGTACTCCAAAGTCGAGCCTCCCCAGGCTGCCCGACCATGAATTGTGCATCGTGACCTCTCCGGAAGGAACACATCCCAATTCGGAGGCGAGCGTCGTATCGTCCATCGCCGTGCACCTAGCACACGCCGCGACCACGATTTAGAACCGAAGGTCATCCATAGCGTCATATGCCCGAGACCAAACCAAATGGGTCTCATACCCGAGTTTATCCTTTTGAAATCCAAAACCATTTCATTTAGACCATCATAGAAATACAGACCCGTATAGGCACCGTATAGGGCCGAAACCTCGAAATACGTGCCTATACGTAACCACACATCCAAATGCACTCATGGAATTACCAAACATGTAATAAAACATATAATAAACATTTATGCATGCACCAATTTAGAAAACAAGATCCACTCACAGACCGTCCGAGCTGCCCCCCGATTTGCGTGCCATACGGCTCTCCCGAGCCAATCACCATCACCGGGACTCCCAAACCTACCCAAATTGTAATAGAAGGTTACTAAATACTTAATTAACCTCCCACTAAAGCCCCGTAATTTTCTGGAATTTTTAACTATTTTAAATCCCAAACCTAAACCTTCGGACGTCCCGAACTATATCGAAACGATGTTCGATTGACACGAAACCAGTCCCAAAATGTTCGTTACATCGAATAGATGAAATTAAATGTTGGAACCACCCCCAAAGAAGTGACCACGCGCCCGCCTGCGCCCCTAGAAGGGATTGCGCGTGAGATCACGCGCGGTGAACAGTGTCGTCTTCTCCGATGGTCGAACCGGGTTCGACTGGTTCGAACCAGACCAGATCGGCTCGACCGGTTCAACCCTTAAACCTCCATTTTTCAACCCATTTTGACCCATTTTTATCCTAATACAATCCTAACATCCTTTCCTATCATTTTACAGGCTAAAAGCTAAACAAAACCCACCAAAACCATACCTTTATATTCAGCCATGGCGGCCGTGCCTTTCCTCTGCCATTCACAGCCCTTCCCAGCCATCCCAAACTTTGAAAATGATCCCATTCATCTCCTAGGGTCCCCAGAAGCACAACCCAATCATTAGTTTCGATTAAAACCCAACAAAACCGAAACTTGAATTTTTGAACAAAACTTACCTCATGGGTTTTCGGGTTTCCCCACCGTGGACCGCCGCCGTGTGCCACCGTTCAGCCTCTCACTCCTTCCTCTCATTCCTCACGGTCACACACAAGATGAATGATGGTGAGGTGTGGTGGTATGGTTGTGGTGTGGTGTTTGAAAATGGAGGATGAAGAAAATGGTGGGGTTTTGGGTTTGTGAGAGACAAAGGAGATGAAGAATGATATTTGATCAGATGAGAGAGGATTAAATGGATGGTTAGGATTTGAGAGATTAAATGGAATGGATGGCTAGGATTAAGTGAAGATAGATTAGATTATAAAATTAATTAAACAATATTATTTAATTAAGTAGATCCACAATTTAGGGGATTGGCCAATGGGATGAGTGACACTTGTCACTCATCCATGGGTCCCACTCAAAATATCTGCCCAATCAGATATTGCCAAATCAGCATCGTCTCGTAGTACGTGCATAGTGAAATCGACCTTCCCTGACCTATAACTTTCCCGTTCGAAGTCCGATATCAGCATGCCGCCTGTCTACATATTCGTATCGTCCCGAGCTACGTAACGGTCCTCGGCCCTCGGCCATTGGACCTCTCGATCAAAAAGTCAACATTTTTCCCCTTTTAACCATAATTACCAAAATGCCCCTTAAGTTTCGAACGTCATAACTTCTTCCTCGAATGTCGGAATTGAACGTACCACCTGTCTATGAACTCGTGACGTCACGAACTACGCCACGATCGTCGTTTAAAGTCCATTTGACCGCCAGAATGAAAAGTCAACGTTTTACCCACGCCTAGGGGCAAAACGGTCATTTTACATCGTTCGTCCGATTTCGCTCAACTAATCACAGATTAACCTCACTAATCATGATTAGTCACTAATCTAATCTAGGAATTCAGGACGGGTCGTTACACATATGGTTACCACTAGTTAGACAACCATTTCCCTCAAATGCCACATGGTTATGGAGGCAATGAAGATCCTCATCTCCATGAAGATTATGGAGAAGTTATTTGGGTAAATCCTAACTACCCCATCTATGGAGGAAAAGTAGGTCATTCAAAGGAGGTATACGAATACTATGTCCAACAATACATTTCCGTTTGGTCAAGTAGCATCACTTGGCAAAACTTTTGTGTCTTGGTAGATGAAGACCAATCTAATTTTCAAGCTGGTAGACACTCTACTTGTTTTTTATGAAGTTCAATGTGTAAAGTATTTGGTGTGCAATATTATCAATAGAATTATGTTTTAATTTAAGTTTATCTTTAAAATTTTATATTGTTAGTTATTGGCATACCTATATTCTATCATATGATTCATCATATATTTATTATATCAAAGTCATTTTATAGTTTTTATTAGTCCTATATAACCATTATTGGGTACTAAAGTTTTTTCCAAAGTTTCATTCCAAATTTCCGTCATTTGGACCTAATTTCCGTCATTTTTGTTGACCGTAAACGATATCGATATCGATATTTGGGGCGAGATATCCGTAAATTCGACTAGCGATATATCCGTCGATATCGATATTTCAATCCTTGGTTCTAAGACATTTTAATTACAACAAAATATGTGCTTCCTGCTCACTTAGTTCAAAGACATTTTAGTTACAAAAAAAGCAGTCTTCCCTACACTCAGCGCCTATTTCCTCGCTGAAGAAAATGCCAAGCCAATTGCAAATCTTGTTTCTTAATTGAGAGTCACACGCTTGGCATGAGCTGGAAGGCGTACGCCTCTTTCAAAGAGATTAATGCTGATAGCCTCATCTCCTGTTTGAATTGTTTATGAGCTTCAGTCTTCACATCGCCAACGGATCGATGTGATCTCCATGTACAGTGTCGATTATCTACTTAACATTTCTCTTAAAAGTAGCTTTCGGGATAAGCGACTCGCATGACTTCTGAAACTTTCGGATTCCCCGTATAGCCAGTTTTCCAGAACTGGCATGACGTTTCTTCTTCTTTTTCTTCTCTTTCTCCTCTTTCTCCTCTTCCCCCTACTGATCTAGTTGTTCTCTTGGAAAAAATAAATGATCTCTTGGAGGAAAGTTTCTGCAACTTCGTCTGGTTGGTCGTTAAACTTCCAATTGCTGACCTTTTATCTGCGGACCTTTTAGCCGTTGATCTTTTAGCTGCCCGCCTTTTAGCCGCCGACTTTTCAGCTGTCGACCTTTCAGTTGTGGTTTTTCCAAATTTTCTGCCATTTTTCTTGAGGCCAAGGATTTTCTACATTTTTCTTGGGGCCAGATGTTTCAACCTTGCCATTCTGAAACAGAGAGAAAGAGGCATAAAACGACATTTTTCTAAGAAGATCATTATTTTAATATAGTTGAGATTTATAGTAGGTTATGGATCTTAAGTATGTGATTTGAAGTAAATAATTATTTAAGAGTAAATATGTTGAAGCTGAATTCGTCCTATAAACTCAAAAGTCTACAAGATCTCTACAAACAACACACAGTAAGTTATCGATAAGATCGAGACCCCGGGGGTTATTCGACCAAGAACGCTCCAATACTTAAGTCAACTATGAAAGAGAAATCTCAAAAATTTAAGTAGCGTTGAACTGAATTATCTTGGAAATGAAATGAGCTCCTCTATTTATACAAAAACCTTGAGAGCCTCAGAGCGTTCTAATTGGTAGGTTGAATTTGTAATTAATAAATAATATATTATTAATGAATATATTAATAATGATTGCTCATTATTATTAATAAATATATTATTTAAGAATTATAATAATTACTTATTATGATAATTATTGCAATTTAATATTAATATTAATTGTCCATTATTTAGAATAATGTAATTAATATTATTGAGGCTTTTAACCCGATTAAATAATATATTTAGCTGGAAATACATTATTTAACGCGCGAGTGTTTGTGAGCCGTTAATGTCATTGCCAGGGGAAAATTAGACATTTTATGATTTATGGTTTGCGTGACAACTCCAAAATTTTCTGGTGTTTTATGGTTCCACAAATACCCCCACATCGCTTAGGAATTCAGGAAATCCTAAGGGATGTAAGTTTTTGATATTTCCAATAAACCATTTTGGAGTAGGACTCCATCTTGCATTATATACTCTTCGTGTTGAACTATTTTTTGTATCATAAAAATTTCATTGGGTTTGAAATATTATATGTACTGAACTTGGAGCCCGACATGGAATTGGATTAAGCTCCCTTGGTTGGGCCTTGACCGATGGTCCATTCAAATTCAAATTAAATCTCCAATTAATTATGGAATTTGTAACCCCCGAATTAATCTTGGAGTTTGTAACCTCCAATCGATTTTAATAGGTGTAACCTCTAATTGATGGTGGGGGTTCATATATTTGCTCTATTTAAAGAAACACTAGTAGCCTTCATTTTCAAAGTCAGCTGCTTGTTGAAGGAGAAGAAGACTTGACATTACGTGAGGCCGTTGGAGGATGAGGGATGCTGCTCACGGATTGGAGGAGTGGCAACAGCGACAGGATGGAACATCTCAATCATCAAAGGCTCTTGAGAGAAGGTATATTTTTGTTTATTTTTGTTTATTTTTTTGCTTCATTTTTTCCCCTTCTGGTGATAAGATCCCATAATTGATTTTTGAAAAAGAAAATGTTGCGTAGATGGTAAACATGGATAGTATGGCTGCAGAGAACGAGAGCAATTTTGATGGGCATGGGGCCCTCCAAGTCAATTTGGAGATAGGCAACATCAGGGGCTGACGGTGATAGGCGCATGTTTACCGTGCATGGACAAGGAGCGGTGACAAACAAGGAATTGCATGGCTATCAGGAAATTGAGTAATGGTGCAGATTTGGCCATTGCATAATGTCATCGGATTTACTAATGTTGTCGGCTTCAATATTGGATGACCATGTGTTGAGCTCTGGGAGGCCATTGTGGAGCTGTTAGTGCCCTCATATGACGTTGCCTTGAACAACCGCAGAGGAACACTTCTTTTTTAGTGGGCTAAAAAATGGTGATCAGGAGGACATAGCGGGGCTATGTGACAGGACCCGTCCCAACTGGACCTTGATAACCGTGCCCGATCCTGCTCCCGTCTGACAAGTCAACTGAAGTCCCAAAACTACCCTTCGGCACCTGTCAGACCAGGTATAACTGCACTGATTTCCGCTCATGTCTCCGCCTCTCGATCAGCCCCGAACGTCGTGCCACGACCGTCCAAACCGCTCACTTTCCGAGCTGCAAGCGTTTCTGTAATTTCTGACATTTTCCAGGAATCCCGAATCCTCGGGAATCGGGCCCACTCGCCCTCACGCGCCACAGTGAGTGGCTGCGCGTGAAACTCACGCGCCTGCTACAGTGCATCGTCCCAACCCGTTTATCTGTAAAACGGGTCCTGCGACCCGCGAAGTGACCCGATTCAAAGTCCATCAATTCGACATCAAATTCTAGAATTCAATCGTCCGTTAGCATCGTTATAGACTCAATTTAGGTTCTGTAAACCCAAATAAATCAACACTTACCTTAATCCCATTGAATCAAGCTCGAATTCGCGAAGAACACAGAACACTGTGCAGTCTTCGAAGGTCACCAATCTCCATCGTATTCCTTCAATTGATGCATCAAGAAGCATCGTGGGATGCTAATAAACATCTTTGCAAGGTCAATTTCATCGTCCCAGGTCTCAAATCCCACGACTCAAGCTCGAACATTCAAAGTTTTCCCCCATCTGTTCTAAGGCAAAACACATCGAATTTCCTTCAATTTTAATTGGGTTCGACTCGTCTCAATCTCAGGAGGCTAAACCAAAGGTCAATTTCACTCAATTATGTCCACAATTTCAAATTCGATTCTAAGGTCCATTTAAAGATTTTCGGGTTTTCTGAGTTTAGGGGTCTATTTCCCTCAATTTTCCTCTCATTCTCACTCATTTTCTCTATGGTTTTATCTTACCGTCTCAGGTTTATATACTCAACTTCATCCATCAGTTAATTGATGGAATTCAAACACAAAAGGGTGGGCGGGTTGTTTTGTCTTTGTTAGGCATTCAAAGCCACTAATTTTGCAAATATGGTGACAAGTGTCACCAAGTGACTAATCCACATCCAAATTAGCTGAATCAGCCAGGTTAATCATTGCAATTATCCTTGCTGCGGAAAATTACCATTTTGCCCTTTTATACACAAATGACCAAAATGCCCCTATCATTCCTCAATCCATAACTTTTTCATCCGGACTCCGATTGACGCATGCTGCCGGTCTACGGATTCAGCGTCCTGAGACCTATCCAACGGTCCTTCCGAAAAGTCCAAACAAGGTCTCGAACAAAAATTCAACAAATGGCCCTTTTTTATTCAATTTACCAAATTACCCTTAAACTTCTGAACATCATAACTTTCTCCTCGAATGTCGAAATCGGACGTGCCACCTGTCTATGAACTCGTGACATCCCAAAATATGTCACAGTCATCGATCAAAGTCCGTTTGACTGCTCGAATCAAAAGTCAACTGTTCGCCCAATTCCAGGGGCAAAATCGTCATTTCCTTCCAATTTTTCCAAATTTTCATTTTTCGAATTTTCGGGCCGTCACACTATGTGTGCGACCATGGGATTTTGTGATGAGGAGCCAAAGAAAGAAAGGCTTGCGAGCTGATAGGACCTGGTGATGGAGACATCAGGTGTGACGACCCGAAAATTCGAAAAATGGAATTTTGGAAAATTTAGAGGGAAATGACGATTTTAACCTTGGTTAATGGGGTCAAAAGTTGACTTTTTATTCGGGGACACTTTTTGGACTTTCCGTGGAGACCGTTGCGTAGGTCTCAAAATTCTGAATCCGTAGACAGGCGACACGACACGACAAAAATGGAGTTCAAATGTAATTGTTACGAGTCTAAAACGACGAGGGGCATTTTGGTAATTTTACAAGCGAAGGGTATAATGGTAAATTGGTTGGATTTTTTTATGAATCGACAATTGGGTGACTCACCCTATCAATTGAGTGACGCATGTCACCTGTTAAAATTGACTTGGTGGCCCTGTTAGCCGCGTGTGTGTGTGTGTGTGTGTTATGTAGTGTGGTATATGTTCATCTGTTCAAAAGTATTGATTGACTCAAAAATTGTCCACATAGCAACCTTAATTGCATAAACATTTGAATAAATGAGAGGATTGAGAAGGAAAACGTTAACGAAAGAGAAAGAAAAGAAAGGAAAAAACACATAGAAACCTGAAGAACCTAAACCCAGAAACCTTTAAATTGTCAAAATTTTAATTTGAATTCCTGGATTGTGATTGCTAGAACCAAGCTTAGAACGAGCTTCCTGAGTTCCTTGCGACTGAAACTAGCCCAAAATTGAAGAAAATTGCCTAGTATTGACCTAGAACAGACCCGCGACAACCTTCAAATTTTTGAAGAGAAATTGATCGATTTGAGGTGAGAAATTATGAAATTGATGTTGGAAACATGTTTATAATGAGCATAAGATGCTTTTTGATGGATTAGAATCAAGAAATCGAGTTGGGAACGGGTTGAAATCAGGTACGGGCGACCCGTTTGCAGGTTTCCGAGTTGGGACAATGACATTGTTCATCGTCGCGTGGTTTCACGCGTAGCCCATTTAGGCCACTCATGGGGGCGAGTGGCTGAGTTTCTGGGAATGTGTTCAACATAAATTTTACTGTTTTCGATGATACGGACCTAATGACACAGGTTTCGAGTCGATTGGACTTCATTTCGGGGTACTTTTGGGTGTCCAAAGTGTGTAGTTCGTGTTTAACAATTATTATGAAATCTCGGGGTTTAGGGGACTATCATACTAGGTTATGTAGCAATGTAGTGACCCTTAATTGTTGTGTTTGACAGGCCAGGCGATTCCCGAGATCCCTGAGGAACGTACAACTCGAGATTGAGCAGTTTGGACGGTGTGTGAGTGGACTTTTGTTTTATAAACTGATATGCACGCATAGTTAAATGTTCTACATGATTGATTGCATGTTTGAGTTGCAATGGATTGCACAATGATTTGTTGTGATTACATGTTTATTTTATGGATTATTTAATCGATTTTGGGCACGATTTGCAATAAATGGTGAAAATGATGTTTTGGGCATAGTCCCTAGATTTCGAAATGGTATTTACCTTGGATTATGATTAAGGACGATTTTATGGATTGTTATTTCTTTCTGGATATGATTATACAGATTTAAATGAAAATGGCCTTTCGGGCTCGGACCTTGTTTAACAAATTATTTTGACTTGGATTTGGAGTCAAATGTGATTATACGATTAAATTGATGATTTTTCGGATTTATGAAATGATTTCATGGAAATAATGTTTCGGGCTTGAGACCCTGTTTGATATGGTTTGACTTGGTTTTAAACTAAGTATTTTATGAAAGCCTAGTGGTTGACTTTGTGAGTTTTTTGTACCCTCCGGATGCGACTGAGCTTGAGGGGACTGCTCAGATGCATCTGATCCTAATGATGTGTTCGTTCAGATGTGATTGATCCCGGGAGTTCTGCTTAGATGCATCTAGTCTCGGAGTTGTCATGGTGTGATGTCTTCTCGGATGCGACTGAGACTAGATGTACCTTCTGATACGTCTGATCTTGAGGATGTGCTCACCTAGATGTGACTGAGCCCAGGGGTTGAGCCCAATGTGTCTGATCCCAAGAGTGTGGCTTGATGGTTTCCTACGTGTAAGGCTGATGTGATTGATGTATATGCACTTGTGAGTAGTGTTGTTGTGAGATTATGATTGTTATATATGATTGACATGTGTGCATATGTGAGTAGTGTTGTTGATTATTGTGCTTGATGTTTGAGCACTGGTGATGAGTACTATTGTTGATGGTCTTTGTGACTGGTTTGATGACTTTCATGTAAGTTAACTTGAGACCCGGCTGTTCATGTGTTTTACTCTATGCATGCATGGTTTGTAACTGAAGGGTAAACGAGTATATTTTGAAATGTGTTTTCAAATGATGTTATTTTTATCCACTCACACCTTTGATGTTTTATTAACCTTCCAGGCTGTGCCACGAAGATTGGGGCTGATCGAGAGGCGGAGGCTTGAGTGGAAATTAGTGTGGTTATCCCTTGTCTAGCAAATGTTGAGGGTAATTTCGTTACTTCAGTTGACTTTTTATACGGGAGCAGGACCGGGCACAGTTATCGAAGTCTAGTTGGGATGGATCCTATCAACTTGGTATCAGAGCATTTGGTTACTGATTTGTGTTGTCACGTCATGCCTACAAGATGTGAGCCTCGTGCATGGCCCCATAGTGAGATGAGTATACGAGGGTATATGAGATCCTAGGATAGATTTCGGAATGGAATTGACTCTAGATTGGGGGTCGGATGTTGAATACTGTGCTTTGGTCGCGTCAGATTTGTGTGGGCCCGGATGGTGTTTGAGCCCAGTGGCTAGAAATGTAGCATAAATGGGCGAGTTGGACCCGAAATGAGATGTTCAGTGAATTCCTCGGCTGAGGGGAGTATTTGAAGTTTTATTATGTGATAGGAAATACTCGATAGGATGTGGCCTACCCAATAGTGGTTGCTAGGTGATCAGGCATGTCGATGGTGGCATGGATTATGGATGTTGGGTTTGGACTCGAGAGAAGTCAAGATATTGAAATTGGACTCGGAAGGAGTCAAGATTTTGGTTTAGGACTCGAGATGAGTCACCGTAATATATTTGGGCTTGGGACGAGCCGAAATGTTGAAGTAGTGATTATGGTTTAGCAAAAAAGGGTTAAGGTTGGAACCCTAGGTACCGATGCGGACATAGCCTCCATGGTTTTTGGAGGGATACGTTCGAATTTCGGGGATGAAATACCTTAAGGGGGTATGTTGTGACGACCTGGAAATTCGAAAAAAGGAATTTTGGAATTTTTAGAGGGAAATGACGATTTTACCCTTGGTTAATGGGGTCAAAAGTTGGCTTTTTACTTGGGTCACTTTTTGGACTTTCCGTGGAGACCGTTGCGTAGGTCTCGAAATCCTGAGTCTGTAGACATACGGTACGTCAAAAATGGAGTTCGGATGTGATTGTTACGAGTCTAAAACGATGAGGGGCATTTTGGTAATTTTACGAGAGAAAGGTAAAATGGTAATTTGGTTGGATTTGTGATGAATTGACAATTGAGTGACACACCCTGTCAATTGAGTGACTCACCCTGTCAATTGAGTGACACATGTCACCTGTTAAAATTGACTTAGTGGCCCTGCTATCCACGTGTGCGTGTGTGTGTTATATAGTGTGGTATATGTTCATCTGTTCAAAAGTATTGATTGACTCAAAAATTGTCCACACAGCAATCTTAATTTCAGAAACATTTGAATAAACGAGAGGATTGAGAAGGAAAAATGTGAACGAGAGAGAAAGGAAAGAAAGGGAAAAGCACAGAGAAACCCGAAGAACCTAATCCCAGAAACCTTCAAATTGCCCAAATTTGAATTTGAATTTCTGGATTTTGATTGCTGGAACCAAGCTTAGAATGAGCTTCCTGAGTTCCTTGCGACTGAAATCAGCCCAAAATTGAAGAGAATTGCCTAGTATTGACCTAGAACGGACCCGCGACAACCTTCGAATTTTCGAAGAGAAATTGATCGAATTTAGGTGAGAAATTATGAAATTGATGTTGGAAACATGTTTATAATGATCATAGGACAATTTTTGATGTATTAGAATCAAGAAATCAAGTGAAATTGAGCATGTTTGAGAACGGGTTGAAACTGGGTACGGGCGACCCGTTTGTAGGTTTCCGGGTTGGGACGATAACACTGTTCATCGACGTGTGGTTTCACGCGTAGCCTATTTAGGCCGCTCGTGGGGGCGCGTGGCTGAGTTTCAGGGAATGTGTTCAACATACCTTTTACTATTTTCAACGATACAGACCTAATGACATAGGTTTCGAGTCGATCGGTTTTCGTTTCGGGGTACTTTTGGGTGTTCGAAGTGCGTAGTTCGTGTTTAACTATTATTATGAAACCCCGGGGTTTAGGGGGCTGTCATGCAAGGTTATGTAGCAACTTAGTGACCCTTAATTGTTGTGTTTGACAGGCCACGCGATTTTCGAGATCCCTGAGGAACATATAGCTTGAGATTGAGCAGTTTGGACGGTGTGTGAGTGGACTTTTGTTTTATAAACTAATATGCATGCATAGTTAAATATTTTACATGATTGATTGCATGATTTGAGTTGCAATGGATTGCATTATGATTCGATGTGTTTACGTGTTAATTTTATGGATTATTTAATCGGTTTTGGGTACAATTTATGATAAATGGTAAAAATGATGTTTTGGGCATAGACCCTGGATTTCGAAATGGTATTTACCTTGGATTATGATTAAGAACGGTTCTATGGATTGTTTTTTCTTTTTGGATATGATTATACGGATTTGCATGAAAATGGTCTTTTGGGCTCGGACCTTGTTTAACAAATGATTTTGACTTGGATTTGGAGTTAAATGTGATTATACGATTAAATTGATGATTTTCGGATTTATGAAATGATTTCATGGAAATGATGTTTCAGGCTTGAGACCATGTTTGAGATGGTTTGACTTGGTTTTGAACTAAGGATTTTATGAAAGCATAGTGGCTGAATTTTTGAGTTATTTGTACCCTCCGGATGCGACTGAGCCTGAGGGGACTGCTCAGATGTGTCTGAACTTAGGGATGTGTTCGCCAGATGTGACTGATCCCAGGAGTTCCACTCAGATGCGTCTAATCTCATAGTTGTCATGGTGTGATGTCTTCTTGGATGTGACTGAGTTTGGATGTACCGCCCAGATACGTCTGATCCTGGGGATGTGTTGGCTCAGATGTGACTGAGCCCGGGGGTTTAGCACGGATTTGTCTGATCCCAAGAGTGTAGCTTGATGGTTGCCTACGCGTAGGGCTGATATGATTTATGTATATGCATTTGTGAGTAGTGCTATTGTGAGATTATGATTGATATATGTGATTGACATGTGTGCACTTACAAGTAGTGTTGTTGATAATTGTGCTTGATGTTTGAGTACTGGTGATGAGTATTGTTGTTGATGGTCTTTGTCACTGGTTTGATGACTTTCATGTGAGTTGGCTTGAGAGCCAGTTGTTCATGTGTTTTATTCTATGCATGCATGGTTTGTAATCGGAGGGTAAAAGAGTATATTTTGAAATTTGTTTTTAAATGATGTTATTTTTGTCGACTCACACCTTTGATGTTTTATTGACCCTTCAGGCCGTGGCACGAAGATCGGGGCTGATCGAGAGGCGGAGGCATGGGTGGAATCAGTGTGGTTATCTCTTGTTTGACAAGTGCTGAGGGTAATTTCGGTACTTTAGTTGACTTGTTAGACGAGAGCAGGACCAGGGACGGTTATCAAAGTCCAGTTGGTACGAGTCCTGTAATATGGTGTAGGAAAAGCAACGTGAAAGAGGCTAATAGGCGCTTGTGGCAAGCAGGGCCCGTTTAAATAGCAGCTTTGATAGAGCCATTGCAGAGCGCCACGTGTTGACCCTTGATTGAACCACAAATGGAGATGTTGGTAGCTCTGATTGATACGATGGAGCGTGTTGGTCACACTAGGGCAAATGTGACGTGCTCCGACATCACTTTTGGGTTAATGGTGGTGGGCCCCTTTTTCGGTTAATGTGTGCACTATTGTATGGCAGGATTCCATTGGTCCCTCATGCTTGGTCCTTACGTGTAGCAGTTGGTGGGCCCCTTTGGCGGCAAGGCTGCTAACGTCTTGGACATAAAGTTTATATAATATATATATATATATATATATATATATATCCTTTTGGAAACAAGGCTGCGAGCATCTTGTCAGTTACAAAGTATATATATACATAACTTTTGCAGTGTCTTCTCAGTTATAACTTTATAAAGTATTAACTTTATATATTTATAAATTATATATCAAAATATTTTCCACATCACTTCACTACATTATTTCATATTCTGGGAGTTCAGAATACCAATTGGAAATAATTCAAATGACGACTTTTTTATTTTTTTCAAGACGATCATTTTAAGATGTGACAAGATATATATCTAGAGCAATTTGAAAAACTTGCATTGTTCGAGTGTGGTGGTTCGCGTAGCCAGAATCCATTCCGAGGGAAAGACAAGGAGTTTAAGAAACCTGAAGACTTAAGGAAGTGGAAGCTCACAATCAGATTGCCTTTTCAGATGATGCCTTTGTGGTGCTTGGTGATGAATGTTCTTCCATGAAGGCTGTTAGGCATGAAAGAGGCAAAAAAATCCGGTTGGCAACCAACACAAAGACTTCCTCCTTTGTTCATTAGTTGAGGTTGAAACCTTTATTCCTGAAAAGCTTAGACGGTGAAAGACCTTCTAAAATCTTGGTCATGGAGCGGCTGAAGGCACATGTCCTCACATTGTAGACCTGGTTTTTTGCAAGACTAGGAGCAGGTAGCAGCCATCCTCACGAAGCCACTCAAGCAACCCGCATGCGAGAAGCTAAGAAGTGGGATGAGAGTTGCTGAGAAGTAGGCTGGGAGTCTGCAAAGCATCGATGAAGAAGATCATGTGATGATTAGGAAGCCCTAAACTATTTTTCAGTTGAAAACCAATTTAAGGGAGAGTGTTGAAAGTAGCCGTTGCTACTAATTAGGGTTTAGGGTCTTTACTTTCTCTTGAAGAAATAAGTGAAGAGTCGATGACACTTAGTCAAGTAGTTGTCCCTAGGTTTTAGGGGTGTGGTGAGCATGTCCACCACTCATAGAAAACGTGAGGACTACTAGCAGCAAGTGTACCATGAAAACTGCCTAGATTTCTAGGTTAGATGACAGGACCCGTCCCCGAAGGACATAGATAACCGTGCCCGGTCCTGCTCCCGTCTGACAAGTCAACTGAAAATCCAAAACTACCCTTCAGCACCTGCCAGACAAGGGATATTTGCGCCTGTGCCCACACATACCTCCAACTCTCGAATAGCCTCGATCATCGCGCTACGACCTGAAGGGTCATTAAAACAGAAAAGGTGTGAGTGGACAAAAATAACCTCTTATAAAAACATTTGCCAAAATACATTCTTACCCTCCAGTTTTCACAAACGTGCATGCATATCAGAAAACATAAGTAACAGTATAAAATTATTCAAGTATGAACAGTGGACCGATAAAAACAAAACATGTTTTCCCATGGTCCGTAAAACTCATGTTCACCAAATCAGTTCAAGTTATAAAACATCAAATCCCGGCTCTCAGGCCAAAACATGTGAACACCATTACCTGGTCACAAAGACAAAAAACCCGTACTCAAAACTGGTACGTAATCACAAACAACATGTTTCTAAATTCCATGTCCACATTTTCCTTGAAACTCATTTTTATCAAATCAATTTAATATATCATAAAGTTCACAGTTTACTTAAATCATTTCAACCGCTAAACCACAGTTTTCTCAAAATCATTTTCCATAAACCACGAGACTTATTTCCATATCCTGTTGCTTAGAGTCACGTTTATCCCTGCAACGCGTGCAAATCAATAGGCTCAAGGACCGCTCAAAATCCGAGCATCCGCTGCTGTGAACACATCACTAGTCAGCAATCCGTCGCTGTGAATACCTCACCAGTCGACGATCCGGATCTCGTGAACACATCACTTACCGATCCATATAATCCAGCACATCTGATCTGAGTCAAGCCTCCCCTGGGCTGCAAGACAAAGACCGTACTACGTGACCTCTTCGGGGTAAACACTTCCATCCCGAAGGCGAGCGTTATCTCCAGGGTGCACTCCGGGGAAAAACATATTTTCTCCCGAAAGCCCTAAATATCCGCAACATATCATCATCACGAAAACCAGTGAAAACAGTTGCAATGAAAACCAAATCATTTACAATGCAGGGTCTCAGCCCCAAGTCCCGATTTACTTTATAAATCCGAAAATCATCAATATCATCATGTCATCACATGGAAATACAAATTCAATCAAAATCACAATTCCATTGGGTCTCAAGCCCAAAATATCATTTTCACGCAAATCCGTGCAACCGTAAACCCGAGTTGCCACGATCACGTAAATCCATGAAAACAATCCCTGACTCATAATCCGAGTCCAAATATCATTTTTAATTCCCTGACTCATAACCCCAGTCAAAACATCATTTTCAATCCGGGCCTAGCCCAAAAACATCAATTTCACCATTTCTCGAAAATCGTGCCAAAATATAATATAATAATCATAAAACCGAGAAATCACCGGATTGAAGTTCCACCACCATTTCAAACCGACTGTGGGTTCTCACTGATTACCTCGTATCTATCCTTGCCATCCCACCTAGGCAAAACCAGGGATGATCCAAAACAATGACACTAATACTCATCCTACGTGGATGCAAACAAAACTCGCTGCACTCCCCATGCCATGTAACCCAACATCGTCTGCCACCAAGCAGAAAATAAGAAGTCACCCCCGATGACTTCAAAATACCTAATCCCAATGCGGAAAAACCCGCAATTCTCCTATCACCTTAAACACAACCTTTCACGATTTCGTAGGTCCAACCATGTTGAAACCAACGTACTCGGACACCAACCACGTGTCCCATTTGGACTGGTTACTGACACATACCCATCTCGACGAAGTCACAACTCGACTCGTGACTCATCGTCAGCACAAACACCGGTACCAACACCAGCACTAGTACCAGCACCAACACTAGCACTAACTTCAACATCAGAACACAAACAACAACATCAGTATGAGCACACCGGGTGCAAAACTGACAACCCTGGATCTCCGCTCATAACAAGCGACGACCCCGTACCTCTACTCGAATAGGAGGAACTCTGCCTCCCTCGTTCCCAACAACTCTGGGTACAGTCACCCTGACAACTCATATAAGAAAATGAAACGTCCCCTGAACGTCCCCCAATTCTCAACAACCACTCTCAGTAGTAGTGCCTGCCACAGACTTGTGCAGACCTAACCACCAGACACCGCTATCGAGACTCCGCATCCGATGGAATCAAGTACCCGTACAACTACTCTGTATCCCCACTCTGGGATTCCATCGACAAGTACCAACCCCTGGTAACCTGTCCAACACATCTCCAACCAATCGTAACTCTATTCAACCAATGTCGTCTACTAGGTCGCCCATGACCATAATTGCACCAACACTCTGTCACAACTAAGTAGCACGACAACCGACTAGGCCTAACTGATAAGTACAACCCCGACTGTGGATTATAGTTCCACCACTAAAGCTGACATGACTAGACCTGACACAACCGTCAGTCGGTCTCGACTTCGAAAAGTCATTAAAAGTCAAACCACTCGCCAACACATTTTTCCGAACCAAACACCCTACCTTAGGGTTCCAAGATCATTACCTAGGGTTCCTTAAAACCCGACTTCTCCTGAGACTTAAGATATTACCATGACTCATCTCGAGTCCTGACCGAATTCTTGACTCAATCATCCATGCCATCCCCGGCATACCCGGTCACCTAGCAAATTACCGCCGGTGAACCACATCATATACCACTTACAAAGCCTAGGAATACCCCAAAACACTCTAGACGTTGGGAACTCACATTCCGCACAAGGAATTTGCTGAGAATAATCTCATCTTGGGTCCAACCTGCCCAATTGTGCTACCCTCCAAGCCTCTGGATTCATTCAATCCTGGGACCCACAAGAATACTGATTCGACAATTAGCAAGCCGCAGTTACACTAATTAACATCTGACCCTCAAACCAAGGTCAATTACATTCCGAGATCTAACACAAGGTCTAAAATACCCTAATATACCCATCTCACTACCAGGTCGCGCACGAGGCTCACGTTTCGGAGGTATGGCATGGCAACAGCATCAGCAACCTAGTGCTCTGATACCAATTTGACAGGACCCGTGTAACGACAAGAACTTTCGTAATTATTATGTTATTGTAAAATGACCGTTTTGCCCCTGAGGGGGGGGGGACTGTTGACTTTTGCCACGGGAAATATTTAGGACTTTTACCCATTACCGTGACGTAGTTTAGGACGTCACGAGTTCATAAGCAGGTGGCACGTTTGATTCCGACGTTCGAAGAGGAAGTTGTGACGTTCGGAAGTCGAGGGGTATTTTGGTAATTTGGTCAATTAGGGGCCAAATGTTGACTTTTGACCTGGGAAGTCCAATGGACGAGGGCCGATGACCGTTACGTAGGTCTCGCCGATACGAATCCGTAGACAGGCGGCACGCCAAAATCGGACTTACGACGAAAAAGTTATGGTCAAGAACGTAATTACGATTAAACCGAACTAACCGAGACTCGGAATAAAATAATAATAAAATATTAGAATCTGATTACTTTAACCCAATCAATCTGGACCCTTGATGAGTGACACATGTCACTCATCTACCTCATCCACATCATCCCCTAAAACCAGGATCTGTGTTTGCCATTTCATTAATTAATTAATTAAACTCCCTTAAATCCTCACCCTTCATCCTATACTCTGATTGAATCTCAGCCCTCCATTCCATCTGATCACTCTGTTTTAAAAACCATCAGAGAATTCATTCTCTCATTCCTATTCCTTCAAACCGTGGCTAACTCTCATCCTTCGAACAAACACCACACAGCCTCTCAGCCTCAACTCACGAACCAGGCAGCACCAGACCATCCACCACCTCCACCAGACACCAGCCAACACCACCACGACCGTCCTGCACGGCCGGAAAACCCACAAACCCGAGGAGAACCCGATCGGCCCAAAACCATCCAACCATCCAAACCATGACTTCTGGGCTCGAACAAACGTAGGGTTAGGATCAGTGTGACCTCTGAACGACTCAGGACTGGACTGGGCAGCCCACGGCGGCGACACGGCGGCGGTAAGCCCATAAACCCGTGAGACACCGATTTTCTTCCCTGTTTCGAAACGTCCGTTTTTGACGTTGGAAATGTTTGGTTGCTTTTGAGACATAACCTAGGGAACTAGACAAGCATTTTGGACCAGGGTTTGTGACTGAAAGCTTGACGGCTCGCCGGAGAAGACGAACCAGAGCCGGCAGCCGGTTTCCCGTCGATTTTCAGGTGGTTCCTTCGACTTAAAAACCTGTTTTAATCATACAGAACCATAGAACATGATTAGATGAGTTCATAGGAACAAATCCCATCGATTTTGGTGGTCGGGTTGTTGAGAACCAATCGGTCGAACTGTGGGTCTGCGGTGACCCGGTTCTCAGACCCTGTTACTGTAGCTGATGACGTCATCATGCTGACGTCAGCAGTGACATCATGATGACGTCAGAATATTGTCAGACCAGGGACCAATAGGCTGTTGACACGTGTCCTCTGACACTGTCAGTGATGACGTCATGCTGACGTCAGCAGTGACGTCATGTTGACGTCAGCATCACTGTAGCACCGTTGACCAGAGGGTTGACCGGCGCGTGGGAGGCGCGTGTGAACAGTATTTTGTGTGGGACCAGTGCCATTTTCAAGGTTTCGATGATACGGATCCAATGGCGGTGGTTTCGTGTCAATCGGAGATCGTTAGGTTGGTCAAATTGGGATCTGACGCCTTGGGAAGCGTGTTCGGACGGCTTACCCGGGCCGGTTTCAGTCTAGGGTTTCTCAGTTATTTAGTAGGGACTTAAAGTGACCTTTACGTATGTTTTGGGCATGACAGGAATTGTACTTTAACCCTTGGACGGGGCTTTACGCTCGGGATTGCAGCGGGATTGTACTGTGAGTGGGCCTTTGATTTCACTAAACTTCGGCATGCATAACTGTTTTACTTTCTATTATATCTATATGTGATTCAAGTAAAAGTATCTGTTTATCTTGAGTATGATTTATGGCACGTATTACGATGTTGGGGCATGAGACCCGTCTGGTTGTTTATGAATGGTTTTGAGTCATGTATATGTATAATGGATCTCGATATTATCTGTGGTACTGCATTGTATAGATCTACCCTAGGATTCTATCTCCTCCGGATGTAGGTACACCGGAGTGGTCACGGCGCATTGCCTGTGAGGAGTCATTCTACGGAGGGACCGAACCGTAGAGTGAGTCAGGAGCAGGATTGCTACTATTGGACGTCTGGGACGTCAGGCATCTAGAATGCCATGCTCAGACTGGGTTCGGGATTTGGACTCGGGATTGAGACCCCGAGTGGCACGCGTAGCCTTGGGACTGTGACCTTATTGGGCGTCTGGGACGTCGGGCATCTGGGATGTCAGGGTTGGGATGTATAGTGCAGTGACTAAGATTATATTATGTTGATATTATTCTGCTTATGATCATATGATTTTGTGGTTTATGATACTAATGCATGTCTTTTCAGAAAACGGAGGGGAAAATCTATATGTTTTCGGAATGGTAAACTATTTTGTAAACCTTGAGTTTCGGCCCACTCACCCTTGTTGTTTTACTACCCCTCCAGGTAGTGCTTTTGAGGAGGAGGATCCCGAGGAAGAGGAGGAGGATCCCGAGGAAGAGGCATAGGTTTACGTTGCGCACCTGAACCCTACTGCTGGGTAGGTTGGCACGTAGTGTGTCTAGAGTCGTGCTCAATAAACTGTATTCGGGAACTATCCCTTGTCTGACACTATTTGTATTCGAGTATTTGTGTGGCGTGCTATGTATGACTTAACTATGGATTTTCTTTATGCATTTTACTTTCAATAAGGGTAATTATGATATTTTAATGTCGGGTGTCAGACGGGAGCAGGGCACGTCCCGGGTGGTCCCAGGGGGATCGGGGCGGGTCCTGTCAACTTGGTATCAGAGCACTAGGTTGGGGTCAGCATGCTAGACTAGTGGTCAATACTTAGTTTAAAAGATGTCAGTATCTAATCTATGCCTCTTAACAGTGGGTTATGCCTCCAAGGAGAATTCCTCAAACACGAACTGACGAGGAAATCGCGAGAGAGATGGAATGTGCTAGCATTGAGCGGGCTCAAAGGTTGGGGGCCACACCTTTCAACGGGGTATCAAACCCCGAGGATGCCCATGAGTGGATTGCGAAATGGGAAAGAATCTTCACCGTGATGCACTGCCCACCTGGCGAGCGGGTGGCACTGGCGGCCTTCTTACTGGAAGGCGGGGCATATCAATGGTGGCATGGTCTTGAGATGTCAGGGTGGTCTGTCCACACCACCACATGGGAGGTCTTCCGTGCCCGATTCTTAGATCAGTATTACCCGCGATCATTTCGCATGGCACGAGAGGCAGAGTTCCTGCGGCTGGAACAGGGAGATATGTCCGTGGCAGATTACGAACATACTTTCGGGAAGCTTTCCTGTTTTGCCGCAGCTTCTGTGAGTACTGAGGAGGAAAAATGTCAAAGATTTGAGCTGGGACTTCGAGGAGAGTTACGGGCAAGTGTGACAGCTACTAGTTACGCGACTCTGAGGGACATGGTCGACGCTGCAGTTCGTGTCGAGGCCAGTCTGGCGGCACACCAGGCGCGATAATCATCAGGCGAGGGGCAGCGCCGGGATCGTTCACATCCTGGACCAACCGGCCCAAAGATCTCTAAGGGGGGAAATTACCGAGGAGCACCCTCATCTTTACGTGGTCGTGGCTGGTCAGGTCGACATGGGAGCTCTCAGAGAGGAGGATCGAGATTCAGTTCTGGACAGCATCAGGCTTGGAGTGGTGCATCAGGAGGGTCTTGGGATGGACCGAGGACAGTTAATTGCTTTGCTTGTGGAGGAGCGGGCCAGTATGCCCGAGATTGCCCTTTACTGTCAAGGAACAACGAGGCTAAATGCGTTAGTGTTGCACAGAGTTCGACTTCCCACCCTGCCGGAGGCCGAGGGCAAAGTTCTGAGCGTGGCGCTAGTGGGCGCGGGCAGACTGCGGGGCCCAGGGCTCGTGTTTTTGTAGTGACTCAGCAACAGGCGAGGTCAGCCCCAGACGTGGTTACAGGTACTCTTCATATCTTAAATCTTATTGTACGGGTGTTAATGGATGCTGGGGCTACTCATTCTTTTATTTCGAAAAGTTGTGCGGGTATGTTAGATCGCGAGGTGTCAGCCTTGGATAGTGAAATGGGTGTTGGTACACCGATGGGCGTTGTGTACATAGTGAATCAGGTGATCCGGAGATGCCTAGTAAGGGTGGAGGATGTAGATCTGCTAGCTGATCTAATCCTTATGGATATCCATGACTTTGATGTTATCTTGGGAATGGATTGGTTGACGGAGCACGGTTCGCTCATCGACTGTTGTAGTAGGCGGTTAATTATGCGGAGTCCGGGTTTGCCGGAGGTTACTTTTCAGGGGGAGCGCGACGGTTCGCTACCTGAAGTAATTTCTTCACTTGCCGCTACTAAGCTTCTACAGAAGGGATGCCAGGGTTATCTGCGCATGTTGTGACGACGCAGAGTGATACTCCGAGTGCCGATGATATACCTGTGGTGCGAGAATTTCCGGATGTGTTCCCGGAAGATTTGCCTGGTTTACCACCACATCGGGAGATTGAGTTCACGATTGAACTACTTCCCGACACACGACCTATATCGCAGGCACCATATCGGATGGCACCAGCAGAGTTACGGGAACTGAAGATCCAATTGCAGGAGTTGGTGGACTTGGGATTCATCCGACCGAGTACATCACCGTGGGGAGCACCGGTATTATTTGTGAAGAAGAAGGAGGGGAGCCTCCGTTTATGTGTGGATTATCGACAGCTCAACAAGGTCACGGTAAGGAACCAGTACCCCTTACCCAGGATTGACGATCTCTTTGATCAACTGCGGGGAGCACAGTATTTCTCGAAGATTGATTTACGATATGGTTATCACCAGTTGAAGATTGCTGATGGGGATGTCCCGAAGATAGCGTTTCGGACCAGATACGGACATTATGAATTCCTTGTGATGCCTTTCGGCTTGACGAATGCTCCAGCAGCATTCATGGATCTGATGAATAGGGTCTTCCGATCTTATTTGGATAAGTTCGTGATCGTGTTCATTGATGACATCCTTGTGTACTCAAGGAGCGCTCAGGCTCATGAGAAACACTTATGATCGGCGTTAGGGAAGCTGAGGCAGAACCAGTTATACGCCAAGCTGAGTAAGTGTCAGTTTTGGCTAACCAGCATTGGTTTTCTGGGACATGTGGTGTCAGCAGACGGGTTTAGTGTGGATCCCCAGAAGACCGAAGCGGTGACAAATTGGGCTAGACCGACAACCGTGACAGAGGTACGGAGTTTCGTTGGTTTGGCAGGATACTACCGGAGATTTGTTGAAGGCTTCTCTAGTATCGCTGCACCGTTGACTCGTTTATCCAGGAAAAGAGTAAAGTTTGTTTGGGATGAACGGTGTGAGCAGAGTTATCAGGAATTAAAACGTCGATTAATTACCGCACCTGTTCTTGCTTTGCCGGATAACAGTGGAGAGTTCGAAGTCTACAGTGACGCATCATTGCAAGGTTTGGGTTGCGTGCTGATGCAGAATGGCAGAGTTATCGCTTATGCATCAAGACAGCTAAAGACACATGAACTGAACTACCCTACGCATGATCTGGAGTTGGCGGCTGTGGTTCATGCTTTAAAAATCTGGCGACATTATCTGTACGGGGTGACTTGCAGAATCTTCACCGATCATCAGATTCTAAAGCATTTGTTCACACAGAAGGAGCTGAACGTGAGGCAGCGACGATGGTTAGAACTAATCAAGGACTATGACTGTACAATTGAATATCATCCAAGGAAGGCAAACGTTGTGGCAGACGCACTCAGTAGGAAGTCAGCAGGATCGCTTGTACACTTGAGGCTGGTGTACCTTCCTTTGCTAGTGGAACTCCGAAGAGCTGGAGTTATGCTGGGGATGGATGAGCAGGTAGCTTTGTTGGCTAGTTTTCATGTACGACCTGTGCTAGTCGATCGGATTATCGAGGCACAATTGAAGGATCCGGCAATTGTATCTACCGGATCGAGGTCGAAGCGGATGAGAGGCAGGACTTTACCGTCCGACGAGATGGAGCTCTGGTGAAACTGGGCCGTTTGTGTGTTCCTGCAGTGGCAGAGTTACGGGCAGAAATTCTTGAGGAAGCCCACAGTTCGGCTTATGCCATGCATCCGGGAGGTACAAAGATGTACCGTACCCTCCGGGACCACTATTGGTGGGCAGGAATGAAGAAGGATATTGCAGAGTTTGTAAGCAGATGTTTGACCTGTCAGCAGGTCAAGGTAGAGCGGCAGAGACCGTATGGAGCTATGCAACCACTTCCGATTCCCGAGTGGAAGTGGGATCACATTACCATGGATTTTTTCTTCAAATTGCCTAGAACTCAGAGAGGATTCGATGGAGTTTGGGTGATTGTCGACCGATTGACCAAGTCAGCTCATTTCTTACAAGTACAGGAGACATTTAAGCCAAACCGACTGGCTCAGCTGTTTGTGAAGGAGATCATTCGACTTCATGGTACGCCGGAGTCGATAGTGTCTGATCGAGATTCGCGTTTCACTTCCAGGTTCTGGCGAAGTTTGCAGAACGCCTTGGGTACAAACTTACATTTCAGTACAGCGTTCCACCCACAGACCGATGGGCAGTCAGAGAGGACGATCCAGACTCTGGAGGACATGATGAGGTCTTGTGTACTGCAGTTTCAGGATTCATGGGATACTCATTTGCCTTTGATGGAGTTCGCATACAACAACAGTTATCAGGCAAGTATCGGGATGGCACCCTACGAGGCACTGTATGGCCGACAGTGCAGGACACCTATCTGCTGGATGGAGGTAGGAGAGCGAGCATCATTAGGACCGGATTTGATGGACATGACTCAGGAAACAGTTCGAATCATCAAGGAAAGATTGAAGGCAGCGCAAGATCGCCAAAAGAGCTATGCTGATCGACGAATTCGAGACTTGGATTTCGAGGTTGGAGATTTTGTGTTCCTTAAGTTATCTCCATGGAAAGGAATTATCCGTTTTGGCCGACGCGGGAAGTTGAGTCCACGTTATTTTGGGCCGTTCGAAATCATAGAGAGGATTGGACTAGTGGCATACCGGTTGGCATTACCTCCAGAACTTGCCAGAGTGCACGACGTTTTCCATGTGTCCATGTTACGGAAATACCTACGGGACGATTCACATGCCTTGCCGGAACAACCAGTAGAACTGATGACTGATCTGAGCTTTGAGGAGAAACCAGTGCAGATTCTGGATCAGAAGAACAAGGTTCTGAGAAACAAGACGATTCGGTTGGTGAAAGTGCTATGGAGGAACCATGACGTCGAGGAAGCGACGTGGGAACCCGAAGACTTGATGAGGGAGCAGTACCCGTTTTTATTTGAGTAAATTTCGAGGACGAAATTTTTGTAAGGTGGGTAGATTGTAACGACCCGAACTTTTGTAATTATTATGTTATTGTAAAATGACCGTTTTGCCCCTAAGGGGGGGGGGGGAATGTTGACTTTTGACGCGGGAAATATTTAGGACTTTTACCCATTACCGTGACGTAGTTTAGGAAGTCACGAGTTCATAGGCAGGTGGCACGTTCGATTCCGACGTTCGAAGAGGAAGTTGTGACGTTCGGAAGTCGAGGGGTATTTTGGTAATTTGGTCAATTAGGGGCCAAATGTTGACTTTTGACCCGGGAAGTCCAACGGACGAGGGCCAATGACCGTTACGTAGGTCTCACCGATACGAATCCGTAGACAGGCGGCACGCCAAAATCGGACTTACGACGAAAAAGTTATGGTCAAGAACGTAATTACGATTAAACCGAACTAACCGAGACTCGGAATAAAATAATAATAAAATATTAGAATCTGATTACTTTAACCCAATCAATCTGGACCCTTGATGAGTGACACATGTCACTCATCTACCTCATCCATATCATCCCCTAAAACCAGGATTTGTGTTTGCCATTTAATTAATTAATTAATTAAACTCCCTTAAATCCTCACCCTTCATCCTATACTCTGATTGAATCTCAGCCCTCCATTCCATCTGATCACTCTGTTTTAAAAACCATCAGAGAATTCATTCTCTCATTCCTATTCCTTCAAACCGTGGCTAACTCTCATCCTTCGAACAAACACCTCACAGCCTCTCAGCCTCAACTCACGAACCAGGCAGCACCAGACCGTCCGCCACCTCCACCAGACACCAGCCAACACCACCACGACCGTCCTGCACGGCCGGAAAACCCACAAACCCGAGGAGAACCCGATCGGCCCAAAACCATCCAACCATCCAAACCATGACTTATGGGCTCGAACAAACGTAGGGTTAGGATCAGTGTGACCTCTGAACGACTCAGGACTGGACTGGGCAGCCCACGGCGGCGACACGGCGGCGGTAAGCCCATAAACCCGTGAGACACCGATTTCCTTCCCTGTTTCGAAACGGCCGTTTTTGACGTTGGAAATGTTTGGTTGCTTTTGAGACATAACCTAGGGAACTAGACGAGCATTTTGGACCAGGGTTTGTGGCTGAAAGCTTGACGGCTCGCCGGAGAAGACGAACCAGAGCCGGCAGCCGGTTTCCCGTCGATTTTCAGGTGGTTCCTTCGACTTAAAAACTGTTTTAATCATACAGAACCATAGAACATGATTAGACGAGTTCATAGGAACAAATCCCATCGATTTTGGTGGTCGGGTTGTTGAGAACCAATCGGGTCGAACTGTGGGTCTGCAGTGACCCGGTTCTCAGACACGGTTACTGTAGCTGATGACGTCATCATGCTGACGTCAGCAGTGACATCATGATGACGTCAGAATATTGTCAGACCAGGGACCAATAGGCTGTTGACACGTGTCCTCTGACACTGTCAGTGATGACGTCAGCAGTGACGTCATGCTGACATCAGCATCACTGTAGCACCGTTGACCAGAGGGTTGACCGGCGCGTGGGGGGCGCGTGTGAACAGTATTTTGTGTGGGACCAGTGCCATTTTCAAGGTTTCGACGATACGGATCCAATGACGGTGGTTTCGTGTCGATCGGAGATCGTTAGGTTGGTCAAATTGGGATCTGACGCCTTGGGAAGCGTGTTCGGACGGCTTACCCGGGCCGGTTTCAGTCTAGGGTTTCTCAGTTATTTAGTAGGGACTTAAAGTGACCTTTACGTTTGTTTTGGGGATGACGGGAATTGTACTTTAACCCTTGGACGGGGCTTTACGCTCGGGATTGCAGCGGGATTGTACTGTGAGTGGGCCTTTGATTTCACTAAACTTCGGCATGCATAACTGTTTTACTTTCTATTATATCTATATGTGATTCAAGTAAAAGTATCTGTTTATCTTGAGTATGATTTATGGCACGTATTACGATGTTGGGGCATGAGACCCGTCTGGTTGTTTATGAATTGTTTTGAGTCATGTATATGTATAATGGATCTCGATATTATCTGTGGTACTGCACTGTATAGATCTACCCTAGGATTCTATCTCCTCCAGATGTAGGTACACCGGACTGGTCACGGCGCATTGCCTGTGAGGAGTCATTCTACGGAGGGACCGGACCGTAGAGTGACTCAGGAGCAGGATTGCTACTATTGGACGTCTGGGACGTCAGGCATCTAGAATGCCATGCTCGGACTGGGTTCGGGATTTGGACTCGGGATTGAGACCCCGGGTGGCACGCATAGCCTTGGGACTGTGACCTTATTGGGCGTCTGGGACGTCGGGCATCTGGGATGTCAGGGTTGGGATGTATAGTGCAGTGACTAAGATTATATTATGTTGATATTATTCTGCTTATGATCATATGATTTTGTGGTTTATGATACTAATGCATGTCTTTTCGGAAAACGGAGGGGAAAATCTATATGTTTTCGGAATGGTAAACTATTTTGTAAACCTTGAGTTTCGGCCCACTCACCCTTGTTGTTTTACTACCCCTCCAGGTAGTGCTTTTGAGGAGGAGGATCCCGAGGAAGAGGAGGAGGATCCCGAGGAAGAGGCATAGGTTTACGTTGCGCACCCGAACCCTACTGCTGGGTAGGTTGGCACGTAGTGTGTCTAGAGTCGTGCTTAATAAACTATATTCGGGAACTATCCCTTGTCTGACACTATTTGTATTCGAGTATTCGTGTGGCGTGCTATGTATGACTTAACTATGGATTTTCTTTATGCATTTTACTTTCAATAAGGGTAATTATGATATTTTAATGTCGGGTGTCAGACGGGAGCAGGGCACGTCCCGGGTGGTCCCAGGGGGATCGGGGCGGGTCCTGTCATCCCGTCCCCGAAGGACATAGTTAACCGTGCCCGGTCCTGCTCCCGTCTGACAAGTCAACTGAAAATCCAAAACTACCCTTCAGCACCTGCCAGACAAGGGATATTTGCGCCTGTGCCCACACATACCTCCACCTCTCGAATAGCCTCGATCATCGCGCTACGACTTGAAGGGTCATTAAAACAGAAAAGGTGTGAGTGGACAAAAATAACCTCTTATAAAAACATTTGCCAAAATACATTCTTACCCTCCAGTTTTCACAAACGTGCATGCATATCAGAAAACATGAGTAACAGTATAAAATTATTCAAGTATGAACAGTGGACCGATAAAAACAAAACATGTTTTCCCATGGTCCGTAAAACTCATGTTCACCAAATCAGTTCAAGTTATAAAACATCAAATCTCGGCTCTCAGGCCAAAACATGTGAACACCATTACCTGGTCACGAAGACCAAAAACCCGTACTCAAAACTGGTACGTAATCACAAACATGTTTCTAAATTCCATGTCCACATTTTCCTTGAAACTCATTTTTATCAAATCAATTTAATATCTCGTAAAGTTCACAGTTTACTTAAATCATTTCAACCGCTAAACCACAGTTTTCTCAAAATCATTTTCCATAAACCACGGGACTTATTTCCTTATCCTCTTGCTTAGAGTCACGTTTATCCCTGCAACGCGTGCAAATCAATAGGCTCAAGGACCGCTCAAAATCCGAGCATCCGCTGCTGTGAACACATCACTAGTCAGCAATCCGTCGCTGTGAATACCTCACCAGTCGACGATCCGGATCTCGTGAACACATCACTTACCGATCCATATAATCCAGCACATCTGATCTGAGTCAAGCCTCCCCTGGGCTGCAAGACAAAGACCGTGCTACGTGACCTCTTCGGGGTAAACACTTCCATCCCGACGGCGAGCGTTATCTCCAGGGTGCACTCTGGGGAAAAACATATTTTCTCCCGAAAGCACTAAATATCCGCAACATATCATCATCACGAAAACCAGTGTAAACAGTTGCAATGAAAACCAAATCATTTACAATACAGGGTCTCAGTCCCAAGTCCCGATTTACTTTATAAATCCGAAAATCATCAATATCATCATGTCATCACATGGAAATACAAATCCAATCAAAATCACAATTCCATTGGGTCTCAAGCCCAAAATATCATTTTCACGCAAATCCGTGCAACCGTAAACCCGAGTTGCCACGATCACGTAAATCCATGAAAACAATTCCTGACTCATAATCCGAGTCCAAATATCATTTTTAATTCCCTGACTCATAACCCGAGTCAAAACATCATTTTCAATCCGGGCCTAGCCCAAAAACATCAATTTCACCATTTCTCGAAAATCGTGCCAAAATATAATATAATAATCATAAAACTGAGAAATCACCGGATTGAAACATAAATCATATCAAATCATAACCTATCATATAATAAGGCATTTTAAATCATATATGCATGCATCACGGTTAGAAAACCAAAAGTCCACTCACAGTCCGTCCTAGCTGCCACCTCGATATGCGTGCCATAAGCCTCCTCGGGCTAATCCAACCTCTTCGGGTCATCCTGACCTGTCCAAATCATATCCAAAGGTTACTACTAACCTATACAAGTCCATATTAAGAACCCTAAATTTTTCCGGAAGGGTCAACGTGTCCTGTACACGTTTCCCGAGATGAAAACCCTCGATTTGACCAACTTAACGATCTCCGATTGACCCGAAACTACCGCCATTGGATCCGGATAGTCGAAACCCTTAAAATAGTTCTAGTCCCACCTAAAAATACGCTCCCACGAGCCCCCACAAGCGGGTCAAAGTTTTAGTCAAATGTTGACCAAAAAGTCAACGCTGATGTCATCAAAGTCAATGCTGACGTCATCAAGAACAATACCTCACCCCCTCGGCGATCCAAGACGCTGGTAAGGTCACGACATGGTAACATCTCGCCGCAAAGCAACTTGCGGTCACACTAACCACCAACTCACTCATCCTGAGTATACGCATACCGTCATCACACTCAATCAGACGGTGTAACTGGAACACGTTGAACACAAGCCTAGCAGTGATCACACAACTCAACACTAGAGTTACACTAGCCAACCTTGGCTAAGAGCACCTGCTCAAACAATCACTGAATGCATCAGAATCACTCGGCCCAGTGCATCGTGTTCAATGTCCAGTTCACGTTCACAACCCAACCAATGGTATCAGAACTAAGCTGACTACCAACACGTTCACCAACGTACCACTGGTATAACTCGTATACCGTCACCCGGCACCACAAGTCTGCAAAGTATCGTACCCCAAACCATGTACAAGGTACATACATCTATCCCTTGACCAGACTACAACCACCTAGGCCATAGCCAAACACGTTCCAATAATGGAGTCCATTTGCCCAAACCAGCAGTAGACAAATCGAAACTCCACCCATCCTCTAGTTCCAATTCCAAATCCGAATCCGCAATTTCACAAGAAATCCCGAATTCAAACCCAGACATCACATTTTTAATCCATGACCAAATCCGAATCCGAAATCATTATTCCGTAAGCTAGCATTTGGAATAATCATTCCGCACCCAAATCTAGTATTCCACTTTCAAGTTCCAAAATCGAATCCTGAATCGTCACCCAGAAAGTCGATTCCAAAACCCGAAATCTCGTTCACATCCACTCGGACACACCAAAACCGAACCTATCGGTTACCCATTCACTATACTCGGTTGACTTCATAGGGAAGCCAATCCAACAACCACACGTTTAAGGTTGACAAAATCCGACCACTTTGGAAACCTACTCACTCGAGTAATATACCATAAGGGGCTCCACTTCGAAAAGAAGTTCAGTCCCGTCATTTACGACACACATACCAAAGTAAGAGTAATAAACTCTCTTCCCATCTGGATCATCGAAATCACGACCCAGATCAATCACGACGTCAGCCGACCATGAACATCACGATCCTAGATCGTCACAATGCCCAATGTCCACGACATCACAAACCCGATCCACCTAGGCTCCACACGGTTAACTACTAGGAACCATAGGGTCTTACACCCTCATCTAATTTGCGTACTGTCACAACGTTTGACAACCAACGCCTACAATTAAACAGTTCAGTCAACGACGAGACACGCCGCGACTGTGGGTTCTCACTGATTACCTCGTATCTATCCTTGCCATCCCACCTAGGGAAAACCAAGGATGATCCAAAACAATGACACCAATAATCATCCTACGTGGATGCAAACAAAACTCGCTGCACTCCCCATGCCATGTAACCCAACATAATCTGCCACCAAGCAGAAAATAAGAAGTCACCCCCGATGACTTCAAAATACCTAATCCCAATGCGGAAAAACCCGCAATTCTCCTATCACCTTAAACACAACCTTTCACGATTTCGTAGGTCCAACCATGTTGAAACCAACGTACTCGGACACCAACCACGTGTCCCATTTGGACTGGTTACTGACACATACCCATCTCGACGAAGTCACAACTCGACTCGTGACTCATCGTCAGCACAAACACCGGTACCAACACCAGCACTAGTACCAGCACCAACACTAGCTCTAACTTCAACATCAGAACACAAACAACAACATCAGTATGAGCACACCGGGTGCAAAACTGACAACCCTGGATCTCCGCTCATAACAAGCGACGACCCCGTACCTCTACTCGAATAGGAGGAACTCTGCTTCCCTCGTTCCCAACAACTCTGGGTACAGTCACCCTGACAACTCATATAAGAAAATGAAACGTCCCCTGAACGTCCCCTAATTCTCAACAACCACTCTCAGTAGTAGTGCCTGCCACAGACTTGTGCAGACCTAACCACCAGACACCGCTATCGAGACTCCGCATCCGATGAATCAAGTACCCGTACAACTACTCTGTATCCCCACTCTGGGATTCCATCGACAAGTACCAACCCCTGGTAACCTGTCCAACACATCTCCAACCAATCGTAACTCTATTCAACCAATGTCGTCTACTAGGTCGCCCATGACCATAGTTGCACCAACACTCTGTCACAACTAAGTAGCACGACAACCAACTAGGCCTAACTGATAAGTACAACCCCGACTGTGGATTATAGTTCCACCACTAAAGCTGACATGACTAGACCTGACACAACCGTCAGTCGGTCTCGACTTCGAAAAGTCATTAAAAGTCAAACCACTCGCCAACACATTTTTCCGAACCAAACACCCTACCTTAGGGTTCCACGATCATTACCTAGGGTTCCTTAAAACCCGACTTCTCCTGAGACTTAAGATATTACCATGACTCATCTCGAGTCCTGACCGAATTCTTGACTCAATCATCCATGCCATCCCCGGCATACCCGGTCACCTAGCAAATTACCGTCGGTGAACCACATCATATACCACTTACAAAGCCTAGGAATACCCCAAAACACTCTAGACGTTGGGAACTCACATTCCGCACAAGGAATTTGCTGAGAATAATCTCATCTTGGGTCCAACCTACCCAATTGTACTACCCTCCAAGCCTCTGGATTCATTCAATCCTGGGACCCACAAGAATACTGATTCGACAATTAGCAAGCCGCAGTTACACTAATTAACATCTGAACCTCAAACCAAGGTCAATTACATTCCGAGATCTAACACAAGGTCTAAAATACCCTAATATACCCATCTCACTACCAGGTCGCGCACGAGGCTCACGTTTCGGAGGTATGGCATGGCAACAGCATCAGCAACCTAGTGCTCTGATACCAATTTGACAGGACCCGTCCCCGAAGGACATAGATAACCGTGCCCGGTCCTGCTCCCGTCTGACAAGTCAACTGAAAATCCAAAACTACCCTTCAGCACCTGCCAGACAAGGGATATTTGCGCCTGTGCCCACACATACCTCCACCTCTCGAATAGCCTCGATCATCGCGCTACGACCTGAAGGGTCATTAAAACAGAAAAGGTGTGAGTGGACAAAAATAACCTCTTATAAAAACATTTGCCAAAATACATTCTTACCCTCCAGTTTTCACAAACGTGCATGCATATCAGAAAACATGAGTAACAGTATAAAATTATTCAAGTATGAACAGTGGACCGATAAAAACAAAACATGTTTTCCCATGGTCCGTAAAACTCATGTTCACCAAATCAGTTCAAGTTATAAAACATCAAATCCCGGCTCTCAAGCCAAAACATGTGAACACCATTACCTGGTCACAAAGCCCAAAAACCCATACTCAAAACTGGTACGTAATCACAAACAACATGCTTCTAAATTCCATGTCCACATTTTCCTTGAAACTCATTTTTATCAAATCAATTTAATATCTCATAAAGTTCACAGTTTACTTAAATCATTTCAACCGCTAAACCACAGTTTTCTCAAAATCATTTTCCATAAACCACAGGACTTATTTCCATATCCTCTTGCTTAGAGTCACGTTTATCCCTGTAATGCGTGCAAATCAATAGGCTCAAGGACCGCTCAAAATCCGAGCATCCGCTGCCGTGAACACATCACTAGTCAGCAATCCGTCGCTGTGAATACCTCACCAGTCGACGATCCGGATCTCGTGAACACATCACTTACCGATCCATATAATCCAGCACATCTGATCTGAGTCAAGCCTCCCCTGGGCTGCAAGAAAAAAACCGTGCTACGTGACCTCTTCGGGGTAAACACTTCCATCCCGAAGGCGAGCGTTATCTCCAGGGTGCACTCAGGGGAAAAAAATATTTTCTCCCGAAAGCCCTAAATATCCGCAACATATCATCATCACGAAAACCAGTTAAAACAGTTGCAATGAAAACCAAATCATTTACAATACAGGGTCTCAGCCCCAAGTCCCGATTTACTTTATAAATCCGAAAATCATCAATATCATCATGTCATCACATGGAAATACAAATCCAATCAAAATCACAATTCCATTGGGTCTCAAGCCCAAAATATCATTTTCACGCAAATCCGTGCAACCGTAAACTCGAGTTGCCACGATCACGTAAATCCATGAAAACAATCCCTGACTCATAATCCAAGTCCAAATATCATTTTTAATTCCCTGACTCATAACCCGAGTCAAAACATCATTTTCAATCCGGGCCTAGCCCAAAAACATCAATTTCACCATTTCTCGAAAATCATGCCAAAATATAATATAATAATCATAAAACCGAGAAATCACCGGATTGAAACATAAATCATATCAAATCATAACAAATCATATAATAAGGCATTTTAAATCATATATGCATGCATCACGATTAGAAAACCAAAAGTCCACTCACAGTCCGTCCTAGCTGCCGCCTCGATATGCGTGCCATAAGCCTCCTCGGGCTAATCCGACCTCTTCGGGTCATCCTGACTTGTCCAAATCATATCCAAAGGTTACTACTAACCTATACAAGTCCATATTAAGAACCCTAAATTTTTCCGGAAAGGTCAACGTGTCCCGTACGCGTTTCCCGAGGTGAAAACCCTCGATTTGACCAACTTAACGATCTCCGATCGACCTGAAACCACCGCCATTGGATCCGGATCGTCGAAATCCTTAAAATAGTTTTGGTCCCACCTAAAAATACGCTCCCACGAGCCCCCACAAGCGGGTCAAAGTTTTAGTCAAATGTTGACCAAAAAGTCAACGTTGATGTCATCAAAGCCAACGCTGACGTCATCATGAACAGTAAGTCAACGGTCAAAAGTCAACGGGTCAGAGTCAACGAGTCAACTCGTCGGTCATCGAGTCAACTCGCCGGAGACCGAGTCAACTCGACGGCAACTCGCCGGAATTTCTCGCCGGAAAACTCCATTGATGCCCCAAACTTCAAACTTCGATATCTCACTCGTTTCTCAACCAAATTCGACGTTATACCTATGTAAATCCATCTACTCGAGCCAAGGATTCCAAATATCAACCTAGAAAATTCAGAAAGTACCTGGATTTTAAGTTATGGCCAATCAAAGTTTCGGCCAGATTTCCAATCATCATTCCATTCACCTCCAACGTCCAAATTCGTCCCAAATTGCACCTACAAGCTCGTGAGAGCTCAAAGAACATCATCCTAAGCTTAGAATCGATCAACACCATCAAAATCAAAAACCCAAAATTTGAATCCTACGGTTTTACCTTCCAAAATTCCGGCCACCGTGCACAACGGTCCTTACCGTGGCCACCATTGGGTTCGTCTCAACATCCTCTCCAACTTTCGTTCACGGGTCATAAGCAATGGATGATGATTGAGAGGTGTTTGTGTAGGATTGAGGTATATGGTTTTGAAGAAAATAAATGAAGAAATGAAGATGACGGATGATGAAGAATGCATGATAAGGAATGATTAAAAAAAAAGGGATTAATGGGAAACATGTTCCACAATTTAGGGCCTCAAAACAAGGGATGGGTGACACTTGTCACTCATCCAAGTGTTCACAAACTCTGATCACTATTCACTATTTAATAATATTTTAATCGAAATCCCGGTTCGTTCGGTTAATCGATTTCACTCCCGTGACCACAACTTCGTCGTCGAATCTCCGATTTCGGCGTGCCGCCTGTCTATGAATTCGTATCGACTCGACCTACGTAACGGTTCTTGGCCTTCGTCCATTGGACTTCCCGGGTCAAAAGTCAACATTTGACCCCTTTTTAGCCAAATTACGAAAATGCCCTCGAACTTCCGAACGTCATAACTTTTTCCTCGAATGTCGGAATCGAACGTGCCACCTGTCTATGAACTCGTGACGTCCCGAATTACGTCACAATCATTGATCAAAGTCCGTTTGACCGCCCGAACTAAAAGTCAACATTTTGCCCACGCCTAGGGGCAAAACGGTCACTTTGCACATTTCGTCCGATTTCACTCAACTAATTCCAGATTAATCATTCTAAACCATAATTAATTAATATTCAATCCCGATATTCAAGACGGGTCATTACAGTAGATTGTGGTTAGTTAGAGTCCTATTGATATAAAAGATTGTATGTTGCTGTTTCAATTTAACATAATGAAAAACAGAAGTCCCTTAGCTTCTATATCTCTGTGTATTCTAATTAGACAAAAAGTTTCTAAGAGACAGAAACTTACCAACCTAGTCACTATGAAACTCTGTTAATGAATTGTTTTTATAAGCATGCATATATATGAAATGATGATCATATATCTTATACTGAGATCAAATGATGGTATTTCGTGTTGTATTTCACATGCATCTTAATTGTTTAGGTTTCACAATGTTGCAACCGAAAAAAGGCGTGGAACCTCGAGTATCGCTACTACCTTCACCAATTGTTGCAACCCTCTCAACTAAGACAAGGACAATGGGATCCTTCATTCCTTCCGAAGAGCAGGTTTGGCGAAGTTGGAGAGAATGCAAATTGGTGAGGTTGCCAACCTGTGCAAGGAACTGTCCTTGAATCAAATTCTTATCCAAGATCAATTGGGACGGACAGGGCCTACTTTTCTTTCACATAATCACCATAACAGATGATTTTATGCTGACGGAAAGTGGAGTTAAAGTGGGACAAGTTATAGGCTTTTGGGAGCAAGTCTATTTAAAAATCAAATTGGTGAGGAAAGTGAAATTTACAAATTAGTGTATGTTTTAGGGGCATTTACAAACGGTCAGTTTTAGTGTTACAAGCCCATAAAAAATGGCATTTCAAAAGCCCATACAAAGCCCAAATAAATGGTATAAAACCCCAAACAAATGCATTACAAAAGCCCAAATCATGCAAATGGTGATCCCTCCCTAACATTAAAGAGCTCTCTGGAAAGACGGAGAGTGTAAAGTCATCATCTGACGCCGTTTTTTTTCACATGTAAAATTTTCAGAAGACAATATGGTGATAGAAGAAGGCGATTCGAATCCCTCAAAACCTTCGTCCTCTACCAACAGAGATGCCTCCGATGGCTTCGAAACTGCCAGCGACGGCGAATTCGGACCCAACGGAAGCGATAACGAAGATGAAACCCACCAACAACTACAAGTTCAAGAGGAACAACAAAGTTTATCTCACAAGGACGACGTCGAATCGAAACAGGTATACGTCTTTTCAATGCTATGTTTTTGGCTTTTCTCTATTGCTTATCGGAATCGTTATAGAGCGATGAACCCTTGTAGATTCTTTTGATGATCGGGTGGATTTATACGAAGAAATTGCTTATTTTTACTTGAACAACTCACACTGGAGTTAAATTTTTTGAAAGAATAAAAATTCTTTGTAATAGGCTGTTCAGTTATTTGAAATCTTACTGGGCTGTTCACCGAAAACAAAACGAAAAACATCAATATTTTTCTCTCTTATTTGCATGCTTTTGTTTCATATTTGATAGAGAAACTAGATTTATTAGCTAACAATCCTATTTTTCATAGTTGAAATAAAAATTCATGATCTTTTTCTATTTGCATTTGGAGCAGAAAGCGTTCGAACAAGCAAATGATGTGAAATTAGAAGGCAATAGACTGTTCGGAAATGGGCAATATGAAGAGGCATTATTACAGTATGAACATGCTTTACAGCTTGCACCAGACATGCCATCATCTGTGGATTTGCGTTCAATATGCCATGCAAATAGTGCAATATGCTTCTCCAAATTGGTATGTTAAGTGGTTGAAATCTGTGGAAATATGCTTGCTGCAAATATTCTTCTTTTTTTCTAATCTCACTTTTGATGTAGTTCAGACATTATTATAGTTGGTATATTGGCATGTATTATTGGATATCTTGTTTAATCTTTGAAGCTTAATATTCTTCTGAGTTCTTTTGTCTTATTGATGCTCACCTTTTAGACAAACTATGATAGCAAATTGTGGAATATGTAGCCAAGGTTATTTGATAAACTTGAGATTATTTTGCTTTTGGTCAACAATTTTAAACATATTTCTATTTGTCTTTCCAGTTCTCACACTTATTTTTTTCTTCAGAGCAGAAATGAGATCAATTTCCTACATTCTTTGAAATGAATAATATTATGCTTGCTTGGAAAGTAGCTATATTTTGATTCAATCATAATGAAATTGGATTCACTAGGGGATGCTTTAAGGATGCTTAATTGTTAGAATTAAGTTTTATTGTGGTAGGCAACTAAATCTATGTTGAAGGTTACAAATGATGACAATGGTCATCCAGTTTTCTAATCAGTCCTTTCTAGTATGCCCAGATGTGGTTATGTTATTCATTGTCATAAGCAGTTTCACTTTTAGTATTCCCTAAAACCAATGTTGAAGGTTATAAATGATGAAAATGGTTACCCAGTTTTCTAATCACAGTCCTTTCTTGTATACCCAGATGTGGGTAGAGCTGCTGTTATTTATCGTAATAAGCTGCTTTCACCTCTTCTTTTCTTTTTTTGGGTCAAAAGACTTCTTATTTTCTCAGTGAAACTCTTGTACACCAATAACTTTATAACTATGCTTTGCTAATCTGCATGATTGTTTAATCTTTGAATGTTAATACTGCAGGGAAAATATGAGGACGCAATCAAGGAATGCACAAAAGCACTAGAACTAAATTCTTCATACATGAAAGCTCTACTTAGAAGAGCAGAAGCCCATGAAAAACTAGAACATTTTGAAGAAGCAATTTCTGGTAAGTTGGATGTTATTGCACTTCAGTGAAAAGTGATATTCTTCAGGAATTCCTCCTTATATTTTCAATTTGTTACCCAATTTTTTTGAATTTGGACTCTTTTCTATCCCTTTAGAATCATTTTCCGTTTTCTGAGGTCTGTTGGTTTGTAGTTTAATGCTATATGTATTGCTTCATTTTTGTTCTTACTTTGCAGATATGAAAAAAATCTTGGAACTTGACCCTTCAAATGACCAAGCCAAGAAGGCCATTTGCCGTTTGGGACCGCTAGCTGAAGAGAAGAAAGAAAAGATGAAAGAGGAGATGATTGGTAAGTTTCATTTTTCATTTTTGGTATTGGTATGATCAATTATTTTCTTGTGCATTTGTAGTCTTTACTGTTTCATCACTTGTAGTTTTATCTTATTTTTCATTTAATTGATTAAATTATTCGAAATGCTTATTTGGAACATGATTAATTCTTTATAGTGAGCAATGCCCACGCAAGAATAGAAATCCAATCTATCTCATTGACAGACCACTCTGCTTTATCTTGAGCAATGAAAACCAAAGGACAGGGCAGTTAGACCGTATTATAGGGCAATTAGGCATTGGTTTTTGTGTAATCAATTACTGTTGCCAAATTACCGGAGTCCAGACAATCTTGTTTATCTAATTTTGTGAGCCAGTGTGAAAACTAATAGATGAAAGAATAAATCCTGATTTGCAGCCTGATCTAATTTTTGTTCACAAACAAGCTTGGTTGTAACGGACTTTTTTCCCTTGGAACTTCTTGTTCATGATTGCCAAAGGACGGCTGTTTCTGTAGGTTCAAGGAACATTGTGACGATATTTTTTCCTTGTATATGATGTCAACTTTATGAATTTTAACGCATTGTTTCTCTTTCAAAAAAATAGTGTTTACCCATCTATGATATTCAAGAATAGTAAGATGTACATGTTAGTGGGCACATTGTCCTCTGCAAAGTAGTTGTTTGTGTAGTTTTCTATGTTACTAATATTTAATGTTTCTCATAAGAAAGAAAAAAATTGGGAAAAGAAAAGTCTTAAGTCTTGTAGACTCAGCGTTTGAAATTGTTGGTGTGTGCAGGGAAGCTGAAAGACATGGGCAACTCTTTGTTGGGCCGATTTGGAATGAGTGTTGACAACTTCAAGGCTGTCAAAGATCCAAACACTGGCTCCTATTCTATTTCATTCAACCGTTAGTCCTGTGATAGTATGTATATTATTGCTTTCTATGGATTCTATATATGAATGGAGTTGATACTTGATGAACATTTCATTACATTTTGAGCTCATGTGTTGGGGGGTCTTGTGCATGCATAATCCAGTCAAAGACCTTTACCTTAGCAGCCTGTTAGCCAAATCAGTATTTTGTTCATGCTATTCATTCCTCTTATTCATTCCAGTGTGTTTATGGTTTCAGTCATTATTACCATTAATGGAAGGATTGAGCAAATCACAATTATTATTAGCAGGAGTCAGGGAACAATCATAATTCGTTTACTTTGATTTATTTCTTATGGATTATGCTGTATTTGTATCTAGTAACCCAAATCAAAATTTCAAGTTGATTATGGTTGGTATAATACTCCATGTTGCCACTGTGCAAGCCTAATTGCCTATTGTCAAGAGTTGCTGAGAAATCAGACTAGGCTATGGAATGGATGGATGCATACATGTTCTCTCCTGTTATTCATGAAACAAAACAGCAGAACACAGTAGTTTAAAGTTTACGGTTTAGGCCTCATCCATACCGTTAAAAATCAGTATGCTTTTTCGTAGGGATTGGAACTCTTAACAAATCCACAATCCTTCTAGCCATTTGTTCATGTGGGAACTCTTAACAAATCCACAATCTTTCTAGTCATTTTGTCATTTGGTGCATTATAGCCGTTTGTTCTATGTTTATTAGGGGCGCTATATACGTTTGGTTGCTAGCACCTGGTAGTTGGGGGAAAGTGGGACAAACTGGCAATCCTCAATTGGATTAGAGGGCAATTCATTATCTGTTGCCACTGCTCCGTGATCTATCAGGCTGTCCAGCCCGACGCTTCTGCTTACTGCTTATGTATGAAGAAGAATCGGAGAAAAGAATGACCGAATGAGTCACTTGGCATCTGGGCACGATTCTTGATTCACTTGGCGTTGAATGCCTAGACATGGAAGGTGAAGTTTGAGACTTGCTGGATATTGTGGTCTTAAGTGGTTATGAAAAACAGAATTTTTGGAGGGTAAAGTATGATATAGATACAATAATCTGCACCCTCTTTAAACCCATGGTTTTGAGATGAGAATTTTTTAGAATTGGTAGGATTTTAGCATTAGGTGGGGATAAAAAACTCTGAAGAAGTTGATGAGAGAAGTGACTAGGAATATCAGGTTTTTTTTATTAGGGTGCATCCTTTTAAATTTTCGTATAATCTTTGAATTTGAAGACATGTATTAAAAGTTTAGTTTATAAGTTTATGGTCAAATTTAAAATCTAATTGATATAGCATTTTGGGTGAGAAGGTTTAATACATATATTTTTTTGGGTGGTAACATGAGTTTTTATATATATCAAACTCCAGGTGCCTCTGGGTTTTTTTGGGGGGGAAAGTGGGACTAACTGGCAATCCTCAAAAGTTTTTATACATATCGACTCAAGATCTGCGAGAACATCTGAAACAAAGTTGAACTCAGATCTCTTAAAATTCATGTAAGCCATTTTATCTGCCATTATGATGCACCAAAAAAGAAACTAGCACTGCAATCTAGCAGATAAAGGTTCAGGTCTCTTTACTTGTAAGTGAATGGTTTTATATTTGTATAGAATTTAAGTCCAATTCTTATGAATAATTACAGTGTTATGCATTTATGTAGAGTTTCCTACTTATATCCGATCCATTGTGTGGTTTAGGCGATGCATTTTGTGGCTCCAAATCCCTCCTCGCTTCTATCTTCTCCTTGGATTGAGAGTATGATAGAATATAAATGTATTAATAAAAAAATTGTTTTATTTATTTATTTTTTCCATTAGGTGGGTATCTATGGATTTTTATTTTATTTTTGAATACTATTTTGTCTTCTAATACATAATAAATAAATTTTTTAAAAAAGCCCATTTATCTTATTGAACCTTCGTTTGACGCTTACTTCATTTTTTGGCGCGCCTTCTCCTCAACATTCTTGCTCTTAGATTCTGTCGTACTGTTGCTCTTCTTTTTCCAAACCTCATCTCCTTCAGATTCATCAGTCATCACCTACTCATTGAGGTGCCATATTTAATCTGATTTTGTCTGAAATATTATTTTTGCTAATTATGAATTAAGGTGTGAATGCGTGATAAGTTATATGATTTCTGTTACGGCTGAATTTGAATCTAGGTTTGATTTTGTAGCTCCTCTTTTGGGTTTTAAATTTTAATTTAGGTGTGGGCCGTGTGGCAGAGAATGCCCCACTCACTATGAGTTTGTGACGGCATTTATGAATTGGGAATCTGGCCTATTTTTGATAAAAACTCTGTTTTACAATTTGGGTGGAGAAACTATTCATATAAACGGAGGACGGCGTCATTTGGCGCAGAAAGCCTAACAAAAGTAAAGGATCACGAGTTAGTCTTCTTCCTCGCGCAGTTGCCAGACGAACCGCGCCGCCTTGAACCAGAAAACCACGCCCGCTAACAACGCCAACGCCGTCCTCCGCCTTATCTTCGACGCGCCACCGATAAATCGCCTTAGCACGCTACTTTTCATGATATACGAATTCAAATTTGTATGATTATGTGAGTTCAATAATCTATATTAAATTTATTTGTTTGACAACGTTAGAAAATCCTGATTAGCTCACTTGTACCTGAATCGAATTCCTGACTAACCATGTTTAAATTAACATAGATTTGTGATTTAATATGAATCTGTTGTTCAAGAAAAAGCTAAGGGAAATTGGATTGAAGCTATTGTTTTTGTGTGCGTTGTGTCGTTAGTTCACCGTACTGAATATAAAATGATGGGTAACTGGGGTTTTTATCTCAGTTTCTGCATTTGTGCAAATTTCTTACCTTCTCTCGGTAGTTCAATTTGGTAACGCCTCCCTAAATTCACCAGCCACTATGAGCCGCAAATGGCCAATGTAGATTCTCTAAACAATGGATACCAAGTTTTGTTACTTTGTCTTAGGGGATAGATGGTCTCTTCATTTTCTCCCTTAGGACATTTTACTCTCTCATTTTGTTTTAGTTTGGGTATGTGTGATGCAGGTTTGGTTTTGTATTTCATGGATCTTATTTTACCAAAAGTATCCCTATTACCAGTTTGGGTTTTGTTGGTACTGTTATTCATACACTAGTTGTTTACTTATCTTGAGTGCATGATATATATACACTTTTTCAGATGTTACCATTTCTCGCTGGTCTTTTCTTTTATATCTCAAGGCTACTCCATCAGTGTAAAGGAAAGAATCATAAAGTACAAACAAAAATAGTGGATCTTACGCAAGCCCAATTAGGAGATTTTTTTCTCGAAGCCTAAAAATAAGTAACAGAGTAGAGTTACTGATTTATATTTGTTGACCTTTGTCCTTCAAGCCTAAAAGGCTTCAATTGACTATTCTAGTAAACAAACTTAGTCTTAGGAAACATATGATCCAAAAATGTATATCATTAGTTACCGAACAGGACGACGACAATGTATATCCTGGATCTTTAATTTGGGGGGTTTGGTTTGGTAAATTTGGAGAGTTAACTCAGCTAGTTGACTTATCCACTGCAGCCCCATTGTTGATTGGACCAGGGTGGTTCTGTATGTCTGGCTTTAGCAATGTAGCTCTATTTTGGGATTCCAAGTGAAATGGGTTTTGTATTTTTGCAAGTAAATATGGAGCCGGAGGTGGTTAATGCAGAATTGGTGTTGCCAACCCACTTGAGCTTTAAGCGCATTCAGATGTACGAGAAGTACCCAAAAGGCCAATCAAGAGGAAGACATTGGAAACACCTCAAGCAGATCATTCAGGCTGAGAATTACCAGAATTACCCACCTGATGAACCCAATTGTAAGTTTGACTTGTACAATTATTTAAAGCCTTCAACCCTTTACTTGTACACATAGATTGTTGGTTAAACAGAAAATCTAGTGCTTAAGATGGTAGCCCCTCTTTGAAACCCTTTAGTATAACATTAGAATTTTTGCTTACCATGCTTAATTGATGATGAGCATTACCACCACATTCATTGTCTTTGGGTGAATTTGATCTATTCTGTGTTATATGAATTTGAAGATTCATACCCGTCCAACGATAATGAATGTGGTGGTAATGCTCACCGCCAAGTAAAGCGGGTAGGCAAAAATTTACTCCATTGTGACTGTAATAGTACTTAAGATATTGCTTAGTTGCAACTTTGTATAGCAAAAATGTTATTTATGGTCCGTTCTTAATTTCTTTTTCTCTTTGTATTTAGAAATATATGGGAAAAATATGATAGAAAAAAGTAATGAAGAAGAAGCAAGGAGGGACAAGGTATGGAGGAGGGAGAAAATGTGAGAATGCTATAAAAAAAAAAAAAAAACTGAGAACTACAAGCTAAAAGCATTTGCAAATAGTGTTTTTTTTTTCCCAACTATAAGCCTTACGCTCTCTCCCTCATTTCTCATTCTCCCATAAATCTCTTTCCTCAGCAAAAAGGTGAAAACAAAATGGTTACAAACTGTCCCTTAGCTTGATATTGTTAGCATGTTAGTCTTATTATATTATATTTTTAAAATTCCCATGCTTACAGATGTTAATATAGAGTCGCCGCCTTCCATGCATCCATGCAAGAAAATTTGTGATATAACAGGATATGAGGTATTTTGAAACTTTTCAATACTTGTCTGAATGATTTTTAATTCAACTTAACTGCCAAGGTCGGATTATGTTATCTGTTCATTTTAAATTTTACATGAGTTTCATTCATTAACCAAGTTTCCCTAGAAACCCTGTCATTTCATTCTCTCTGGCTATATGGCTGCAAGTTAACTGTATCACTTTCCTGCCTATTATATTTTTAATAAGACCCTTCTATGGCTCTAAAATCCTCGTTCTGCTTAGTCTAATTATTTAAAATCTGCAGTCTAATATCTTTTTTCCATAAATTAAATCTTTAAAATCAGCTAATGTTTCTAAATAAACTTAAGCTTACATTCCCATGATCATTACAATCTGGATTATATCAAATTGAAATGTGAAGGAAGATTGCGTTGCTGCACTGAGAGTCAATTTATAGGCTGAGTGCAGTGTTAGATTATTCAAGCTTGGTTCAATTGATCTGGATATGATCTAGTATCTTTGAGATTTCATTTCAGAATTGATGCATGGCTTTTTGGGCCAACTTGTTGTGGTGGCATTCTGGTCTCTTGACGAGGATCAACTAAATGTAAAATTAAATGGCCCAATTTTGATGATCTTTAGAAATCCCAAGTAAAGAATTAAAGAGAAATAGATAGTGTTCTCTTAAAGATTATTGGCGCTGACATTTGAGTATATTGAGGCCACATAGCTGTGGTCCTGTGGAATTACATGGAATGTTGCTATGTTAGGTGGGACCAACATTATTATTTACAGAACTTGTCAGTGAATTGAGAAAAGAAATATTCTTCGTTTCATTAAGCTATTACTAAGAAAATAATGATTTAGCATGCTGATGAACTGTTTTAAAATTTAGTGTACGTTATTGAAATCCATTATGAGAAGCATTCCTACTGATGTTGACAAAAATGTCGAATGATAAATGTCGAAAAGCTTTTCTAATCCTGTTACCAATTTCATCACCTACCCAGTGGAGAATGATACTTCTGTGGACCTTGCAGGCACCTTACTATGATCCAAGGACCAACCTTCGGTATGCCAATACTGAAATCTTCAAGGTCATAAGGGCACTTCCCAATGACTATGTCCAAAGATATCTGGCTCTGAGAAATGCTGCTGTGGTTTTGAAGTAACATTTTGTGCTTTTCAGCTTCCAAAAGCAAGATTCACTTTTCATGTTTCCATGTTTCCATGTTTGTTGTGAATGTGTAATATGAGTAGTATTCTGCAATATGTAGTTATATGTCAACCTTAGGAAAAAACTATTAAGGAACTAATGTTGCGAAGCGGACCTGAATGCTGAGATCTCAAATAGTTCAATATTCTCTGATCTCTCATTCTCTCTCTCTCTCTCTCTCGCTCTCTCTCTATATATATATATCTGACTCTTTCTCTCTAAGTAGCGGCAAAATTTGTATCCATTTTCCCATAATATTTTTTATGAATTGTTATTAAATTACTTTCAAATAAGTAGTATCTTATGGAGACCGATAAATATAAACCCCACCCGAAATAGAAGCAAGGGTACTGGATACCTCAGGAAAGCCTGCCAGCTTATAGTTATAGTTTCGGTCGGAAGATTGCACGTTTTGAAAATAACGCAGTCTTCATGGTCGTTTAGGATCAGGATATAGGGTATTTTAGAGTAGCATTGTCCAATATTTATAATGCTTTTCCCTCATTTTGTGTCGTCATTTCAAGATGATTAGAGCTCACTCAATCACATGGTCTAAAAAACGTATAAATACTTGTTTTAATTAGGGCTCCTACTATTCAGCAATTTGATGGTAAACAAACACAGAAAGTAACTGCTTGTTTTGAAATGACTGTCAATAGTGGACAAGTATAGCATCAATTAATATGAGCCAATGTTCTGTCTATATGACGGGCAATATTTGGATTCTTACTGATTAGGACCTTCTTGCCTTACACCATTTATGTTACCAAATAAAACGAAACTATTGAAATAGGACACCGATCCCATAAAACACGCTATCATAGAAATGCAATACAAAAATATTTAAGGAAAATTATGTAGAAGTTGTTCCCATGCAACAATAGCAAGATGAATAGGGATCTCATAAGAACCCTCATCTTTATTCAAAGTCACTGATCAGCTAAGGCTTAGGCTTCCCAGCCTCTGAGAATGGTGGCCCTCGCAACACGGTTAACTCCAAGCGTAAAGGCTCCCATCCTGAGGTCACAATTATGTGTTTTGCACATCTCCTTGACATCTTTGAAGCCTCTGGTCATGTAAGTCCTGAGCTCATTGTTCACCTTTTCCTCATCCCACAGGAAACCTTGGATGTTCTGCAATTTTTTTTTTCACCATAAATCCGGCAGATTAAGTACGAAATCTCTATATTTTATTAGCATGACATGAAGATAAAAGTAGAATGTTGTGAAAATATGTATGATGATACCTGCACCCACTCAAAGTAACTAACAGTAACTCCTCCAGAGTTTGCATATATATCAGGAAGAATTACGACACCTTTCTTTGACAGGATCTGCAAATTAAGAGAGTAATTTTACTTGCTGCTTTTAACTAATTGCCTATTTTCTTGTAAATTAAGCAGTAACCTCATCGGCCTCAGGGTCAGTGGGATGATTCGCTGCTTCAATAATAAATTTGGCTTTGATCTCATTTGCATTTTCCCTTCATTCATTCAAAAACAACATTCATTTAGGAGGTTGTAGCCATTTTGTTTAAGGTTTGCTTATATTATCGTACATGGTATCTGTCAAAAGCTTTGATGAACATTCTTTTCAAACTAGAAGAAAAAGCCCTTAGCCCTACAGATGATCATTCATTTATTCATCCGTGGCTATTAGCAGCGTGTGAATTGGCTTTTAGAACTTTGAAGAGGGAGCAATTAAGCAGTAGAGTACCTGTTGATGACACCTCCAAGGGCTGCTGGAATGAGAATGTCACAGTCTTCAACCAAAATTGATTTGGGATCAATTAGATCTCCACCATGAAACCCCTTGACTCCTCTGTTTGTCTTGACATGTTTGAGTAGGTTTGGAATGTCAATTCCTTTGCTGTTTTTTATGGCTCCACTGATGTCACTCACTGCCACTATTTTGCCTCCACTCTCATGGATGAGTTGGGCCGCCCAGGAGCCAACATTTCCAAAACCCTGAGATTGATAAATTAAATAAAAATAAATATAAATATTTAGACTCATTTATTTCATCATATAGAATATAATATTACTAACTCGTTCTGGTGTTGGTGTTGGTGTTGGTGTTATGTGGCAGCAGTTTATAGGAAGGATGGAAGCTCATTTACCTGTATGACGAAGCGCTGTCCGGAGATGCTCTTTCCATACTCTTTGAGTAAAGCCTCCGTTGCAAAAAGTACTCCTCTTCCAGTTGCTGCATCTCTTCCCAGAGATCCACCCAGGTCCTGATTTACAGAAACATTGCAGTGCGTTTGATAAGCATTTTGAATTTTGAATTTTGATTGAATTGGGGTGAAGCTAGCCAGAGATTAAATTGCATGCACTACTTACAGTAGGTTTTCCGGTGACTACTGCCGGTGAGTAGCCATGAAACTTTGAGTACTCATCCAGAATCCATGCCATGGTCTTTTAGTTCGTTCAACATTGAAAACCCCAAAGAAAGAAAATATGAAACTCATTTTTGATTGATCAAATTTCGTGTTTTGTTTGAAGTAAGTTTACGAAGGAAAGAACCTGTGGGCCAGTCCCCATATCTGGTGCTGGAACATCAGTGTGGACGCCAATAAGATCATGTATCTTTTGGGTGAAAACTCTGGTGAGTCTTTCTAGTTCAGAGAGACTCAACTCCCCCGGATCACATCCTATTCCGCCTTTGCCACCACCGTAGGGGATATTAGCTACCGCTGTCTTCCACGTCATTAGCTGTGCTAAGGCATTCACCTCATCCGGGTCAACCTACACAGCACATCTATCCAGGTTCAAGGAGAGAAACCTAACACACCTATAGCTAGGTATTCATGGAAACAGAATAGAATACCTCTGGGTGATATCTGATTCCGCCCTTCATGGGGCCTCTGGCATTGTCATGTTGGACCCTAAACCCGACGAACGAAGCCAGAGTGCCATCATCTTTCGGTATAGTGCACTCAACCTGAGAAATATAGTTGAAAGGCAAGAAAATAAGCAGAATTAAATTGAAAATATATCTACTAGTAAGAGACTAAGGTCGAGCAACGAAGCCTGGAGTATGCATGTTTATGTGTGTACGTGTATATCATCAATCACCTTGATTTCCCTAAATGGTATTAGTAGACTCTTCTCCAGCTTGGAGTCCAATCCCAAAAGCCGAGCTGCCAACTTGAAGTTTCTGTTGGTTGCCACTAAAGCATTCATCTTGTTTATTCTGGCTCCGGCTCTGGCTCTGGTTCCGGTTGGTTTCCTTCAAGCCTGATCACAATTGAATCCTTTCGCTTCTCGACTCAAAACCTGGACGATAGAAATTAGTGCATGAAAAAGTGGAAATCATCCCACAAGCAATGGTATAAGGTAGAAGCAGATAAGTTGATTATGAGAGTGAGTTTAGGTTAGAAAACATGAAACTACGGCACTCATAGACTGCTATTATTTACTGCAATATTTTTTTTTTTTAATTTTTTTTTTCAGACAAGTAGCTGCAAATAATTGGCCTACCAGGCCCTTATGAAAATTTCTGGTTCCGCCCTTGTCTAAGCACATTACTCTAAATTCTAATAGAATATGCGACTAATAATCAACATATATTGAAAAGGACAAAATATATAGATGATCAAGAGGGGGCTAAAAGGCACCCGAAACATTTAATTTTTTAATTTTTCAAAAGAAAATAATGCATGATAAATAAATCAAAGGAAAAAAAAAATATATGATGATGCAGGTTAGACAATGGCATGTGGGTGGCAGTAGTACTGCTTTTGGACTACGCATTTTACTTGATATGGTTTATATGTGGATGAGTAGACAAGCACGCTAGATAAGCCCGGCTTACCTATGACTGTTGGAACCAATTAAGCATATGATTCCATGCCCGACGACAAGCTTCTTCTGAGACTTTTTATTTAGCTCCCAAAGCAAAATTGAGAAAGAGCAAAACTGAAAATTACTTGCGACTTGTGAGAGTATTTTTGGGAGGAGGATGAATAAGGCGAACAGCCAACGTAACCTCTCTCCTGCCTCTACAAGTGTGCATTCGATTTAGCTAATTCGACTGGGTTCATGTAGCTATGTAAGCTATGTAACCATTGCTGGTTTTCATTTATAATAAACCTTTTCAAAAACCAAAATAATAAAGTATTAACAAACAAAAAAAATCCACCTTAATGGTAATGATTTGATTTGAATGATGTATGGAGAGCCGAAGCTAGCTAGGACCTATACAACACCATTAAGACCATCGATCGAGTATTGGTTCATTGTAGCTTCTCAACGCTTCATGTCATTTATTATTTTGAGAAGTGAGAAGTGAACCTATAAAAAATTTAAATCTAAAATGATATGCAGTAAAATAAAGTAAAAAAAAATAAAAATAAATAAAGTTAAGTAGTGCGTGATATGATATATGCAATCAGTAGCAAGCATGAAGCAAACATGAAACTGGTGGTACTATGACGACAGTCCAACGTGCATGACATGGATCGATATTGATCTTAGACTTAGAGAAATAGAGAAGAGTAGGGTGTACGTGCTGATCGAAGACAAAAATGAGCAGCAGCTGGTGTTGAATTGTGTATTTATGTTTGAGAGCTTCAGCTCCAGCTTCAAGGGCACTAGTCGATCAAGAGCTGCTAGCTAACTTCAAGTTCAGAAAAAGCTAGCTGTGGATATGTATAAATGGAAATTAAATGACGACAAATTAAAACTGGAAAGTACGTGAATCCAATTCTGTACGTAGGCTGTAGGCATAGCCTAATCTGCTGGTACACACAGTGGACAGTGGACACTGCAAAGTAAAAAGTGAAAAATGCAATATTTGTGCTGCAGATGATTCTGTCATACTAATTAAGAATCGAATAAGAATTCGAATATGTACGACGATATCAGTACTCCCTCTTGGAGTTTTTACCACAATATATCCCCACTCCCCAGATTCCTAATTGCTGTCTCAGGTCCACACACACTTGTACGTTACTTGTCACTGCCATCACCATGCACCTTCTTTCCCACCGTCTGTGTGTACTATCCATCTTGAATATCAAATATTATTAGACTACTTAATTATAATGCATCATGCATGTGCTGCAATAACTGGTTATATTCTAATTGTGAGATCGAAAAATTCATCCTCGATCTTAGAAAATATATTCTATATATTCCATCAATCTCTAATTTGCTACCTAAAGTCCGCACAGTATTCGTGCAGAGCATGATGAAATATATCGCATCATAGACGTTTGAGATGAGGACAATTTAATGATCAAAAGTTTGTGTAGCCAGCCAATACTTTTTCCCAGTTAAAAAAGATGACTGGGTTCGCATTTTCTTTTTCTTCATGGAGTTTGATATTCAACTAGTAATGGAAAACAACATAGCGAGGAAAAGATCATAGAATGCAATCAATTAACAAGGAAAAAGAAAACCCTAAATGCATAATTAATATATATATATATATATATTTCATAATTCATTATTATATTTGTACTGAATAGGATGTATCCTGTATATATATCAATTCAGTACATGAATTGATATGGTCTATGTTGGGAAAAATTGTCCTGTTATGCAAATCAATAACAGCAATTGCGGAATAATCTTTTCCCTCTTTGAGTGATAAAAATAGGCGAAATAAATCTAACCAATTCCAACACCACAAACATACCCAGAATAATAAATCCAAGTGCAAAATAACCCAAACTGAAAAATAAACACAACCACAAGAACACCGAGATTTTTAACGTGAAAACCCCTCAATGTGAAGGGAAAAAACCACGAGGTGACAATAAACCACCTACACTCAAAATCTCCACTATCAACAATAATGGGCTACAACAGTTTCTCTCTAGATCAAAACTAGAGTCTCACAAATTACAGTAAATCATCAAGAACAATTATCTTGGCTCAACAACACAATATTCATCATCTAAAACAAAGATGGATTCCAAAATCAACAAAGAGAAAGTTTAGAATTCACCAATTTGGATATCCCAAAAATAGATGATGGAGAGGCTAATCTGAGAATCGACTCCGGTAGAGTTGTAGAGCTTTAAGCAAGGATTCGCCACATGAAATTTGAGCCAAATCGGAGAAGAATTGGCCTCTAGATCTTCTTGAATAAGCTCTCTCTCTCTAACTCTTTCTTCCCTCTCTCTCTTCTTTTCTCTTTGTCGTTCCCCTTCTGCTCTCTATTTTTCTTATGAACAAAACTTCTTCTTAATTAAAGAAGAAGGCAATTATTTTTTTTTTTTGCTTTTGACTAAAGGGTTGGGCAACCCACATGGGGTGGACCCACCCAACAAATCTCCCCCTCCATCTCATGTGGGGGGCTCAACTAAACCCGCTCTTCCTCTGCACGCTTCCAGCTGGTTCTTAGGCAAAACTTTTGTAAACATATCTGAACCATTCTCACTAGTGTGCACTTTCTTCAGGTGTAACTCCTTACTCTCAAGCATATCACGAATCCAATGATAACGTACATCAATATGCTTGGATCTTGAATGAAACGTTGAATTCTTGGAGAGATGAATAGCACTCTGGCTATCACAGTAGACAATATATTTTTCTTGTTGTAGGCCTAGTTCTTGTAGAAACCTCTTCATCCATAAAGCTTCTTTGCATGCTTCAGTCACTGCAAGGTATTCAGCTTCTGTGGTGGATAGAGCAACACACTTCTGTAACTTAGATTGCCAAGAAACAGCTCCCCCTGCAAAAGTCATCAAAAAACCTGAAGTGGACTTCCTGGTATCAACATTTCCAGCCATGTCTGCATCTGTATAACCATCCAATACAGGTTTATCATTGCCAAAACACAAGCATATCCTGGAAGTACCTCTGAGATACCTAAGTATCCATTTCACTGCTTCCCAATGCTCCTTACCAGGATTAGAGAGGAATCGACTGACGACCCCAACTGCATGAGCAATATCTGGCCTCGTACAGACCATAGCATACATCAAACTGCCAACTGTTGATGAATAAGGAACCTTGCTCATTTCTTCTTTTTCTTTCTCACTTGTTGGACATTGTTGGGTTGTGAGCTTGAAGTGACCTGCAAGTGGAGTTGACACTGCTTTGGCTTTATTCATATTGAATCTTTCAAGAACCTTTTCGATGTAATTTTCTTGAGATAACCAAAGCTTTCCATTCTTCCTATCACGTGAGATCTTCATACCAAGAATCTGCTTTGCTGATCCCAAATCCTTCATGGAAAAAGACTTACTAAGCTCTTTCTTCAATTTTTCAACTTTACTTGCATCATGGCCAACAATCAGCATGTCATCAACATAAAGCAGGAGAATAATAAAGTCATCACAAGAGTAATGCTTTGTAAACACACAATGATCTGACATTGTCTTCTTGTACCCATGGCTTGCCATAAAAGAATCAAACTTCTTATACCACTGTCTTGGTGCTTGCTTTAGCCCATATAAGCTCTTGTTCAGTTTACATACAAGATGCTCTTTTCCCTTGACTTTAAAACCTTCAGGCTGCTCCATGAAAATTTCTTCTTCTAACTCACCATGAAGGAATGCAGTTTTCACATCAAGTTGTTCGATCTCCAGGTTCAAGCGAGCAGCTAGACCAAGAACAACTCGAATAGAGGACATCTTCACAACTGGAGAGAAAATTTCTTCAAAGTCAACTCCTTTCTTTTGACCGAACCCTTTCACAACTAACCGTGCCTTGTACCTTAGTTGTAAGTTACTTTCAATCTTTAACCTGTAAACCCATCTATTCTTGAGAGCTTTCTTACCTTGAGGTAACTTTACCAAGTCATAAGTATGGTTCTCATGTAAGGATTTCAATTCTTCTTGCATGGCTTTCAACCACTCTGTCTTCTTCTCATGTGAGGTAGCTTCTTGGTAGGTCTCTGGCTCTCCCCCATCAGTAAGCATCACATATTCATGTGGAGAATATCTTATAGAAGGTTGACGCTCTCTTGTAGATCTTCTCAACTGAGACTCAACAACTGGTGCTTGTTGTTCTTCCTCAACCTGTTCAGCCGGCTCAACTTCTTCATCAGCTTGATTGTTTTCATTTCCATTGTCACCATGGTCTTCCTGAACATTTTCCCCATAATTAGGATGCATTGGAGGTGGAGGAACTGGAGTTAGATCAATAGAATTACTAGTGGAAGGATTATGCTTCTCAGTCTTTTCAACATCTTCCCCAACTTGGTCTTCAAGAAAGACAACATCTCTACTTCTGATGATCTTCTTGTTCACAGGATCCCATAACCTGTACCCAAATTCTTCATGACCATAACCCACAAAGATACATGGCTTTGCCTTGCCATCAAGCTTGGATCTCTCATCTTTTGGAATATGAACAAATGCCCTGCAGCCAAAAACTCTCAAATGATCATAAGAGACATCTTTTCCTTTCCAGACTCTTTCAAGTACATCACCCTCCAAAGGAACTGAAGGAGAAAGATTGATTAAGTCAACTGCAGTTCTCATAGCTTCTCCCCAAAAGGACTTAGGTAGCTTAGCATGAGAAAGCATACATCTCACTCTTTCTTCAATAGTTCTATTCATTCTTTCTGCTACACCGTTCTGCTGAGGGGTTTTTGGAACAGTCTTCTCAAGCCTGATACCCTGACTCTTACAGTAAATTTCAAAAGGACCTCTGTACTCACCACCATTATCTGCTCGAACACACTTCAACTGTCTTCCAGTTTCTCTTTCAACCCAAGCATGAAAAAACTTGAAATTTTCGAGTACCTGGTCTTTAGATTTCAAAGCAAAAGCCCAAACCTTTCTTGAATGGTCATCAATAAAGGTTACAAAATATAAAGCACCACCAAGAGTTCTAGTTTGCATGGTACATACATCAGTGTGAATCAAATCAAGAACATTTGACCTTCTAGTTGGAGGATGTGTATGAAATGCAACTCTATGCGTCTTTCCCACTAGGCAATAATCACAAGTCTTAAGAGGAGTCATACCTTGTAACTGAGGCACAAATTTCTTCCTAGCAAGAGTTTGGAGTCCCTTCTCACTGATGTGGCCAAGCCTCTTGTGCCAAATATCAACATTTACATCCTTTTGAATAGCATTGACCTCTGCTTTACGAAGTATAGCTTGCATAACATAAAGTGAGTCCAATTTCTTTCCCTTGGCAATCACTAGAGAGCCCCTGGTGAGCTTCCATTTACCTTCACCAAATTGATTACAATAGCCCTCATCATCAAGCTTGCCGGTAGAAATTAAATTTAGACGAATATCTGGAATATGCCTGACATCCTTGAGAACTAACTTGCTGCCAGTGTTAGTTTCTAAGCAGATATCACCAATACCCACAATCTTGGATGCTCCGCTATTACCCATTCTTGCATTCCCAAAGTCACCACCAGTATAAGCTGTAAAGAACTCACCATGGGAGGTCACATGGTATGAGGCACCCGAATCAATTACCCAGTCACTATCGTGGCAAACAAGGTTAACACAACCGTCATCGTAGACAATAATAGTATCACCGTCAGTAGTGACTACATTTGTCTCCTTTTCTTTCTTATTGGCTTCACCCTGTTCTCTTTTCCATATTCTGCATTCTCTTTTCATATGCCCTGGTTTGTTGCAATAAAAGCATGTGATGTTTCTTCTTGGCCTAGACTTGGATCTTCCTTTAGAACCATCCTTTTTAAAGTTTCCACGAGGATTTTTACTTTGGCTTCTTCCTCGTTTTTCTTCTTTTTCTGTCATGAGCACTCTAGAAGAAGATTCACCAATTTCCTTTCTTCTAGCATCTTCATTTAACAAACTGTCTTTAACCAAGTCCATAGTTAATTTCCCATCTGGCGCCGAATTGCTAACTGTAACAACTAGCGTTTCCCAACTCTCAGACAAAGAGCTAAGAAGTAAAGACGCTTGGATCTCATCATCAAGATTCATCTTCATGGCAACCAGCTTGTTCACAATGCTCTGAAACTGACTTGTGTGCTCAACCATACTGCACCCATCTTTATATTTCAGATTTACAAGTCTTCTAATCAAAGCAGTCTTGTTTCTTGCAGTCTTCTTCTCAAAGAGGTTTTCTAACTTTTTCCAAACAACATCAGCTTTAGTTTCATCACAAATATCTTCAAAGACATTTTGATCAACCCACCGTCTGATGTGACCAACAGTCTTCCTATGCATGACTTCCCAATCACCTTCAGATATTTCAGTTGGTTTCCCACTGCCCAATTTAATCGGCTTTACAAATCTTTGCAATAAAGTAAATCTTCCATCATGCACTTCCAGGTGGAATAATTGGTTGAATTCAATTTAACCATACCATCGACCCCTTCCATTTTTAACACCCAAGAAATAAATTTCAGACAACCACACTGCTCTGATACCACTTGTTGGGAAAAATTGTCCTGTTATGCAAATCAATAACAGCAATTGCGGAATAATCTTTTCCCTCTTTGAGTGATAAAAATAGGCTAAATAAATCTAACCAATTCCAACACCACAAACATACCCAGAATAATAAATCCAAGTGCAAAATAACTCAAACTGAAAAATAAACACAACCACAAGAACACTGAGATTTTTAACGTGGAAACCCCTCAATGTGAAGGGAAAAAACCACGAGGTGACAGTAAACCACCTACACTCAAAATCTCCACTATCAACAATAATGGGCTACAACAGTTTCTCTCTAGATCAAAACTAGAGTCTCACAAATTACAGTAAATCATCAAGAACAATTATCTTGGCTCAACAACACAATATTCATCATCTAAAACAAAGATGGATTCCAAAATCAACAAAGAGAAAGTTTAGAATTCACCAATTTGGATATCCCAAAAATAGATGATGGAGAGACTAATCTGAGAATCGACTCCGGTAGAGTTGTAGAGCTTTAAGCAAGGATTCGCCACATGAAATTTGAGCCAAATCGGAGAAGAATTGGTCTCTAGATCTTCTTGAATAAGCTCTCTCTCTCTAACTCTTTCTTCCCTCTCTCTCTTCTTTTCTCTCTGCCGTTCCCCTTCTGCTCTCTATTTTTCTTATGAACAAAACTTCTTCTTAATTAAAGAAGAAGGCAATTATTGTTTTTTTTTGCTTTTGACTAAAGGGTTGGGCAACTCACATGGGGTGGACCCACCCAACAGTCTAAATGTGTAATATATACAGGATGTAATTAAATTGATATAACAACATTATTTGTTACGTCACATCCATGCATATGAATCATGATTAATGATCATTTACTAAATAATATATTAATATGGTCTATATTTTATGTACATGACATAAATATTCTTACGGAAAAACTGTTGTTATAATCCTTGGACTTTACATTATAGCACATAAATTTCATTACTAGTAGTAGAAGCCCTTAAATTATGCCTGAATATGTAGTAATTGACCCTCCATTAAAACTGTTAACTTTTTCTGTTAAAAATAAGAATAAGATAGTTTTTTCATGTATATTTATATAATTCCCTCTATTCAACCTACTTGCAAACTCAAATTGTTAACTTCCCAATCCATGGATATATTTGGAATTTCGAATCTAAGAATTAGATAATTGATTAAAATTAAAAGAAGGAATAAAAAAAAATCTGGAATTTCAGGGAAAAAATCTGAAAAAAAGTTTGAATGTATATGCATTTTTGGTCACGATAGGTGAAGAACACCTTTAATGACAAATTGATGAATATGGTCGAAAAAAGATGTTTTGGCGACGCTGGTCATCATAACAATTCGCCATTAATGGTATTATTCACTGTTAGTAACTAAAAATGCATATACATTCAATCTTTTTTCCAGATTAAAAAAAAATTATAAATACTATTAAATAATGGCTCTGTAAAAAGTAAAAATATTGTTTAATTTTTCAAGAAATAAAAAAATATATAAACTCTAATAGTGTAATATAAGTTATATAATCGAAAAAATAATTTGTTATATGTTAATATATTTTTCAATTAATGAATAAAATAATAATAATATAATAATAATAATAATTGTTCTTGCAATAATAATTGTAGTAACAGTTCATTAGTCACGGTAAGAGATAATATCCACAAACTGAATAATAAACCAATAATGATTTTTTATAATAATAATAATAAAGATAAATGAATATCTAAGAGTAAAATTGTAATTTTATTATTCATAACAAAGAAAAAGAAAAAAAATAAAGATTTATAAATAATAATAATAATAATAATATAGGATGTGAATTGATAAAACAACATTATTTGTTACGTCACATCCATGCATGCATATGAGTAACGATTCATGAGCATTTTCTAATTAATTAATATGGTCTATATATATTTCACGTGCCTTGCATAAATATTTTTACGGGTATTACATTTTCCTCTATATATATTTTTTTTGATAAGTAAATTTTCCTCTATATTTTACCTCTCATATAGATATAAGACATTATGACTCATAAATTTTAGGTATGGATATACATATGGTGTGTATGCGCAAAATGATGTCTACTAATCAGGCTCAATTTTTTCATGTCCTTTTGTTTGGTGGGTTTTTCATTTTTTGGGGAAGCAAGAACAGGTGGAGAACATACATGCAAGCGCGCCAAACGACGTACATATATGATTCATAACGCAATCACCACAAGTATATAGAAGACAGGGACATACCCTCCAATTGCATTTCCTGGATTTTGTTGGCTACGTACGTACCAAGCTTCGATCACAAACATATTATGTACCATTGCTTACTTAATGTGAATATATTTAATTATCGTTTTCTATCAATAATGATGTATTTAACAGTAAAAAATATAAGCGCATTCGATACACCTAAGAAAACATGACTGATGTTTATCATTCACCGCTCACATGCTCTTAATTAAAATTTATATGGAACTACATTGCATTTAATCTGTTGATATCATATCGACCGATCCGACCAAAATTCGGAAGATCATTTGGACTAAACTCGGCCCACCATTAGAGTCCATCACGACATGGAAGACCACCTAGACCAAACCCAACAACAAGATCCGCACATAACCTAAACCTAGATATTGTCTATAAGGTGCCCATTCTCTTATTTGGAGGATTCCACTCTCTCTCTAGAAGGGAGCTCCCCCTTCTCTTTATATTCTTGCTCTTCCTCTAAGGCTCAAGGCCTCTAGCTTGTATCATATACAAACACCTATATTATTAATGAGAGGAGTATAACACCGTGGATGTAGCCTAGCTTATTTGAGTGAACCATGTACATCTTATGTTCCTTATGTGTGTGCGGTCTTTATAAACTAGTTGGTCCATTTCTTGCATCAACAGTTGGTGTCGTCTGTGGGAAGATGACTAAAATCCATGTCAGTTTCCCTTTCTTCACTCTCCCGCTGGAACCCATATCACTCAAGAGCATCGAGTATCCGCTGCACCCTTCATGGTCGTCCTAGCACCCTTTTTGGTCAGCTTGACACATTCTTGGTCGGCCTGTCACCCTTTTTGATCTGCTGAACACCTCCTTGGTCGGTCAGACACCTTCTAGGTTGGCCTAGCACCTTATTGGTCAGCCTAACACCTTATTGGTCAGCCTGAAACCCTTTTTGGACAGCCGGACACCTCCTTGGTCGGCTGGGTAGCTTCTTAGTTAGCATGACACCTTCTTAGTCGACCTAGCACCCTTTTTGGTCGGTTGAACACCTCCTTAGTCGGTCAGACACCTCCTTGGTCGGGCATACACCTGCTTGGTTGGCCAGACACCTTCTTGGTCTGCCTGGCACCCTCCTTGGTCAGCCCCGACACTTTCTTGGTCGACCTGACACACTTTTTTGTCAACCGGACACCTCATTGGTCAGCTGGACACTTTCATGGTTGGCTTGACACCCTTTTTGGTCTGCCAGACACCTCCTTGGTTGGCCGAACACCTTCTTGGTCAGCCTGACACCTTCTTGGTCAGCCTAACACCTTCTTGGTCGGCCTAGCACCTTCTTGGTCGGCATGACACCTCTTTGGTCGGCCAGACACCTTCTTGGTTAGCCTGACACCTTCTTAGTCGGTCGAACACCTTCTTGGTCGGTCGAACACCTTCTTGGTCAGTTAGACACCTTTTTGATATGCCGAACACCTCCCTGGTTGGTCAAACACCTCTCTGGTCGGTCGGACACCTCCTTGGTCGGCTTGACACCCTTCTGGGTTGATCCGAAACTTTCTTGGTCGGCCTGACACCATCTTGGTCGACCTGACACCTTCTTGGTTAGCCTGACACCCTTCCTGGTCGACCACATGATTGTGCGAGGTCCCACCAACTTGGTCAGATCAAATTGCTCTTGGTCGGCCTTCGTCTACACCAAGGCTAGTCGACCACATAATCATGCAAGGTTCCACCTTCTTGATCCCATCAAAATTGCTCATGGTCTGCCTAACACCTTTTTGATCGGTCTGACACCTTCTTGGTCATCCTGACACCTTCCTGGTTAGCATGACACCCTTTATGATTTTCCGGACACCTCCTTGGTCGGCTCGACACTTTCTTGGTCGGCCTGACACCTTCTTAGTCGGATGAAAACCTTTCTGATAGGTATGGTACCACTTAGCAGACATTATGCCTCCACGACGACAACCCCGTCATCACCTTAGCAGCTAGGACGAGGATATGGAAGTTAGATGAGGAAATACTATGGACCGGTTTGGTCAGGCATTGGATGCCATGATGTAGGGGTAGGATTCCCGAGGGGCTGGATATAGAGAAGGCCCAGCGGCTTGGTGCCATTGATTTTACTAGTGGATCAGATCCTTGGGTGGTAGATCAGTGGATTATACACACTTTGAGCGAATCTTTCGGGCGATAGGTTGCCCACCTGAGCATAAGGTTCAGATATCGCCGTTCTTCTTTGATAGTTCTACATAAACATGGTGGCAGACTTTGCTGGCTATAGATTTGGATGACACTACTGAAACTTAGGCAACGTTCAAGGAATGTTTCTTACATCACTTTTATCCCCAGTCTTATCGGGATGCTTGGGAGGCGGAGTTCCTACGTATGGAGCAGGGGGCTTGAATGTGGCTAAGTATGAGCAGAGGTTTTTGAATTTGGCCCGGTTCGCATAGGGTGTAGTGGCAATTGAGGCGATGAGGATTCGTCAGTTTATGTCGGGTCTTCGAGGTGAGATTTGGGTGATAGTGCTGGTTGGAGGATTCACCACACTCCGGACTTTTTCGGATGTGGCATCTCAGGTGGGGTTGACTTTAGCGGAAACCCAGCAACAATGGCACGGTGGTTTTAGGCGACGTCGGAGGCGTCATGAGGATGACTCATTTACCCAGAGAGCTCCGAAGAGGGATACTTCTACTTCCGGTTCTTTTGGTGGTAACTGTTTGGGTTTTGGTGATCGAGGATCAGGTCAGAGTGGGTGGGATGCTCAGAGTAGTGGAGAAGGTTGTTTCTATTGTGGAGATTTCGAGCATTTCAAGTGGGAATTGATAACACCCAAATTACGAATTAAATTAAATACGTAATTCGAGTATTATACAATTTAAACCTTTTTTGTGTAGTTATAGTATTGGTAAATAGGGATCGTTCTTAACCGGGGAAATTAGGGAACATTAATAATATGTTAGTTAAAAAGAAAAATGAATAATCAAAGAATAATGAATTAAAGAATTAAAGAATTAATGAAACAAAGAATAAAAGAATAAAATAATAAAAGAATAAAGAATTAAATGGGGGGTTTGAAAGATTGTAATCATATAATAAAGAAAACAGGTAAAAATAATTAAGAACTTAATTCTACTTCTACTTTAACTTTTGTGCAAGTGAACTTTCTTCAAACACATATTTTTACCAACACTCTAACATTTTGCTCATATTGAACCAATCTCAAAATTCTACCTTTATCATCTTAATTATTACATGCATACATTTTTCAATATTATAAATGCACCGAACAGCGGTCATAAATACTTATAATACGATTCACCTTACGTTATTGATTTTAATGTGCGTCAAACATTTAAATCTCTTCAACCCTATTCTAAGTGCACCGAACAGCGGTCATAAACACTTGGGGTTAAATTGAAGGTTAAGCGCTAAAACATATTAAGTAAATGAAATTCAAAAAGTAAAACACATGAAGATTGTATTCACATTTACAAAAGTTTAGAAAGAAAATACCAACACATATATTGAATTATAAGTAAACCGAAACAATAACAAGAATTTAAGTAAAGGGAATAAAGTTACACTTTCGGAACCCAAGAACAGCTTGTGATTCCGAATGTGGATGGAAACAATAGAATGTTATTCATAAGGAACACCAAACATCGGCTGGAACCTTATGAAGATGGAGGATAAAACATAAGAATTCGGACTTAAATTCTAGAATTATTTCGGAAATACTCGGCCTACGTATTTCTGAAGGAAAACATAAAAATGTGTTTAAGAGATTTCAAAAAAAAATCACAAGAACAAAGTAAAGAAGAAATAAAATTAAGAAATAATATAAAAATAACATAAATTAATAACAAGAATTAAAAGAAAGCTAATTAATAAGAAAATCTATAAGAAGTTAAAATGGTCCCCAAAAATAAAGAACAAAAAGAAAGAAGATGAACTAAAAGAAGAGAAGAACTAGAGAGAAATATTAGAACCTAACTACTAAAAAGGGAAATAAAATGGGAAAAATGGGGAACCTTGTTACATGAAATGAACCCTTATTTATAGGGAGAAAAAGCTACTAAAAATAAAATAAAATAAATGAAAATTACAATATAAATAAATAAAAATGAAATGATGAATAATGATAAATAATGATGATTTTAGGGATGGTTGGAGCTGATTTGATGGATGGAAAATGGCTGAAAAATGCAGAAAATCTGAAAAAGGGGAGCTGTTGAGGAGCAGCTAAAAATTGAAGGCTGATTTCGGTGGGGTTGGGCTGACAGGTTTGGTGGAAGTTGGTGGACTGCTGCTGTAGGCGGAGCAGGTGAGTCAGCAGGCGTACGCTGCAGTAGGCATCCATTTTCGGTATGCGCTGTAACGACCCGTCCTGGAATTCGGGATTAGATTACTAACTAATCATGATTAGCAGGGTTAATCGGTGATATCAGACGAACGATGCAAAATGACCGTTTTGTCCCTGGTCGTGGGTAAAACGTTGACTTTTAATTCGGGCGGTCAAATGGACTTTGACCGATGACCGTGACGTAGTTTGGGATGTCACGAGTCTATAGACAGGTGGCACGTTCGATTCCAACGTTCGCGGTGAAAGTTATGACGTTCGGAAGTCAAAGGGCATATTCGTAATTTGGACAAAAAAGGGGAAAAATGTTGACTTTTTGATCGGGAGGTCCGATGGCCAAGGGCCAAGGACCGTTAGGAAAGTCTCGATGCCCCGAGTCCGTAGACGGGCGGCACGCGTCAATCGGAGTCCGAATGACCAAGTTACGGGTCTGGATGCGTGAGGGACATTTTGGTAATTTTTGAACTGAGGACATTTTGGTCATTTTCACTACGGGTTACTGTAGCAGCCGTGGGAGACATTTGCTTCCCCACCGTGTGTGGTGGTTCTGCACAATCCAATTGATTAATCAAGTAGTGGGCTGGTTAGTGGGATTAATTTAAGTAGTTTAAGATAATGGAGCATGGTTTGGTGCTTGGAACAGGCACGGGTAGGATTTTAAATTCTGAGTTTTGAGCCGTGCGGGGGAAAATTTCCCAGTGGAATCAGAATGATTCCCACGGGTTCTGAGTGGTTTGAATTGATTACCTGAGTGATTGTGAGTTGAGAGTTCATTTTCGGTTAAGTCTGAGGGCTGAGAGCTAGAGAGAAACCGTGAGGAAACCATTTCGGTTTTTTGGAGGGAAAATTCAGAGTTTAATCTCTGAGGAGTGTTGGACCAAACCAAGGACGGGTTTAGCTTTCTGGGAGTGACTGGAACTCAGCCGTATCAAAATCGAAGGGAACCAGCCACGGTTGAGTTGGGACTGAGACCACCGTTTTCAGGGAAGTTGCAGAGCTTGGGACGGCAACTTCCAGGTAATTTCTGGTTCAATTGATCGTTCATTCTAGTTCGTATTAGTCCTAGGATACTTCTTGTGAAGTTAATTGGGCAATGGTGTTGGAATCAAAGAGTTATGGTGATCGACCCGTTTGGGTGATCACGGGTCGAAGGTCAATTTAAGGGACTATTAAGGTTGATTATTGACATAGAACTCTAATTAGACTTAAACTGAAACTGTTTGAATGATCAATTGAAAGAGTTGAGGCTGAATTATTAGGAAACCAGTCGGGTCTGTTCGCGGGTCGCGGGGATCCGTTTATCAGTAATCCGGGCGAGGACGAAGGTACTGTAGCAAGGCACGTGGGTGTCACGTGCAGCCACTCACGGCGGCACGTGACGGCGCGTGGGCATGAATTCCAAGGTGAGTTCAACATGAATTTTATCCTATACAATGTAGCGAACATTTTAGTGTTGGTTTCGTGTCAATCGGACACCGTTCCGACCTTGTTCGAGATGTCCGAAAGTTTTAAATCGAGTTTAAAAATAGTTAAAAATTCGGGAAAATTACGGGACTTGAATAGGATGTTAATGAAAAGGTTAGTAACCCTCTAATGTGATATGGACAGGTTTGGGAGTCCCGGTGTTAGTGGCGAAGCCCAGGAAGGCCGATGACACACGTATCGAGGCGCATGGTTAAACGGTCTGTGAGTGGACATTGGTTTTATAAATTCTATGCATGCATAACTGTTTCATGATGATTATATTTGTGATTATATGATTTGGTTCAGATGTTGGTGAATTAACATGATTTCACGCATTTCGAGGCGATTTACGTGTTTGCACGTAAATCGAGGTTTTCTGGTTTTGCACTGATTTCCATATTTGTGGTTTGGATATGATTTCATGAAACGGTTATAGGCTTGATAAAGTAAACTCGGGCTGAGACCCATTTGAGTTATAATATCGGGCCAGGGGCCCAGTTGATTTACGAAATAGGGCCAGGGGCCCAGTTGATTTATAAATGTGATTTTGGGTCGGGGACCCTAAAATGGAATTGAATAAATGATTTTGGATTTAATAAACCAAGTATTTGGACTTGTGATGGTTTTATGGAAATTCGGGGCAGGGCCCTTGTGATATTTTGGAAATGAATGATAAACTGTTTTCCATAAACCATCTCGATTTGAGGATATGTAATGGTCTCCTCCAGGTGTCTGAGACACTGGGGAAGTCACGGTGCATTGCCTGCGAGGGGTCATTGTACGAAGCAGCCGGACCGTATGATGACTCAGGAGCAGGATTGCTATGATTAGACGTCTGGGACGTCAGACATCTGGGATGTCAGAGATATGGACCCGGTGAGACCCCGGGCAGCACGCGTCGCTTTAATACCGTGAGATATGACGTCTGGGACGTCAAGCGTCTGGGACGCTAGGCATCTGGGATGCCGGAGATGGTAATGTGGTGTATGTGTACCACGAGATTTATGAAACGACTTTTGATTGAAAATGTGTTTGTGGTTTCTGGGCTAAGACCCTAACGGTTATTTCTAATAAATATTTGATTACTGTTTTTGATGCATGCATACGTTTTTACTGAGGGGCATAAATGTCTTATAAAAAGCATTTTATGAACTTGTTTATTTTCGTCCACTCACAGCCTTTATTGTTTTTAATGCCCTTCAAGTTAATCGCGGATGCGACTGCAGCGGAGACCGGGACATTGCATGCCTCCTCCATCGATCCTTGCGCACTCTGGGAGCCCGTTGGGGCAGTGGCTTGAGGTTATCCCTTGTCTGACACTCCGTGTCAGACGGGAGCATAACACCCCCCCGGGAGGGGGGGGGGGGGGAATTGGGATGGGTCGTGTCATGCGCGCATCGAGGTACTGAAGGCAGGTTCGGCAGGCGCGCTCCACAACTTGCTGGGCTGGGTGGAGACTGACGCGGGCTGGGCCGAGATTGTTGGGCTGGATTAATTTGAGTTAGGCCTGGCGTCTGGGCTGCTTTATTGGGTTTTTTTGGGGCTGAAAAAAGAAAATGATTTGGGCCTGCAAATGTTAATTACAAATTATATAAATTTATCTAAATTCGTCCATAATTTATTCGTTATAATTCCGATTGAGACGATTCTTTCGCCAAAATGCTCCAAATAATAAGCTTTATTTATTTAAACAAAAATATCACAAAATAAATTATTTTATATAATTATTTATTATTTTAATATTAAAAGTCAAGTATAAATGGTATAAAATAATATAAAATAATGCTTATTTGAAGACCTATCAGGAATGTCTATATCTTCTGGACAGTGGTGCTACTAGTCATGGCATAGCTTGGCAGAGTCAGCAGAGGACACATTCTTTGATTGTAGCATCATGGAGTCAGGCTCGGAGAATAGGTAGATCAGGGGGTAGCTAGAGGGGACGCGGTGGAACGGCGGGTGGGCAAGCTCGTGTGTTCTCTTTCACGTAGACATGTACGTATTCTTTCTTGGTTGGGTGACGTGAGTGTCGGTGGGGTCCGGTATGGTACGTCTTGGTAGACGTAGGTTTTTTGACCTTTCGAGTTGACCAGGAGAACTTGGAAGGGATTTTGAGCCTAGGTTTAAGGCGGGATAGGATTTTCACGTTTTTGGCAAGGAGTAGGTGTGAATTTCAGGGGCAACATTCCTATAAGGAGGGTAGATTGTAATGACCCGACCTGTAATTACGGATTATTGGGAATTTTTCAGGATTTGTTTTTGGGATTTTATGAAATTTATTGAGTGTACTTGACAGTTTTGCCCCTAGTTTATAATTGGCTTGCTATTTGAGGAAAGAGAATTTTGGGAATATGGGAAATATGGAGATATTTTGGGAAAGTTATGGATAAGGATTGTTGGATTGTCATCACCTTTACCCTTTCTCTCTCTTCTTTCCCGTGCAAGAAAACACCACACACACATAAACACACAAACATCACACCTTGTTTTTGTGTGGGATTTGAACCAAACCAAGGCTGGAAATAGACTTTAGGGACTCTCAAGAGCAAGGAAAGCTCAAGGTTGAAGGTGAGAGGTGGTGGGATTGCACGGTTGGAGGTAGGAAAGTTTGGCTGAAACTTTAGGAGCTCATATCTTTGAATCGATGTAAGATTTCTCAATTATGTTTTCTGTTTTGGATTCCTTGGATTGAGTAGATGAATTTTGACTATTAGAACGTCCAATTTGGTTGAGACATGAGAGAGATATGAAGGTTTGAAGTTTGAACCTTCAATGGAGGTTTTCCAGTCGGCCGCAGCAGCAGCCATCACGGCGCCCGCGACAATGCATGGTTAGTGCCACATGGCAGGATGCCACATGGTAGGGGTGTCAGAGGGTGTTAGGTGCACGTGGTAGTGTGGTAGGGGTGCCACGTGGCACATCTCAGGTGGTGTCAAGTGTTAGGTGGTGCCATGTGGCAGAGTTGTTAGAATTGTCAAGACACGTGGCAGGCCACGTCAGCTGGGGCTGACATCAATAGGTGACATCAGTAGCCGACGTCACATGCGTTGACCGGTGTGTGTGGGCGCAGGGGCTTGAAGTTTGAGGTGAAACCTATCTTTTTCTAAATGTTTCGACGTCCTAAATCCAATGCTAGTAGTTTCAAGTCGATTAAAGGTTGTTTGATGATAGTAGGTACACGGGCTAGAAATTAGGTACACGTGCCAATTAGTGACACCACAATGATACGGTAGTGACACCCTTCAGTGACAAGTTGTAGGTACAGGGACAAGGTACAAGCAAGCACTAGTGACATGGTACAAGTACTAGTGACATGGTACAAGTACCAGGACCTTAGTAGTGCCATGAAATGGGTGATTAGTTCTAAGGCCAGACATGAACCAGGACAAGCACCAGATCACAGTATAAGTTCCAATGACATAGTTAGTGACATGACTAGTGACTTAGGTTGGGACCAATACCCCATGTTGGGGCCCTTTCTTTGTTCCATCTTCAATTTGAGTCATTCCTTTTATTATTGTTCTTGGTTTTGATTTCCTTTCTTTGCTTTGCACAAGTCTCACAAAAAATATCATTTTCTTCTATTGGTTACAGGAATTACCATAAAAGATAGGTAAAAAGGGTATAAAATGACATCAAAATGATGCATAAATAAAGGCTTATCAAGACACAAATAGGATAAGTACCTCCCGTCAATTTTCATGGTATTTAATAAGAGTTGGCCTTGAAAATATAGCTAACTGTTTTAGACTTAATTTATTTATAACATTATGTATTGTATAACATTATATATTGTCTACAAAAATAAAAAAATCACCTAGGCCTCTACCCACTTTTCTAGGAGCGCTTACCACCATTTTGAACGTTGAGTGTACTTATAGTTATGTAATGTAGTTTAACTTTATTATAATATATTGCATTGTATGAAATTTTTGGAATGAAATCAATGGGAATTTTGGTTTGTGGCAATGGAAAATGGTTGAGGTCTAAAAAGAAGTCCATGTGCAGTTTTGGCAATCGGTGTACGCGATTTTTATTTATGGATTTTATGGGATTTTTTTTGGAATTTTATTTATGGTTGGATGATTTTGCCCTTAGATCCTTTTATTAGGTTGTTATTTAGGAAGGATATTTTGGTCATGAAAGAAATTATATATTTTAGGAAAGTTTGTCAACATGTGGTTGGGAAACACATACTATTTTCATCACATTATCTTCACATATCTCTTCTATCTTTCTCTCCTCGTGCACCTGAAAACAACCCCAACAACCCATTAATTCCAACCCCTGATTTGGATATTTCCAGCTCAAGGCGAGCTTGGAATCTTGTTCTTTGGACCCTCACAAGCAAAACCAATCCAAATTTGAAGGTAGAAACACGTGGAATTAGCCGTTACTCGAGAAGAAAAAAAACCAAAACTTTCTAGGCCTATACTGTGAATTTCAGGGTTTTTTTTTTCTTGAATTTGAGCTTGGATTTGAATTTCTGGGGTTGAGTAGATGAATTTTCATATTTGGTTCTCCGTTTTGGTTAATAAATGAGGGAGGTATAAAGGTTTCAAGTTTTGGGTTTCAATGGAGGTTTCCAGCCAACCAAGTAGTGATGCACAGTGGCCCGGTCATCATCTCTAATAGACGATAATGTTAGCAGGTGACGTCACGATCAGCAGGTGACGTCGGCATGCCATATTAGCAGGCGACGTTAGCATGCCATGTCAACATGCCACAACATCGGGGTGACGTCAGTAGAGGTGATGTTAGCAACCACGTCAGCGTGTGTGGGACAAGTGTGTGGAAGGTTGCAAGAATTTCACGGGCACGTGGCAACGCGTAGGCACGATTCTTGAGACATGACGGTGCGTATTCGATAACTTTTGACATTTTGAATTCAATGGTGATAGTTTCAAGTCTATCAGAGTTCGTTTCGGAGTAGTTTTGGGTGTTCAAAGTGGAGAGTGGTACGTTTAGGAGGCTTGTGCTATCCCAAGGTTTAAGGGGGGGTGGGTTTACGAACAAGGTTATATTTATTATTAGTGACCTCCGGTTATTATTTTGATAGGTCAGGACACTTCAGAGACTTCTAAGGAGCGCACAACTTAATAGTGAGCTGTCAGTTTGACTGCGAGTGACTTTTTGTTTATTAAATTGAGATCCTTGCATATTATATGTTTCTATAATTTTATTGCATGGTATGAATTGTAGTGATTTGAATATGTGATTCTAGGCTCACAGATTATTACAGATTTTGGGATAAAGCTAGATTTTATGCTCATGCCTGGCTTACAAACTGTTTTTGGGCTTTTATGGGTTATTTCAAAAGCATGTTAAATAGTATTTTAAAACTATTTTTCCCTATATGGTCGTACTCATGAGATTGGATCTTTATTCTAGACGTGCTCGTAGTTGGACTCTACAGGTTCCTAGAAACAAACTCAGGTGTTGTCGGAGTTGGACTCCACACGTTTCGATGGAGTTGGGCTCTGCAAGTTCTGTGACTATCTACGCGTAATACAGGTTGATTAGCTGGCTGTGCCAACAGGGTTCGAGATTGACTATTATTAGTTATTGTGTCCAGGTTTTCGAAATACTTATAAACAGGGATTTCATGGAAATGAGGGCCATGGGCATTTTTATGTTTTACTTGATTTATTTGGTCCCACAACGTATCTATTTAATTATTTATCTAAAATCAAGTGTCTTATTTGACTATGCATGCATATTTTTATAAATTAGAGGGTAAAAAGGGAATATTTCATAAACGTTTTCCAAAGGCATTTGTTTTTGTCGACTCACAGTTTTATGGTTTTTCGTACCCTCGATGTTGAACTTTGTGACGTAGGCTATCGAGAGATCGATGCTTGTAGCTTTGGACTGCACCACTCCCATCAACCAAAGTAGGATTCTGGTTATTTATCTTTTATCTAGTTGCTCTATCCGTTAATTACGCAATTTTTATTTAATGATTGACACGTGAGTTTTATCTCTTATCTGACATCGTTTTCTTATCTATCTTTGGGCTAAGGGTACTTTTGGAATTTTAAGTTTTTGTGTCAGACATGAGCACTCTTTTACGAGTATCAAAGTGAATTTGGGAAGTGTCCTATTAATAGTTGCATGTGTAAGAGGGTTTCGGTTTTCAATGCAGTCAGTTATTGCTGTTGATGCTACTTGAGAATTTCTTAAGATGAGTTGGGATTCATTTTTCTCCATAGTTTCTTACTGAATTTTAGTACAGTTTTACACAATTTCTTTTTCCAGTTCGCTGCATTCTTATTGTTTATTTTTTATTTTATGGTATTACAACAATATCCTTGTTACTGTGATACAGAAATTTGACTTCAATTTTTTTTTTTAAGATAGTTTGTCTCCAAAAAGTTTTGATGAAGTCATGTGACCCAAATTATTTCTCCTCTCTTTATGATGGCAGACATTATTTTTCATTTTGAGCTTGAGATAGAGATAGTGGACAGCATGCCCCTCCCTTATCTGTCTTTTTATGTCCTACAAAAAGACTTAGTATAACAGTTGACCAGGAATAGAAGAAGTTGGTAGGCAAGCCTTGGGTTAGCCACCCACCATTGACAATTTCACGTACACTTGCTCTCTATTCTATTTTGTATAGTTTTATTACCAAGTCCTCACAAAAGCAAATTGCTTGCACAAGAAATTTCGAATTAACAACAACGCGGTTTCTGCGTATCATCGTATATCAAACTTAAAAAGGAAAACCCATTCATTCTTTTGGCCTAATTATTAGAGCTTCATTCAGAAAATACCAAATCCAAATCCAAATGTGTCCTCTAAGGTTCATCTTGGTGTTCTTTTCAGCCATTCTTGTTGGATATTTTGCATGGAGGCCGGTTCGTTCTTCGCCGGAAACTGATATGATGGTTTTGCAGGATTCCATCCATGAAAATAATATATCGTTAGAATCCAACTTTAAAGTGGTGCGTTTATTTCCCATCAGCTGCTGCTTCTTTCTTTGTTTTTTTTCCCCTTCGAGTATATATACAGTGATTCATCTCTCTTTCAATTTATTCATGTCGGTAACTAATCGTGGAATTGAATTTCAGATGATTCAGAATGGCTTCTGGGTATTCGTTGATATGGCCAGCGGGAAATACTTGTGGAGGAACCTCAAGGAGATGAAAGAAGCAGAGAAACCTAAAAGTTGTTAGCAATTTGTCAATATGTACTTCCTTTTGTCTCTCTATTTCTGTTCATCAGGAGTATTGCAACCAAAAAAAAAAAAATTGCAAGTCTCCTTGATTCTTTTTTTTTTCCCTTGATTTATTTATTTATTTGGTCGGGAAGGAGTTGATTGGGCTGAGTAAAAAGAGGTGAAGAATGTCATAGAAGGCTAATTTCTTTAACATTCTGTAAATGTAGTATCAGTTCTTATTTCCCAGAAAAAATATCACTTGCTTCAAAAGTCGAAAGACTTGTGGCGTAAACTGGAGACTCCGTCCACAAACGACTATCAGTTCACACTCTAAAAAAACATGAATTTCACATCTTTTGTAACAAACCAGTTTAATTTACAGCGTTAATGAATTGTATCGGATGGAAAAAAAAATGTACATTTAACTATTCAAGCACGAGAAACTAAGTTTAATTCTAATCAACTTGTAGCTTCATAGACATATAAAGCAGTGTGAGAAGAGCACCTTGTGGAATGGGTGCAAATCTTGCGAGGTTGGAGCCAACCCACATCGCTATCACCACAAGAGCAACCATATTGCTGCTGGTTTTCCCACAAACCCAACTTGCAAATGACAGGCACAACGTGAGCAAGATACCACCTCTCCCACCCAAAACCCAGGCAATTACATAACCAATCTTATACCCAGCGTCTAGCTTCCTGTCAAACAAGGCCATCACGCTACTCAAAGTGAGCGATAGACGGGATCCAAACATCTGAAATAGAAACAAGGATATAACGGCAGATCTAAGCACTTCGCTGAAGGGACCTCTTTCTTGCTCTCGCTCTCCTTCTTCAGTTACTTCATCGGTTTTATTTTTACCATAAGATGAACTCTCTTCATTGACATTATACGGTTTCCAATGTCTCTCCCATTGCATATTCTGCTTCACTTCACCCCACCTATAGATCCTTACTCCATCTTCAAATTCAGGGTTAGAGCTCCATTTCCCACTATAATGCCTGCCAGTATCCTTTTGGAATTTAAGTTCTCGGTCATACTGAATCCTGGCTGCTTCATTGGATAGAATCTGTTTATAGATCCCATGAACTTCTGTCAGTAAGTCTACTAAACATGAACAGGTAAGAGAAATGAACATAAGAAGGGAAAAAACAAAAAAAAGGTTAATGGAAAACAAAGCCCGCTGCTTGCCATTCAAACATTCTATCATAAGTTCATAACCCAGATTCATAGTACAGCTCCAGCAATAGCAACAAGAAACTTGCCTCTTCTAATCCTATTATTTTGAGGGGCTTGCGTTGGATAAGTTTAATTCTATGTCTAACCCCTCTAATCCCCTTACAATGGAAAATCATCCATTTCTACCTTCAGAATACATTGAATTGATAAGTTATCCAATCCGATTCAATAAAAATCACCAAAAGTGGCCTTTAGTATAATTTTAATCCACTTCTCCAGGGAATTCAGAAAGCAGTCAGGTGGACATTAGAGGGTGTTTGAAGGACATTGAAGTTGGTGCCATCGATGGTGTTTTCTGTAAATCCTACTTAAGGTAGCTGATGGAAAACTATTCTCTCTGGCTTATCCCCTCTATGGTAATTTGGAAGCGTAAAGTACCATATAAAGGTTTGAATTTCGTCTATATGGGAGGGTTAATACATTTGATGTGGTTTAAATGACAAGACCTTCTGTTCGTCTTACTCCACGTTGGTGTGTGATGAAGGGTGCTGAGAGTGCAGATCACCTATTTCTTTCTTTTTTTCCTCCCCTTCCTTTTAGATACCCAGAATCCCCTAATCCACAACCTGGGTCAGGTTCAAAACTGGAGCGCCCCCCCCCCCCACCCCACCAAGCCCTACTATGAGAGACCAGAAACACTAGCTAGGGACTTTTGATGGTTTTGAACCTCAAACCACATGAGAGTAAACCATGAGCCCGACCAGTTCCACTAACACCCCGCTGGTGCATATCACCTATTTATTCATCTGGTTTAGGCTATTAAGGAGTTCGATTTGAGCTCGATTATTCTAGAATCTATAATGAAAGAGGCACAAGTTCTTTGGAGGCAGGGAGGAGGTGGCAGGGTGGGTCATGCGGTGCATAATGGTTTTCTGGTTGATTTGGATGAAGCAGAATAGAAGGGTGTTTTTGACAGTGCTAGAGGAGTTTGATTTTGGACTTCAGCATGCTCAGAGTGCAGTTCTCGTTTTCCTTTCTTTTCTCGATTGGAAAGTAGCTGCTTACTAGTGCCAACCTGTCCTGGATGTATTTTCTTCTTTTTTGTTAGGAGCTCTTTAGTGCAGTGTAATTCTTGCCCTCTGTTCTGTTTTGCTTCTTTTAATCAATAGATGTTTTTAAAATAAATTCATTAAATCATTAGATGCTGAAGATCTATTTAGTACAATGATCATACCATCCATCCTTAGTTCTTCAACCTATTATTACCATTTGGTCCATTAACAGAGGTTTTTTTTTTTTTTTTTAATTATTTTTTTTAATGATCTTAGATTATAGAAAAGCAAAACAGTTAACTGTAATTACTAGTTCCTACTCACCTCATATGCCTGACGGATGTTCTTGAACATCTCTCCAGCTTGAGAATCCTTACTAACATCAGGATGATACTGCAACAGATACGAAAGCTCACATAAGTTCTTAATTTTAAGCATCTTTCTTATAAAGTCCATAAGTTCTTTGAAGACCAAATCTGAATGGAAACTCCTAACCACACAAATGCAGCAGGGGAAGAAACTATTACTGTTATCTCTGATACAATTTTCAACGAAATTCTAAGTTTCCTAAAAAGTGAATATAAAGTATAAGTATGATAAGTGACCAGTACAATGAAAATCAATGTGGAGATTGCTGCAATCCCTTTTCTGCCTTTTTCGTCATACATGCAGCATAGTACACAGGACCTTTTTCTGATTTATTAAAGTATTTAAAGATAATGTTTGGTTCATTGGAAGGAACACTGAATGAAATGGATATTCCCCAGAATGAAAAATGATGCCAAGTACACTCCTTGCCCAATTTTCAGTTATCTTGCCCACTATTTTCATTCAGCTGCTCTCTAATTTGACGAAATTCCATTCTCATAGAGAATCCATTCTATCAAATGTGAATTCATTAGAAAAAAAAATGCACAACACTTAATCTTTGAGGGATTTCACACCAGCTGCACCAATGCCTCGCAACTCATCAGCGAGTGTAGGAAGGTATATGAACCTGTCCTATGACTCAGTCAAAGGAAATTCTAATCCCTTCCTCACTATACCGATAGGCATCTGTACAATACTTCATCGAAATTTTACCAAAGAACAACAAAATGAAATGTAATATAAATTTAAAAGTAGGTTTTCCCAGCTTCCACAAAGTAGAACACTAGAACATAAAATTATACTTGTAGAATTTTTTTCCCAACTTATCTGAGCGCGTATCTATCTGGATTTCAATGTCCGACGTTGAACAAGCACATTGAGACACCCTTTATTTTCTAAACATGTGTGGTTCTAACACTTAGAATTATGTTTGAGAAACACCCTTGCAAACTCAGAACACCAGTTCATTATTGACTAACTTCACCAAGAGTAGATTAAACATTATCAGTAAAGTACTGTACTGTGCTCAATATCAATAACACATCCAAATTATGATTTATTTACCACTAGAATGCAAACTTCTGTACTACAAAATAATTCTTTCGAAACGTTATGAAGTTCCCACAAGTATTCAACTTGCGTGGGAAGATTGGAACAAGGATTTGGGGCATGGCAACATTAACGAAACAGAAAAGTCACAAATTTTATTGGCCCCAATTCTTCTCTCAGAAAGAAAGAACCCAATAGAAGTAAATAAACAAGAACGAAGGTTGAGTACGTGAGTACCTTACGAGCGAGAAGGCGATAGGCCCTCTTGATATCGGCGGAGGTGGCATGGCGAGTGAGGCCCAATACCCCGTAGTGTGTCTGCTGGCCATTGATCACAGCCCACGATGATGATGATGCCGTCGACTGTGGGGTCCACCGGCGAGTGCGGGTTCTTGATCTTCTTCTACGCTGAAAATGACATGGTAGGGAAAACAAATGCCTGCAATTCGAATAAAAGTCTCCGGCAACAAGGCCGCCACTGATGGGGATGGTCCCCACCAGGAGCTGCTGCACCACCATTTATCCTTCGCTCATCAATCTACGGCTACTACCATCTGTGTCCACCGTTTTGTGATTAAACCACCCATTTTCATACCGACTTTTATCTCAAGAAAATAAGATATTTGCAGGTCCTTTTGAGAGCTATTTAGGTTTTGTTGTTTTCATTTTTCATTATTTTTTGTTTGAAATCTCTATTACTATAACCAACAGGGTGAATTTGGTGTTTCAACTCCAAGGTTCAACAAAATATTTTAGATGAAAATATCCAACGTTAATGAAAGTTTTAAAATGACAATCAGAAACATAAGAACGAAATAGTAAAATTAATTTTTTTTAATAAATTAAATTTTTTTGGTAGGGAAAATGGATACTTACTTTCCTATCATTCTTTCTATTTTTTTTTATACATTTTTTGGATTTTTTTTACTTCTCTTTATTTAAAAAAATTAAAATTTATAAAGCAAAAGAAAAAAGAATAAATGATTTATTTTACTTAAAAACTATTACATGGATACATTAAACAATATAATGACATATATTAAGTTTATTTTATTGGGAAGCTCTTAGTAGTTTTCTATATGCTGTATCCAATCACATGTGCCGCGTTTATTAAGAGCATATCTACTGATGAAGTTAAGAGTAAAAGGTTAGAGAGAAGTAATTCAAATTTTTTGTAAATTTTTTTTTTAAAGTTGCCAATGTAAAAAACTTATATAATTTTCGAATACTATTTAATTCCACTACTTAATTTATATAATTATACTTTTATATAAAAATAAATAAGTTAAACATAATGACAACCATTAATTTAATATCAAATTTAAAACTATCTTAATTAGGTCGTTAACAAAAACTTTAAAACGATCTTTTGCGGTCAAAATACTGTCATGCATATGAAATAATTGGGAGAGAATTAGTGATGGGTTCTTTGTTTCCATTTAGATTTTATGTTCAAAAGCAGAGAATAAGTTTTTGGATATTATTAATCCATATTGAATTATATTTATGATGACCTTTCGATGGTAACAGATGGCATTAGCTTCACGTGGCACTATTTGGTTGGTCTGCAGTTGAAAATGGGTGGCATTAGATATGCTCTAACAATTCCCAGCTCAGTGCTGCCTCTAAAAGGCAGTAACAATTTGCAAGGCCATTTGGTCTGCAACATGACTATTACATCTTTTATATATACAAGGCGCACGAGCACACATTTATATGTGTGTTCCTTTTTTTTTTTAATATTTGTAGCCAATAATAAACTTGTTTGAGGTCTAATGGTAGAGTATTAAAAGTTTGGAGGACTTATGATGTAGTTAGAATTTAGGGTTTAATTCTTGAATTTTTTTTTTTTGGGAGGGGGATGAGGAGGAGGAGAGAGGAAAAGCTTATGATGTAGTTAGGATTTATGATTTAATTCTTGAATTTTGGGCACAAAATTCAAAAATTAAATTCTAAATCATAAGTCATTAAGATAATATTTTACTATTAGATAATAAAAATTTCTCAATTTTAAAGTTTAGAAGTATTTTTGAAGAATTAAAAGGTTAATTTCATTATTTGAATAATTATAATGGTAATTAGGGATTAAAAAGTTTAAAATTTATGATTAATGAGTTTTGAATAGACATTTTATTAATAACTAATCAATCAATAATCCAAGAAACTTTACATATCCGAAGCACGTGCATGTGGCCAATATGAAGAAACTATCTATATCATTATTATCATAAAGACATAAGGACAGATTGATTTTATCAATAAATAAAGATAAAGTAGCAAAATTAAATTTATAAATTGAAAATAATAATAATAATTTTTTTATATACTAAAGAAAAGACTAAAAGAGCAAAACTACGGGAGCAATCACCACCCGAGAAATCAAACAACCAAGCTTCATGAGAGCGCATGTTAGGAAGGAGTCTTCCTAAGAAAGATTATAATGACAATTGTGGCCAAAGAGGACATCAGCAACAAAATTGGATTCCTATAAATATGTTTGGAGGGATTTGATCAAAATTAGATAGAAGGTGTTTAATGTGAGCAACCATACTAATGGGCCAAGGTTTAATATGAGAATGGGGGAGTTTAAAAATGTGTCGTGGGGGAGTTTAATATGAGAATGAGCAACTATAGTAATCCCCTTTTTGTTTTTAAAAAAATCAAAAATTAAATTTTTACTTTCTAATTTTTACTTTTTCTAATAAAAATAGAAAAGTAAAAAAATTATTTTGCATAAGTAAAAGTAAAAAAAGCTAAAATTGTCTTGTCACTTGGTAACTAATTTTTTCTCTCTAGCGCTTCACGGTTCTAGGAGAGTGTCAACGCCTTCCTTACGCTTCCTCCTAGCTCTGTGTATGCAGTGGGAGGAGTGGTGGAGGGCTCTTGCGACGGCTTGACGAGTAATACACCAAGGTTGTTGGGGGAAAATAGTAAAATGGAAATAATAACTCAACCCACAAAAAAGATAAATATGCAAGGAAATAAAAGAGTAAAGAATAAAAAACACCGGATATAACGTGGTTCGGCAATATGCCTACGTCCACGGGGCAACAACAATAAGAACCTCCACTAATGAAATTAGAGGTATGAAGAGATGCACAACTTCAAGAACACTACTTGAAGGAAGCTCTCTCTCTTACACTTGTTTTGCTACCAACACTACAACACTCAACACTCTCAACTTGGAGTGGGCACTTTTCACTCTCTACTTGTAGGAAGATGTTTCTTTTAGATGAGATTGATGGAATGAGCAAATGACCTCTCCTTATATAGGCCAAGGAGGAACCATCTAAATGTTTTCATTAATGCTTTATCCACCCACTTACTTCATTTTGGATCCCACTTACCTACAACCACCTACTACATTTTGGATCCCACTTACCTACAACCACTTACTTCATTTTGGATCCCACTTACCTACAACCACCTACTACATTTTGGATCCCACTTACCTACAACCACTTACTTCATTAATGCTCCAAACAACATTTTGTAGATATATTTGAAGTTTGGGCCTGGATATTTTACAATCTCCCCCTTCAGGTCAACTAGGTCAAAACGACGTAACTTCTACTTGAAGTCCACTCCAGCGGATTTGCTGCAATACTCCAACTTCTGTTGCGTAACAACTTTTGTCAACATATCTGAAGTGTTCTTGTTGGTGTGAATTTTCCTCAACTGGAAAAGCTTCTTTGATACTGCATCTCAAATCCAATGATAACGGAGATCAATGTGCTTCGTGCGAGGATGGTACACTGAATTTTTACTTCAATGAATAGCATTTTGACTATCACAATGCACCACATAACTTTCTTGCTTCACACCCAATTCTTGAATGAACCTCTACAGCCAAATCATCTCCTTACCTGCTTCATTTGCAGCAATATACTCAACTTCAGTGGTGGATAAGGCAACACATTTTTGTAACTTGAACTGCCATGAAACAGCTCCCCCTGAAAAGGTGAATAAGTATTCAGAAGTGGATTTTCTAGCATCAAGGTCTCCTGCCAAATCTACATCCGTGAAACCTTCTAACACCTGTTTCGATCCACCAAAGCACAAGCACAACTTTGAAGTGCCTCTCAAATATCTGAGTATCCACTTGACTGATTCCCAATGCTCTCTGTCAGGGTTAGAGAGATACCTACTAACAACACCAACTGCATGTGCTATATCTGGTCAAGTACAAACCATAACATACATAAGACTACCAACAGCTGATAAGTAGGGAATACCTGCCATCTTGTCCATATCTCTTTGTGTAGTTAGGCATAACTTTCTGCTTAACTTGAATTGATTACCTAGAGGTGAGTTCACTAGCTTAGCTTCTTTCATGTTGAACCTCTCAAGCACTCGTTCAACGTACATTTCCTATGACAACCATAGCTTCTTCGCCTTCCTGTCACGAGTGATCTCCATGCCCAAAATCTGCTTAGCTGGACCTAAGTCTTTCATATCAAATGATTTTGACAAATCTGACTTCAACTTGTGAATCATAGCAACATCGTGCCCCACAATCAACATATCATCAACATAGAGCAATAAAATGATGAAGTTACCTCTGGTGAATTGCTGGATATACACACATGGATCGGCATCTGTTCTCTTGTACCCATGACCCAACATGAATGAGTCAAACTTCTTGTACCATTGCCTCGGTGCCTGCTTTAGCCCGTACAAGCTTTTCTTCAACTTACAAACCATGTGTCCTTTTCTCTCAACTTCAAAACCTTCTTGTTGCTCCATGTAAATTTCCTCTTCCAAATCACCATGCAGAAATGCTGTCTTCACATCCAACTGCTCCACCTCAAGATCCATGCTAGCTGTCATGCCCAGAATAACTCGAATAGAAGTCATCTTAACCACTGTGAGAATATCTCGTCGAAATCAACTCCTTCCTCTACCCAAAACCCTTGACAACCAAGCGAGCCTTGAACTTTGTCAACTGCTCATTCTCGTCCCTCTTCAACTTGAACACCCACTTATTTTTGAGTGCTTTTCTGCCTTTAGGAAGCTCCACCAACTCATAGGTGGCATTCTTCAATAAAGACTCTATCTCAGACTTCATTGCCAACATCCATTTGTCATTGTCTGCATGAGTCTTTGCTTCCTCAAAATTTTCAGGCTCTTCATCGCCAGTCAACAAAATGTATCTGGAATGCGGGTCATCCCCATCACTGGTTGTGAGAATATACGGTGAAAAAGGATACTTAGTATTCAGCTTTGACATTCTGTTTGATTTACGAATTGGTACTTGGGAAATATCTGGTTGCTCCTCCTAGCTTGGCTCCCCCTAAATTTGATCGTCCTGATCATCGTCTTCAAGTTCAGACACTATCTCAGCATCTCGTGCTTCAGCCATGTCAGGAACGTCTTCATGTATAACCTCTTCAGCTCTGCCACTAGGTTCTTGTTGCAGCGGTGATGAATCATAAGTGAGTTGGCCTTCATTTTTAACTGTCTCCTTATCAAAATCTGTCACGGTCTGATCTTCAAAGAAGTGTACATTTCTGCTTCTGAATAGCTTTTTGGTCTTTGGATCCCACATGCGGTAGCCCATTTCTTCATTGCCGTACCCGAGAAAGATGCATGGTGTGCCTTTGTCATCTATCTTCAATCTTTTCTCGTCGGATACACGTGCAAATGCTTTGCACCCAAACAATTTTAAGTGTGAATATGAAACGCTTCTACCGGTCCATACGCATTCAGGAGTCTCAAAGTTCAATGGTACACTTGGTGATCAGTTGATAAGGTAACAAGCGGCTGACACAGCTTCGGCCCAAAAACTCTTTGATAGATTGGCTGTCTTCAACATGCACCTGACCTTCTCCAGAATGGTGCGGTTCATCCTTTCAGCTACACCATTATGTTGTGGGGTGCCAAGAATTTTCTTCTCATGCCTAATGTCATACTTCGAACAGTGATCTCTGAACTCGTTCGAAGTGTACTCTCTGCCATTGTCGCTACGGATACATTTGAGGGCTCTCCCAGTCTCCCTCTCCACCATGACATGAAACTGCTTAAAGGTTTGGAATACCTGGCCTTTTGATTTCAATAAATATACTCAAACCTTTCGTGAAGCATCATCAATAAAGGTGACAAAATATCTATTACAACCTAGTGATTCAACTTCCATAGGGCCACAAACATCAGAATGTACTAGGTATAATATTTTTTCTTTTCTTATGAAGGTACCAGAAAAACTGACTTGATTTTTTTTGTCATATAAACAATAATCACAAGAGTCGAGTGAGGTACCATTGGCAAAGGGAATGAGAGACTTCTTTGCCAAAACTTGCAATCCCTTCTCACTCATGTGGCCTAATCTCTTGTGCCATACATTTGGAGGAGAATCGTCCGCGACATTCAACTCTTCTTTGCAAACCTTCCCATATGTCTTGTAAAGGGTGCAGCACAACTTCCCTCTAGCGATGACTGGCGATCCCTTGGTAAGCCTCCACTTTTGATCTCCCCCATGATGATGGAACCCTTGTTGATCAAGCACGCCGGTTGACATTAGATTGAGACGTAAACTAGGAACATGTCTCACATCTTTCAATAACAGCTTGTTGCCCAAATCAGTCTCGAAAAAAACATCACCTATTCCTGATATCTTGGAATTGCTATCATTGCCCATCTTCACTTCCCCAAAGTCTCCGGCTTTGTATGTGGTGAAGAACTCCGAGTGTGCCTTTGTAACGACCCGAACCGGGTTTATTAATATTTTAATGTAAAATGAGTATTTTGCCCCTGAGGGGGAAAAACTTTGACTTTTGACCAGGGAAATAATTTGGACTTTGACCTTTGACCCATGACTATGACGTAGATCGGGACGTCACAAATCCGTAGACAGGCGGCACGCCGAAATCGGAGTTCTTATGAAAGAGTTATGGTCACAGAAGCGTATTAGCGGAATTTACGAACTAAGAACAAACGATTAAAATAATAATTAATTATGGGAATCCGTGTAAACCCTAGATCTAAATCAAACCAGCGGATGAGTGACAAGTGTCACTCATCCAAGTGACAACTATTCCCATAAAGTTGGGTCTATACCCATAGGTCCAATATTTAATACTTTATTTCCTCTCAACCAACCCTAGCCTTTGATCGCTCTCTGGGTAAGCTGATCCTAACCCTCCATTTTCTCCTGCGTTTCTCTATCCTTGCACGATCATTTCTCTCTGGGAAACACAAAACACACACATCCATTCCTTAACCGTGCAAACACTTCCCTCCCATTTTCTCTCAACCCAATCGATCGAACCAACAACCCTCACACCACCAGACGACCACCCTCGTCACCACCATCATCCCCAGAACTTCACCGTGCACCACTAGCAGCCACAACCCATTCCCCCAGCCTGAACAGACCCGAACAGCCCCTAGACCCAAAATACAGAGGAATCAGATCCAGGAAGCAAAACCCCACCTCCTCACCATCTCGACTTGAACGGAGCTCCAGTTGACACCTTGAGGACCCCAGGAACACGACTGAACGGACGACGAAGGCCACGGCGGCGACATGGCGGAGGTAAAGCCCAAAACCCGAGAGACCCGTTTGTTTTCCCTGTTTCAAACCAACCCATTTTAACGTTTAGGGTTCGACTCTTTGGTTAAGGACATGCTCTAGGGTTAGAGACGAACTCATAGGGATCGATTTGGACGACTGAGACGGAGTGGATAGCCGGAGAAGACGACCGGACTTTGGCCGTGATCTTCATCGAAGCCCAGGTAAGTTTCTACCAGTTTTATTCTAGTTTTAAGGCTATAGAACCATAGAACAGACCTAGACGACTTTGTAGGATTGAACCCCGTCGAAAATGGTGGCCGAAAATGGACTGTGGAAACGAGTCAAGCCGTGGGTCAACGGCGACCCCGTTCCAGTAAACGGGTTGACCCGATACTGTAGCAATGATGATGTCATCATGCTGACGTCACCTCTGACATCATGATGACGTCATCCTGTTAGAGATTGTCATATCAGGGGCCAACCAGAGCGTGCCATGTGTCACAAGTGTCAGTGATGACGTCATTGCTGACGTCAGCAGCACTGTAGCAGCGTTGACCAGGCGCATGGGGGCGCGTGTGAACAGTATTTTGGTGGGACTAGTACCATTTTCAATGTTTCGACGATACAGATCCAATGGTGGTGGTTTCGTGTCGATCGGAGATCGTTAAGATAGTCAAAATGGGGCTTGAAGCCTCGGGAATAGTGCCCAAGTTACGTATTCGAGACAGATCTGTTCTAGGGTCTTGGTATTGGAGTTATAGGGTCCTTTAGTGACTCTCAGATATGTTAATACAGGTTTTAGCGGTCGTTGAGCAGCGGAGACCAAGTGTGAGTGGGCTGTTTGATTTATAAAAGGCTTGCATGCATAAACTGTTTTACTATTTCCACTTATGATTTCGATGAGTCTTATATGAACTGTTTATATCTTTTATTACAATGTTTTGGGCATGATACCCATCTGGATTATATGTGGATTTTGTTCTGGGATGTCCGGGGGGGACATAGGGTAAACTATACTGTTATTATACTGTACTTTCCTACCTGTCTATCTTGTCTTCTCCAGGGTGGGTCGTTGGCCCGGGTGGACCCTGGAGTAGTCACGGGGCCCTGACTGAGTGGAGTTACCCCCGTTGGGCTGCTTAGTCTCGTGAAGGCATGTTCGTATACCTCGGGCAGTGACCGGGATACCGGGCACTGATGTACCTAGAGAGTCTTGGGCGTGAGACCTTGAGTGGCAACGCGTAGCCTTAGAACCGTGACATCATTTAGGTTGGCTTTTACAGTGCACTAATATGTAGTTTCTCCTTTCGATTATTATTATGATTTTGTGGTTACGATTTCATTATAATACTATGTTTTCACCGCATGCAAGATTTGGAAAACGGAGGGGTAAAACCTTATGATTTACTTTATTATGAAATTGATTTATAAACTGTTATTTTTGGCCCACTCACTCTTTGCTTGTTTTACTGACCCCTCCAGACCGTGACACGGAACTAGAGGAGGACCCGGAGGAGGAGGAGGACGAGGCTTAGTTTGTTAGCTGTGCACCTGTACACCCCTTGTGGGTAGGTTGAGCACCAAATAATGTACTCTGACTATTGTGCTCACGTTTTGTTATTTTACTATCCCTTGTCCGACATTTATCGCTCTGAACAATGTTGTTGCATGTTATTTATCTATTTGAGTATTTCGTTTAAATTAAGGGTAATTTTGGTATGTTTGGAGTTGTTGTCAGACGGGAGCGGGGCACGTCCCCGGGTGGTCCCAGTGGGATTGGGACGGGTCCGTGGCATGGAAATATGCTCCAGAATCAACTACACAATAAATGCTTTTATCTTCATCAGCATATAGGCAATCACTGTCAAGAGACAACAACTCACATGCTTGACTGGACACAGTAGCGGTAGCTGCAGTACTGGTTGTGTCCTCCTTCTTTTGGTAGGTTGAGCCATCTTTCCCATCCTTCTTGTTATTCTTTAGTTTGTTGCAATTCTTCATCATGTGGCCATAAAGATTGCAATTATGACACCTTCCATTGAATCGTGTCCTTGAACAGCTTGCACTTCTTCCACAATCTCGACTGGCACCTTTACTCTTACTCCTTCTTCTATTCTCCGCCACAAAGGCTTGACTACTATCGGAACTAGAGGACTTCCTCCTAGTCTCTTCATTTAACATGTTGTCTTTAACATTGTCCATAGATAACACACCATTGGGAGCAGAGTTACTTACAGTAATGACAAAGGTCTCCCAGCTGTCGGGCAAAGATCCAAGAAGCAACAACGCTTGAAGCTCATCTCCGATCTTCATGTCCATCGTGGCCAATTGATTGACAGTGCTTTGGAAGTTGGTTAGGTGCTCTGTCACCCTTACGCCCTCCTTATACTTCATGTTGACAAGCTCCTTAATGAGAAACGCTTTCTTCGATGTGGTCTTTTGCTCGAACAATGACTCCAACTTCAACCAAAGAGCATGAGCGTTAGTCTCGTTGGACACATGGTGGAACACACTATCGTCCACCCATTCACGAATGTGACCAATAGCCTTGCGATTCAACTTCTTCCATTCCGCATCTCCCATATTCTCAAGCTTGCCTTCATCTCCTTCTATGGGCTCATACAGATCCTTGCAATAGAGAATGTCCTCCATTCTCGGCTTCCATGTAATCCAATTGGAGTGGTTGAGTCGAACCATGGTACTTCTTGAGCCTTCCATTCTAACTCTCAACAAACCTAGAGCTCTGATACCACTGTTGGGGAAAATAGTAGAATGAAAATAATAACTCAACCCACAAAAAGGATAAATATGCAAGGAAATAAAAAAGCAAAGAATAAAAAACACCGGATATAACGTGGTTTGGCAATATGCCTACGTCCACGGGGCAACAACAACAAGAACCTCCACTAATGAAATTAGAGGTACAAAGAGATGCACAACTTCAAGAACACTACTTGAAGGAAACTCTCTCTCTTACACTTGTTTTACTACCAACACTACAACACTCAACACTTTCAACTTGGAGTGGGCACTCTTCACTCTCTACTTGTAGAAAAATGTTTCTCTTAGATGAGATTGATGGAATGAGCAAATGACCTCTCCTTATATAGGCCAAGGAGGAACTATCTAGATGCTTTCATTAATGCTTCATCCACCCACTTACTTCATTTTGGATCCCACTTACCTACAACCACCTACTACATTTTGGATTCCACTTACCTACAACCACTTACTTCATTTTGGATACCACTTACCTACAACCACCTACTACATTTTGGATCCCACTTACCTACAACCACTTACTTCATTAATGCTCCAAACAACATTTTGTAGATATATTTGAAGTTTGGGCCTGCATATTTTACAAAGGTTACGTGCTTCTAGCCTCCGGTTTCACTCTGATGGAAGACATATTCTCAGCGTTCGCAAGCAAGTTCGCCATTACTGATGAGGAGAAGGATGGTCTTAGGATTGTCGATAAGGATGCTACTGGACCGTACATGTCTAGATTTAAATTAGTGGGTAAGGTGCTTATAACCAGGCAGACTTTTAACAAGGAGGCTTTCAAACATACTAGGATTTGGGTTTGGCGTTCTCAAGTCTCTATATCGATTATGGATTTACCAAACCAAATGTTTTTGTTCTCGTTCAAAACCAGTGAGGAATGTTCAAAAATCCTACGGGGTGGCCCTTGGATCTTTAAATGCTCACTGCTCGCGTTAGCTATTGCGGATGGCATTTCCCCCCTTAGCTCTACTTCACTCTGTAAACAGAAGTTCTGGATGCAGATTCAAGGGCTCCCTTTCATCTATATGACTCTGCTGATGAAGAAAGTCATAGGGGATGTTGTTAGGCGTGAACCTAATGGGTTAGACACCCCAAATGTTGGTGTGGGGGTGGTGGGGCAGTTATCTACATATCCGTGTTGAGTTAGACATTTCGAAGCCTTCTTGCCATTGTATGCCAGTCAAGGGCGAACCTAATTGGATCCATCTTCGCTACGAAAATTGCCAGTGACTTGCTATCTGTGTGCCCTGGCTACTCTATGCTGGAGTAATTTCTTCCCTGCCTCCCATGTTTATCCCTTGCGACCTAGTGCCTCAGACCATCTCCCCATTTTCATTGATATCCTTACTCTTCCTAGGCTTGCTTTGAGGCATCCTAAACGGGTCCAATTTGAGCATTTTGGGTTGGCCATGATGATTGTGCTAATGTGGTTTACAACGGGTGGAAGTCTGATTGTATTGGTGTTCCTCTCTTCCAAATTGTGGAAAAGATCAAGAGTACTAGGCTACATTTGAATGTTTGGAGATATGTTACTTCGGAAACCTTGAGAAAGAGATATCTAAAATTCGTGACCATTTTTCCATTATCCTTCAACAACTCTTTTCTCAGTCCATGGTGGAGGCACGGGCTCAATGTAGCGAGAAGCCAGATCAACTTCTTGCTTAGGAAGAAAGTTATTGGCGCCAACGGTCCAAAATTCAATGGTTGAAGAATGGTGATCGGAATTCCCCCTTTTTTCATAAGAGGACCTCCAATCGAAGGAAGCGGAATTTTATTCGTGGTTTACAGGATTCGTGGTTTGGGACATTGTGGTGCTGATATGTGTGATGCCATCCGCTCTCTTTTCAGATATGTTGGTATGTTACAGAAGATTAATTATACACATATATGTTTAATTCCTAAATTTCATGAGCCTATTGATATAAGGCACCTCATACCTATTGCTTTTATGTAATGTACTTTGTAAGATCTATATCAAGGTGTCTTTTGTGTCGTGAGGGTCAATCTCAGATAACACTCTCATTATCTCAGAAGTTTCTCACTATTTACATTGTCTTCAAGGGGGAAAGAAAGCTTTTATGGCTCTTAAGCTCGACACGGGTAAGGCCTATGATCGCATTAAGTGTAATTACCTAGAGAATATCATGCTTCGTATGGGCTTCGATCCTCGTTGGGTGCATTGGATAATGATGTGTGTTACAAAAATATCTCACTCTTTTATCAATGGTGAAATTAAGGGTAAGGTTTTTCCCTCTAGAGGTCTTCTACAAAGCTATCTGTTATCTCCATCTCTGTTTTTTTTTATGTGCTAAGGGTCATACTGCTCTCCTCCAAACCCATGAACTAGCTAGTCCAACTCGCGAGATTTCTATTTGTTCTGAGGCTCCTTCCATCAACCATCTCCTTTTTGCTGATGACAACTTCGGGCTACCTTTCATGATTGCTCTTACATTAAGAAAATACTTCACTCCTATGAGTTGGCATCCGAGCAAAAAATTAACCTGCAGAAGAGCTCCGTTTGTTTTAGTAGGAATATCAACACTAATGTACCATAAGCCCTTACTGCTCTTTCGGGTGTTGTGCAAGGGGAGAAGCATGAGATGTACCTCGGCCTCCCATATTTCATAGATTCTTCAACTGCTACTTTGTCAGGACCATTCCCAAATCCCCCGGGATTAACTTGGGACCCACCTGATCCCGCCTGACACGAAGTGTCAGACCAGGGAAAATTCCATCTCTAGCCCTCGCCGGGGCTATCAGAGTGCGTCAGGATCGTAGGAGGAGGGGAGTGATGTCTCGTCTCTGCTACAGCCCGCATCCGCGATCAACCTGAAGGGCATTAAAACATTAAAAGTCGTGAGTGGACAAAATAAACATTTTAATAAAAACATTTTCAGACAAAGACATTTATGCCCTTCATAAAAACATATGCATGCATTCAAAAACCGTTGATCAAAATGTTCATAAAACCATTTGAAAACATTCTCAAAACCTTTCAAGGGTTCATACCCAGTTCCCATAAACCGTCATGACCCATAAATCCATTTGGGTCCTGGCGGTTTATGGGATCCTAACCGAGGAGGATCGGGTCCTGATAGAATGGTATCAGAGCCAGACCCCGACCGGGAAGTGTGCCAGCGAGGACGCTGGGCCCTAATGGGGGTGGATTGCAAGACCCGTGTCCTAGAGGGAACAGTGAACAATCTCACATTCTTGCGAGGGGGAATGGTCTGTGAGAGGTTGGTGGTGTGCCTTAAAGGTGTAAGCACACACCTATCAAGCACTAGGCCTCCTGTGGTCGCGTTGGTTGAGGCTTGCTTGGCGTGTATTGCTCACCACGAGGTCCCGAGGTCAAAACCTTGAGGGCGCAGGCTTGCCGTTGAGTATTGTTGTGGCCCAAAGAGGACAATATAGTGCTAGATAAAGGATGCCGTTGCGCAACTCTGATCTACACTAGGCCTTTTGGGAGCTTAAGTGGCTTTGGGGGAGATTGGAACCCCAAAGTTAAGCGAGTTGAGGCTAGTGCAATTCCATGATGGGTGACCCTCTGGGAAGTTGCACCATGAGCTCCCGAAAACAAAACTGTGAGAGCGAGGCCCAAAGTGGACAATATGGTGCTAGATGAGTCGGATCCTGACCGAGGAGGATCGGGTCCTGACATACTTGCTTTGGTGATCTTAAAGCTAAATTCTCAAAAAGGATTCTAGGTTTGAAAGGTAAGCTTCTCAGTGGTGCATGTCGTGAAATACTAATTAAGGTGGTTGCTCAATCCTCGTCACTCTACACAATGAGCTATTTCTTGCTCCCTAAATATTTCTTCCATGAGACTACCAAGTTGACAGGACTTACTCCTAAAAAACTTTGATAATCACGTCCGATCCTACGCCCGTCTGACAAATGATCCAAAATAATGAAACTACCCTCAATACTTGTCAGATAAGGGATACTAGTACCAGTTTATTGCTCATGCCTCTCGATCAGTCCTGGTTAACGTGTAACGGCCTGCAAGGTAAAAAAATATTAAAAAGGTGCGAGTGGACAAAAATAACATTTTGAAAAATGCATTTTCCAAAGAAAATAATCATTTACCCTTTAGTTTCTAAAAACATGCATGCATAGAATAAAACGTAAACAATCAGAACTCAAATCAATCAATCGCATCAAATCAACCGTAGAACATACAACAATTATAAAACATAGTAAGCCACACGTGGCCCACATTTCTTAAATTCCATGTTCATCAAATCATTTCACAAAAACATGGACACAAATATCACAATTAAACACAACCAATCATCGTCTCCCTTTAGCATCAGCCGTGACACGACCCATCCCAATCCCCCCCCGGGATTACTGTGGGATGTGTCATGCTCCCGTCTGACACGAAGTGTCAGACAAGGGATAACCGAAAGCCGCTACCCCGACGGGCGTCCAGAGTGCGCAAGGATCGATGGAGGAGGCATGCAATGTCCCAGTCTCTGCTGCAGTCGCATCGTCGATCAACCTGAAGGGCATTGAAAACAATAAAGGATGTGAGTGGACGAAAATAAACAAGTTCATAAAATACATTTTATAAGACATTTATGCCCCTCAGTAAAAGCGTATGCATGCATCAAAAACAGAAATCAAATATTTATTAAAAATAACCGTGAGGGCCTTAGCCCAGAAACCGTAAACACCGTTTCAACCAAAAGTCATTTCATAAATCCAGTGGTACACATACAACACATTACCATCTCTGGCATCCCAGATGCCTAGCGTCCCAGACGCTTGACGTCCCAGACGTCATATCTCACGGTATTAAAGCGACGCGTGCTGCCCAGGGTCTCACCGGGTCCATATCTTTGACATCCCAGATGTCTGACGTCCCAGATGTCTGACGTCCCAGACGTCTAATCATAGCAATCCTACTCCTGAGTCATCATACGGTCTGGCAGCTCCGTACAATGACCCCTCGCGGGCAATGCACCGTGACTTCCCCAGTGTCCCAGACACCTGGAGGAGACCATTACAATCCTCATATCGAGATGGTTTATGGAAAACAGTTTATCATTCATTTCCAAAAATCTCGCAAGGGCCCTGCCCCGAATTTCCATAAAACCATCACAAGTCCAAATACTTGGTTTATTAAATCAAAAATCATTTATTCAATTCCATTTTAGGGTCCCCGACCTGAAATCACATTTTTAAATCAACAGGGCCTCTGGCCCGATTTCGTAAATCAACTGGGCCCCGACCCGATATTAAAACTCAAATGTTTCTTAGCCCGAGTTTACTTTATCAAGTCTATAACCGTTTCATGAAATCATATCCAAACCACAAATATGGAAATCAGTGCAAAATCGGAAAACCTCGATTTACGTGCAAACACGTAAATCGCCTCGAAATGCGTGAAATCATATTAATTCACCAATATCCGAATCAAATCATATAATCACAAATATAATCATCATGAAATAGTTATGCATGCATAGAATTTATAAAACCAATGTCCACTCACAGACCGTTTAACCATGTGCCTCGATACGCGTGCCATTGGCCTTCCCGGGCCCCGTCACTAACACCGGGACTCCCAAACCTGTTCATATCACATTAAAGGGTTACTAACCTCTTCATTAACATCCTATTCAAGTCCCGTAATTTTTCCGAATTTTCAACTATTTTTAAACTCGATTTAAAACCTTCGGACATCCCGAACAATGTCGAAACGGGGTCCGATTGACACGAAACCAACGCTAAAAAGTTCTTTACATTGTATAGGATAAAAGTCATTTTGAACTCACCTTTAAAAACTGTCCAACGGGCCGTCACGCGCCACCGTGAGTGGCTGCGCGTGACACCCGCGCTCCTGCTACAGTAGAAGCTACAGTCATCGTCCCAACCCGACTGACTGATAAACGGGTCCGGTTGGCCCGCGGCGTGACCTGGCTAGTATTCCATCAATTCCAACTCGATTCCATCCATTTTTTATCCTAACATGATCATTAACCATCCAATTAGAGTTCCATGTCCTTAATTAGCATTAACAGCCCCATTAAACTAACCTTCGACCCGTGATCACCCAAACGGGTCGATCCCCAGAACTTACTGATTTCAGGACCATAACCAAATTAAATTCCCATTAAGCTTCCTAAGGATAATACGAACTGAAACAAACGATCAATTTGATGAGAAAATACCTGGAAGTGATCGTTCAAGTCTCTGCAACGTCACTGAAACAGGAACCTCCGTTCCAGCCCAACGGTGGCTGGTTCCTCTCGAATTTGATGGGATTCAGTTCCAATCACTCTCAGAGGACTCAAACCGTCCTTCGCTTGGTCCAACAACCCTCAGAGATTTAACTCTAAATTTTCCCTCCATTTTTCGATTTTCACGGTTTCAGAATCCCGCAAGTCTCCTCAGCCCCTTTTCTCTCCAAAATGATTCACTCAGCTCACTCTCAGTCCCTATAATCAAACAGCCCGTGGAAAAACCCCTCAGTGCCTCTGTGAATTGTCCCCCACAACTGACCCAAAACTGAAACAAAATGGTTGCCCGTGCTCTGAGTTTCTCCCAGTCTAGAGCATGCCATGCTCCCACTCAGCCTCAAACTTCAAAACAGGGTTAAACAACTCCCCCCAATGTCACTAACACAATTAAACAATCTCTTGGACTGATAACAAGCTTACACAATTCCATCACTCTGTTCCATGGATCCCCACTCACGGTTGTTTCAAATGCAACAGCCAAAATTACTATTTTGCCCTCCAATTGACAAATTACCAAAATGCACTTCAACTTCCGTGACCCGTCACTCGGTCACCCGATGTCCGTTTTCAGAGTGCCGCCTATCGTTGTACTCAGGGCATCGAGACCTACCTAACGGTCATCGGCCCTCGACCATCGGACCTCCCGATCAAAAAGTCAACATTTTCCCCCTTTCAGTCTAAATTACGAAAACACCCTTGGACTTCCAAACGTCATAACATTCACCTCGAACGTCGGAATCGACCGTGCCACCCGTCTATGAACTCATGACGTCCCAAACTACGTCACGGTCATCAGTCAAAGTCCATTTGACCGCCCGAATTAAAAGTCAACGTTTTACCCACGACTAGGGGCAAAACGATCATTTTGCATCGTTCGTCCGATATCGCCCAACTAATCACCGATTAACTCCACTAATCATGATTAGTTACTAATCTAATCCCGGAATTCGGGATGGGTCGTTACAACCTTCCCTCCTTAAAGAATTTCGTCCTCGAAATTCCAACCGATCTAATCTCAACCGTTCTTCCCTCCTTAATTAGTTTCGTTCTAGAAATTCCAACTATCCTGATTCCACAATCACCCCGTGGAAAGTGAAATCAACCTCGCAACACGTGTACACCCGAATACCAACTAATCGGAACAAAAACTTGTCCGCACCCAATCGTACCACTAGTATTCAAGTCGTATCGACTACATTCGACCTCGCCGAATGACTGAACCACATGTTTCTAATTGACACCACTTTTCAAATCTACTATTTCATTGACGCGACAACCCGACGGTTCCTTTCTCAATCACCAACCTATCCTGGTATCTACTCCTACTGGGAGTCATCGGACCTCACTCAACACATCCACGTTGACACCTCCCGACAATCTGACACCACTTGACCGTTGTCAATCGAAAACTGACACTTACCCACTTGTGGTTACATTAACCACCACTTTACTCATCTCGAGTGTACCACAATCAACACCTCACTCTACCTGTATGTAACTGAACCCATCAGAACCACTATGACCCAATGCACAGCATCCGATGTCTAGTCCACAACCTCAACTAATCCAATGGTATCGGAACCAATCCGACTACCAACACGCTCTCCGACATACCTCGGGTATAATCCGTATACCGTCACCAGGCACCAAAAGCCTGCAAAGTATCGTACCTCGAACCATGTACAAAGTACACACATCTACCCATCGACCAGACTACAACCACCTAGGTCATAGCCTAATATGTTCCAATAATGGAGTCCATTTGTCCACTCCAGCATTAGACAAATCGAAACTCCACCCATCATTCAGTTCCAAATCCAGATCCGAATCCGCAATTTCGCAAGAAATTCCGAATCCAAACCCAGACATCATTTTCTTAATCCGTTTCCAAATCCGAATCCGAAATAATTATCCCGTAAGCTAGCATTGAGAATAATCATTTCGTACCCAAATTCGGAAATCCACTTTCAAGTTCCGAAATCGAATCCTGAATCGTCACCCAGAAATTCGATTCCAAAACCCTAAATCTTGTTCACGTCTACCAAGACACACCAAAACCGAACCTATCGGTTACCTGCTCAATACATTCGATTGACTTCATAGGGAAGCCAATCCCAACATCCTCACGTCTAAGGTTGACAAAATCCGACCACGTTGGAAATCGACTCACCCGAGTAGTATACCATACGGGATTCACTTCGAAAAGAAGTCCAGTCCCGTCATTTACGACCCACATACCAAAGTAAGGGCGATAAACCATCCCCCTATCTGGATCATCAAGATCACGATCCAGGTTCAACACTGCATCCCCGACTACAACCGTCACGATCCTGCTCTACCTAGGATCCACACAGTTAACTACTAGACTCCAACCTATAGGGTCTTACACCCTCAACTAATCTGCATACTGTCACAACGTTCAACAACCAACTCCCACAACTAAACCGATCAGTCAACGATGAGACACGCCGAGACTGTGAGTTCTCACTGATTACCTCGTATCGATCCTCGTCATCCCACCTAGGAAAAACCAAGGATGATCCAAAAACGATGACGCCAAAACTCATTCTACGTGGATGCAAATAAGACTCGCTGCACTCACCACGCCATGTAAACCAGCATCGTCTGCCACCCAGCAGAAATTGAGAAATCTCGTTTACCTAACTTCGAAATACGCAACTCCTCCTGATGACCCCAAAACACACATGGACCCACCAACTAATACACGTTCAACGTACTAGTAACCACAATCAATGTCTACCAGGGCAGAAGGTGAGAAGTCAACCCCAATGACTTCAGAATACCTATCACCAATGTGGAAACGAGCACCCTTCTCGTCCCCCAATCACAACTCACCTAGAAACCAAAGTTCCAACCATGTTGGGAACAGACATGCTCCCAATGAGGTGTCAAGTCCAACCACTGGACATCCTACATCCTCAACTCACTTGGACAACCATGTGTCCGAAATCAATCCAAAACTCAGACCTCACGTCCGTCAATAACCATTTATGCACACAACCCGATTCCGAACGGGAATTACTCAACTCTTTTTGGATGTGCATACCTTGCTACCTTCGTTTCACATCTCAACCTTTACAGGTTCAACCTTCAAGTTTCCATGTGATTCACAATCACCAAAATCCCACATCTATACCACCAATGGTTTTCCCCGTCTTTTCCATTTCCAGTAATTTCCTTGTACTTCCTGCAGATATTAGCAACATACCATCACACCAGTCTCGGGGTTGACAACAACTCCCCAAATCCACTAGTTCTCATGACATAGGGAACATCATCCCTAGATTTCTCCTGTCTCAATCATACCTTTTTATCCACTCATCTATTGTCACCTCATCACTGTTGGGACTTATCCCAACACCTCACAATCTCCGCTGGATCCTATCCAGTCCATGACTCAACCACTACTAAATCTCAAATACCGAGCATATGTCCATCATAACAGAGTCACATCCCAACTCGTGGCTCATCACAATCTCAATCACCGACACTTGTATCAGCACACCGGCATCCAAACTAGTATCCGCACCCACATACAAACATCCACACGAGCACACAGTGTGTAAGGTTGATAACCCTGGATCTCCGCTCATACCAAGCGACGATCCCGAATCACTACTCGTACTCCACCACTATGGATACCCCCAATTTGACCATCCACACCAGGATAATGAATGTTCCCGGAACATCCCTTGATTCTCAACTACTACGACCACACCAAATACCCTCGATAATCTGTCATCTCCACAAGAATACCGTCCAACAATCATCACTATCGAGATCCGTGTCCACACATCACACTAATACCCGGTCTAGCTCGGGATTCCATATTTTATCTCATACCGTATCCGTGGATCGGATCCCATAGGTCTGCCTAGACTCAATAGAGTCATCCACATGGTCATCCATGACCTCAGCAGCTCGTCGCAGCACAAGTTCTCTTCCACAAATCACGACTAAGGTTCACCTTTCCAATCCATATTAAACTAGGGTTCCACAATCACACCTTATGGTTCCACCGAACCCAACCGTCCTCTGCAGCCAAATCCGCAACCGGACCGACCTCGCGGTCCTGACATCGTATAGACGTCGGTTCCGATCCTACCATCACTCAACGTGGGTTCCACCACGAAGGTCATCGGCTAACTCCGATGTACCAACATCCCTCACACTAGCAATCACCACTAGGGTTCACATTTCCTAATCACTGTTCAAATAGGGTTCCCTGAACCCAGCTGCGCCCAGCAGCACAACAATCTAATATCACATGACCGAACCGGCGGTGGCACAATACCAGTTCATCACATACAACCCCACTTGGGTCAAATCACATTAACGCACGACGTATCGGGCCAATCACACTCTACCCACCATTCAAACCCAAAAACTATCTACTAGGTTGATAGCGAACTGCAGCCCCAAGAGACATCACACCCTCGACCTGTGTGCACAAAAAGAGCAACCCTGCTCTGATACCACATTGACACAACCCATCCCAATCCCCCCGGGATTTCCGTGGGATGTGTCATGCTCTCGTCTGATACGAAGTGTAAGACAAGGGATAACCAAAAGCCGCTGCCCCGACGGGAGTCCAGAGTGCGCAAGGATCGATGGAGGAGGAATGCAATGTCCCGATCTCTGCTGCAGTCGCATCGTCGATCAACCTGAAGGGCATTGAAAACAATAAAGGCTGTGAGTAGACAAAAATAAACAAGTTCATAAAATACATTTTATAAGACATTTATGCCCCTCAATAAAAACGTATGCATGCATCAAAAACAGAAATAAAATATTTATTAAAAATAACCGTGAGGGCCTTAGCCCAGAAACCATAAACACCGTTTCAACCAAAAGTCATTTCATAAATCCAGTGGTACACATACACCACATTACCATCTCCGGCATCTCAGATGCCTAGCGTCCCAGACGCTTGACGTCCAAAACGTCATATCTCACGGTATTAAAGCGACGAGTGCTGCCCGGGGTCTCACCGGGTCCATATCTCTGACATCCCAGATGTCTGACGTCCCAGACGTCTAATCATATCAATCCTGCTCCTGAGTCATCATACGGTCCGACAGCTCCGTACAATGACCCCTCGCAGACAATGCACCTTGACTTCCCCAGTGTCCCAGACACCTGGAGGAGACCATTACAATCCTCATATCGAGATGGTTTATGGAAAACAGTTTATCATTCATTTCCAAAATATCGCAAGGGCCCTACCCCAAATTTCCATAAAACCCTCACAAGTCCAAATACTTGGTTTATTAAATCCAAAATCATTTATTCAATTCCATTTTAGGGTCCCCGACCCGAAATCACATTTATAAATCAACTGGGCCCCTGGCCCGATTTCGTAAATCAACTGGGCCCCTGGCCCGATTTCGTAAATCAACTGGGCCCCCAGCCCGATATTAAAACTCAAATGGGTCTGAGCCCGAGTTTACTTTATCAAGTCTATAACCGTTTCATGAAATCGTATCCAAACCACAAATATGGAAATCAGTGCAAAACCGAAAAATCTCGATTTACGTGCAAACACGTAAATCGCCTCGAAATGCGTGAAATCATATTAATTCACCAATATCCAAATCAAATCATATAATCACAAATATAATCATCATGAAATAGTTATACATGCATAGAATTTATAAAACCAATGTCCACTCACAGACTGTTTAACTATGTGCCTCGATAAGCGTGCCATCGGCCTTCCCGGGCCCCGTCACTAACACCGGGACTCCTAAACCTGTTCATATCACATTAGAGGGTTACTAACCTCTTCATTAACATCCTATTCAAGTCCCGTAATTTTCCGGAATTTTTAACTATTTTTAAACTCGATTTAAAACCTTCGGACATCCCGAACAATGTCGGAACGGGGTCCGATTGACACGAAACCAACGCTAAAATGTTCTTTACATTGTATAGGATAAAAGTCATTTTGAACTCACCTTGAAAAACCGTCCAACGCGCCGTCACGCGCCGCCGTGAGTGGCTGCGCGTGACACCCACGCTCCTGCTACAGTAGAAGCTACAGTCATCGTCCCAACCCGACTGACTGATAAACGGGTCCGGTTGGCCCGCGGCGTGACCCGGCTGGTATTTCATCAATTCCAACTCGATTCCATCCGTTTTTTATCCTAACATGATCATTAACCATCCAATTAGAGTTCCATGTCCTTAATTAGCCTTAACAGCCCCATTAAACTGACCTTCGACCCGTGATCACCCAAACGGGTCGATCCCCAGAACTTACTGATTTCAGGACCATAACCAAATTAACTTCCCATTAAGCTTCCTAAGGCTAATACGAACTGAAACAAACGATCAATTTGACGAGAAATTACCTGGAAGTGATCGTCCAAGTCTCTGCAACTTCACTGAAACAAGAATCTCCGTTCCAGCCCAACAGTGGCTGGTTCCTCTCGAATTTGATGGGATTCAGTTCCAATCACTCTCAGAGGACTCAAACCGTCCTTCGTTTGGTCCAACAACCCTCAGAGATTTAACTCTAAATTTTCCCTCCATTTTTCGATTTTCACGGTTTCAGAATCCCTTAAGTCTCCTCAACCCCGTTTTCTCTCCAAAATGATTCACTCAGCTCACTCTCAGTCCCTATAGTTAAACAGCCCGTGGAAAAATCCCTCAGTGCCTCTGTGAATTGTCCCCCGTAACTGACCCAAAACTGAGACAAAATGGTTGCCCGTGCTCTGAGTTTCTCCCATTTCAGAGCATGCCATGCTCCCACTCAGCCTCAAACTTCAAAACAGGGTTAAACAACTCCCCCCAATGTCACTAACACAATTAAACAATCTCTTGGACTGATAACAAGCTTACACAATTCCATCACTCTGTTCCACGGCTCCCCACTTACGGTTGTTTCAAATGCAACAACCAAAATTACCATTTTGCCTTCCAATTGACAAATTACCAAAATGCCCTTCAACTTCCGTGACCCGTCACTCGGTCACCCGATGTCCGTTTTCAGCATGCCGCCTGTCGTTGTACTCAGGGCATCGAGACCTACCTAATGGTCATTGGCCCTCGGCCATCGGACCTCCCGATCAAAAAGTCAACATTTTTCCCCTTTCAGTCCAAATTACGAAAACGCCCTTGGACTTCCGAACGTCATTACTTTCACCCCGAACGTCGGAATCGACCGTGCCACCCCTCTATGAAGTCGTGACGTCCCAAATTACGTCACGGTCATCGATCAAAGTCCATTTGACCGCCCAAATTAAAAGTTAACGTTTTACCCACGACTAGGGGCAAAACGGTCATTTTGCATCGTTCATCCGATATCGCCCAACTAATCACCGATTAACCCCACTAATCATGATTAGTTACTAATCTAATCCCGGAATTCGGGATGGGTCGTTACAAGTCGTCTGGGAAATACCCCCAGTTTTAGCTCCCTAGGAACAATTATAATATAACTACCCCGAGTATTAGTCATCTAGGAATACCCACAGCTTCAGCTGCCTGGGAAACAAACACCCCGAGCTCTGGTCATTTGGGAAACACCCCTAACTTTGACTTTCTTGGAAACTTGTCACAACAACCAGTGGATATAATCCATGATTTAAGTCACACAAGTCTCATAATCAGTCACAACCAATCATCAAACTCAAGTACTAGTCACAATGAATAATAGAACTACACATAGGCTAACTTGAAAACTGCAAGTAGCACCATCCGAGTCAAGTCTGGGAGCTGTACTAACATACCATCCAGACACGTTTGGGAACTGCAAGTAGCATCATTCAGGTTGTAATATTATCCCCCGAGAACTGAACTTATGCACCATCAAGATCATATCTAAGAACTAAACTCACACACCATCTAGACATGTACTAGTATCATAGAAGGATTGTAACGCCCCAGATAATTATGGGATAAAAACCCTTTTAAGTAAAATCTTCGCCTTGTTGGGACAGTGGGTCAGATGTGGGCTGACAGGACCCATCCCTAATCCCTCACGATTAATGTAGGATGACCTGCTCCCATCTGACATCACGTCTCAGATCAGGGATATTACCGTGACACACTCGGGGTTTCCAGAGTACGCAGCTTCATGTGATGCCTCGGTCTCTACTACAGCCCGCATCCGCGATCAACCTGAAGGGTGCCAAAACCAATAAAAAGTGTGAGTGGATAAAAATAAACAGTTCGAAAAACCAATCTCTGAAATCATCATTTAACCCTCCGTTTTATAAAGCATGCATGCATAATCAATGAAGCCATTTATTTCAAGTAAAACAGTACATATGGAAAACAAATACTTTCATCGCCAAAACCAACACATGTGAAAGTATCTTGACACAAAGCAGTAAATCGAAAATGTGACCCATTCTCGTATCTCACATCTATCTCATACCATCATATCATCATTATCAGTCACGATATCTAATCATCAATCACGATATCCAAGCAACACATGCAATCAAGCTCCGGAATAGCTCACGTCCGAGTACGTCGCCGTGAACACATCTACCGTCGACGTTCATATCGTTGTGAACATATCAACGATCGATCTTATACGTCATAAACACTCTTGAGTCGAGCCTCCCACGGCTGCCCGACAACAGGTAGTGCATCGTGACCTCTCCGGGTGGGACACATCGCATCCCGGGGGGGAGCAATACAATATCATAAGGTCCTCTCTGGGGAAACACATTCACAACTGGAGGCCCTCTCCGGGGAGACACATTAGTACCGGAGTCATATTAATAGTCACGAAGAATGTTCATAGTAAAAACAGTAGAAACACATTTTCATAAACTGTTGTATCTCAAATCAAATCACTTGTTTTGCATAGGGTCTCCGCCCCAAACATTGTTTCCACAAACATCATAAAATCATTGTCCAGTCCTCATTTCACAATACTCAAAATCATTTCATAAATTTGAAAATCATCTTACAATATCATTTAACTCCAAATCCAAGTCCAAATCATTATCTAATTGATTCTCAAGCCCAAATATCATTTTCATGCAAATCCGTAAAATCATTCAGAAATCGACAATGAAATCCACAAAATCATCCAGTAATGATATCAAATAATTTCATCCCAAATCATACGATACAACATTTAAAACATTTATGTATGCATCATAGTTATAAAACAAAAAGTCCACTCACATTTATGTATGCATCATAGTTATAAGCCAATCCGAAGTTTCCGAAACAGCTTGACCTGTCAAAGTCACACACTAGGGTCACTAACAATCTATATAATTTTATACGTAAACACCCCCTAAACCCAATATAGTAAACGTGTCCCGAACACGCTTCCCGAGGAGAAAAACCTCCAAAACACCAACTAGATGATCTCTGATCGACCTAAAACCACCACCATTGGATCTAGAACGCTGAAACCTTTCGAACAAGACCAATTTAACCTTGAAATTTGTGCCCACGCGCCCTCACACACTAGTCAAAGTTCGATCAACACAAGTCAACGTTGACGTCAACTGTTGACGTCATCTGCTGACGTCAGCCTAAGCTAACGTCACTTGACATCTGACAACTCCTGAAAGCCTGCCACATGGTACTCCATGACTAGTGCCATGTGACAAGACCCACCCCGATTATCGAGGACACCTCGATAATCGGAAGAATCCTGTTTTCGTCTGACAACCGAGCACAAATGACCAAAATAACCATAACAATTACATCACATACATTGTCAAACCAGGGAAAACGTATGATACAACAAACCAACAATATCACAGAGCATAGTTAACCGTACAAGATAAGAATAAAACCTTACTCTGTGAGCTAACTATACACGCAACGGGAAAATTTTATTCCTCTGCCTCGGCGTTAGCCCCAAAATTAGCACCACGACCTGGAGGGTATTAAAACATAAAAGCGTGAGTGGACTAAAAACAAATGGTTATAGAAAACAATTTTAATGAAATCAGGGTTCTCCCTCCATTTTCAAAACACGCATGCATAACTAAGTATCTGAAAACAATTACATGAACTGTATGGAAACCGTTACAGAAGATAATTATAAAATCATGTAAAGCCGAATGCAACATCAACAAATCAAACCTGTTGGATCTATCCGAGTCTTTAAACTCATATATCAGGCCTTCCCGGGATATCAACGAGTCTTTAAACTCAAAACACAATCAATAGGCCTCAGGGGATATCACAATAGCCGAGTCTTTAAACTCAAACCATATCAATCAAGGGTCCTCCCCGTCACATCAATTAACCGGATCTTTAAACCCAAAACCAGATCCAGCCATATCCGGGTCTTTAAACCCAAAGCCATGTGTAAGTTTATGGCAAATCCAGAATCCATCGTAATCCAAATTCCAAAACCAAATCCGAAATCACATTTTAATCGAAATGGGACTCATGTCCGAATTTCACGTTCAAATCTCAAATCATACTCACAACTCATAATCAAACATCATCAAAACATGATACACACAAATCATATAAAATTGTTCATCAAATCATCATCAAAGCATAGGAGAAACCATAGTCTCGAAAATACGTAAAAATACGATAAATCACATCGAAAAGCGTGCCATCACGTAAAGCAGGAACATCATAATCATAAGCATGAAATCACATATGGTAACATGAAACGAGTAAGTAAAAACAGTTATGCATGCTCGATTAGAAAACAAAAGTATACTCACGAAGTCTAAACGAGTCAATCGTGTCCTACACGCTCCTCGGACTCCTCATGAATGTTCTGGCCTGTCAAAGATTATAATTTCGGGTCACAAATACTTTCATTAAGCTTACATTATTTTCCCCAATTTTTTGGGATTTTTCAACGTAATTAAATTAAAATCCTAAACCTTCAAACACTCAAAACTATAACGAAATGACGTTGGATCGACTCGAAACTTGTCTCAAAATGTTTGTTACATTGAAAGGATAAAATCACATGTTGACCTTGACCGGAGATACTGCCTCACACGCTCTCACGCGCCGCCCAAAGGGGCTGCGCATGAAAGTCACGTGGCATGTACAGTAATGCTACAGTGTCGTCTGCTTCACCCGTTTTCCTGCTAAACGGGTTACGAACCCGGGACACGACTCGGTTCGTTTCCCTTCAATTCAACCTTATTTCTTTCAATTCTTCCACCGAATTCCATCTACTCTATCTCAGTTTAAGTTCTCTATCATTAATTACACAAATCAAACTCTTAATCCATCATTTCTCCAATGAATGTTCAAACGGTTTCCAATTTCTAATCTCACTCAATTCATCTTAGTTTTCTAATTAATTGATACAAAAGCATCGTGAGGTTGTAATGAACGTTATGAGATAGTCAATTACACAATTCCTTACTTGTAAGTACTCGTACTCAACCACCAATTTTTCCAGAAATTGGAACCCCAGTTCTTGGTCGAAACATGATAAAACTCTTTCGATTTTTGTGTGGTTGAAGTCGAAATAAGCTTAGAAGGCTATTTTTAATCTTCGTTTGGATCCTCTCAACTCACAATTTAACATTCGAATTCTCACTCAATTGTTCTAAGTTTCACGATTTATGGGCCTCCTTCTCTTCTTGTTTTTGGTTTTTCTTTCTATTTTGATCTCTCAAATCTCTCCAGTGTCCCTGTTTCGCTCAGTTCCTCACAGTAATTTGATTACGTTAATTCAATCAGAGATGTGATCAATTGCTAAAGGTGCTTTGTTTCTCCTAACAGCCACACATGTGCACACACTCACGCCTAACCGAGCCACTCATATGTTCTCCCTAGTGACATATGTCACACAATTAATTAAATAGCTATCAATTGTGTCACTCAGTTAATTAAACGACTAAATTAAACAGCTAACAATTAATTAAACAACTAAGGTAAACATCCACTTTTTGATTTCACCGTCCAATTTACCATTTTACCCTTCCTTCACAATTACCAAAATGCCCTTTCTCGTTCTAGAACCATAACTCATTCATCCGAAGTCCGATTTCAGCGTGCTGCCTATCTACGGACTCAGGGAATCGAATCCTATCCAATGGTCCTTGAATTAAATGAAAAACTTTACAAGGGTAAAAATGTCATTTTATATATTATTTTATAAATTTACATTCTTTGAGTTTCCGAGGCATTACACCATGTGTCACCCTCTAACACGTGCCATGTGTCACATGATGACGTCATCACTACCACATGTACTACCACATCACTCTGGAAACTCTGACATGTTGCCACGTGGCACTATCTAACTGTGCTGACGTGGACTTACCATGTCACCTGACACATCAGCTTGACAATCTGACAACTCTCTGAAATGTTACCATGTGGCACCACCTGACTGGTCCACGTGGTCTAATAGTACTGACTCGACCTGACTCGCTGCTATGTGTCATCATCTGGTTGGCCATGTGGCCTGACATGATGACATGGCTTGCCACGTCATTATCGTCTACCTCTAACCGGGTTGACCTATTTCACTGTAACGGGTCATTCGACCCGCGAACTTGACCTGGTTCTATCTTTGCCTATACTCAACCATTTTCCACCCTTCTCTTCTACTCGAACCTAGGTTCGGATCTACGATTATAAAATCAAGAAAAAAATCCTGAAATTACCTGATCAGGCTCGAACCTTCACGGCCAGTTTTCCACCTCGACCCAGAACCAGGTCATGCGCCCATTTCCATCCTTTTTCATTCATGGTAACTTGTATGACCTTAAAGAACATGTACAGAGCCTTAGTTCCTAGTTCTAAACGTCCAAAATCAAAGAAATAAAAACCAATCTAGACAGTTCACGAGTTTTACCTCTTTATGGGTTCCAACTAGCTCCTCCGTGGCTCCACCATCCTCCGTTGACACTCTTGGTCTCTTAGCCTCACTGCACTCCTCATTGCAGAAGAAGGGAAGAAGAATATGGAGCAAATGAGGTGGGGTGTGGGTTTCGGGTTGGTTAAGCAAAGGGGGAGAGATGCATGAATGAAGGATAAGTATCAATGGAACCTAGAGATAAATATCTAGGCCCACAAGGTAACAAAAGTTAACATACCTCGTAAAATGTGCCGCTATAAAATCCAATCGAACCTTTCGTGACCCATAAATTTTTCGTACGACGTCCAAATTCGACGTGTCGCCTGTCGACGTACTCGTAATCCTTCTCGGTCCATGTGCCAATGACCTCTCGGGTCAAAAGTCAACATTTTCCCTTCTAGGGGTAACATTGTCATTTCACTTCAACTAATTTCGATTAGTCTCGATTAATCCTTAATTAGTCTCGATAATCACATAATTTCAAGACAGATCGTTACATGGGCGGTAACCTACAAGGTAGAATTAATTTGTTTTATTCACTAAGGATTTGAATTAAAAGTTACAAAATCCTTTGCCTAAAGAGAGTCATAAGACGGGAGCAGGATCTGTCCGATCTTCAAGAAAATTGGGGATGGGTCCTACCAAGGATAACTACCATGGATAAACAGTTCACAAAACTAAGCTAACTTATTTAACAAAAATCCTTGACTTAATACGAAGCCAAAACACATTCAAACCCAGGCCTGAGCTAAAACACTATTTTCACAAAATAACCATAAAATCGTGTCCAGTAATCATTCCAAAAATCTGAAATCATCAAATATTCATTTCGAAATCACATTCAAACCATTTGCAACAATAATCATGCAATAAATAAAATAAAATATTTACCTATGCATGCATAATCATTTATAAAAACAAATTCCACTCACACACCGTCCTCACAATTCAATTCCGAACTGAGCATTCCTCCGAAATTATGAGAATTGTACCGCTTGTCATAAATCACCCCCAAGGGTCACTAATGTCCCAAATGATCTTACATTTATGACACGACCCATCCCAAACCTAGGATTAACAAGAGATGTACCATGCTCCTGTCTGACACGGAGTGTCAAACAAGGGATAATTCAAACCTTAGCCCAAATGAGGCTTCTAAAGTGCGCCAGGTTCAGAGGAGGAGTGTGATGTCTCGGTCTCTGCTATAACTCGTATACACGATCAACCTGAAGGGCATTAAAATCATTGAAAGCTGTGAGTGGACGAAAAGAAACAGTTTAATAAAACATGTTTCATAAAAGACATTTATGCCCTTCACTAAAAAGTATGCATGTATTCAAAAACCATTAATCAAACCATTTATCAATAATTAAACCATTAGGGCCTTAGCCCAAAATCGTAAACCAAAGTATATGGAAACTCAGCCCAAAACCAATCATGTGGGAACTCAGCCCAAACCAAATCCATAGGGACTCCGCCCAAATCAAATCACGTGGGTCTCAGTCCAAAACCAATCTTCGACATCCCTGATGCCTGACATCCCAAATGTCACAATCAACACCGTCACGGTTCCAAGCTACGCGTGTTACTCAGGGTCTCAATCCCAAGTCTCCCTAAGGTCTACCCAGGTCAATGACCCGCATGTCAATGACCCTCCCTGGGGGGAGGTTTTAACCTCTGGCAATCCTACCCCTGAGTTACTATACGGAATGGTCACTCCGTGCAATGACCCCTCGCTAGCAATGCCCCGTGACTACTCCAGTATACTACGATATGTCTGAAGGAGACAACCCCCCACTCCAGGATATTACGGGACATTTGGAGGGCAACTATTCGTGAGGATTGTATATGGAAAACCATTTCATAAATTGTCTCAAATCGTTCAAAAAGCTATGCCCGGGATTTTCCATAAAACCATCGTAAATCCACAATTGGGTCTCGTGCCCAAAGTATGACTTTCATAAATCATTTCCACAAATCCAATTTCCAAATTCAAGAGGCTCTGCCCGAAATTCCATTTTATAAACAAACTACGCCTCTGGCCCAATATCATAACCAATTGGGCCTCAAGCCCGATCATGTAAATCAACTGGGCCTCTGGCCTGATGCCTCATGAAATCAAATGGACTCCAAGTTTGATAGTTTCCAAATCAAATGGGTCTCATGCCCGATTACATATTTCCAAATCCCAAAACCATTCCATTAAACCATCATAGTAATATCAGCAAGTATAAGCACAGTGTAAAACCATAAATCTTGAAATACGTGCAAATACGTATATACCAAAACACTACAACCATATGCACTCAAGGCATCTCAAAGCATGTAATTAAAACATTTTGCATCAATTTAGAAATCAAGGTCCACTCACAGACCGTCCTAGTTGCTGCCTCGATACACGCGCCATAAGCCTCTCCGGGCCCATCACCATCTCTGGAACTCCCGGGCCTGTTCAAATCATACTAAAGGGTTACTAACTACTTCAATAATCTCTCATAAAAGCCCCCTAATTTTTCAGAATTTTTAAGTGTATTTTAAATGGACCTTAAGCCTTCTGACACTCAAAATTACTCGAAACGGTGTCCGATCGACTCAAAACTTATCCTAAAATGTCCGTTACCTCGAAAGGATGATTTCACGTGTTGACCGTTTCCACAAACTGAGAGTTGAGTCGTGACCGAGGGGGGTCGGGTCTTGACACAAACTCTGCCCCACACACCTCCATGCACAGCCCAATGGCCCTACCCGTGAAGCCCACGCGCTGGGAACCGCCCTTCTTCAACCTCACAACAGACCAGTCCACTGTGCAGCCGGTCCAACCGAACCGACACGACCTGTTCAGGGCCATATCTTCCTAACTTTTTAATCCTTTTTCTTCCTTCTTTCCATCAATCTTCTCTAATCTATCCTAGGGATTGTTCTATGTAATCAAAACCTAAAAACATGGCCTAGAACTCATTGGTTCGATTTACCCTTCACGACCCAATTTTTCCAACCCCTTGCCTAGGCTGCTTAGCCACCATCCACCGCCCAAAACCACTCCTAAACAATCCTACTAACCCCCTGAACACACCCCAATCATCAGACAACCTCCTCAACGTCCAAAACACAAAATTCAAAATTTGAATTTAAGAGAGGTTGCCGGGTTTACCTTGCTCCCGTGGCTCCATCGCCGTCCACGACGGCTGTCATCCCTAACCAACATCATCTCATCCTTTCACTCATCCTCAGCCTCACTTGGCTTCAAACTGAATCAGATGGGGGAAGGGTTTCATGGGTTTCGGGTTGTTCGAATGAAAATTGAAAAAGGGAAAAGATGCATGTATCTGTGTAATGGGAGCAATGGATGAGTGATACTTGTCACTCATCCATTGGGCCTGGGGAAAATATATGGGGCCTACTAAGGAAAAAAGTCAATTTGTCTCGTAAAACGTGCAATAGTACCCCGAAACTTCAGTGACCCGTAACTTTCCGGTCGAACGTCCAATTTCGACGTGCCGCATGTCTACAAACTCGTATCGACTCTATCTATGCAACGGTCCTTGATTCTCGTGCATTGGACCTCCCGGGTCAAAAGTCAATTTTTTGCTCTTGATTAGGGGTAAAATCATAATTTCGTCCTGAACGTCCGATAATTTTCGACTAATCTCCGATTAGCCTCGCTAATCTATAATTAATTCTTAATTAATCCCAAGAATTTGGGATGGGTCGTTACATTTAAATCTCCTAACTTCAGGGACTAAATACTAATTTAAAACCTAACATAATACTTCAGACACCTAAAACTACCCCGAAACAATGTTCAATCAACTTTAAACCTGCACTAACGTGTTCCTAACGTCGAAATCATCAACAAATTTGTTGATCACATTTCGAGGTATGGTGGCACGTGCCCCCATAGGCCATGCACCCTCTCGCGGGTCTGCACAACCAACCCGACCAACACGAGTTGACCCGACCATATCTTCCTCATTTCTTGTCCGTTTTTCATGTTCAATAATCAAACTTCATCTAATTTACCTTAGGAAGAGATCTATAATGTTAAAGCAGGAAAAAACGTACCCAAAATCGCGGTCCAATTCACCAAACTTTTGGTCCAAAACCAAGCTTCATGTTCCAAGCTTTCCGCATCCAAAACTTCCATATTTTCGTCTCAAATCCATCTCAAGTACTCAACTAAGAGCTTGGATCACTTAATTTCAAGCTAGGAAGCTTCAACAACTTAAACAACCAAGTTTTCGGTTTTTCGGTTTTTCAGTTTTATAGTTTTTAGAGTTTTCCTTCTCCCTCCCTCTCGACTTCTTCCTTATTCTCTATTTCTTCATGTTTCTTTCTTTTTTATTCTTCTTCTTTCTTTTCCTCTCTTTCTCTCCTTCTCTAGTTCTCCCCTTTCTTCTCCTATTTTCCTATCGGGTCCAACAACCACACAAACAAAACCATAACACACATATATATATATATATCCATACACACGAAAGCACCCACCGCCACACTAAGGCAGTGCACACGCTCACACACGGGATAAAATGAGGGAAAGGGATAAGGACACTTGTCACCATCACAAAATATCTCTCTTGTGAAATTTCCAAAATTCCTCTTGTGTCAAAATTACCAAAATGCTTCTAGTCATTTTAGGCCCATAACGAATTCATCCAATCTCCAATTTTGACATGTCGTCTATTTATGAACAAAACTCCGAGATCTACGTGATGGTCCTCATGAAAATTCCAAAAATTACCCGAAGTCAAAAGGTCAACATTTTATATAAAAGGGAAAAATCTTCAGTTCCCTTTTTAAATTTCCAAAACTTTCTTTTTGGAATTTTTGGGTTGTTACAATCTACCATCCTTAAAGATTTTTGTCCTTGAAATTCAAACTTGTCTGTCCAATAACTGGAATTACTGGGTCTGCAACCATGTCTTTGGTTCTTACTTGAACCCCCATTCGATATTTAGAATGAAAACTGATATTTCAACCTTTCAGCTCCTTATGATCCCAAGTTCGCTATTCTGACTCATATCCGAGTCCTAATCCAATATACTGACTCTTGTCCGAATCCTAAACTAATCTTCGCAATCCTTGCCACCACCTGCATGTTTAGTTACCATGCAAAAATGTCGCTATATGTACGATGTCCGGCAGAAGATCTTCTGTCACCTCACAACCTTAAATACTCAAATGGAGGAACTCATTCATCTATCCTATCTAGGTCCAACGCCCGTAAACGTTGTGACATTAGCCTTTGGACTCGCACACTATCCAGACCCACACAATTCCTTATATATCAAAGTGTAGCATCCAAGATCCAACACAATAATCCAAGGCTCGTTCTAGCCTTAAATCTTTCTTGGGCTTGTATTCTCGTCTTATTACCAGAACATACACGGGGCTCGCATCTTGGAGGCATGACACTGGAAAACACAATTCAGTACCAATCTTGGTCTTATACCAAGTTGATAAGATCCGCTCTTAAAACATGTCCTACTGCCATCTGACAAATGATCAAAAATACTGAAACTACCCTCTACACTTGTCATGCAAGGGATACTCGTACCGATTTACTATTCATGCCTCTGCCTCTCGATTAGTCTCGAATTTTGTGCAATGACTTGGAGGATCAAAAGCCATTAAAAAGGTATGAGTTGAAAAAAAAATAACATTTTAAAAAATGCATTTTTTCAAGGAAAATAAAAATTTACACTTCACTTTATAAAACCATGTATGCATAGGATAAAATGCAAACAATCGGAATTCAAATCAATTAATCACATCAAATCAACTGTAGAACCCACAAGAATTATAAAATGTAGTAAGCCGCCTATGGCCCACACTTCCCAATATCCATGTTCATCAAATCATGTCACAAAAATCGGGATGCAAATATCACAATCAAACATAACCAATCATCGTCTACCCCGAGCACCAACCGTCTGGGAAACAACCCGAGTTTCTGCTGCCTTGGAACAATCATAATACAATTACCCCGAGCATCAACCATTTGGAAATACCTCTAGCTTCAGTTGCTTGTTAAACAAACACACCGAGTTTCAGTCGTTTGGGAAAACATCCCTAGCTTCGGCCATTTTGAAACTTATCACAAAAACAGTGGACATAATCCATGGTTTAAGTCTCACAAGCCTTATAACCAGAAACAACGAATCCTTAAACTCAAGTACCAGTCACAAAGAACAACAGCACTACGCGTAGGCTAACTAGGAAACTGCACGTAGCACCATCTGAGTCAAGTGTAATGCCCCAAAAATTCGAAAAAAGAAAATTTGGAAAATTTGAAGGAAAATGACGATTTTGCCCCTAGAATTGGGCGAACGATTGACTTTTGGTTCGAGCGGTCAAACGGATTATGATCGATAACTGTGACGTAGTTGGGGACGTCACGAGTTCATAGACAGGTGGCACGTCCGATTCCGACATTCGAGGAGAAAGTTATGATGTTCGGAAGTTTAAGGGTAATTTGATAAATGGGTTAAAAAGGGCCGAAAGTTGACTTTTGATCGAGACCTTGTTTGGACTTTCTGTGAAGGCCGTTGGATAGGTCTCGGGATGCTGAATCCGTAGACAGGCGGCATGCGTCAATCGGAGGTCGGATGTGAAAGTTCTGGGCCTCGAACGGCGAAGGGCAATTTGGTAATTTGTCAAAGAATAGGAAAATGATAATTTAATTTAGCCATGTTAATGACACATGTACCCGCCATTTTTTATGAGAATTTAGCATTTAGTGACATTTTTGGTATGAGGTAATCAAAGTTCACTGGTCAGATGGGTGGCATATGTGATTAGTGTATGAGATCCGTTTCCTGAGCTTTTGTCAAGATGAGAGATTGCGTTTAGGATGATGATCATGTCGCGTATACGAGTTGTTGCTCAGACGAGTCATGAGGACTGAAGGTGCACGTACCGGACTTGGGAGACATGGGTTCATTCGGCGCAGTATTGCCATGGGGAACCTAGTGGTATTAAAGAGGAAAAAAAAGATGGTCTGTTGGAAATATGTGATTATTGGGCCGCGTAAGAGTGGCCAACAGGGTGATGATTAACAGTCATAAGTAGAAGAGAAAAATAGGATATCCAAAATTGATGTGGCTAAGGGTAGCCAATGGTGATGCCTTTGGATAGGCAAATGGACCGGTTATGTTTGTGCATTGATGAGTCAGATATTCTGACCATATTTGAGTGTTGTATGGTACCATGATTGACGGATGCTTGGTGTACTCATATGTATAGAAGGGCGTGTAATATACTGGACAGATGTATTAAATGCCCTTAGAAAGAAATGGTTGAATGAGTGTTAGGTCTGGTCGACCAGAGTAGGTTGTGGAATCGATAAGAACAACTGGGGTTAGTGTGAATCCTAGGAGAAACAGATGTGATGGTCAATGGAAAAAAATTAAAGACTATCATGGGGAAACATGAGTTGTTTGTGATTGGATGCATACCACAGAGGATTGTAGAGGGGTTCTCTACAATGTTTTACCAGTTATGGTGATTGACCCGGAGAGAGGTCAGAGTGTTTGGAAATGAGTATTGACATAGACGATTATAAAGTGGAGGAACAGTGGCCTATGTTCGATGTGACCCTTTCTGTGTGCATAGTGAGATGTCATTATGAGATTTGGGATTTGGTGAGGTGTGCTGCGGTAGCATAGGGCTGGGAGTGCCGATGCTAGTTGAACCCTCATGAGTTTTACTTGAGTTTTACTTTTCTTGTATGATTTGGGCGTGACCCATGGATCGAGTATGCAGAGGTCATACCACTGGAAAGGAATGTAGAAGTACTGTATTGACCATCAGGATTAAAAGTGATTGATAAACAGAAAGGCTTAATGTGTAATGAGGCGATGGTCAGGATACATTGAGATTATGACCGCGTTGTCGGGTCAGGTAATATTCGCAGGGAGGCTAAAAAGATAGCCGGTCAAGATTTGACATGTTATGTGAAATCCTGTTATTGATGGAACTCCTTAGGATTGGAGTGGTACATGATTTTCGATCATTTGGACTACTGGAATCCAACTACAGAATCATCCTTTGTGTATGATGTTGGTGCATGATGTTGAATGGAACTGAGGTTAAGGAATGGATATGCTTTGTGATATCGTATGAATAATTGTACTGAGTGCCGGGTATTGGCAGAAGGTAGGCATCAGTGAGGCCTATGCTGATAAAACCAAAAGTTACATTCATTATGCTTCGTGACCCTGGAAAGGGGGTATGGAGTGATTGACTTGATGATGGGAATGAGTTCCCGATTTATTGAACCTTACGAGGTTATTTCCTTGGTGGCCTAGTGACGTCTGTGTGGTAATTTAAGCCATTGTACCATGTCAGGAGTGGATGACATGTGATTGGGATGATGATACTAATACTTATGAATTCTAGATTGTGTATACTCGGACGTTGAGCATGGCTCCGTATTTCGAGTGGGCTTGACTGCCTGTGGGGCAGAGATTTACAGCGAGATATGTCCCGATGCTAACCTAGTGACGGGGACATTTTGATATTCGGGTTGGGTAAACCAGACAAGTATGTGATTGATTAGATTTTTGGTTCACATACATGTCCTCAGGAGAATCTACTGATTGGAATTTCGAGGATGAAAAGGGGAGAAGGTTGTAACGCCCCGGAAATTTGAAAAAGGAAAATTTGGAAAATTTGAAGGAAACTTACGATTTTGCCCCTAGAATTGGGCGAATGGTTAACTTTTGGTTCGAGTGGTCAAACAGACTATGACCGATGGCTGTGACATAGTTCGGGACGTCACGAGTTCATAGACAGGTGGCACGTCCGATTCCGTCATTCGAGGAGAAAGATATGATGTTTGGAAGTTTAAGGGTAATTTGGTAAATTGTTTAAAAAGGGTCGAAAGTTGACTTTTGATCGAGACCTTCTTTGGACTTTCCAGGAAGGCCGTTGGATAGGTCTCGGGATGCTGAATCCGTAGACAGACGGCATGCGTCAATCGAAGGACGGATGTGAAAGTTCTGGGCCTCGAACGGCGAATGGCAATTTGGTAATTTGTCAAAGAAGGGGAAAATGGTAATTTAATTTAGCCATGTTAATGACACATGCACCCGCCATTTTGGATGAGAATTTAGCATTTAGTGGCATTTGTCACTTGTTGAGAGAGATTAGTGGATTAAAGTGGTGATGATGCAAAATTGATTGGGCGGTGTGGATTTACAATTTAAACACAAACAAGTCGTGCTTGTGTGTGTGTTAGGAAGAAGAAAATAGAGCAAAAGCATAACTGATCTCAGTGAAAGATTGGCCTCTTGGACTGGGTTGGTGAGGAATGAAATGGAATTCAGAGAGAAAAATGAAAGGACAGTAAAGGGTGAATGATTGGCTGCAAACCCAATCGTACCCAAACTCAAACCCGAAAACCAAACCTTTATTACATTTCGAATTTGGGTTTGTGTGGGAAACAAATGTTTGGGTGAGCTTATTGGACCTTAGACGAGTCGACTGATATCAAAATCGAAGAGAGTTGATCACGAATTGATCAAGAACTGGACCCGCGACAGTTTGGAAATACCTCGGCTGAGTTCAGGTAATTGGAGGTCCAATCTTTTGAAATTGAGTTCAAAAACATCTTTAAAATAAGGCTACGATGTTGTCTGACTAATTAATTGAAGTATTGAATGATGAATTAATGAACTCAGACGATGAACAACCTTCGAACGTTTGTATTAAGTTGGATTAGTTTAGGCCCACTATGGATATAATCGATTCCACAGAACCTTAATTAGTATTAAAACGATGAGATTAGACGTTTTAATTGGTGAAAATTATGCAGAATTTATGGAATTTGGAACGGGTTGCATCGCGGGTTGCAGGACCCGTTTACCAGGCAACCAGGTCGAAAAGATGAACAGTGACAGTTACTGAAGCAGGCGCGTGGACTCACACGCAGCCACTCATGGTGGCGCGTGGGGGCACGTGAGTGGGAATCCCGTGGTGATTTCAACATGACTTTTGTCTTATTTAATGTAACAAACATTTTGACACTGGTTTCGAGAAAATCGGACACCGTTTCGATATTGTTTCGAGGGTCCGAAGGTTTATGTTACGTTTAAAATACGTATTTAAATCCCAAAAAAATTGGGGAAAATTGTATGAGGTATATTGAGATGTTAGTAACCCTCGATAATGATTTTGGACAGGAATGGTGACTTCCGGAATTTACGAAAAAATGTGCAGCTCGGAAAGCGAGCGCTATGGACGGTGTGTGAGTGGACTTTTGTTTTCTACCCTGAATGCATGCATATATGTTTTAAATGTTTTATGATATGATTTGAAATGATTTCGCATGATTGATGTTTCGATATGATGATTTCCGGATTTTGGGGATATTATATTATTTTATATGATTTTGGGCACGATTTCGAGGAAAACCATGAAATTGTTGTTTTGGGCGAAGGCCCGGGATTTGAGATTGGTTTTGACTCGGGTTATGAGTCGGGAAATGGATTTGATAACTTTGTAATGTTTTCTGGATATATCTTATGGAGTTATGAATGGCAAGTGAGGTTGCGGTTAGGCGGATTTGTATGAAAGTGATATTTTGGGTGTGAGACCCAATGGAAATGTGATTTTGATTGGATTAGTATTTCCATGTGATTACATGATGATATTGATGGTTTTCGGATTGATTTTGAGGAAACATGTTTTGGGCTGAGACCCTGTATTGAAAATTGTTTTGATTTCAAATGTAACTGTTTTTCACTGGTTTTTATGATGATGATATGTTGTGGATATTAGGGCTTTCGGGGTAGAATATGTTTCCCCCATAGTGCACCCTGGATTGTGGATATTAGGGCTTCCGGATGGGAATGTGTTTCTCCGGAATGAACCCTGGAGATAACGCTCGCCTCTAGGATGGATGTGCGTACCCCGGAGAGGTCACGTAGCACGGTTTGTTGTCGTGAAACCGAGGTAGGCTCGACTCAGATCAGATGTGCTGGATTATATGGAGATTGGTCGGTGATGTGTTCACGACGATCTGGATTGCCAGCTGGTGATGTGTTCACAGCGGCGGATGCTCGGATTTTGAGCGGTCCTTGAGCCTATTGATTTGCACACGTTGCGGGGATAACGTGACTATATGAGATGGGATATGAGACTGGATATGGAAATGAGTCTCGTGATTTTTATTGTTCATGATTTATGATTTATAAATGTTTGTACCCGGATTTACTTTACTCATGATTTATGATATGCATGCATGTTTGTGAAACTGGAGGGTAGGAATGTATTTTGATAAATGTATTTCTAAAAATTTATTTTGTCCACTCACACCTTTTCTGTTTTATTGACCCTCCAGGTCGTGGCGCGATGATCGAGGCTGATCGGGAGGTGGAGGCATGAGTGGGCACAGGTACGGTTATCCCTTGTTTGGCAAGTACTGAGGGTAATTCCGGAACTTCAGTTGACTTGTCAGACAGGAGCAGGACCGAGCACGGTTATCTATGTCCTTCGGGGACGGGTCCTGTCACAAGTTTGGGAACTACACTAACGCTCCATCTGGACACGTCTGGGAACTGCACGTACCACCATTCATACTGCAATAATATCCCCCGAGAACTGCACTTACGCATCATCAGGATCTTATTCGATAACTGCACTCACGCATTATCCGGACATGTTACGAGGATAACTACCGTGGATAAACAGTTCACAAAACCAAGCAAACTCATTTAACCCAAATCCATGACTTAATACAAAGCCAAAACACATTCAAACCGGGGCATGAGCCCAAAATGCTATTTTCACATAATAATCGTAAAATCGTGTCCAATAATCATTCCATAAATCCGAAAATCATCAAATATTCATTTCGAACTCACATTCAAATCATTGCAACATAAATCATGCAATAAAATAAATAAAATATTTAACTATGCATGCATAATTATTTATAGAAACAACGTCCACTTACGCACAGTCCTCACAGTTCAATTCTGAGTTGAACATTCCTCCAAAATTTTGGGAATTGTACCGCTTATCACAAATCACCACCAAGGGTTACTAATGTCCCAAATAATCTTACATTTAAATCAACTAATTTTCGAGATTAAGTACGAATTTAAAACCTAACATAATACTTCAGACGCCCAAAACTATTCCGAGACGATGTCCGATTGACTTTAAATATGCGCCAACTCGTAACATGGAAAACATCAAAAAGCATGCTGACCATATTTCGAGGTGGGATGGCACACACCTCCACGTGCCCTGCACCCTTTCTGCGTGTGGGCCTCATGTGCTGGCACTGGTCACTTTCTTCTTTCTCTCACGGGTCGACCCGCAGGTCTGCACAACCAAGCTGACTCGTACGAGTTAACTTGACAATATCTTCCTTCTTTCTTATCCATTTTTCACGTTCCAATAATCAAAATTCATCTATTCTACCTTAGAAAGAGATCTATGATGTCAAATTAGGAAAAAACTTACCCAAAATCACAGTCCAATTCACCCAACTTTCGACCCAAAACCAAGTTTCATGTTCCAAGCTTCCCGTGTTCAAAATTTCCATATTTTCGTCTTGAATCCATCCCAAGAACTCAACTAAGAGCTTGAATCCACTCTTCCTTCTTCTCACTTTCTTCCTATTTCTTTTCCATTTCTCCTCTCGGGTCCAACAACCACACACAAAACACCATAACACATATATATCCATACACACAAAAACACCCACCGCCACACTAAGGTGGTGCACACACTCACACACATAGGATTAGGGGGGCAAAAGGATAAGGACACTTGTCACCATCACAAAATATATCCCTTATAAAATTACCAAAATGCCCCCTGCGTCAAAATTACCAAAATGTCCCCTGCGTCAAAATTACCAAAATGCCTCCTGTGTCAAAATTACCAAAATGCCCCTGATCATTTTAGGTCCGTAACGAATTCATCTGATCTCCGATTTTGACGTGTCATCTGTCTATAGACTCAAAACTCTTAGTCCTATGTAAGGGTCCTCACGAAATGTCCAAAAAATACCCGGAGCCAAAAATTCAAATTTTGACCTAAAAAGGCAAAATTATAAATTTGGAGTGCAACTTCGCCCAATGGGTATGGTTTCTTGGTTCTTTATCTTTTCCTCTTTTACAACATTCTTTCCCCTCAACCCATGAATGGTTTATGTTTTCCCTTGAAAATTTTCCTTATGACTTGTTTGATCTCTTCTTGGTGCTGGATTAGGCCCTATGGTCCGAGAGGAACTCTTACTTATGGTCCGGAGCGGCTATCATGGCTAACGAAGTTTTATGTCATTCTGAACAGTGGATATGCAAGTTTCGCAGTTCCCAATTGAGGGGTGTGGTGTCTTCGACTAGTGGTCTATTTGATTGGACTCCTCCCTCACAGGGTGAGAAAAAAATTAATATGGATGAAGCCTTTAATGTGGAATTTCAATGTGGTGATGTTGGCATCGTGGTCCAAGATTCCGCTGGGTCTTTCCTAGCCGCAAGAATGTGCCCATAGCTACAACTTCTTATGTGTTACAATCAGAGGCCTTAGCTTTCGCAGATGGTGTGGCCCTGGCTACTCAACTAGGGTATTCTATTGATTGTTTTGAAGGTGATTCCCTCCAGATTGTCTCGTTGCTTCGTGGTCATCGTCAAATTTTATCCCCCATTGGGATGCTATTGGAAGATGTACGTGCACCCTCTTCAACAATCACTGGTGGTTATTTTGCTAATGTCCATCGTCAGGACAAGTCTACTGCTCATCGCTTGGCTCGTTATGCACTCCATATTGGTGTTGTGGTTACTTGGTTTAAAGAGCCCCCTAGACCTATTCCCATATGTGTTATTTGAAGACACGCGGTAAGTGCGATGTTGAGTTCGCTTAGAGTGAATGTAGCTAGGCATTTCATTGTTTGGTCGTTTCCTTCAGACCACAATACCCGTGGTGTTGGTGTGTCACTGAAGTCTTTGTGCAGTTGCTTTCTCCCTACGGTTTTCATGTTGTGTTGTCAAGTTTCTTTGATGTTTTCCCTATGATTATATTATTGGTGCGTGGGACTTTTTTTTTCAATTGCTGTATTGAAATCCCCGTTTTAATGAGGCCACACATTACACTCTTTTTTTGTACTTTCTTTTCTTCAATATATTGTGTATCTTATTAAAAAAAATCATTTTGTGTTAAGTGTAAAAAATTTATTGAATTATTGTGACTACAACCACGTGATATTTTCAGGCACGTATAGAATATAAGTGGATAAACGATGTTGATAATCCCCACATTTACCATATAATATCATTAATATTCGATTATGTTATGACATATGGATTAACTTCGACCTATGGTCATAGTAAGATTTATCTTAACAACTATGTAAATGTATCAAAATGGAACTTCTTTAACTCTTATAGGCTTGGTTGGTAAATAGGATGTATTGAAACTCCGAGTTAAAATAACATCAAGGGGGATTACGTTGATCCTCATCCACTCAGTTCCACCTTCTATGTAATCCACACTGGCCCTCCTCATCACAGGCCCTGTCACATTTAGATGTATAAGTCTTTAATGAATCGGCCGATAGAGTTTCCCATTGTGACAGATTGACTTTCTTGATTTTTCTAATCCATCCTCTCACTTTCTTTGCTATAACACGCGATTATGAGGCACTGCTAAGTTGCGTTCAAGGACTGCAAGCAAGGGCGTTGGGAGAGGGAGTCCATTGGGTCCTGGGCCCCTCTCACATATATTTGTTAAATTTGTTATATAATATTAAAATATTTTATAAAAATAAATATTAAATTAATTGTGTTTTAAGAAAATATTTCTACTTTTCTTATAATTTTAATTTTATTAGATAAATCAATTAATTAATTATGGCACATTTAAACTTTTTTTTTATAATTTCTTATTTATATTATATTCCCTATTTATTTGTTTTATATTAATTTAAATAATTTGAATATCACTTTAACTAAAAAAGATTATTCAAATACTATTATGAGTTCAATTACATGAATTTTTTTAAAAAAAAAATTATGTATTTTGTGAAGCCCCCACATGACTCTAATCCTGGCTACGCCACTAATTGCAAGTTTAAAATACTGATTTTTTATTTTTTGCCAAATTGTTTAAAATATAATTTAGTTGAGATTATATGTAAAGATCCATTTTAATTGATTCCTTATTGTTTTGTTTAAGGCATGAGGTGTTTATTTAAGTATGAGGTAATTTTTATTTAAGCAAGAAGTACGTGGAGACTTACTATTAGTTGCATGACTAAAGCAAGACATGGTTAAATGGTAGAAATCCAACCAAGTATACTTACTATTTTGGTAGACTACATTTGGATGATTTTAATCCATTGCTATATAATTAATCATTATGAAGACAAGTAGATTGAAGTTAGCCACTTTTCTTACGCAACCTACCACCCTATAAATAATCATGTTCTTCACCTTCGTACAAGAACAAGAAACCCATATTCTTTTTTCTTCCTGTCATCTTGGAAGAATTTAAGTGAGAAAGAAAAAAAGAGAAAAGTAGAGAGATTTTGGTGGAGATTTAAATGGTTTCTAGCTTATAGTGGAAATTTTATCTTAACCGCAAACTCAAGGTAGGGATTATTCGGAAAACCTTTGCGCGATATTAAGTTTTGTGTGTTACAATGTTCTTAATTGATTGATGTTACTTAATTAATGTTACAATGTGATTTTCGTTGGAAATCTTTTCATGCATGGGGGTTAATGTTGGTGTGGAGATAAAGATGTTGGGTATGAAGATAGCACAATAGATCTTTTGTGTAGTTGAGTTTAACTCTTTGTAGGTACCAGGTCTCATGCCAGTCCAAGTACACATGATTCTTATCGGCTAATTCAGGGCTTCTGACAAGGAGTTAAACAAGATGGCTAACAAAAGGGGAATTATGGGTGCATATGTGTGTTAATCCATGGAACGTGCAGGTCTGCTTACTCATATACATGAATGAATGGTAAAAACAAAAAACAAGTAACATGAGAAGAAAATTAAATGATTTTTTCTCATAAAACTCTTGGGTTGGGTTGGGGTGTGACAAGTTGGTGTTAGAGCTCTTGGTTTAGGCCGTGACAAGTTGGTATCAGTGCTCTTGGTATCATTTTAATAGTTATTTACTAACGTAACAGTTTAATGTCAAGGATGAAGCCAACTTATAGTGATGAATCATGGGGAGGGTTTTAGAAGGGACCCGATGGTTTGATACTTTGGAATAAGGTGTATAACATACGACTATGGAAACAAGCATATAATGAGTTTGTAGAAGAAGTTATTGATGTTGGATTTAAAATAATGTTTTAAACCCCAGTAATGCAGAAGCTTGTAGTTGAATATCGTAATCGAGCGATGACTATTGAGGAGAAAATTGAGGATGCGATTCAGACCAATGAACATTTCTTTGCTTAAGTACATTGTGGAACCATAAAACACCGGAAAATTGTGGAGCTGCCACGTGGCCCATAATTCCAAAAATGACCAAATTGCCCCTGGCAATAACGCTAGTCATTTGAAAACACTCACACATTAAATAATCTATTTACCAGCTAAATACGTTATTTAATCGGATTAAAATCTCCGTAATATTAATAACGAACAATTAATATTAATATTAAAACACAATAATTATCATTATTATCATAATGAGCTATTATTATAAATATTAAATAATATATTTAATTAATAATATATTATTTATTAATTACAAATTCAACCGACCAATCAGAACGCTCCAAGGCTTCCAAGATTTCCCTATAAATAGCGGAGCACATTTCATTTCCAGGGTAAGTCGATTCTTCGCTTCGAAGTATATCATTTTCCTCTCTCAAAACTAATTTAGGCATCGGAGTGTTCTTGGTCGAACAACCCCCCGGGTAATCGATCGAGGCAGCGATAGCTAATTGTTTGCTGTTTGCAAGAATTGTGAGGATTTTTCACGGCGGGTTCGATTTCTGCTTCAACAATTGGTGCTTTCATTGAGAGCAATTGAGGAATACTCAGAAGAAACTCTCACGATTGTTCATCGTTCATCGTTCATAACGTTGATTCGAAGATCTTGAACGTGTTCATCGTTCGACAAATTTCCATTCAAGATTCGCTGATTAAGCATAGCCAGGGTTCGACGATCCGTTCGTTCAGCTGAAGAAGGTGTTTCTACCTCAACTGCTCAGACGAGGAATGAGGCTCGCATAGAGACTCCGGAGGAGCGTCAAATTTGACCCAGGCGTGTGTCCATAGAAGCACCCATGGAGACGCTCAGAGGGAGGCCAACCTTCAGGTTTGGAGCATTTCCCTCTTCAGCTAACTAAGTGCCCGCGCTAGGGGAAGGAACTTCGGCTTTGCAACAAGCAGGCGAGCGGTTGATGGGAAGTGCATCTCGGCATGATCAGCCCACAACAAACATTGACCTAAGGGACTTTCTGGATGGGCATCACGACGTCTCAGGGAGAAGTCACCACCAACCTCCCCACGACAACTTGGTGCAGCAAGTTGAAAGGTTGAGCGCCAAGTTCAACTCCAATCAGAGCTCTTGCAGCGACTCCTGGCAGAAAGACCAGTCCAAGAGCCAGACAGACATTCCACGTCACGTGGAAGACAAGAGAATGCTCCAAGGCGTCTTGGGAAAGAATCGGTCCGCTGCCGAACAATGTCACGAGACACTTCACTGAGCGACTCTGGTGAAGAAAGTCACGCTCGCCGAGCAAAGAGCCCACAACGTCTAAGGCCATCAGTGCGTGAGCGGCTAGGAAGTAGGATTGGGGTAACTTCACGGGTGGAGCGCTCACAGCGCTCACATGGGAGTAGGGGGCAACCTCAGGCTCTACACAAAGACCCAAGACGATCTGCCCATGGCAGTGAGAGGGAAGATGAAGTCTACTCCCATGCACGATCCCAGAGATCAAGGAGAGAAGCTCAAGGAGGTTCTCAGCGATTAGCACGGAATGACTCACCGCCTCAGCAAGGTGCGTTGCGGGATAATGATGTTCAAAGAATGCTGGACATACACCTTTGTGCTCAACGAGATGGCGATCTAGAGGACGATCTACGTCGTCAGATACATCTTTCTACGCCTTTTGTAAGGGATATTGAGGAAGAGCGATTCCCCCAAAGGTTTTCAACGTCAAACTTCAATCCGTTCAAAGGAAATTCTGACCCGGTGAAGCACATAGACTACTACTGGGGAGTCATGGTCCCCCACAGACACAACGATGCCCTCATGTGCAAGGTGTTTCAAGCCTCTCTTCAAGGTCGAGCCATGACGTGGTTCAATCATCTCCCCCGGAGGTCGATCGCTTCTTTTGAAGAGTTGGCTCTGGCATTCATCAAGGAGTACTCGCAGCTTCGTATGGTCGAGGTAAAGGGAGACCATCTCTTCTCCATCGAGAAACGAGCAAAAGAGAGCCTTCGACAGTACATCCGGAGGTACTGCGAGGAAAAGTCTCGAATTGTTGGCTGCAGCGACCTTGTTGCTGCAATGGAGTTCAAACAAGGGCTTCCCCGGGACAGCTAGCTCTTCGGAGACATTGTCATGGGCAATGCACGAAGTCTCACCAAGATGCTCTCTTTAGCTGAGCGACATGCATGTTGGGAGGATGAGAAGGGTGCTGCACATGTGCCCGATTATGCCGAGACCAACGAGAAAGCCTTTGCACCGTCACCACAACACAAAGAGGACGTTAGTGGCAAATTTTCACATGGGGGGCTCAACAAGCGCAAGGTGAACCAAACTCCTAATGACACAACCCCCGAGAAGCCTAAAATGCAATTTTCAATACCAATCCACCAGATTCATAATGAGATCAAGGACAAGACTTGGTTCAAAAAACCAGGACCCGTCAAGGGCGATCAGGAGAAAGCTGATAAAACCAAATGGTGCGTCGATCATGAATGTTATGGGCACAATATCAGCACATGTATATCTTTCGAAAGATATCTTCAAAATCTCATGAAGGAGGGGCATTGCACGGACTACATCAAGAAGAAGACTGCAAATCACATGGAGAACAAAGAGCCTAATGAGCCAGCTTCAAAAGTAATCTGCATCAACTAGCTGCATGTCAAAATTAGAGGGACATAGAAGTCTATGGAGCTTTCAATTTTTCTTTTCAAGTTGCCTTCTAAATTCAAGTACCATGCATTTGAATTATCAATAAGATTGACAAATTGTTCTAAATACATACAAACATATTTGCACATCATATTCAATTTGCAAAACATATTCCCTCTAGCATCAAAGCCTTCGTCATCGAAGTATCCAAGCCTTCGCCCTGCGAAGCATTCAAAGCCTTCGCCCTGCGAAGCACTCAAAGCCTTCGTCATCGAAGCATCCAAGCATTCGCCATGCGAAGCATCCAAGCCTTCGCCATGCAAAGCATCCAAGCCTTCGCCATGCGAAACATCCAAGCCTTCGCCCTGTGAAGCATCCAAGCCTTCGCCCTGCGAAGTATCCAAGTCTTCGTCATGCGAAACACCCAAGCCTTCGTCATACGAAAGCACCCAAACCTTCTCCTTGTGAAGAACTCAAAGCTTCCGTCAAGAAGCACTCAACGTTTTCCACTAGGAAGCACTCAACGCCTTCCGTTAGGAAGCAGCCGAAGTCTTCCTCCTGGAAGCACTCCGAGTCGTCCACCAGGAAGCACTTCAAGCCTTCTTTTAAGAAGCAAAAGCCCTTCCATGAAGGCAACACAAAAACAATGCTGATCAAGTTAGCAAAAATCCAATGTTGGACGCCCATGGCTACAACGGGGGCATCTAATGTATGTGTTAGTTTGCAATTCAATCAAAACGGTTAGTAGGATTTTGCAAAGGGACTAGACACTGGGATCTCAAAATTCTTCATAAGAACTGTATTAATTTACTCATTTGAAGGATGGTTGGCAAATCACATCTCGATCGCTCAAACCAGTTATTCAGTACAAGAATGCAAATACAATATTAAATAGACACCAATGTACTTATGACGGATGCAAGTCTTCAAAGCCCATCGTTCTTTACAACTATGCCCACTCTTCTGGTGGAAGTATGGGGACATCATCAAATAGAGATTCGTCAGTTTCAAGAATGTCGCCTTTCTTAGCCTCCATATCAGGCTCAGGTTCTAGCTCAGGCTCCATGTCTAGTTCAAGCTCTAGCTCTTTTGTGGTAATCCCACTCTGACTCTTCGTACCCAACTTTTGCGCTTTATTTTCCTTAAAGCAAAAAGTTGTGGGGGCATGTGATGACAGCAAGCAACCAACTCTCAAATTATGGATTTCAACATACAACCATTTGACTTTCTCTTCAGAATCATGCAAGCATCCGCGCAGCTGGAACATGCCTCTTGCTGGGTTGTGACACGCCTCACATCAAGTGATAAGACTCCTCGCCTCCCTTGCTAAAAACTTTGATGTTGGCTCCACCTGCACTTGAAGATGACAAGTCTGTAAATGCACCAAGCTCTTCTATTTGCCACCCACCACATGCATGGTCATTGGAAGTGCGCCTCGTGCAACACTTTGAGCTCCAACCAGGCCTTGTCTTACATTTTGTTGTGCCTTGATCCTCGTGTGTCAGACCTTCTATCTTCCAAAACACCACATGCATGGTCCACTTCCAAGCTTTCTTCCTTCAATTTCGCAATGGCATACACCATCTAGTGCACCTCCGTCTTTATGCTCCACCTTGCTTTCCAATGTGCGAGTCCCCCAAGCATTCTTAGTCGCAAGCACAAGGGAAGTAACAAAAGCACTAAGTCAAGTCGGAGATCGTTAGCTTCCAAACCACAGAATTGCTAAGCGGACAACAGATGACAGCTAGTACCCGTCTGCGCAGATAGCCTCCAATCCAAGCTCAACGCATGGTGCATTTCTATTGGCACTAACAGAACCACCATAAAAAGCGGGCCTTGCCTGCCCGATGCATCACCTGGTGGTGAATACATGGAGACGTCTTTTTGGTGATTGAATAAAAGCTGACTAGCGCTAGCCTATTACTGGCCACCCAACTGAAGCCTAGCATGCAACACCTTCTGCAGCAGTCCACCAACAACTCCTCAAGCTCATATGTGCCTAACATGTGGAGGTCAATAGCGACACTAACAGGGCCACCAAAAATAGCGGGCCCTGTCTGCCTAACCAACCACTCATGAGCAAACACATGGACACATGCCTCAGCTATAGCGCATCAGCGATCCACCTCGCTTGACAAGAAAGCACACTAGTATCAGCCTCCGTATCTACCAAATGGAAACTCTCACAAAATAAATTCTTCAAGATTTTGCTGGAAGTATGCCTTCATATATGTTGAAATGACCATCTCTGAAAATGGAGTATGTTGCCATTTGAATCACAACAATTGGACTCCTACAGCTCCTAGAATCTTCAAAGGAATGGAATTGAAAGTAATTAATACTAAATCAATTCCTAAAAATAATATTATACATATTTTAAACGTACAAATATAATATATATATATATATGTATATAGCCAAAACTTCAAAAACGGCAAAATGAGCATCAGGGCAACTTTACATATATATATATATATATATATTATATGTATGTATATAGCCAAAACTTCAAAAACGGCAAAGTGAGCATCAGGGCAACTTTACATATATATATATATATATATATATTATATGTATGTATATAGCCAAAACTTCAAAAACGGCAAAGTGAGCATCAGGGCAACTTTACATATATATATATATATAAAGCAAAAGTAAAAAAAAAAACGTTGATGTCATTTCACAGCAAGTAAAAACTGCGCACATGCGCGTCTCAAGCTTTTTGGCTCCCAAATGGGCAGTCCACTGCCATGAATTAAGGGCAATGTTATACTCCAATCAGAAATTGGATACTACGGGTGGAGATGCATAGAAAAATCTCTACTCTGAGGAACCGTGCCACAATTTAATTGTCAGGCCACCATCACTTCAACCTGCAAAAAATGGCAGTAGAGGAAAAAGCATAAAGGAAAAAAAATGGAGAAGGTCATTTGCATGCTCACGACACCCTTCCACGACCGCCTACTCCTTCACTTCACCGCCAACACAAAAGACAAAAGATGGAGAAAACAATCAACTGATTACTCTCACTATCTCCTCTACATAACAAAAGCACTGCTTAATAGAGACCACCAATGCTCCCTTTTTAAGTGAAAAGAAGGATAACAGAAATAGAGCCGTGAATAGAAATAAGGGATAGAAGAAACTGACCAACTCCTAGCTTCAATTGGGAAGAAACTGCAACACCCACATCTTCCCATTTTAATATGGGAGTTACTTTTGGGCTCAACAATTTCAGTTTCAACTCAGAACTACAACGGAAGAGACAAATATCAGATTATATTCTGTACCAAGGATGATGGTTGATATTTCTTTGCTTAAATAAAGAAAGTAAAACCTCCTTCATCAATAAGGAAATTTAACCTCATCATTGTGCAAATTAATTTCTAGCGGGACCATCAATCAAATCCAACGAAAGAAGTGTAATCTGATTTCATGCTAGTTCCGAGCTCAATACATATGTGCGACAACATGATGTAATTTTCTGAACTCAGTGGAATTTATCCGACATAAGAATATTACAAGAGAAGACGAAGTCCTAACCCATACAAAATTTATCGGAACTACCAAAAATCTACTTCGCTTAGGATTCCCTGAATTCCTAAGCGAAGTGGGGGCATTTGTGGAACCATAAAATACCGGAAAATTGTGGAGCTGCCACGTGGCCCATAATTCCAAAAATGACCACATTTCCCCTGGCAATAACGCTAGTCATTTGAAAACACCCACACATTAAATAATATATTTACCAGCTAAATACGTTATTTAATCGGGTTAAAATCACCGTAATATTAATATTCTCCCCGGGAGTTAATTGACATTATTCTTAGTAACGGACAATTAATATTAATATTAAAACACAATAATTATCATTATTATCATAATGAGCTATTATTATAAATATTAAATAATATATTTAATTAATAATATATTATTTATTAATTACAAATTCAATTGACCAATCAGAACGCTCCGAGGCTTCCAAGATTTCCCTATAAATAGCGGAGCACATTTCATTTCCAGGGTAAGTTGATTCTTCGCTTCGAAGTATATCATTTTCCTCTCGCAAAGCTAACTTAAGCATCAGAGTGTTTTTGGTCGAACAACCCCCCGAGTAATCGATCGAGGCAGCGATAACTAATTGTTTGCTGTTTGCGGGAATTGTGAGAACTTTTCGCGGTGGGTTCGATTTCTGCTTCAACATACATCAAGATGCAATGGTAGCATTTGAAGATCTCTGGCCACCACCCAAAGAAAATTTTCCCCATGTTGTAGTTCCAGAGCAAAATCCAAACGAGAATGTTCACTTCCAAATCCTCTAGCTGATGATCCTGAGTCATCTACTTCTTGTATTATCACTACTTCAATACCACCAAGGGAAGTTTCAGCTTCCAATGTATTTAAGACTAGTTCTGACGAAGAAGAGGATCCTAGTGAGCCTAGAACTCCTCCTACTGAACCTGTTATTCCTCTCATTGATGTCATAGATACTAGATCTTATAAGGAATAGGTCCCTTGTGTTAAATCTTAACAAGTGTTGTGTTTTGTGTATCTAACAAGTTGCTTCATTTTGGGGTTGACTTATGTAGTATAGTGGCAGCCATATGGGAATCTTTGGGCTAGCAAATAGTCTTTTGTGATATAAACTGGTTGTGGTTTGGTTTGAACTTATGTAAATTAGTGTGTTTGTTATGTTTATTAAACATGGTGAGTTTCTTGACCTTTAAACTCTCATTTGTTTTATAGATTTTATTTGATCAAGTTTGTTTTCTTATCTTTCAAGATGGCTTGATTAGAAGGGAAATTTGAAAATGATCTAATGGAAGTATTAGGGTAATACAAGCTATTCAATATATGGTTTCTGCTATTCGAGAGACAAATCAACATAATCATGATCCTCTCATGGATAATGAAAGCAATTAGATCATGAGGATTCAAGGGCAATTTCATAAGACTCGAAAGTTAATATTTAAAGGTGATCCAAATCCAATGGTAGCAGAAGAATGGTTACGAGAAATCAGGAGAAAATGCATGATCAAGGGGTTCCCAAACATCTGAAAGTGAGCATTTCTTGTACGTACTTGGAAGGACAACTCTATCATTGGCGGAATCTATTTTGACTATGCTTGGCCATGAAATTTCAATTTGGGAAGCTTTCGAAACCATATTCTTGGAGAAGTATTTTCCTGAGACCATGAGAACAATGATGACAAATGAGTTTGTGAATCTGTGTTAGGATGAGCCGGCAGTGCGGAAATATGTAGCTAAGTTTGAAGAACTCATGTGTTTTGCACCTTACCTAATTCGATGAGATAACTGAAGCAGAAAAAAAAAAAATTAGAAGAAGGATTGTGATAAGAGATTAAGGAAAAAGTGGAACTTTTCAAGTTGAAAAAGTATGATAAAGTTATTGATCGTGCTTTAATGGTAGAGCAAAGAACATTGATTCTAAGAGAGTTTTGGAATTTAAGAATCCTCGTAGCTAGAGCAGAAAGTAGCGCTCAAGATTTTTTCCTTCTCATTTCCAAAATTAAAGGCAATTTAGAGCAACCCATGATTCAAGACATTATTTTCAATATGGGCAAGTGGGACATTACTTGAGCCATTATTGACAGATGCTTCCACACAGAAATCTCAAATTGAATAGATGTGTATTGACTACTAACAATTGAACAGAGTCACAATAAGAAACAAGTACGCATTATCCAAGATTGATGACCTATTCGATCAACTGCAAGGTTCATGATAATTCTCGAAGATTGATCTTCATTCTAGTTATACCAACTTCAATGCAAGTGTTGTAAATAACTCAAGGGTTATGTCTATTTATGTAAAAGGTATTAGAAGTAGTATAATTCGTCTGTATTTATTATTTATCACTTTCTATATAAGGGATCAGTTATTATTGTAAACCCTAATCTGAAAATAAAATATACGTATTATTTTACCGAGAACACGTTTCTTCTCTCTGCCTCCATATCTACTTTCTCTCTTTCTCTTAATCAATTCACAACAAGTTATCAGCACGATCATCTCCGAATCGGTGATTATTCAAGAGGAGGATAAATTTAACCAAGGAAGTTTTCTAAATCCCAAAATTTATTTTAATTTTATTGTTTCAAAACCTTAGAATTCATGTTTATAGGTTTTGTTTGGGATCAATAATTATGATTTCGATAATCACATGAATTAATGATCATTGATATGTTGAATTGAATTCTTTGAAATATTTTCCATGATTCTCTGTTTGATGTTTATTTAATTTTCTGCAAATTTAATAATTGATGGTTTAAATATATATATATATATATGGTAAATGCATTATCTTCGGTATTAAATATGTTTACCCGATGGTTTATAATTCACAGTGCATATTCATATAAAAAAAAAAATTGGTTCTTGAACTTGAATTTACAATTGGTTATTTCATTTTGATAATTCTTAGAATTATTTGTTGAAGTTTGGATTTGAATTATAATTTGCATATTATGATATTTTGAATAATTATCATCCATACACGATTTTGGATGTTTGTTTGCAGCACTCTCACATTGCGGCTGCAAAGACCAGAAAAAAAGGATAAAAAAATCAGAGGTCCTGAAGGTTTGATTTCTCCGTTGTTTTCCCCCTTACATTTCGGCCACTCCCACACAGCCAAACTGTCATCTGCCAAATGTCCAAAGAGAAAAATAGTAAAGAGCCCCCCAAAAGGCTACAGCCCGAGAGAAAAAAAAAAAGCCCAGCAGGAAACAAAACAAAAGGGCCCGAATACCACGACCCAGAAGGCCCGAGAAAAAAAAAGGGAAATCGGGCCTGAAGCCCAGTAGGGTCTGCATCCCAAAAGGCTCGGCCCGCCAATCCTGAAACCCATAGGGCTGAGGCTTGGGCTCACCCAAGCCGACTCCGTTCAGCTCCGACCAAGAGAGGCTCGACTCGCCGGAGTGGCTCGGCTCGGACCAAATAAAAAAAACAAAATTTTTCCTTACACTCCTCGGGCCTTAAAACATAAACGTGTTTTCCCGAAGCATCACGATATACTTTTTATATCAAATGCCAGTGGCATTTATTCACAATATACATTTTCTTTACATAGTATTATATTGTTGAATTGTTTTGTATGTTTATTTTATTGTTTAGATATTATTTATAAATGTGATAATGGTCCATATGATGTATACATTATGATGATATATGATGATCCGATGATATGATAATATAATGATGATAAATCTTATGTTGACCTATGATGATATGAATGGGTGTTTGATAATGATGATAATATTATCACGAAATGATATAATGTATGATGGTTTGATATTTGGTAATTGAATTATAAATGATGACCTTGGACATGTGAGTTGGCAATTGGCATGAAATATTGACCATTGGACTCTACATTTTCGGCTCCCATTTATTTTCCTTTGCGGCACATGTGAGTTAGGGTAAATCAGTCCGGAAGGAAAACACCACAAACCCATGAAACGCCCAAAAGACTTAGGGTTTTGGGTAATCATTTTTTGTGCATGTACGCAGCCCAGAAGGCTCCTCACTTTGGGCCAATGTCACAAGGCTTTCCCAGCAAGCGCCGAGCCCAACTAGAAGAAGCCTAGCAATATAACAGCCCAAAAATGTTTTAGTGCAGCCCAGAAGGTTGCCCACTAAAAGCCCACTCTGCAAGGTAGGAGCAACCCATGCATTTTGGTCCACAAGGCTAGGCCTAGTCCAGCTTCGAACCAAATCTAGATCCAGAAGATCCAACCTACTCAACTTGACTTGAAGTCAATGCGAATCGGTCAACTTGATAAGGTCAAACACGTTATTAATGATAAGACGCACTTATATGTTACAATAGGTCATAATTTTTCAATATGAGAAGTATTTGTTTACATATATCAAACCATATAATGCCAAAAGCATTAATTAAATTGTTTTCGCATATTTAGTCAATGTAGTGTTTAAACGAATGAGACGTTCATCAATGAACTAGAAATTTATAAACAAACCCAAGAGTTCATACTAATCACCGAACTCATAGTTTTAGCAATGTTATGAAAGAAAGGAAAAAGGAACTGGAAGTTTTCTTCATAAGTTCACTGGACATGATAAAACTAGTAGATTTTACATGTTTTCAATTTGATTTATTATATTACATTATAAGAACCTGCAATTCTTATTAGTCGCTTATGGATGAACTTACCTAGAGCACTAATTGACATTATTCAATCATTGCATCGACTCTTAACAAGAGCAAAATAATCATCATCATAAAATCATGCCCGAAGCAAGAAATGAATGACATATCCTCCATTCTAAGGATTTCAAATCCATATATGAATATCATTTGAAACAAGTGGTTTTTCGCTCGAATATGATTTAATTCAATATAAACACTTATATTTATGCATGTGATCTATTGAATTAAATCTCTAAATATGTATATTTTGTAAGGAAGTTTATTGTCTGGTTGACAGTGTTATCACACACATTATACTCCGAGAGATATGACAAAAAAAAAACGTTGTTGAAAGGTATTGAATTACCATCAATAAGATCTTTTATTCTACAAGTTCCAGAAGAACATTGTCAAGATTTACTGATATTCAAGCAAATGGTTATCACATTGAAACCACTAATGACATGAAAATGGAATACCTTTGCATAACCTCCAATCAGTATGGCCAGAAACATATACTGGAGAAACTAACCAGAAGCTAACTAGTACGATCAATTGCTTATCAATTATCATGGCATAACCAGTTGGGATACCCAGATCAAGGTAATGATTGCGCCGTATCCTCAATATATTGCGCGTGCATCCTCTTACTAGTAGGCACCTTTGTGTTTAATGAAACACTATGTCAAGTTTGCTCGTTAGCAATAATCAAATATTAGACAATTATATGCAAACTTGAGTAAAAGACTCCATCATTTCTTGTGCATAATAAGAGGGGAAATTTGTGAACTTTCCAACCACCATGCGGACTATTTGAAAAATTTCATGGCTCTGGTTGAGATACCGACAAAGTGGTCACATGTTGCCCTATTATCTACAAGCATACTGTATTTTCTAAACTCTTAGCCCAGTTTATTAAATTACGGGCCACACCACCCAGATTCTCTTATATAGTCTATAAGACTCGATAATACTAGAGAGTTTACATCAAAATAATTTGATAACTATTGCATGCCTCTTGGGATTGTTGATGAATATTTGGTTCCCTATGTTCACACCCATAATTGTCTCGTAGAAACACTACTTCATCTTGGTAATGCGCACCAAGCTTCTAGTTTCTAGCGAGGGCAATGCAATTTTTCATGCAGTAATGTTGGTCCGATCGAGGTCAACGCCACCCCAACAATGTTCTGCGTTACAGCTGGTGACTGGATACGAACTAGATGCTTCCTACTTACGCATTTCTGGGTGTGAAGTTATGTGCCAATTGTGCCGTCATGACGTGAACATATGGGACCTCAATTATATGCATTTCTGAGGGACATACATGTCGGTTATGAATCTCTCTCCATTATACGCTCTTTAGAGCCCTTGACAGGCGATCTCATTTCCGTTATATTTTCGGATAGTCACTTTGATGAGACAATCTTCCCATCATAGGGGGAGATAAGAATGTCAACGTTGCAGAAGAACGACATGAAGTGACGTGCAATGTCCCCACTATGTCTCATCTTAATCCCCGAACTGTACCAAGTGAGAATAAAATGCTGAGAATTCTAGATTTATAGAGTGTAGCTAATAATACACAAGATGCTTTCTCTAATCTAACTAAAGTGACGAGATCACATATACCTGCTGCAAATATACCTGTAGGGATAGACGTCCCAGTAGGACGTATCATCCCAGACAGACGTATCATCCCAGACAGACGAGGTACGACCATGGCGGCTAACCAGTCATATGTCTCTACCTAGAAGCGAGGTAGACTAATAGATTCGAAAGATTCTCATCCCCAGAAAAGGATAAATTTGGCACATTTGAATCCTTTCTAAATATCAACTGATCCATCTCATGAGATAATTTCCAGATTATGAGTCTGTGATGGCGTTGGGAGAGGCTCCAACATCTGAACCCACTCTCAAGAATAAAGAGATCTCGGTAAATCATGCATGCTTATATGAGATAGGAAATCAGAATGATATTATCATCGATGATTATATGTATTTGTGGTAGCTACCGAAATAATAATAACTAGAAACAAAATCGAACCTTTACTCCATTGATGAATGAATGCTAACGTAGAGAAGACTGGCCAAAAATGGAAAGAACCAATCCAAGTCGAATTAGATTCCTTGACAAAAAGGAAGGTATTTGGACCTGTAGTTCTCATACCTCCCCATATTAAATCTGTAGAATTTAAATGGGTAGTCATAAGGAAGCGAAATGAGAAAGATGAGATTGTGAGATGTACAACTCATTTAATGGCACACAGTTTTCTCAATGCCCTGAGATTGATTACAAGGAGACGTATTCTCCCATAATAAACGTCATAACGTTCCGCTACCTTATCATTTTGGTAGTTTCCGAAAAACTGAGTATGCAACTTTTGGATATGGTCACAGCTTATCTTTATGAGGATCTAGATACAGAGATATATATGAAATTTCCTGAAGGACTCAAGATATATGATGCAAATAGTTCCAGACCATGGAACACGCTCTCAATTCATTTGAGGCCTTCACTTTATGGATTGAAACAATCCTGACGGATGTGGTATAACCGTCTAAGTGAATATTTAATCATACTGAGATATGTGAATAATGAAATATGCTCATGTGTGTTTATCAAGAAAATGAGTTTCGGGTTCTCTATAGTGGTCGTTTATGTCAATGACATGAATTTGATTAGTACTTCTAAAGAGATCAAAGAAACCGCTAAGCACCTGAAGTTAGAATTTGAAATGAAGGATCTTAGGAGAACACACTTCTGTCTCGGCTTGGAGCTCGAGCACCGTGCAAATGGAATTTTGGTCCATCAATCGAATTACATCCAGAAGATGTTGGGACGCTTTAATGAGGATAAAACAAAACCTTCAAGCACACCCATAATCGTCCGGAGTCTAGATCCTAAGAAGAATATGTTTCGTCCCGCAGATGATAACGAGGAGATATTGGCACCAGAAGTTCCATATCTAAGTGCAATATGCGCATTATTGTACTTGGCTCAATGTACTAGACTGGACATTTCATTAGCTGTGAACTTGCTACCTAGATTTAGCTCTACGCCAACACGCCGTCATTGGAATGACATAAAAGACATATTCTGGTACCTTAGAGGTACAACGGATATAGGCTTATTCTATCCCTATGCATCGAGGACTGAATCAAACCCTCTTGGTCCTTGGAATGATGCACACCTTGTTGGGTATACTGATGCAGGTTACCTATCTGACCCACACAAGGCGTGTTCCTAATCCAGTTATGTCTTTACCATTGAGAACACATCAATATCTTGGAGGTCTACGAAACAGACCCTAGTTTCTACGTTTTCGAATCATGCAGAGATCCTAACTCTACACGAAGTAGTTCGTGAATGCATATGGCTAAGAGTCATTATAGAACATATTCAAAGTACTTGTGGATTGCATTCCACCCATAATGAGCCGACATTTATCTACGAAGATAAGGCCACCTGCATCGAGCAGATGAAGACCGATTTCATTAAGAGAGACAACATCAAGCATATTGCACCAAAATTCTTTTTTAACCAACAACAGGAAGAACATCAGAAGATTGAGATCAAGTCAATACGGTCTCAAGATAATCATGCAGGCATGTTCACCAAGTCATTACCAAATACCACATTCCAGCAGCATGTGCCAGGTATTGGTTTACATAGACTAGCTGATCTACCTAATGTGCAATTTTCATGGGGAGTCAATATCAGGGGGAGCCAAGATCAGGGGAATATCCTAAAATATACTAAGTATCCAGAAGTATGCAAAGTATCCCAAAGTATACTCACATGATCATCGTGTACTCTTTTGTCATATGACCAGGGTTATTTTGTCTCATTGGGTTTTGTTACCTGGCTAGGTTTTAATGAGGCACATTTTGATATGATCACCCCGCTAACAACACATCCTGAAAATGCGATAATTCAACTCATATGCATTTGCTCATCTTTTACCTTCAACCATGGGTTTTTCACATTGGGTTTGCCGAACAAGGTTTTGGTGTAGAAAAACTAATACATTTTACTTCAAAGGCATACTATCTACCCATATTCCAGAAGAGACGACATCGACTACCTCAGAAGATTCCAATACAATCACGTACACGAGCGTTGCACTCTTTTTCCTTCGACCAGGGTTATTTTTGTCCCACGGGGTTTTTGTTACCTGGTAAGGTTTTAATTATGCAACACATAAGCGCGTAGCCAAGCTGTACCATTACATGAAATATCCAAAGGAGAGTATTGTAAATAACTCAAGGGTTATGTCTATTATGTAAAAGGTACTAGGGGTAGTATAATCTTTATGTATTTATTATTTATCACTTCCTATATAAGGGATCAGTTATCATTGTAAACCCTAATATGAAAATAAAACATATGTTTTATTTTATAGAGAACGTTTCTTCTCTCTGCCTCCATATCTACCTTATCTTAATCAATTCACAATAGCAAGGAAGAAGATGTTCAAAAAACTGCTTTTAGATTTCGCTATAGACATTATGAGTTTTTGGTAATGCCTTTTAGATTGACAACTGCCCCGTCAATATTCATGGACTTGATGAATAAACTTTTTTGACCTTATTTAGATCAATTTGTGATTGTATTCATTGACGATATTCTTATCTATTCTGCATCGGAAGAGGAACATGAAAAACGCTTGTCAATCGTTTTATAGACTTTAAGAGAGCATAAGTTGTTTGCAAAGTTAAGTAAGTGTGAATTTTGGTTGACGAAAGTGAAATTCATAGGACATGTTATTTCAAGTGAAGGCATTGCATTAGATCCTTCAAAGGTGGAAGCAATGTTGAATTGGAGTCAATTGCGGAATGTTCATGAGATACGAAGTTTTCTAGGTTTGGCTGGATATTATAGAAAATTTAACAAGGGTTTTTCTCGAATAGCCATCTCAATGACCAAATTGACACAATAACGAGCAAAGTTTCCTTGGAATGATGAGTGTGAGGAATCTATCGTTTCAAAAGTTAAAGGTTCGATTAACTACTTCTCCTATGTTAATTATTCCTAAAAGAGGTGTAGCTTATATAGTATACATTGATGCTTCCATTACATGAGGTAGGTCGTGTACTAATGCAATTTATAAAGTTGTTTGTTATGCTTCTTTCCAATTAAAGTCGCATGACAAAATTATTCGACACATAATTTGGAACTAGCAGCGATTGTACATGTATTGAAGACATAGAGACATTATTTATATGGAGAAAGCTTTGAAATCTACTTGTATCACAAGAGTTTAAAGTACTTATTCACACATACAGAGTTGAATCTAAGGCAAGGTGCTGGATGGAATATTTAGAAGATTACGATTTTGGTTCATCCACTACCATTCAGGAAAGACTAATGTGATAGTTGATGCCCTAAGTAGAAAACCTCAAGGAATTGTAGCAAAGTTTCAACATCATAAATGGAAGATGGTAGAGCCTTTTTGTGAATTTGACTTCCACGTGGGTGTCCGAGAGGATTGTGCTTTTTTTTTTTTTTTATCAAGAAGTGAAATTTCATTCAAATAAAACTAGAACAAAACAGAACAGATACAAAGAAAACTGGAATGAAAAAACATAACGGGAAAGAAACTAAGAATGAGTTCGGAGTAAAGACGCATGACATACCATAAAAACGTCCACCCCAAGACCCAACAAAAACGAAACTCATCTAGGGGGACATGAAAGTCCATCATTGTTTAAAACAAGCACTAAAAAGGATGGAGGACGGTCAATCCAGACTTCCTTGCACATTCTCCGTCGAGCTTGAGTGGCTAAGGTATCAGCTACCTTGTTTGTACTCCGGTGAGACCACCTGAAACAGATATACTCAAAGTGGGCCCGCAATGAACGGAGTTGAGTGAGGATGGGGAAAATTTCCCAGTTTCCACGATCAATGCTACCAGAGATACACTTAATCAGAGTTTGAGAGTCCGACCCCACAATGACATCCCGGAGCCCACGATCCCGGGCAAAGGAGACTCCAGAGAGGATGGCCCAAGCCTCAGCAACAAAAGCATTTCTAGTACACTTTGGCTCACAGATTGCCCCACAAAAAGTACCCTCAGAATTTTGGATAATTACCCCAAGCCCAACAGGAACATCTAGGCCCATCCAAGAGGAATCAAGATTGTGCTTATCTATGTAATTTAGTTACTTATCCCATTAGAAGAATCAATGAAGCATAACAATCTGATTCTAAGTTTAAGGATGTGAAAACTAAGATCAATACAGGAAAATAGCTTGAAGGATGGAAGATGCATGCATATGGTGGATTAAGATATTTGGATAGATTGTATGTACCAAAAATATCCATTTTGAGAAATATTCTTCAAAAAGGTCATCACTCATCATATAAAATTCACCACGGAGAGACAAAAATGTATTATGATCTTCAATGACAGTTTTGGTGGAATGGGATGAAGAAAGATGTAGTGAATTTTGTTAGAAATTTTCTCACTTGCCACAAGTGAAAACTGAACATAAAAAACCATCAGTTTATTACAACCATTGCCAATAGCAGAACTAAAATTGGGATCATATATATTACTATGGGTTTTGTTGCAGGCTTGCCGAGATCTTCAAGAGGGCGAGATGCAATTTGGCTCATTGTAGACTGTTTGATCCAATCATCACATTTCTTACCTTAGTTTCATCCTTAAACTAATGGACAATCAGAAAACTATTCAAATTTTGGAGGATATGTCGAAAGCATGTGTTTTAGATTTTGGAGGAAGTTGGGAAATCATTACCATTACCAGAATTTTTTTGCAAAAATAGTTATCAATCTAGCATTTAGATGGCGCCCTATGAAGCATTGTATGTAAGACCATGTCAATCACTCATGAGTTAGGCAGAAGTAGGAGAAACAGCTATGTTAGGACCTGATTTGGTTCAAAAGACTACAAAAAGATCAAGGTTATCAAGCAGCGTTGCCTAATTGCTCATCGTCGACCAAAGAACTATGCAGCTCAAAGAAATAAATCATTAAAGTTTGAGGTGGGTGACTAAGTGTAGAGGAGTCAAAAGATTAGGAAAATCTGGAAAATTGGCACTAAGATTCATTGGTCCTTTTGAGATTTTGGAAGGAATTGGTGAAGTAGCTTACAAGTTAGCCTTCCATCCTCAACTTTTAGGCATACATAATGTGTTTCATATCTGTACGCTTTGAAGTACAAATCAGATCCACCACATGTCATAGATTGGGGAGAACTTAGTTTGGACGAACACTTTTCATTTGAGGATAGACCAATCCAAATACTAGATAGTAAATAACAAGTGTTACGAACTAAGACAATTATATTGGTCAACGTCTTATGACTACATGGAGATGTTGAGGAATCTACATGAGAGTTAGAAACTGAAATATGTAAGAAGTATCCGGAGCTATACTATAATTCTCATATGTTTTAAATTTGAGGACAAAATTTAAGAGGGTAGATTGTAAAGAGCTATTTGAAATTGATTCTTTAGTGTTTTGTTTAAACCATGAGGCGTTTATTTATGCATGATATGTTTTTTTTTTTACTCACGAGGTGGAGACTTACTATTAATTGCGTGGCGAAAGCAATACATGGTTAAATGGTAAAGAGCCAACTATGGAGGCTATTATTTTGGTGGACTACTTGTAGGTGATTTTAATCTAGTGATATCTAATTAGTCATTACAAAGATAAGTAGATTGAAGGTAGCAACTTCTCTTATCCGACTTACCACCCTATAAATAGGCCTATTCTTCGCTTCATACAAGAACAAGAAAACAATATTCTTTTTTATTCCTTTCATCTTGGTAGAATTTAAGTGAGAAAGAAAAAGAGAGAAAAGTATAGAGATTTATTTGGTGGAGATTAAGGTGGTTTCTTACAGTGGAAATTTTATTTTAACCTTGAGCTCAAGGTAGGGATTCTTAGGAAAACCTTTACGAGATGATTAGGTTTTGTATGTTACAATATGCTTAATTGATTTATGTTACTTAATTGTTACAATGTGATTTTGTTGGAAATCTTCATGCATGAGGGTTAATGTTTGTGTTGACATAAAGATGTTGAATATGAGGATAATACAATGAATCTTTTATATAGTTGGGTTTAACCCTTGGTAGTTACACTGCTCAAAACGGGGGCTGTCTAGTCTGCCTAGAAGGCGAGGAACTGCCCTGCATATTGGCTATGTGTCTAAGTGGATTCGCTTGTAAATCCTTTTAGTTTGTAAACTCAACTTAGAGTTTTTGTATATATATATATATATATATATTGATATATAATTTATTTTATTTATTAAATACTTAGTTAATAATATAATTATAATTAAAAAAACATAAAATCTATAATAAAATAAAATAAAATTTATATTTTCAACATTTGTGATTCCAAATTCAATTTATTTATCTAGATAACTAATTTTTATACTATAATTATTTGATAGTATTAATTATATTATTAATTTGTCGAATTTTGTCATGAAAAGAAAAACCACATAGACCCCGCCTAGGCACTAGGCGGCCCTATCGGCTGCACTAGGAGCGCCATTTTGAATATTGCCTATAGGTGCTAATTTATGTAAAATAGCTTTCAGGACAACATTGGTAAATGCATAGTATTGAAATGCATGTCTACTTGCTTATATATATATATATATATATATATGAATTAAAAGGATTAAAGGTAGGGATGACCAAATAAGTTTTTTTTTAAGGTATGTGTAAATCCTTATCTTACATTGATAGTTTTATACCCATCTAAACTCATTCTCAATTTTTGAGGGTTTACCCAAAGCTTGTTCATTAGGTAATGGATACCCATGACATTTTACATTTATTTTGCCCTTCCAATTTTTTTTCCTTGCATTTCATTTTGTTTTAACTTCTAATTTTTTATTCCCCTTCAATTTCTTTTGTTTTTCATTTTTCTAAAGATTTTAATTTTTAATTTTTTAATTTTAATTTTTCTTTAACTTTTTTTTACCTTCAAATTTTTTTTCCTTTCAATTTCGTTTGGCTTTTTTTATTTTTTTGCTTTTCATTTTTTTTTTCAAATCTTCTCAATTTTTATTGAAGTTTCTGCTACAACCCGTCCTGAAGTTTAAAATGGGAATCAATAAATGACCAATTTAACCTTCTATCCTTCAAAATTTTGTCGCGTTGACTAAGGCTATTGAAGGATTTATTTGAGAATTTGACTCCGAAAACTTTCAATTAAATGAAGAATGAGTACAAACTGTCGAAATGGAATTCAAAACTTGCCAAACTCGTTGGAATTTTCATTATACATAATTTTTAAGAATTTATAAAATTCCCTTTAAATTATTTCATTTTCATTTTTTAATTTCATTTTTATTTTAATTAATTATTTCTTTTATTTCCTTTAGCTCTAAAACTAATCCCACTAATCATCATTTCTCATCTATGCTCTCTCTCTAACCAATCCCCTTCTAGCTCATCATCATTTTTTCTCTACAAGTACGAATGCCACCAACCACCGACGTGCCTCATCTACGACTACGACCAGCCTCATCATCCATCCAATTATCTCCCCTCAGCAAAATGACCTCATCCTCGCCACCATCACCGTCGATTTTTATTTTTATTTTTTTTCTTTTCATTTTTTTCCACTATTATATTAAACATGCTTATTAGATTACATGCACCTTGAACTCGCACTGTTGTTACATTTTGCACCCTTAACTCGTTATTCACTCATTTAACTGCATGAACTCATCGAGTTGTGCCACTCAGCTTCTTTTTCGCCACTGATGTTAAATTTCCGTGAAAATTAAGGGTAAATTTGAGATTTTTGACAAGCTGACATACAATTGTCATTTAAGAGTGGAAAAATTATTTTTTGTTTTTTGTTTCGATAGAAAGGATTGACGGAAAAGGATTAAAATACACTCAGCTCATTTCATACGAGAAAATCTTGAAATGCTTTGATTAATAATGAATCGAGAATATGAAATTTCCATCAACATAAAATCTATCAAGTTTTTTTTTGTTAAACCAAAAAATCCGTCAAGGTTGAATAAACCATATCTTATAGAATTAATGTCGATGGGTTGGTGGAAGAAGACGTATGATCCGAGTTTTGCTTTGATTTGAATTTCCTTTTAGATATTTGCTTCCTATGTACTCAGAAAATTTATGCAATAATAAATGGAGCCTTGACCATGCCCTCTCCCGCCAGCGGCGAGAGATTTTTTTCCCCATCGTCCATCCGCGCAGAAAACTCATTTCTTCAAAAATCAAACGCTGTAATCGTCTCGACCAACCACCATCACTATCAAAGTCGTCTACAATGTTGGCTCTGCTGCCTTATTTATAAATAGGGATGTGAAAAAAAAAAAGAATGAATGAAAATTGTCTCTAGAATCTCAATATTTCCATAGAATTCGCTCACTACTGGTCCAGGAACTAGTTAATACAATACTCATGTGTTAATAATGGATCAGAACTAGAGCCATATAAACGACCACTTGTCGACTATGGTTGTGAAATCCTGAAAATTTCCTAACGTTGATTTTTCTCTTAGAGGAAGCGAGTATTCTCCCAACAAATAAAGACTTCCACACAAATATAGAGGATAAATGAGGGAGCGAGTATTCTTGTAATTAAGTGTCCACGTCATAATATAGAGGATAAATGAGGGAGCGAGTATTCTCCCAACAAATAAAGGAATAGTGAGGTGTAGGGCTGGGCACATGGAACCAAAATACCGAAATCGTACCGTTTCAGATCAAACCATACCGAAAAAAAACCGAATAGTAAAACCGTTGTATGATTGGTACGGTACCGAAACCGTACCGATATAATTCGGTACGGTTTCGGTATCGATATTTTAAAAAACCGTCCCGTACCGATACCGTACCGAATTAGAATATTTTTTTTTAATAATTAAATTTATTTCTTATTGGTTTATTAGACCTTCTTCAAGAGTTGATATGACCATACATGTCTTAATTTAGCTTCTAAGAGTTGATATCTTCAACTTAGTGCAACTTTTTCAATACATATTTGAAAACTTAAGTCCTTCATAAATGTAGTTTTGTTTTTTTTAGTCTTTTCCTTGCTTTATAATCACAAACAAAATTTTGGCTCAAAACCGAAACCATACCGAAACCGTACCGAACTTAATTGGTACGGTACGATCTGGTTTCACTTTCAAAATATTGAATACCGAACCGTACCGTACCGATTAAAATTAAATGGTATGGTTCTGGTATCGATCAATTTTGTACCATACCGAACCGTGCCTACCCCTAGTGGGGTAAGTAAAAGTCTTTTTCTGGGTAGCATTATAGCATTGGAAGAGGAGGATGTGTCCAGATTCATTCCAAGTCCCCAAAAGACCCAAAAAAAAGGCAAAAACCAAAGGAAGATGCCTTGAAACCAGGGACATTGATGGTGCCCATTTCTATTTCCATTTCCATCTCAATGCCTCCCTTCTTCTTCTCATGCCTTCTATTATTTTTGGGTTTTCCTTTCCCTGCCCATCTCTCTAATATAACACTTCGACGACTATCTCCTCCCCTTCCAATCCTCGGCTATCTTAAACTCTGTCTCAAGCAAAAAAGCAAACACATTTCAGGTATTGTATTGTGAATCTTTTTATCTGCTTTTTAGGTTGTCTTTGTTTGTTTTATGGGTTCTTCTAAATTTATTCTGATAGTATTCTTCCAATGTAGATTTTTTGTTTTTGTTTTTCTATTGAGCAATCATATCATTCGTTGTTCGTTCTGTTTTCGCAACGATTTTGGTTAATGGTACATTGTGTTTTTTGTTTCTTTGAGAATCAGTTACTTGTGAAATTTTGATTGCTCAAGTTTTATGGTCAAATGAAATTTAATAAAGTTGCATGTTAAGAGAATGGAGGGAGGATTTTAGATTGCACTAAGATCTTTATAAATGGTGATGTTTTATGTCTGGGCTGTGGATAGTGTTCGTCAAATCACTATATGTGACAAACTGAAAATGGTAATTAAGGATTGACCATTTGACCACCGTGGAGCAAACAAATGGGTTTTTATGAAATTTATAGACAAAGGGTAGGAAATTTTTTGGGATTAAGTCAGATTTCCGACTTATTTTGGGCTTGTTTCTTCTGAATTTCAGGATTTATCTCTTTCTGATTTTCTGGCAGATTTCTTGTTACAGTTAATTGTAGTATTCATCATCTGTTTTTGCATTTTTCTGGTTGATAGGAAATTATAAGTCATTTGTATTGTATCCTTGTAAGGCTATTAATAAGTTTTGTTTATTTACCAAAAATAAAATTCACCATGGAGCTAGCAACAACCGAACAATCAACTACGAAAAATATAGTCTTGCTCACATTTAACTTTCTTTTGCAAATAGCTAAACTTATCCCCTTTACAAGTGCGTTTAATTTTCTGTCCTTTTAAATGTAATTTAAACAAGATGTTAGTAGGACTTTTCTTCCTCCTTGTAAATAATGAATTTGAGTACATTGTTTATTTCTGTTAATAATTTTATGTTTTCCATTAGGACAAAAATAGATGTCTACTCTTAACAATTCAACAAATATATTTTGGCAAGAATGTCCAGTTGGAAAGGTTGAAAGGCAGAAACTACTCAATCAAAAGGGATGTGTTGTATGGATCACAGGTCTCAGTGGATCAGGTACTTTTTCAAGTCACTTGCATATCCTCTCATAAAAAACAGCTATTTATAACATGCAATTAGTGATTTTGACCACACATTTGCTCTACAACAAAGTTATGGAACAGGGTTCTGTTTTTAACTTTTTATTCCTAGCTTGGAAAGTTGCCAAATATGATGTTAGGCCATTATTTGGTATGATAGTAAAACTCTTAGCCAGTTAAAATGCAAGTGCGTGGACGTCACATTTGTTTAAGTCATATGTAAACCTCCCTCGTCAGCTCCTATAGCGGAAAGGATTAAACCCAGAAATGTCTTGCCTCTATTTGGCATTGGATACTTCTTATTTGCCTTGGTTTCTGGTCAATGGTATTAGACTGGTGATAAGATTGAATTGCTAATATTCTTTGAGTTTTTCCAGTTCTATCAGATGCCCCAGCGGGACCTTTATTTCATTTACTGTGAATATTCTTTTACATTGCTCCTCCATGGCTCTGAAAGTCGGTATTTCTTTTAGAGTAGCATGAATGATCAGAAACACAATATTCTTTGAATGCTTTTCAGCTCTTGGGAGCATGTTCTTCCTTCTCTTTAAGAAAGAAGGTTCTGAACTTCTGATATTCTTCTTGTTGAAAATATGGTTCTGGGTATTAGAGGAGGATCACTGTATCTCAAGAGTCCCTGAACAGAGTACGTAATTGTTTATATAGCACAATGATACATCATTTGTTCGGTATTGTTCTCTAGAAATACCCTTCAACCATGCTAAGAGACAAGAAAGAAAAAAGTTCAGCCTATGTTGCCTTGGAATTACGCCAATCTAACGAGCTGTAAACAGCTTATATTTGCAACACTTTAAGGTCAACACGTTAGATTTATCCTCAAAGGTTAAAAGGAAATTGAGAGTTTAGAGATTTAAAATCAAGAATATGTGGAAGTTTAGTAAGAAGTGGCTGGAAGGTAATACGGTTGCAGAGTGCAAACAAATTGCTAATACTGTTACTTTTTGTGTAGTTCAAAATATGTACAATGGGAACTAAATAGCAAGTAGGCCAATATTTGTTCTGGTGAATGAACATCTAACTGCAAGTATGTAGAATGAGCATGCCCGTGATCATTTTTCCGAAAGAGTGACCAGCAATGGAGACTGTCAGACTGGATAAGTAATTTAATATTCTTTATCAAGAAGGTGGAGGTATGTAAGGTGGTTGCTAGAGTAGTTTGGCAAAGTATGATGAAGCAAATTTTGAACGTCCAAATCTACTGAAGGAGCACGATTTTGTAGTCTCTCTGCTTAAGGGTTCAAGGCAGGGAGAAGTTATGATGTGATTTTTGATTTGTAGTGAGAATATGATGGATTAAAGAGTTTCATACTATAATTGGATTGAAATATGTCACTGGTTCAGCCATTGTCAATGGCTGCATTCCTGGATTTAATAATATTTGGAAATGTCTATAATGATTATAATTCTAAAGCAATGAAAGTGGAGAGAGTGATGAATGTACAGCAGAGTAAGGGAAAGTGAGTAAAGAGAGATCCGGAGACATTTCAGACTTAAGAATCACACCAATTATGTCTTGGACCCATCCAAGAGAGATTAGAAATTTCCTGAGAACACACTGACCTTTCGCATCACACCAAGGCTTCTTTGACGCTCTCCAAGTCAATTAACACCTCTATGAGAGAAAAGTCGCAAGAACTTTCATTTCTTTCATCATTCACTCTATTCGGTGTATATGCTAAATGATTTCTTGAACAATTTTCTGGAATCAGGGAAAAGTACACTGGCATGCTCACTCAGTAGAGAACTGCACTCCAGAGGAAAGCTGTCATATGTCCTTGATGGAGATAACCTTCGGCATGGTCTGACCAAGGATCTTGGTTTCAAACCAGAAGACCGGGTTGAAAATATACGGAGAGTTGGTATGCTTTTTTTCTGACAACGAACCTTTTGATATGAACAATGTAAATTAAATTGTTATTGGATTCACATAAGGCATGTACCCTGATATTGGATACAGGCCACACAAATCATGTTTATTTCATCAAAATCAAAATATATTGGTGGTGCCAAACCTATTCTAGCATCCTTAGTGTTTTCAATCAGGAGTTCAGCTTGTTTCCCTCCCCCCACTGCTAATGCCTGAGTGGGTTATACTTGTTGTGTTTAGTATGAATGATGGCACTACTTTCATGGAGTGTGTGCATCGATACAAGCCAGGATAAGCTCATCCAAATGATGGACGTTTAATTTTCTTGTTTAATTGCTGTCATTTGTAGTATCATTTCCAATATTTTTTAAAAAATAAATAAATAAACCAACATTTGTGTTTGGCACTAATATTTTGGACAGTTAGCTGATGAAGCAATAGATTTGGCTGGGATTACAGTTTAAGCCTGTTACTTTTATCTCTTAAAGATTGTTTCAGTGCTACATGGATTAGAAACACGAGGAATGTTTTCTGGAGTTTTAGCTACAAAAGTTAAATATAGCGTATCAAATTTGAATATGAATTCTATTTTATTTTTATTACCAAAAACACAGGTAACAACAGGTCGATATTATAAGAAATTAGAGAGCAGTAAATTCTACAAGGAAAGCAGAAATTAAGCATTAACTCTGTCATTTTTTTTAATATAGGGGAGGTAGCCAAACTGTTTGCGGATGCAGGATTGATCTGTATTGCTAGTCTGATATCTCCTTATCGTAAAGATCGGGATGCTTGCCGTGCCATGTTATCAGAAGCAAATTTTATTGAGGCAAGGCTTCATATGATCTGGCTCTTATTCCTGAAATCTTCCAAGTCTGGTCCACCTATTCTACACTATGAAGATTGACTTTTCTTTTACCTTCATGTTAACAGGTTTTCATGAACATGCCCCTAGAATTATGCGAGTCAAGAGATGCAAAAGGCCTTTACAAGCTTGCACGTGCTGGAAAAATTAAAGGTGTGCTTTCAAAACATATTTAGCTCCTAATTGTCATCTGAAATATCCAACTTGTTCTATGCACCTATTTGATGCTAGGGCTGTATTACTGTAATCAATCTTCGTGATTTCTATTACCATTAATGCACAATTACACATCTAAATCTTCTCATTAACACTTTGAATATGTGTACTTACATTAAGGTTTTAAATCCCGGTGTTCAAAGATAGCTTAGCTTGTTGGTCCTCTATTATACGATCTTGCGGATCAGATGAAATTCAGCCTACTTTTAGCACAAAATATGAAATAATCAAAATGCATTAAAAACAATTTGAAGCATCATGCACGAATCTGAATCAAGATCATACATTAGTAACTGCTTACTATACTTTGATCTCATTTGATAGTCCTCGGAGTTATTCCATAGTTTCTGATTCTTCCCATCCATTATCTTTTTGCTCCCTCTTCTTTTTCTCTTTCTTTTGGGCGTAGTTTCTGATTCTTCCCATCCATTATCTTTTTGCTCCCTCTTCTTTTTCTCTTTCATTTGGGTGTAGTTTCTGATTCTTCCCATCCATTTATCTTTTTGCTCCCTCGTATTTTTCTCTTTCTTTTGGGCAACGTTAAAAGTAATTTTTCTGGTTGCAGGTTTTACTGGAATAGATGATCCATACGAAGCACCATTGAAGTGTGAGGTATGTATTTGGCAGAGTAAAAAAAGGAACAGCCATGTCAACATTGTTAATTCTGAGACATCCATTATAAATGAGATGACCAGTGTCTTATCTGGTGTTTTTTCTTTATGAATATGGATCGAACTGAAAGATTTACCTTTGTTTTGTTTGTCAGATAAAAATAGGACAGAAAGACGGAGTTTGCCCCATGCCGGCAGCCATGGCAGGCCAAGTATTGACCTATTTGGAGGAGAAAGGGTTTCTTCAAGTTGAGTGATTTACCTTCCATCTCTGTCAATTCATCAGTTTGGAGTTCAAGGGTTTTGTTCGAAATATGATCGGTTGGATCGATCCTGCTCTAAATCCACCTGGCGGAAATTTGTTGGTTGGCACTAATTGCTGGGAATGAGTAGTAAAGGAGAAGGCGGGCTGTAACACCAACAAGCCTCTATAATTGAATTACCCGTACATATTTTGGGTTAATATATAAATATGTTTAGCTTATTACAAGATTATCAGGGAAACAAATGTAAGTTCCTCATCGAATTAGCAAAACATTATGTATGGAAGTTTGTGATGATATTTTTCTCTTCAGAGAAACTATGTGATATATTCAATTAGTTCAGTAAAAATCTTGTATTCTATTGGGATTTCGATGTACAAATAAAAAGTACAAAGTTTCAATTGGGACAGATATATTAAATGTTTACCTAAACGTAGAGGTACTAAAAAAAAAACAATTAATTTGGAAGTATTTGGTCAAATATTGAATTTGGGCGGATTGAAAGGTCATAATGTATAACTAAAAAACACATAAAACAAGGGATTTGATTTTCGCATTTCATAAATTTTTAGCAATCCAACTTCCAAATTTTTCTAATCCTTTTTTGTATTTAGGGAGGTGTATTCAATTTAAATTTTAAAGAATTTTAATATATTTTAATGGGGATTCAAATTTGTTGGGTTTTAGCAGATTTTGAAAACTTTTTTATTGGTTTCAAGGTGTTTTCATTTGAATTTTGTTTTATCTTTTTCATTAACTTGTAATAATTTTGAGGTGTGTGAGGTGTTTTATTTATGTTTTACGGCTTTAGTCGACTAAAGATAATTTTCAATCTTAATCCTTCAAACAAAGCTAAATGTTGGAAATTATACATTCCTCCTTCTATTCTCCTTCGTCCTCAGCCATTTCAATTCTTTCTGAGTATAGATTAGTTTCATACTATTTAGTATGAATGCGAAGTTATTTTCATACTATTTGGTAGATGCAAGTAATCGTACAACGAGTGCATGTTAGTGAAGCAATTTAGTATTGTAGCAATGTCCTTATTTAATAAAAACACTATATCAACCAACATCTTACAAGCTACTGGGAAGTTCCATATGAAGTCCTTTTATTCAACTACAGATTGAGTTTGTCTAGCCCACTCTTCCACTCCATGATATGCACTAAAAGAGAGCAATGAAGCTCAGTTTAGACCAAAAAACATCATTTGCTTGCATTGCATGGAAATTGAATGCCCATGAAAACAAAACAAATTCATTGTTTTTTTGTAGTAATTGAAAAATTAGCAGTCATAGATGACAAGGCCCTCCTCGAAATCTCCCTCGATTCTTGTGAGAGGACCTGCTCATTTCTTACACAAACACACTAAAATTCCCAAAGTTTTGATTATATTACAAATCCAGTGTCAAACAAGGGATAAACTCCTCATGTCAAGAAAAAACGTAATCCATAAAATAATACGATTACACATAGCACTAGACATGAGGTTTACCAATACCAGAAAATAGTACACCAAGCCAAAACAATTGTCACTCGGGCACCAGCCCAAAATAGTTTCCATCTAAGCACCAGCCCAAAATTCGGTTTCCAAAACCACTATAAACCTGTTTCCAGAAAACACAACCACAAATACATTCCAAAACTAGCTATTTGCCCTGAAACATAACCATAACCAAATCATAACCATCCAAACCATAGGATAAAACCAGTAAAAACATATACATATGCATACATCAAAGTTATGAAAGAAATTATCCACTCACAGCATCGCCGATCATCCAAATCCTGAGCCGTAAGCTAATTTGAAATCATAGGGGCGTCTTGGCCTGTTAAAGTCACACCCGAGGGTCACTAACAATTCATATAAGTCCATACATAAAACCCCCAAAAACCCTGGAATTGAGAACGCATCCTAAACACGCTTCTCGAGGAGAAAAACACATGAAATGACCTCGAAACAAACTCTGATTGGCCTAAAACCACCACCATTGGGTTCAAGACGTTGAAACCTTTTGAATAAGATCGGTCCCACATCGAGAAATGTGCTCATGCATCGCCAAGCGTCGGTTAAAATCCGGTGGTCAATCCACACGCCACCCCACACGCATGACGTTAGTACCATGACAAACTCTGCCATATGGCATCCCCTGACATGTGCCACATGGCACCACTAGCCCATTGCCACATGACACTACTAACCTTCTGCCACGTTGCACTCCTGCCACGTAACACTACACAACCTGACAGACTACGTGGCACCCTACCACGTGGCACCAATCGAAACTTGCCACGTGCCACCCTGCCACTAAGGGTGGTAATTTTTGACACGACTCGAAACCTGCACGAAATTTATCCTGGGTTAACCCGCACGATTAAAATTTCGGGTCATTTTTGGGTCAACCCGTTATGACCCGTTTAATAAGCGGGTGGATTTCGAGTCAACCTGTTAACCCGTATAATGACCTGTTAACTCATTTAATAAATGGGTAGATTTCGGGTTAACAGGTTAACCCGTATATTGGCTTATATATTGACCCATTTAATAAACGTGTCATTACTAACTCATATATCTACCCATTTACTTACCTAAATACCTATTAAATCTTATAATTTAAATAGGTTAAATATGTTAAACAGGATGAACGGGTTAAACGGGTCATAAGTTAATTGGGTTTTGAGTACGACCTGTTTATTAAATGGGTTACACGGGTTACGTGGGTCATTAACAGGTCGAGTTCGGGTTGGATATTCTTGACACGATTATTAAAAGGGTCGGGTTTGAGTTGGGTATAAATGGGTAAAATAGAATTCATGACACGACACGAACCCAACACGACACAACCCATTACCACCCCTGCCTGAAACGTGGCACCAATCGAGACCTGCCACTTTGCACCCCTACCACGTGTCAACTTAAGTCATCATAACGTCACTTGGTGATGTCATCATAACGTCACTTGGTGATGTCATCATGATGTCACTTGGTGACATCACCTACTCGTCGGAGCAGATGGTTGTTCCGTCGCGGCTGTTGCTATAGTCACCCTCGTGGACGTCGTCTTCGGTCGATCGGAAACCTCCATTGAAGCTTGAAACTTCAAACATCTATATCTCCCTCATTTCTCAACCAATTTAGACGTTCTAATAGTCAAAATTCATCTACTCAACCCAAGGAATCGAAAACTGAAACCAAAATTGAGAAATATTACATGGATTCCAAGTTATGAGCTCCCAAAGTTTTGACCAAACTTTCCTCTCTCACACCGTGTAATCGTAGCTACTACCACATTCAACCTTGAGCTCTATGTGATCGTGGGACTCCCTAGAAACTGTTTTCAGCCATGGGTTGGTCTAAATGGGTCTAAAAATGAAGATGGAACACTATGCCATTTTTGGTCTTAGACGACAGTGAAAAACTGTCATCTGATTGCAAAAAAAAAGTTTTGTTTATGTAAGTGTCATCTATTTGAATAATATTAGACGACTAAACTAACAATAGAAGATGGTTTAAAAAAACAGTCGTTTATTGAAAAAAAAACTAAACCCAGGAAAACTGTCATCATTTAGGCTAATAGATGACTATTTTCAGCAAAACTGTTGTCTAATGCACCATCAGACAACACTTTTTTTTTCTTTTCAGAAAACTGTTGTCTATTATCCTCTCTGACAACAGTTTGTGTGAAAAAGTGTTGTCAAATGGTGCATTAAACAACAGTTTTTTTTTTGTTGAAAAACTGTCATCTATTAGCCTAATCGACGATAGTTTTCCTGTAATGTAGACAATAATTTTTTTTTGTTGAGATGTTGTGTGATATACTTTTAGACAACAATTTTATATTAGTAAGACAACAATAATTCACTGTTGTATGAAACTTATAATGTAACGACCTGTCCTTGATTTTAAGGATTAATTAAGACTAATTATGGATTAGTGAGGCTAATTGGGGATTAGCCGAGGATTAACGGATGTGCAAGGCGAAATTACGACTTTTTCCCTGAACGAGGGTAAAAATTTGACTTTTTACAAGGAGGTTCGAGGTACGAGGGCCAAGGATCATTACGTAGATCGGGTCGATACGAGTCCGTAGACAGACGACACGTAGAAATCGAACGCTCGACGGGAAAAATACGGGTCACGGAAGGTCCGAGGAACTATTGCACGAATTACGAGACGAGTGGACTTTTTTCCTCAATAAGCCCAGATATTTTGAAACAGACCCAATGGATGAGTGATAAGTGTCACCCATCCATTGCTCCCATTACATAGATACATGCATCTGTATCCCCTTCCTCATTCGATCGACCAAACACCCCGATGAACCCAAACCAAACCTTTCTCTCTTTCCAGATCGAGGGATGACCCTGTGAGGCTGAGTGAGAGGCTGAGTGGAATCCATGGATGGTAGGGCCGTCGTGAACGGCGGAGGAAACCCTGAACCAAGGTAAAACCCGATAACCTCGTTCATTTCAAATTTTGGATTTTTGGGTTTGGACGTTTTGGATTGGTTCTAATGATTGGATGGTGGTTGTGGGGGTTGTACAAGTCGTATGGGATCAGGAACAGTGGTTGAGGACAGTTGAGCAGCCTGGATAGCGGCCGTGAGGATTTTTGGTGGCTAGCCACCGAATTCGGTTTCCGGCCAGGTAAGTTTAAATCGAACCCATAAACATGTTTTTATGCATCTTAGGAGTTTAATGGAACTCTTAGGGGGTAGTTTTGACCCTTAGATGGGCTCAGACCGTGGGAGGAAAGATTGGGCTTTAAATCAACCAATAGGTTTTAGGATTGTTTTCTTCAATTTGATTGCATAGAACAATCCCTAGGATAGATTAGGAAGGATTGGTGGAAAGAAGGAAGAAAAAGGACAAAAAAAAGGGGAAAATATGGGGCTGAACCGGTCATGCTGGTTCGACTAGACCAGAAACCAGTTGGACCGGTTTGGACCGGTAGGCTGGAGCTTGAAGATGTACAGTGAAGTGGCGCGTGACTCCCACGCGCAAGGCCTTTGGGCAGCACGTGGGGGCGCGTGGGACACTGTTTGGGAAGGTGTCCAACATGTGTTTTCATCTATTTGATGTAACGAACATTTTGGGACTGGTTTCGAGTCGATCGGACATCGTTTCGATATGGTTCGGAATGTCCGAAGGTTTAGGATTGAGTTTAAAATATGATAAAAATCCCAAAAAATTAGGGGGCTTTAATGAGGGTTAGTAAGGTAGTTAGTAACCCTCTAGTATGATTTGGACATGTTTGGGAACCCGGAGATGGTGATTGGCTAAGGAGAGGCTTATGAGATACGTATCGAGGCGCAACATGGACGGTCTGTGAATGAACTTTGGTTTTCTAAATTGATGCATGCATAAATGTTTTATATGAGTTTATGAACATGATTTGAGATGTCATGAGTGCATTTGATTGTGGTATTTAGTATTTACGTATTTGCACTTATTTCGAGATTTCTGGTTTTATATCGTGCTTATACGTGCTGTGTTTTCTATGATGATTTGATGATATGGTTTTGGATTTGAAAATATAGAATCGGGCATGAGACCCATTTGTTTGGAAACCATCGGACTTGGAGTCCATTTGATTTGATGAGAAATCGGGCTAGAGGCCCATTTGAGTTATATGATCGGGCCGGTGCCCCCGTTGGTTTACGAATTCGGGCTGGAGACCCAGTTGGTTATGATATCGGGCATGAGGCCCAGTTATGGTTTATAATTTGATTTCGGGTCGGGGACCCATATATGGATTTAGGGATTTGGATAAATGGATTTACGATGGTTTTATGAAAAATCCGGGCGTGGCCCTTTGAATGGTTTTGAGATGAATTGTAAAATGGTTTTCCGTATACCATCCTCACAAACGGTTGCCTTCTAGACGTCCCGTAGTATCCTGGAGTGGCGGGCTGTCTCCTCTAGACGTCTCGTAGTATCCTGGAGTAGTCATGGGGCATTGCTTGCAAGGAGTCATTGCACGGAGCGACTAGTCCAGATAGTGACTCAGGAGCAAGATTTCCAGAGGTTAAAACCTCCCCCCAGGGAGGGTCATTGACCTGGGTGGACCCTGGGGAAACTTGGGATTTGAGACCCCGAGTAGCATGCGTAGCTTGAAACCGTGACAGTGGTGTGGATTGTGACATCTCGGATGACATGCATTAGGGATGCCGATGATTGGTTTTGGGCTGAGACCCACTTGTATTGGTTTTGGGATGAGACCCATATGGTTTGATTTACAATTTTGGGCTGAGTTCCTATATACTTGGTTTACGGTTTTGGGCTAAGGCTCTAATGGTTTGATTAACTGGTTTTCGAATGGATGCATGCTTTTAAGTGAAGGGCATAAATGTCTTTTTATGAAATTTGTTTTATTTAAATTATTGATTTTCGTCCACTCACAATTTTTAATGATTTTAGTGCCCTTCAGGTTGATCGCGGATGCGGGCTGTAGCGGAGATCGAGACATCACACTCCTCCTCCGATCTTGGCGCACTCTGGAAGCCCCGAACGGGCTGAGGTTGGAATTATCCTTTGTTTGACATTTCGTGTCAGACCGGAGCAGGCACGTCCCACGTTAATCTCGAGGGGATTTGGGACAGGTCCTGTCATATAATGTTATAAGAAATGACATTTGTGTGTCAATTCCTTGGGTACCTGTTATCGGTTTATATATAAATTTTTTCAATCAATACTAGGAAATCCATCAAACAATCATTCTTATATTAAATCAACTAAAAACTAAAAAGATAGACATACATTTCAATCTCGAAAATACAAAATTAGTTATATGTAGCTAAGTGCATGTCTCTCAAGATATAATCAAAACAAAGAGGCTAAATTAACATAAACGTACATTGTTTAGGTCAGGCAATTCAATTCTACCGAGTCATGTCATATGCTACCTAAATCTAACTTACATAATTTCCTAAAAAATCAGCCCACTCACCATGCACTTCATCTATCTCCTTTTGCGTGTAAGTGCTAGTGATAGGTCTTCAAATAAGCATTATTTTATATTATTTTATATCCTTTATACTTGACTTTTAGTATTAAAATAATAAAAAATTGAAGAAAATAATATATTTTGTGAGATTTTTGTAGAAATAAATAAAGTTTGGAATTTGGAGCATTTTGACGAAAAAATCATCCCAATCGGAGTTTTAACAAAGAAGATATGACTAAACTAAGGGAAGTCACCGAAAATCTCTTGGAAATTCGGTGGGAGGCTACTAAACCCAAACTTAAATCAGCCAAAAAGCCAGCAACCGAGAGCCCAGTCCAGTTACTGTCTCAACCCAATCTGATTCTATACGAGACCCACGACCCAGTAGCTCACCAAGCAGCCCAGATTGCGTGTTGGAACGCGCCTACCAATTTTAAGTATTCTTGTTCAACACCCGTGAGCCGAATGATTCTGCCTCTTTTCAGCCCGTCTCGTGCGACTTCCCCCATTCCAGCTCAACGCACGCCTACTGAATCCTCTGACTTTCTGTCAGCAGCAGGTCACCAACTCACCCACTTCTTGTTAGCCAACTGCCACTGAAATAAGTGGCTGATTTTAAGTCACTCCTTGTAGATTTCTGAAGCCCATTTTCTGCACAAAACTATTCCAACTGTCCATCTTTTCAGCCATTTTTCAGCCCAAACCATCCCCAAAATCATCATTTTTCATCATTGTTCATCATTTCATTTTTATATTTTATTTTTGTATTTTTATTTGAATATTTGTGGCACTCCCTCTATAAATAGGGATGTCATTTCACTTGTTAAAGGGTCCATTTTTAGTTTCTCTTAGTCCTCATTTTGTTCATTTTTAGTTTCATGTTGTAGTTCCTTTTCCTCTTCTTTTAGTTCATCTTCTCCTATTTTGTTCTTTATTTTTGGGACCATTTGTAACTTCGTTTAATTTTCTTCTTAAGTTTCATTTTCTTCTAATTTTAGTTCTTAGATTTTCTTTGTAAACATTTCTTGTTAACTTCTTTGACTTCTTTTTTAGATATGAATTTATGTTTTCCTTAAGAAAATCTTAGGCCGAGTTTTCCCGAGGAAATTCTAGAATTTAAATCCGAATTTTTATGTTTTATCCATCTTCATAAGGTTCCTTTTGCTGTTCAGAGAATTTTATGAATAACATTCCATTATTTCCATCCACTTTCGGAATCACATGCTGTTCTTGGGTTCCGAAAGTGTAACTTTATTCCGTTTACTTAAATTCTTGTTATTGTTTCAATTTACTTTTAATTCAATACATGTGATGATATTTTCTTTCGAAACTTTTGTAAATATGAATGTAATCTCTATGTGTTCCACTTTTTGAATTTCTTTTACTTCATATATCTTAGTGCTTAAATTTCAATTTGATGCTATATATTTTATCCATTGTTCGGTGCATTTAGACTAGGATTGAAGATATTAAATGTTGATTGTTGTCGACGTATTTAATTATAAACTTAAGGTGAATCATATTGTAAATGTTTAAAGCATATTGATGTTTGACACACATTAATGGTTGATGTATTTATAATATTGAAAGATATATGCAAGCATTTGAGATGATGAAGGTAGGATTTCGTGATTGGTTTGTTATGAGCAAAATGTTAGAGCGTTGGTAAAATTTGTATTTGAAGGTAGTCTATTTTAGGAGTAGTTTAAATAATGTGATTGTTAATTTGAAATTACTTACGTAAAAGTGTCGGTTTTGTCTATGAAACTACTCTATGGTTTGTAAGTTCTAATTAGCACGAGCATTTGCATTTTAATTCTTAGTTTGGTTAAAATGTAGTTTAGATTACACTTTGCTCAAAACCCCCCTCATTTCATTCTTTTATTCTTTAATTCTTTATTTTTTTATTTTTTTATTTATTAATTCTTTAATTCATTAATTCTTTTATTCTTTCATTTATTTATTCAATTATTTTTTCATTAATTAATTAATTCATTATTTTATTCATTATTCTTTCTCACTAACATATTACTAATGTTCCCTAATTTCTCCGGTTAAGAACGATCCTTATTTACCAATACTACATCTACACAAAAAGGATTTAAATTGCATAATACTCAAATTACGTGTTTAATTTAATGCGTAGTTTGAGCTTTATCAGCTAGTCGTTCTCTTCTCCCACTATAATATTAAAAAAAAATCAATCAAACATATATTAAGTCTAATAAAGAAAAAATCCTACACATTGTCAAAATATCCTATAACTCATTGCTAGTGACTAGAAAGTATTAAACACATTTTACCAAATAAAACCTTTTCATTCTCAATACTATCCAATATTCAATCTAAAATGTAGAAGTACAAAGAGTTCAAATTTCATATTTCCAAAGAGTAGGCCAAAGGAATATGTATACAACCACAAAAGTCATTCCAAAATGCAATTTTGGGGTTTTTTTTCCCCTACACAATCACCATTCATGAACAACTCAACTATTTAGAGAAAACATTTATTTCAATCGATATTTGGCCTCATAAATTTCCAGCAAGCATGGGAGTGAGAATAAGGACATTTCCAACAAGTTAGGAAGTGAGAATAATGGCTATATTTCCAACAAACTCAATTTTCAGTCAAATAAAATGTAGAAAATCCAGTCAAGTGTCTAGAATAAGGGCAAATATTCAGAATAAGAGCAGATTTCCAGCAAGCTAAGGAGTGAGAATAAGGGCTACATTTATAGAAAAATAAGGTCCAAAGAATGCATAAATTCAATCTAATTTCCAGACACACCACACAAATTGGATAACAAATTTCTAGCAAGTTCAAAGGTCCAACTAGGCATAAAACAGAAGAATAAAGCAGAAATAACCACATTTAGCATATTTCCAGCAAGCTAAATGATAACAAATTTTCAGTACCTTATTAAAGCTCAAGTTTTTGTCTTCAACAATTTCTTTCATATACCGCATCACGAAATAGCCACATTCTTTATCAGTTGGTTCTTGAGGAATGCCCTAACAAATATATCAACTTTTACTATCAACCATTATCTTGTGAAACAAAAAATCACCATTGTGGAACCATAAATTACCGGAATATTTTGGAGCTGCCACGTGGTCAACAATTCCCATAATGACAATATTACCCTTGGTAAAATCGACATCGACATGTTACGATCTCCGCATTAATTCAATATATTTACCAGCTAAATATATTAATTAATCAGATCAATGTCGATAATAAATAACTTCCCAGCGAATTATTTATTCATTAATAAATAAGTGATTACACTCGGTACAATCACTTATTTAATGTTTTCTCCTTCAACAAATCAGACGCTCCGGTGACTCTTAAGGTTTCACTATAAATAGAAGACCTCATCTCACTTCTAAAGGTAATAAAAAACTCCTGTAAACACTATGTCATTTTATTCTCTCAGAAAACTGACTTAAGCATCGAAGCGTTTTCGGTTGAACCACCACCTCCGGGATTCAACCTTAACCCCGTTTGATTTTCATTCTTGTGTGTAGGGATCGAGAAGGAACTTCACAGAGCCGGACGATTTCTGCATCAACAACTGGTGCTTTCATTGAGAACCGATTTGAGTAATACTCAAAGCGTGCTCTTTAGTTTTTCCTTGAAAAAACTCCATCATCACACTTTCGACACTTACCGTTCTTCACATGGCCAGAACACGCCAATCCGCGCGGGCCTCCGAGCCTGCCACATCCGCCGCTGCGGTCGCTGCCATGAGCAAACCACTGCCTGAGATTCCGGAGGAACCATTTTCATGTCTCTTGCACGGCCCGCGCCACGCATCAATTCACCTACCGTTTGGAATGCCGGATTGGACACCTACGTTTAGTTTCGGAACGTTCCCCATGACCACTGCTACTGTGAACCCCCCACCTGCAACGGGGGCAGGCGCAGCTTTTTTCCAATGAACAGACGGACTACTAGAGGGAGGAACATCTCTAAGGGTCCCGAATCAGCTCCCTGCTGACTTGGACCTAAGGAGACACTTGGACGCCTTGCGGAACTCACAGGTCGGCACCCAAGTTCCAGAGAGACGTGACCCATCACATCCGACTGAAGGTGCGCGACATGCGCCCCGACATGCTACTCACCACGAGCAAGCATCTAGGGGCTCGCCTCTGCGGCTTGGACTGATGCAGCAGGTTGAGCAACTGAGCAACCAAGTTCGGACCCAATCAGAGCTCCTACAACAACTATTGGGAGACCTCGTGACGTCCAGAACCTCCGAGAAGTACAATGAACCTCACGAGGCACCAAGGGACATCTCGAGACGCACCAACAAGGAGCATGCTCGCTGCCGGACAATGTCCCGAGAAATGTTGCTAAGCGATTCAGGGGAGGAAAGCTGCACCCCCAGAGCAGAAGGCCAAGGACTACCGAGGCCTTTGGCTCGGGAGCGACTTGGAGGACGCCCAGGAGCACTTTCGCGCATTGAGTACCCGCGCAACAGGCGACAACAGCAAGCAATCTCTTGTAAGTCACGCACTCACTCAGATGGACAGACCCATCGTAACTCAAGAAGCACAGACGACTGCAGCAAGGAGGACGAGACCTACTCGTCAACACGCACGAGTGTCATTCTCGCTGCAACTCGAGTGAGTCGACGCCACTTGACTCGACGCAGAAATCCCCGTCACAAAGGACCATTGCACGCTGAAGACGTCCGAAGGATGCTAGACCGACACCTCCAGGGAGTTCAACGTGACGGAGACTTAGAGGATGACCTTTGGCGCCAGATTCAAACGTCATCATCTTCGCCGTTGGTGAAGGACATTGAGGAGGAGCCATTCCCGCAACGATTTTCAACACCAAACTTCAATCAGTACAAAGGAACCTCCGATCCAATAAAGCACATCGATTACTATCGGGGGGCCATGATACCTCACATGTACAACGACGCGCTCATGTGCAAAGTTTTCCAAGCCTCGCTGTAGGGTCAGGCGACAACATGGTTCAACCATCTCCCTCGGAGATCAATCACTTCCTTCGAAGAGTTGGCCCTTACTTTCGTGAAGGAGTACTCGCAGCTTCGCACCGTCGAAGTCAAGGATGACCACCTCTTCACTATCCAAAAAAGGTCTAAGGAAACCATACGGCAATACATCCGGAGGTACTGCGAAGAGAAGTCCCGCATCGTTGGTTGTAGCGATCTCGTTGCAGCTATGGCATTTAAGCAAGGCTTACCGCGGGAGAGCCAGCTCTACGGAGACATCGTCATGAGTAATGCCCGAAGTCTCACCAAGATACTGTCCCTGGCGGAGCGACATGCATGCTGGGAGGACGAGAAAAATGCCACCCATGCCGCCAATCACGACGAGGAAGATGGACATCTCACAAAGGCGTTTGCACAACCAAAGGATGATGCCCATCGCGGGAACTCAGTCGAGAAAGCCAACAAACGCAAAGGGAACCCGTCATCCAACACCTACGCGGGTGTAAATCCAAACACACAGTTTTCGATACCTTTCCTTCAAATATACAATCAGATAAAGGAAAAACCGTGGTTCGAAAGACCATCTCCCGTCAAAGGTAACCAAGAGTGGGCCGACAAGATAAAATGGTGTGCCTATCACAATTGTTATGGACACGACATAAGCTCTTGCCAGACTTTTGAAAGATACCTCCAAGATCTCTTGAAGGAAGGATACTGCACCGAGTACGTCAGAAAAAAGACAATGGATCGTCACGAAAACAAAGACCCCCAGGAACCCGCACAAAAGATGATCCGTGTGGACACCATCATTGCCGAATCCAAATTGCAGGGAACAACCAGGAAACTGAATCAGTGACCAAGTCATCATCAAAGGGACAAATTTTGTGATTAAAATTCCGCTCAATGCCTACTTTGCTCTCATAACATCTTTCAATAAGATTCAAGATGTTTCGTTTCAACGTCCAATGAAATTATCTTATCATCCAAGCTTTTGCCATGCAAAGCACCCGAGTCTTTTCCATGCGAAGCACTCCAAGCCTTCGTCATGCGAAGCACTCCAAGCCTTCGCCACGTGAAGCACTCCAAGCCTTTGCCCCGCGAAGTACTTTAAGCCTTCGCCATGCAAAGCACCCGAGTCTTCGCCATGCGAAACACTACAACCCTTTGCCCCGTGAAGCACTCTAAGTCTTCGCCCCGCGAAGCACTCCAAGCCTTTTCCATGAAAAGCACCCGAGTCTTTGCAATGCGAAGCACTCCAAGCCTTCGTTATGCGAAGCACTCTAAGTCTTCGCCATGCAAATCACCCGAGTCTTCGGCACGCGAAGCACTCCAAGCCTTTGCACCGCGAAGCACTCTAAGTTTTCGCCCCGCGAAGCACTCCAAGCCTTTGCCATGCAAAGCACCCGAGTCTTTGCCATGCGAAGCACTCCAAGCCTTCCTCATGCGAAGCACTCCAAGCCTTCGCCCCGCGAAGCACCCCAAGCCTTTACTACTCGAAGCATTCTAAGCCTTCACCCCGCGAAGCACTCTAAGCCTTCGCTCCTCGAAGCACTCTAAGCCTTCGCTCCGCGAAGCACTCAGTCTTCGCCATGCGAAGTACTCCAAGCCTTCGTCATGCGAAGCACTCCAAGCCTTCACCACGCGAAGCACTCTAAGCCTTCGCCCCTCGAAGGACTCTAAGTCTTCGCCCCGCGAAGCACTTCAAGCCTTCGTCCCGCGAAGCACACTAAGCCTTCGCCATGCGGAGCACTTCACACCATGCGAGGCACTCCAAGCCTTCGCCATATGAAGCACTCGAAGTCTTCACCATGCAGACCACTCCACGACTTCGCCATGCGAAGCGCTCAAGGCTCGTCTCAGTGAGGCACATGGAACCATCCAAGAACTTGACTTGTTGGAGTCGGAAAGCTACTAAAAAAAAACCGCTTCCAGCCCCACCAAGAGGGGCAACCACCAGGCCATGACAAACAAGGGGCAAATGTTTTAACATGCGAAATCCAATTCTGCATTTCAGTGCACGGGATTGAAATTCATTCGATCATAGCTCACTCAATTTTGTTCACCCTAATATGAACTTGATGGCCCTAAAAAGAAACGGAAGTCAGCTTTCCCACGCCGTTGACCTCACTCAATTCCGAGTTGTGACGAGTTCCTATCGAACGTTTTTGTACACGAAGGTCAGCTGCACATACCAGCGCACGAGTACACGATTCATTCAGTCATAAACCACTGAATTGTGATCACCCTGACATGAGGTCTACGGATTTAGAAAGCTATGGAAGTCAGCTTTCCAACTCCATTGATCTCACTCAATTCCGAGTTGTGACGAGTTCCCAGCAAACGTTTTTGTACACTAAGGTCAGCTGCACGTACTAGCGCACGAGTACGCGATTCATTCAGTTATAAACCATTGAATTTTGATCACCCTGACATGAGGTCGACGGATGTAGAAATATATGGTAGTAATCTTTCCAACGCCATTGATCTCACTCAATTCCGAGTTGTGACAAGTTCCCAGAGAACGTTTTTGTACACTAAGGTCAACTGCACGTACCAGCTCACGAGTACGAGATTCATTCCGTCATAGACCATTGAATTCTGGTCACCCTGACATGCGGTTGACGGATTTAGAAGGGTATGGAACTCAGCTTTCCAACCCCACCAACGGCACTCAATTCGGAGTTCAAACGAAGTCAGAAGACCAAATTTACTACACAAAGGTCAAATCTGCCGAAAATCACAAAACACTCAAAAAAAAAAAAGGGGAAGGCTTCTATTAATGAAAACTAAAGAAGTTGGCAATTGTTGAATGCTCAAACAGGTATTAAATGCTAAGATCAAGCCACGGGCCAAGAAGGATCATGAAGCTCATCACTAGGAATGGCACGACCTCAGAGTCTCTCCGTCAACCCATGAGCAAGCCTTGGAGGCCTTCAATCATCTCATCGTGGACTTCTAGTGACACATTGTCCATGAACTTCCGCAAAAAATGGGGGCAACCTCCTCAACATCGCCTACTTGGCATAGATGACATCTCCAAGCTCTCCTCCTTTAATTAGGTGATGATGTGCAACGTCTCGAGCATTGCAGGGGGCATGATCGATCCTCCATGCTCCACCTTGTTACCACTACATCTTGAGCTCAACAAAGCCTTGAAGATCGAGTCTCTAGAAGGTCATCTGTCATCCAAAGCAACTCCTTGGAAGGTTTCAGTCACTTCGTGACACTACATGCACTTTCGCCTCGCGTCACGGGAAGCCTTACTTCGAAGATGAAGTACATCTCGCCTTGTAGCTGCAACACACATTGCCTTGCATCTGGAACAAGTCTCATGCTGGGTTGTGACACGTCGCACTCCAAGTGATGGGACTCCTCGCCTCGCACTTGCACATCTTGCCTTGTAGTTGCACCATGCATAGCCTCGCACTTGCAGCATTCATCACCTCGCACTTGCAGCATTGCTGGCCTCGCACTCGCAGCATGTCTCGCCTTGTAGTTGCACTCTGCTACACCTCGCGTCGTACACTGCTGCATCTCGTGTCCCACTCTGCTGCACCTCGCACCACACTCTGCTGCACCTCGTGCCTCGCACCCTGCTACACCTCGCGCCTCGCACCCTGCTGCACCTCGCGCCTTGCACCCTGTTGCACCTCGCGCCTCGCACCCTACTGCAGCTCGCGCCTCGCACACTACTGCAGCTCTCGCCTCGCACACTGCTGCACCTCGCGCCTCGCACACTGCTGCACCTCGCGTCGCACTCCACTGCACCTCGCGCCTTGCACACTGCTGCACCTCGCGTCGCGCCTCACGTTACACTCTGCTGCACCTCCCCGTTGAAGGCCTTGATGTTGGCTCCGCTCACACTTGAAGATGGTGAGTCCGTCAGCACGCCAAGCTCTTCTTTTCACAAAGCATCATAAGCATGTCAACTGGAGAAGCGTCTTGGTGTCAAGTCCATCATCTCTTGAAATCGGAAACTCCAACAAGTTCCGAACATGCCACCAGATGGTACTCCACAAAATGAGGTCTTCAAGACTATACCAAAAGTATGCCTCCATGCATCTTGAAATGACCATCTCGATGAGTAGAGCGCATAACCGCTAAAATCATTGCAATCGGATATCTACAGCTCTCAGAATCTGCAAAAAATCGAAACTGAACAAGAAAAAATATATATTCATTTATATATATATATATATTGAAATATAATAAATATAAATATATTTTATTATATATGTATATATATTATATATATATATATTACATTCATTAAAAAGCTACGTTGCTTTTGTTTCTAACAAAAGCGACTACACTTACATTCATTTGAAAGAGCTGCCGAAAAAAAGAAAAAAAAAAGACAGCTGAAGAAGAAAAGCGAAAAGCATGCCGCTGTCTCCATTCCACCATAGCACTGAACCCACAGTTGTTGTCGCCAATCAACCAAACGGCAGAACGCGCGCGTCGTCCCCCCCTCTGCAGCTTCCTTTGCCGACGTCAACCGAAGGGACCACTGCACCAGTCATGCTTTTTTTGCAAGCAACCCGCTCACCACTCCAGTTATTCTTCTTGCTTTTTTGCAATCTGCAAAAACGTCCACCTCGACCAGTACAGAAAAAATAAAAAGAAGATGAAGGGATTCTGCCTAATAGACCTAGGAACAAAATTTCTCCACTACAATGACCACTAAAGCAATATTAGGGTTTAATTTTCTTTATAAAATAAGAGTCACATGCTCTCATTTAAATAAAGAAAATCAAGCAAACCTTAGTAGTTAATTGGGCTCACAAAACCAACTCAAGACAGGACTACAAGCCCAAAAAAACTCCTTTTTGGAACAGGATCAAAGTCAATCTCCAGTTACATCCAGGAAAGAGAAGCCCTACTCCTACACAAAATATTAAGACATGATTTACTGGAACCACAAAGAGACTACATCCCTTAGGATTCTTCGAATTCCTAAGCGATGTGGGGGCATTTGTGGAACCATAAATTACCGGAATATTTTGGAGCTGCCACGTGGTCAACAATTCCCATAATGACAATATTACCCTTGGTAAAATCGACATCGGCATGTTACGATCTCCGCATTAATTCAATATATTTACCAGCTAAATATATTAATTAATCAGATCAATGTCGATAATAAATAACTTCCCAGCGAATTATTTATTCATTAATAAATAAGTGATTACACTCGGTACAATCACTTATTTAATGTTTTCTCCTTCAACCAATCAGACGCTTCGGTGACTCTTAAGGTTTCACTATAAATAGAAGACCTCATCTCACTTCTAAAGGTAATCAAAAACTCCTACAAACACTCTGTCGGTTTATTCTCTCAGAAAACTGACTTAAGTATAGGAGCGTTTTCGGTTGAACCACTCCCCCGGGATTCAACCTTAACCCCGTTTGATTTTCATTCTTGTGTGTAGGGATCGAGAAGGAACTTCACAGAGCCGGACGATTTCTGCATCAACAACCATTAAAATAAAATGTAGGTGATGGAACATACGACCAAGTTCTTCCATTGTATAGGTTTGCGCCCTTGCCTATTCTTTTGCGCATTCAGGATTTGAATAGCACTTCAACATGCCAAGAAAGTTTAATTAGATTTCCAATAATATAATATTAAGCAAAGTGAATGAATTTGAATGAAAAGAAGCTTTCTTATCAACAAAATTTTTCCACTTGTTATCCACTAAGGGTTTCCGTAGCGGGTCCATATGATAGACAATACTTTTTTTTTGGATTGACAACCTTTAAAGTCCAATGGAATCTGGAAAAATTTTAAAATTAGCATTATATGTCATAATGTACATGGGAAATGAAGTACCGGCCCTTCTTCGACTTTCATTCCTACCCACTATTAGTAGGCACCAAATAGATCTGTTCATCATTGCCTTGTGACATTACTTCTGCTATGTAACGTGATCGTTGAGTCAAACATGCACAAAGGTGCATCCCCCCTCATTTTCTTCCTCATTTCGACCGAAACAACGCCAAACCCTTTCCCATATGCTATGTTGCTGCTTTTGTGTGTGTGTGTGTGAGAGAGAGAGAGAGAGAGGGAGAGAGAGATAGAGAGAGAGTGAGATAGTGGACTAAGACGAAAAATAAGCCAGAGATGGCAAGGACAGTCGTGAAGGGTGGCTGGAAAACCGAGAAAGGTAAGTCGTGGGTTTGAATTTCGGGTTTTGAATTTTGGGCATCAAACCCCAGTTTTCTGATCACCATTAAGTTCTCAGATGTGACGATCCGAAAATTCGAAAAAGAAAAATTTGGAAAAATTGAAGGAAATGACGATTTTGCCCCTTCGGGACACTTTTTGGACTTTCCGAAGAGAGTGTTGGGTAGGTCTCGAGACGCTGAATCCGTAGACAGGTAGCATGCGTCAATCGGAGTTCGGATGACAAAGTTACGGGTCTAGATACATGAAAGGCATTTTGGTAATTTATTATGGCAGGGGCAAAATGGTAATTTGGCTATGATCGCTGATTCACCTATGTTAATATTGTTTTGACCAAATAATGGACACCTGCACTTGTTGAATTGGGTGTGGGATTGCCACAAGGTGACATCTGTCACTTTAATAAAACAATTAGTGGCAAGTGGATGTGTGTGCGGTGGTGTGAATTAGCTAAGTGAATGTAAAGGAGAATTAGACCCCGTGTGTGTTTTGGAGGAAAAAAACAGAGACCTCAATATACCCATACAAAGCCATCAACAATTCTCCTTTGATCGATCAAAATTAAGAAGGATTGAGAGAGGGAAAACAAGGAATGAGAAGAAGTTGATTACCTAGAACCGTACAGGAAACCCGAAAAACCAAACCCGTAGGAATTCAAATGCTCCCAAAAATCGAATTCGAATTTGTAGGATGTGATGACTACAACTGAGGATTGTGTAAGCTTTTTGGAACCCTTCTAATTAAGACCATATCAAAATCGAAGAGAATTGATCAAGAACTGGACCCGTGACAGTTTGGAAATTCCATGGCTGAGTTCAGGTGATTGGAGGTAAAGGCTTTCGAAATTGAATTCAAAATCATCTTTAAAATGAGTCTACGATGCTGTCTGACTAATTAATTGAAGGATTCAATGATGATTTGATGAACTCAGATGATTAACATCCTTCGAAAGTTTGAATTAAGTTAAAATTGTTTGAAGTAATTAGGATTGAAATTGACGTTACAGATCCCTAATTAAGGTGATTTCGATGCTATTAAATGGATCAATTGAAGAAAACGAGTGGAAATTGATAGGGATTGAATCGGATTATCTCGCGGGTTGCAGGACCCGTTTAACAGGCAACCAGGTTAAGAAGATGAACAGTGCCCTGCACTGTAGCAGGCTCGTGGCACCCACGCACAACTACTCACGGCGGCACTTGACGGCGCGTGGTAGCTTATCTTGAGGTTAGTTCAACATGAAACTTGTTCCTTTTAATGTAACGAACATTTTGACATTAGTTTCGAGTCTATTGGACACCGTCTTGATAAGTTTCGAGGGTCCGAAGTGTTATGTTTTGTTTTAAATTCGTATTTAATTCCCGAAAAATTATGGGAAGTTAATATGATCTTAATTGAGTCATTAGTGACCCTTAAGGATGATTTTGGACAGGACTTGGGATTCCTGGAAAGTGTCGGACAATACGGAAAGACGTGCAACTCGAAAAGCGAGCGATATGGACTGTGTGTGAGTGGACTTTTGTTTTCTACCCAGAATGCATGTGTATATGTTTTAAATGCTTTATTATATGATTTGACATGATTTGGTATGATTAATGTTTCAATATGATTTCTGGATTTTGGGAATATTATATCGTTTTATATTGTTTTGGGCACGATTTTCGAGAAAATTGTGGAATTGCTGTTTTGGGTGAAGACCCGGGATTTGAGATTGGTTTTGACTCGGATTACGAGTCAGAGATTGATTTGATGGATTTGTAACACTTTTTGGATATATTCTATGGATTTATGTGAAAATGGCAACTGAGGTTATGGTTGCACGGATTTGCGTGAAAATGATATTTTGGGCTTGAGACCCAAATGGAAATGTGATTTTGATTGGATTGGTATTTCCATGTGATTACATGATGATATTGATGGTTTTCGTATTTATGAAATAATCGGGACTCTGGTTTTACTGATTTTGAGGAAACTATGTTTTGGGCTGAGACCCTCTGTGGATAAATGATTTGATTTCAAATGCAACTGTTTTACACTAGTTTTCATGGTGATGATATGTTGCGAATATTTAGGGCTTTCGTTTGGGAATATGTTTCCCTCGGAGTGCACCCTGTGTTGTGGATATTAGGGCTTCCAGTTGGGAATGTGTTTCCCCGGAATAAACCCTGGAGATAACGCTCGCCTCCGGGATGAGATGTGTTCGCCCGAAGAGGTCACGTAGCATGGTCTATTTTCGTGCAGCCGAGGGAGGCTCAACTCAGATCAGATGTGCTAGATTATGTGGAGATCGGTCGGTGATGTGTTCACGACGATCTGGATTGTCGGCTGGTGATGTGTTCACATCGACATGCTCGGATTTTGAGCGGTCTTTGAGCCTATTGATTTGCACGCATTGTAGGGATAACGTGACTATGAAATTGGATATGGAAATAAGTTTCGTGGTTTTATTGAGATTTGTGATCTATAAACATTTTGCCCAGATATATTTTAATCATGGTTTATGATATGCATGCATGTTTGTGAAACTGGAGGGTGAGAATGTATTTTGATAAATGTATTTCTAAAAGTTTGTTTTGTCCACACATACATTTTCTGTTTTATTGACCCTCCAGGTCGTGGCGCGACGATCGAGGCCGATCGGGAGGTGGAGGCATGAGTGGGTACATGCGCGATTATCCCTTGTTTGGCAAGCTTTGAGGGTAAATTCGGAACTTTAGTTGACTTGTCAAACAGGAGCAGGACCGGGCACGATTATCTAAGTCCTTCGGGGACGGGTCCTGTCATCTGAGGTTATGCGAGTTTGTAGAGCCTAGAAACAGGCAGAAACGATGAAGGAGTGAGCCTGAGTGAAGGTTCGAAGCTTGGCCTTGAGGTATCGAGCTTAACCAAGAAATTTCATGACTTTTTCATCGATTCTAACATCGTAGATAGGTTTCTGGGTGAGAGGCGAGTCGAAGGGAAGAAGAATGGTGGTTTTTGGTGGTCGAACGAATGAGATATGGCAAGGTTGAGGTCGCAGGTTAGTTAACCCGTTACAGGGTCGCGGGTTGACCCGTCTGAAGGTCGGAGACAATGAAGTGGCATGCCACATCATCACTGTCATTCCAAGTGTCAAATCAGGTGCTGCCACATGGCAGCTTGTCAGGTCCAATCGTATCGACTTGCTAGTGCCACGTCAGTGATATTAGACCACATGGACCAATGAGGTGATGCCACGTGGTAATGTGTCAAGAGCTGTCAGGTGACGTGGCAGTCTATGTTAGACCACGTGGACCAGTGAGGTGGTGGCACGTGGTAGTGTGTCAAAGACTTTACAGAGGTGTCAGTGACACGTGGCAGTGTTGAGGTCAGCAAGTGACATCATTATGTGATGTGTCAGTGTTAAAAGGTGACATGTGGCACCAATCAAGGTGTGCCACGTGGTAGGCTATCATGTGTCAGATTTGTCAGGTGGATGATGTGAGCAGCTGACATCAGTGGATGGCGTGAGCAGTTGACGACAGCATTGATTGACATAATGTCAGCGTTAACTGTCGTTGACTAGCGTTTACTTTCGTTGACCTGACTTTGACCAGCGCATGTGGGTGCATTGACTATGCTCAAACTACGCATTAAATTAAACATGTAATTCGAGTGTTATGCAATTTAAACCCTTTTTGTGTAGATGTAGTATTGATAAATAGGGATCGTTCTTAACCGGGGAAATTAGGGAACATTAATAATATGTTAGTGGAATATGAATAAAAGAATAATGAATTAGAGAATTAAATAATAAAAGAATTAATAAATTAAAGAATAGATGAACAAGATAATAATAAATTAATGAATTACAAAGAATTAATAAATTAACGAATTAAAGAATGAAATAATAGAAGAATAAAGGACTTAGTTAATCAAAGAATAAAGGAATTAATTAATCAAAGAATCAATAAATTAAATAATAAAGGAATGAAAGAATAAAAGCATCAAAGAATAAAAGAATAAAGAATAAAAGAATAAAGAATAAACAAGGGGGGTTTTGAAGAGGTTTGTAATTATGTAAATAAGTAAAAGCATAGATAAACTCATTCTATTTCTATTCTAACTTATGCACAAAGTAGACTTCCCGTAAACACAAACTTCAACAACATACTACAATTGCAAATATTTGAATTAATCACGAAATTATACCTTCATAAACTCATATTTCTTCATACATTTTTCATATTATAAATGCACCGAACATCGGATTTTTACTTATAATATAATTACCTTAAGTTTGTGATTTAATGCGCCGAACAGCGGTCATACATTAAATCTCTCCAAATCTACTCTAAATGCCCCGAACAGCGGATCAACATTTAGTTTCGAAATGAAGTTTAAGCTCTAAAATGTAAGAAGTAAATGATTTTTAGAAAGTAAAACACATGGAGATTATACTCAATTTTCACAAAAGATAGGAAGGAGAAACCAATACATATATTGCATTATAATTAGAACCAATAACAAATAAAAGAGTTTAAGAGAATGGAGAGCAAATGTTACACTTTTCAGATTGGATGAGAATAATGGATTGTTTTTCACAAGGAACACCGAACAGCGGCTGGAACCTTATGAAGATGGAAGAAGATTAAACAAGGAAATTCGGACTTGAACTCTCAAAATTGTATTGGAACTATTTTGCCAAGATTTCTCCTAAAAGAGGCTCAATTTTGTGCTACTTGGAAGTGATTTCAACAAGTGAAATCAACTCCTATTTATAGGGGAAAAACTCAAATTAAACCCTAGAAAATAAATAAAAACTAAACAAAAATTATAATAAAAATATTCAAAAGTGAAATGATGAGTATGGGTGGTTTTTGGGGAAGAGAAATTAAAAAAAAGAAAAGAAAAGCATGAAAAACAGCAAAGAGAGGAATCTGGAGCTGCTGAAAAGAGGAGGGAACTTTCGGTGGGCGCACGCTGGAAAGGGGGCGAGTGGCCGGCAGAGTTGTGCTGGAAAGGAGGCGGCTGGTCGGCAAGCATGTGCTGGGCTGCAGATCTTGTCGTCGGTGGGCGCGCTCCGAACGTGAGAGAGGCAGCTCGGCCAGCGCCTGTCGACGGATTCGCAGGGCTGAAGGGAAGGTGCTGACGCGGGCCTAGCAGGCTTAACTCATCCGTGGGCTGGGCTGATGGGCTGAACGATTGGGCTGTGCCTGGGCTGCAGTGATTGGGCCGCACGGATTGGGCTGGGATGCCTGGGCCGGCTGCTTGGATTTCAGAATTGGGTTGGGCTGCACAGATTTAATTAATTAATTAACTAAATTAATTAATCCACCGAATTTCGTCCATATTTTATTTGTTATAATTCCGATCGAGACGATTCTTTCGCCAAAATACTCCAAATTACAAACTTTATTTATCTAAACATAAAAATCACAAAATAATTTATTTTATCAATTTATTTAATATTTTAATATTAAAAGTCAAGTATAAAGGGTATAAAATAATATAAAATAATGCTTATTTAACGTCCTATCAAATACCCCCACACTTAAACTTTGCTAGTCCCTAGCAAATACTAAAATCAAACTACGAATTCAAAACAAGTAGACCCGTAACCATTTGTCTCAAATTTCATTGTTATAATCATGGCATAAAAGATTTTCACTTAAAACATTTAAGCAAATGGAATTCAAGAGTTAATACATGGTAACAAAATGTTTCAACAAGTAAGATAATGAGTAAATATGGTGAAATGGATCTCTGCATGAATAAGACAAGTATGAATCAACTCACAAGGATATGCACTCGAAAATTCACTCAATTTTGTGAGGGTTTGTGTTTGCACTCAAGGTATGTGAGAGATGCTCACATAATCGAAATGAAGTACTTTTGCAAAATCTCAAACAAACACCTCAAGATAAAAACAAAACATACTTGCGCAAATGAACCAAAACCATAAGCTTACTCAAGTGATTAACTCAACTAATCAAAATTTACCATCTTAAGGATCATAAGGTCTTTATAAAGGTTGTAATGGGGCTAAGTTTAGAGGCAAGGAGAATATAGGACAAGTGGTGCTCAATTCGTTCCAAGACTCTATAGACTCCCAAAACGTATCATAACTTCCCAACCTTAGTGCAATGATGTCAGTGATCCATCCCTTCGAACATAGGCCTAATTTCATCTTGTTGGGCCTCGAATTCATTCTTTGTGTCGGATTTACCAATGTAAGGGACTTAATTCAAACATTACATAACCAAACCTTATTACCTTGATCGAGACTCAACTTTTTTTTTTTTTTTTATATCAACGTAATAACATGTGTCAATAATACAACAAAGCTTGAGTCGGTAAATCCAAAAAAATCACATAAAAGACTTTTCAACATCATTATTTTCTCCTTACACAATCTTTATATCTTCAACCGAGTTCTTGGAACAAGGGTAAAGGATGTCTATACTAAGCTCAAGTGTTTAGATAATCATGGTGATGAAAGAAAGGCTTAATGTGGGCTCAGAAGGGTTAAAACTAAGGGGGTCGCAACTCGTGCGCACAAAATAGGGAACATGGATGTTTGAATTTGTGGTGTTAACCCTAATGCCTTAATCATTTCCAAAATCAGAGAGTTTATTGACTTAAAAGCTTTGAAAATCACATAGAATAAGTTCTAGTACTCTAGAGTTCATTAAAATCTATTGCAAGTAGTTATGAGGCATATGTATATCAATTTAAACAAAGAACTTATGAATCACTCATCAAAGATGTATATTAAGTTCTAAAGCTCACATAAGGTTCATATGATTCATACTTATCTTATCATGCTTGTTTATATGCCAATTTTCATGCATTATCTTCAAGTTATAACACTTAATCACAAAATATTAACAAACAAATTCAAGTTGTAGTGATTATCTTTATGACCATAACATAATCATTTCCATTCACTTATATCATTGACAAGTTAAAGGGCAACTTGATGACTCGTAAAAACACTACGTTAAAACAAAAAGACTCAAGAAAGCAATAATTTTTTTTTTATTTTTTTATTTTTTTATTATTTATTTATTTTTATTTTTTTATTAAATTTTTTTTTTATCTTTTTATTATTATTATTATATTTTTTTTTTGAGAAAGAAATAAAACAATTGAAAATTAAGAAAGACTTAATAAAACAATTTCAAATGCACAAATAAATTTGTAAACCATTCCCCCACACTTAAATTCTACATTGTCCTCAATGTAGGAAAATACGAAGTAATTTAAACATAGAATCAAAGTAAGGAAGATGATTTAAGAAAATGAAATAAGAAAGAAAAACATAAAAGAGAGTGAAGGGTTGAAAGAAAGCAAATCTGTGTTGATGACTCCTTCACACTCGAGAACACATTGGGTTGCCTCCCAACAAGCGCTTGAAGTTTAACGTCCATCCAGCCTAGACCAAATTCAGTTTATCTGATGGGACGTCGTAGCACTCTTTCTGACTCCACATCGTGTTTGCCAATTGCCTCGATATAAGGCTTCAATCTATGGCCATTGACCTTGAACTCTTTTCCAGTTCCAACGTGTTTTATCTGTATGGCTCCATGGGCAAAAATATTAGTGATAACAAAAGGTCCTACCCATCTAGAACATAACTTACCAGGAAAGAGTCTAAGCCGAGAGTTGAATAGCAAAACTTTCTGGCCAATGTCAAATGCTTTACTCTTGATTTGTTTGTCATGAAATGCCTTTGTCTTTTCCTTATAGATCAGAGTGCTTTCAAATGCATCATTTCTGATTTCCTCAAGCTCACTCAGCTGGAGCTTCCGATGCAGACCGGCGTCATCTAGCTTGATGTTGAACGTTTTGACGGCCCACCATGCTTTATGCTCTAGTTCCACCGGAAGGTGACATGCTTTACCGCACACCAACCTATAGGGAGACATTCCTATAGGTGTTTTGTATGCCGTCCTGTATGCCCAAAGTGCATCATCCAACCGTTGGCTCCAATCCTTTCGATTAGGACCCACAGTTCGCTCTAGTATCTTCTTGATCTCTCTATTACTGACTTCCGCCATTCCACTCGTTTGAGGATGGTAAGGTGTAGAGACTCGATGAGTGACACCATACCGTTTCATTAAAGCTTCAATGGTTTTGTTGCAGAAATGACTTCCTCCATCACTTATTAGGACCCGCGGGATCCCAAACCTGGAAAGAATGTTAGTTCTGAGGAAATCTGCAACAGTTTTAGAGTCATTAGTCCTGGTGGCCTTAGCTTCCACCCATTTTGATACATAATCAACAGCAAGTAAGATATAGAGATAGCCATTAGATTGAGGAAACGGACCCATAAAATCAATACCCCAAACATCAAATATTTCAACAGTAAGAACATAATGTTGTGGTATTTCATCCCTTCGTCCTAAGTTTCCTGATCTCTGACATTTATCACAGGCTAAACAGAATGAATGTGCATCTCTAAAAAGTGTGGGCCAATATAGTCCAGATTCTAAGATTTTGAGTGCAGTTTTTCTAGATCCAAAGTGGCCTCCACAAGCATGGCTATGGCAGAACTCTAGGACTGACCTATGTTCAATATTAGGGACACATCTCCTAATCAATAAATCTGCACAGTGTTTCCACAAATAAGGTTCATCCCAAATATAGTGCCTAGCATGCTTTTTAAGTTTATCTTTTTGTGCACGGGGGAGGGTGGTGGGCAACTGCTTGGTGACTAAATAATTGACAATATCAGCATACCAAGGAGTACCTCCCTCGATTCTGAAAAGTTGTTCATCTGGAAACATCTCTTGAATCGCCACAGGATCTTGCTCATGTGCAATGCGACTCAAATGATCCGCCACCACGTTCTCTACGCCTTTCTTATCTTTAATCTCAATGTCAAACTCCTGAAGAAGAAGAATCCATCGGATCAGTCTTGGTTTCGCTTCTTTTTTGGCTAGGAGATACTTCAGTGCTGCATGATCAGTGTAAATAATGACTTTAGTTCGGAGTAGATAAGAACGAAATTTATCTAAAGCAAATACAACAGCAAGCAACTCCTTTTCTGTAGTGGTGTAGTTCATCTGGGCATCATTCAAGGTTCGGGATGCATAGTAGATGGCGTATGGCTTCTTATCCCGCCTTTGTCCGAGTACGGCTCCAACTGCATAATCAGAGGCATCGCACATTAGTTCAAAGGGTAAGGACCAATCAGGGGCACAAAGAATGGGGGCAGTGGTTAAGAGATTTTTAAGCTTTTCAAAAGCTTCCTGACAGTCTGCATCAAAGACGAAGGGTGTCTCCTTCTGAAGCAGTTGGCACAAGGGCCTTGCAATGTGGGAGAAGTCTTGGATAAATCTTCTGTAAAATCCTGCGTGACCAAGAAATGAACGGATTCCTCTCACCGAAGTGGGAGAGGGTAAGTGGCGCACAGTATCAACTTTAGATTTATCGACTTCAATTCCTCTTTCAGAGACAATATGGCCCAAGACTATCCCTTGTCTAACCATGAAATGGCATTTCTCCCAGTTAAGTACCAGATTAGTTTCGACACACCTTTGTAAGATAAGTGCTAAGTGTTCTAAGCATGCATCAAAACTATCCCCAAAGACACTAAAATCGTCCATAAATACTTCAATTATTTTTTCGACGTATTCAGAAAAAATAGAAAGCATGCATCTTTGGAAAGTACCTGGGGCATTACATAAACCGAAAGGCATTCTTCGGTAGGCAAAAGTGCCAAAAGGACAAGTGAAAGTCGTTTTATCTTGGTCATTTTGAGCGATACAGATTTGATTGTACCCGGAATAACCATCAAGAAAGCAATAATAGGAGTGACCTGCTAACCTTTCAAGCATTTGATCAATGAAGGGCAAAGGAAAGTGATCCTTCCTAGTTGCTTTGTTCAGGCGTCGATAGTCGATGCAGACTCTGTATCTGGTCACTGTTCGTTGGGGCACTAGCTCTCCTTCTCTGTTCGCAACAACTGTGACTCCACTTTTCTTTGGGACTACTTGGACTGGTGAGACCCATTTGCTGTCTGAAATTGGGTAGATGACACCACAGTCCAAGAGTTTGATGACCTCTTGTTTCACAACTTCCATCATCGGAGGATGGAGGCGACGTTGGGCTTCGCGAGAGGGCTTTGCATCATCTTCTAGTAAGATTCGATGCACACAGGTTGTAGGGCTGATTCCCTTGATATCTGACAGAGTCCATCCAATGGCTGTCTTGTACTTTGTCAAGACCTGTACCAGTCTATCTTCCTGTGACTCGGTTAGTGCAGAAGACACTATGACGGGCAGAGTGTCGTCCGAGCCAAGATAGGCATACTTCAGGTGGTCAGGCAAAACTTTGAGCTCTAGAACTGGGGCCTGAATCACTGAAGGAGGAGTGGCATTAGTACTAATTGGAAATGACGAGGGTACCTGATGATTCACCATTCTGGGGGTCTCATTTAGGGTCATGACTTCATCCCAAATTCGAGGTTCTAGTTCGTAATCCGTATCCTCAACCAAGGCGTCCCCTGATTGCGTTAGGCCAACTCCTTTCTGGATTATCATGTTGAGTGTGTCTTCTCGAATTGAATCAAAATGTTTCTCTGCGAGAGAAGTGCACACGTCAACAGAAAAAGTAGTATGAGTTGCGGAACTAGGGTACCTCATGGCATCAAAAATGTTGAAGCCAATCTCCTCTCCGTCTACTTCCATAGTTAATGTTCCATTGAACACATCAATCTTTGTCTTGGCAGTTCTCATGAATGGTCTTCCCAACAGCATTAGTGGAGCTTGATTTGTAGGGGAATCCTCCATGTCTAGGACATAAAAGTCAGCTGGGAAGATGAGCTGGTTAACCTGCACAAGAACATCTTCTACGTATCCCTTAGGATACACATTAGAGCGATCGGCTAACTGAATGATAATATCGTCATGCTGTAATTTACCTAGACCTAGGGCAACATATAGTGAATATGGCATAACATTAATGGATGCTCCTAAGTCTAGCATGACTTTATCAAATGACTTGTTACCAATCACGCAGGGAACAGAAAAACTCCCTGGATCCTTCAACTTTGGGGGTAGCCGACGCTGGATTACAGCAGAAACTGTTTCACTCACCATCACAACCTCCTTCTCCCTCGTCTGGCGCCTTGGAGTGCATAACTCTTTCAGAAATTTTGCGTATTTCGGCACTTGTTTGATGCACTCGATCAAGGGCATGTTGATTTGCACCCTTTTGAAGATCTCCAAGATTTCCTCATCGGATTCATTCTTCTTAGATTTGGCAAGCCTACTTGGAAATGGTGCATGCACAAACGGGGAATTAGTAACAACCGAACTTGAAGGGATTGGGTTATTACCTTGTGTGTGGGTAGGTTGAACTGGCGGTTGTGTCATGGTGGTCTTAGTTGCCACCTTGTGCTTTTCAGCCTCAGAAACGGCTGGATCTGGTTCTATTTCTCCGAGCACTTTACCACTTCGAGTGGTGATTGCATTGGCTTCAGGTCTTACATTTGGGTTGGGTGTAGGTTGAGGTGGAAGCACCCCGCTAGCTTGGATCATACCCATGAAGTCCACGACCTTGCCCATTTGGTCCTTGAGATCAGCGATGTCTTTTTGTTGATTTTGCTGACCTGTGACAAGAGCCTGAGTTGACGCCATTAGTGTTTGCTGTCCTTGGGAAAGAGCAGCCAGCATTTTATCATAATCAGGATTAGAGGATGAAGAAGTATGATTATTTGCATGATTATGAGAAAAGTTAGAAAATGGGACCGGGGGCCTTGGTTGCCATGTGGGCCTTGGTTGCCATGTGGGCCTTGGGAACTGGTCTGGGACACGGTTTGGCCCAGTCGACATGTGCTGAGGGTTTAGGACATTGTTCGGATCTCTCCAACTGTAACCTTGGGTCCTTGGCCCTCCTTGATAGCCTCCAATGGCGTGTGCCATTTCAGTTCCGGAGTCTTCTTCCCTTGCAGTGTAGGGACATTGTTCCTCAAGATGGCCTTGAGAGCATATGGAACAAACTGGAGCTACCTGTTTCTTTAGCTCAAGCATATTCGAAAGCATAGAGGTGATTTTATCTAACTTTGAATCATTTATAGCATGGGAACTTACCTCATGTACCTTTCTAGAAATAGGATCGGCACCTTCGTATTGTGCATCATTGAGTGCACGGCTTTCAAGTAGTGCACGACCATCTACTAGGCTCCGAGCTAAGAAACTTCCATTAGCTGCAGCATCAAGCAGTCCTCTATCCCAACCTTTGAGTCCTTCATAAAAGTAGGTTAAAAGATAGCCTTCTGTGATCCCGTGAGTAGGGCATGAAGCACAAAGTTCCTTAAACCTCTCGTAGTACTGGCTGAAATTCTCATCATGTTCTTTCTGCTTGATTCCAGTGATCTCCTTCCTTAAGACCGTAATTTTTGAGGCAGGGAAGTACTTGGTAAGAAACTCATGAACCAACTTCTCCCAAGAGTCAATATGATTGGGTGGGAGACCCAAAAGCCATACCCGTGCTCTTTCTTCCAAGGACAACGGGAAAGCTTTCAGCTTCATGATTTCCAAGTCCGCATCATCCGGACACATACTACCAACGATGAATTGGAACTCTGTTAAGTGCTTATGTGGATCTTCATTTCTGACTCCACGGAACTTGGGTAGCTGATGAAGAACTCCACTCTTAAGCTCAATATCTTTCTTGTTGGTTCTAGGCTCGGGATACTGGATGCAGAAGTTTGTAGTGCCATTTGTGTTTGCACATGTCTGCTCCCGGATACTCAGGTTTCGTGCCATGGCTATTGGTGTTCCGAAAGTCTGTTCTTCTTCTGAATTACTCTTCTCACTTATGGACTCACCGATTATTGGGGATGGAGGTCCGGATGAGCCGGTTTGCTTAAGTGCGTCTCTGAATGTCGCGTTGCTTGGTGAGATGTCAAGTTGTCTTCTCAGCCGATCAAGCTTAGATTGATGAGCGCGCATTCATAAGTTCGTACCTATATTAACAGAACACTAAGTTAGAAGGCAAGTATACACAAGTAGCTAGTGAAAGTTAATTAAGACAGGATAGTTGTTACAAAGTTAGGGTTAGTAGTGAAAATATAAGTCAAGGAAAATCATAATTAGCAAGAAAATGTGAGATGTAACAAGTATGACTGCAAAATTTTAAACCGATATTACATATGCACAAGAAGAGAGTAGTGACTTGCATAAAATATCAGAATCAACAATAAGTCATGTTTATGGAAAGAAAATACACAAGTTCCAAATGCAAAATAATAATGCAATAGGTAGAGTTTTAGAGTGTCATGAATAACTTTCCCCTTCCGCTTCTCATAGTACTTTCCTGGGCGTACGGCCTGCGCGTACTGATAACCACCATTCCACCATTCAACATTAATCATGGCCAGTTGAGATAGATGTAACGCGAGAAGCAAGGATAATTTTAAGAGCACCCCGAGGCTAGCTTGGCATATACTCCATTGGTGTTCCCTTTCTTAATCCAAAACTTGTCACCAGTCATAACTCTCCTAGACACCATATTTAATCCAAATGATGACGTAGAGAATTACCAAACCCTAGTGTTTACAAACTCCGCCCCAACCTCATGTCCATAGATTCGAGTCTATGGTGTGTGGTGATGAAATCCACACATCATGAAGGGTTAAGGAGAAAGTAAATAAGAGGGGCACTACCTGTTCCCGAAAGTAAGATTTTGAAGAAAAAGGGACTAAGAGATTCATGCAACTCTAAAACAATTAATAGGAAACAATACTTACACTTTAGGAAATTCAAAGATGAATAAAGTTTCATAAAAAAAAAATTTAAAAATTTTTATTTTATTTTATTTTATTTTATTTTTATTTTTTTTAATTTTTTAATTTTTTTTTTAATTTTTTATATTATTCCGAATTTTCTTTTTTTTCTTTTTTTTTCCATTTAAAATGTAAAGTTTAACAAGACATAAACAAATAATTGATTACATAAAAATAAAATAAGTGTAAACATAAAGTTAGTGGAACATAAAGGTTATGGAATAAAATTAAAAGAAAGTTAATGGAATAAATAAAAGTAAAAGTAAAGAAAAGTGATCATATAAAATATGCATTTATGACAAGTATCAAATTTAATATGAACAAATATATATAAAAAAATAAAATAAAAATTATGAACATTTATGAACAAGTATAAATTAGAAATTAAAAATAAGTAAAGTATGAGCATTATAAACAAAAATAATAAGAACAATAATAAGATGGATAAATAAAATATAAACAAGTAAGTAAATGTTATAAACAAATATATTATTATCAAAAGTAAAATTTATAAACAAGTATAATATGCACAATTTATATACATACACTAACAAATTAAAATGATTTTCAATTTCCCCGGCAACGGCGCCAAAAATTGACTATGCTCAAACTACGCATTAAATTAAACATGTAATTCGAGTGTTATGCAATTTAAACCCTTTTTGTGTAGATGTAGTATTGATAAATAGGGATCGTTCTTAACCGGGGAAATTAGGGAACATTAATAATATGTTAGTGGAATATGAATAAAAGAATAATGAATTAGAGAATTAAATAATAAAAGAATTAAACAATCAAAGAATTAATAAATTAAAGAATAGATGAACAAGATAATAATAAATTAATGAATTACAAAGAATTAATAAATTAACGAATTAAAGAATGAAATAATAGAAGAATAAAGGACTTAGTTAATCAAAGAATAAAGGAATTAATTAATCAAAGAATCAATAAATTAAATAATAAAGGAATGAAAGAATAAAAGCATCAAAGAATAAAAGAATAAAGAATAAAAGAATAAAGAATAAACAAGGGGGGTTTTGAAGAGGTTTGTAATTATGTAAATAAGTAAAAGTATAGATAAACTCATTCTATTTCTATTCTAACTTATGCACAAAGTAGACTTCCCGTAAACACAAACTTCAACAACATACTACAATTGCAAATATTTGAATTAATCACGAAATTATACCTTCATAAACTCATATTTCTTCATACATTTTTCATATTATAAATGCACCGAACAGCGGATTTTTACTTATAATATAATTACCTTAAGTTTGTGATTTAATGCGCCGAACAGCGGTCATACATTAAATCTCTCCAAATCTACTCTAAATGCCCCGAACAGCGGATCAACATTTAGTTTCGAAATGAAGTTTAAGCTCTAAAATGTAAGAAGTAAATGATTTTTAGAAAGTAAAACACATGGAGATTATACTCAATTTTCACAAAAGATAGGAAGGAGAAACCAATACATATATTGCATTATAATTAGAACCAATAACAAATAAAAGAGTTTAAGAGAATGGAGAGCAAATGTTACACTTTTCAGATTGGATGAGAACAATGGATTGTTTTTCACAAGGAACACCGAACAGCGGCTGGAACCTTATGAAGATGGAAGAAGATTAAACAAGGAAATTCGGACTTGAACTCTCAAAATTGTATTGGAACTATTTTGCCAAGATTTCTCCTAAAAGAGGCTCAATTTTGTGCTACTTGGAAGTGATTTCAACAAGTGAAATCAACTCCTATTTATAGGGGAAAAACTCAAATTAAACCCTAGAAAATAAATAAAAACTAAACAAAAATTATAATAAAAATATTCAAAAGTGAAATGATGAGTATGGGTGGTTTTTGGGGAAGAGAAATTAAAAAAAAAAAGAAAAGAAAAGCATGAAAAACAGCAAAGAGAGGAATCTGGAGCTGCTGAAAAGAGGAGGGAACTTTCGGTGGGCGCACGCTGGAAAGGGGGCGAGTGGCCGGCAGAGTTGTGCTGGAAAGGAGGCGGCTGGTCGGCAAGCATGTGCTGGGCTGCAGATATTGTCGTTGGTGGGCGCGCTCCGAACGTGAGAGAGGCAGCTCGGCCAGCGCCTGTCGACGGATTCGCAGGGCTGAAGGGAAGGTGCTGACGCGGGCCTAGCGGGCTTAACTCATCCGTGGGCTGGGCTGATGGGCTGAACGATTGGGCTGTGCCTGGGCTGCAGTGATTGGGCCGCACGGATTGGGCTGGGATGCCTGGGCCGGCTGCTTGGATTTCAGAATTGGGTTGGGCTGCACAGATTTAATTAATTAATTAACTAAATTAATTAATCCACCGAATTTCGTCCATATTTTATTTGTTATAATTCCGATCGAGACGATTCTTTCGCCAAAATACTCCAAATTACAAACTTTATTTATCTAAACATAAAAATCACAAAATAATTTATTTTATCAATTTATTTAATATTTTAATATTAAAAGTCAAGTATAAAGGGTATAAAATAATATAAAATAATGCTTATTTAACGTCCTATCATGCATAGGCATGAATTTCGAGGTCAAAATGTTCTTGTTCGAAAAGCTTAGATGATCTAAATCCAATGGTGGTGGTTTCAGGTCGATCAAAGATCGTTTGATAGGTCATTTGTCAGTTTTTAGCCTCAGGAAACGTGTTCGGGACACGTTTACTGTACCGGGATTTTTGTGAGTTAATTGTATGGACTTGTATAAAACTTTAGTGACCCTCGGGCATGATTTGGACAGGCCCGGACGTTCCAGAGACGTTGGATTAGCTTTAGTAGGACTTACGTCGCGGATTTTGAGACCGCAGCTTGGACATCGTGTGAGTGAACTTTTGTTTTTAAAACTGTGATGCATGCATAAATGTTTTAAATGATTTATAGTATGATTCAAGTTAAAATGATTTGAATGATTATTTGATATCATTACTTGATGATTTTGTGGATTTAACTATCGATTTATGAACGATTTCACAGATTCACGTGAAAATGGTATTTCGGGCGTGAGACCCAATTGGATAATGATTTTGACTTGAATTTAGAGTCAAATGTGAATTCATGACTAAATTGATGGTTTTCAAGTTTATGAAATGATGTTTTGGATTTGAGACCCTGTTGGAAATGCTTTTGACTCAGAATGCGAGTCCATGTGAATTTGAAAGAAAGACTGTGATTTGAATGCCGATTTGGTATGATTGATCTGAATAAATCTAGATTTATGAAATGAGTTTTGGACACTGTTTTATGATGGTTTTGTGGAAACTTCTTGTGAAAGCTATGTCTCGGGCATAGGCCCTGTTGAAATATTTTGACTCGATTTGAGACATAAATGGTTTTAAAATGAGTTTACTGGATTTGGTGACTGTTCCACATATACCATCTTTTATGATTTGATTGTCTCCTCCAGACGTCGTAGATCTTGGAGTAGTCACGATACACTGCCTGGAGATGAGTAGCTCCGAGAGAGGCACAGTCTCAAGAGTGTGAGATTATGATATCACCCCGACGTCGTAGATCCTGGAGATAACATTATCATAGACATCGTAGATCTTGGGGATATACTCGGATGCGAGACTCCCGAGTTGCACGCGTCGCATTGACATCGTGACAGTTACTTGGATATCGAGCATCAGTTATATTGTGATTTATTGATATTCGTGTTGAGATATTTGTATTATGATTTGAATTATTTTCATACGATTTGATTTCTATGCATCCATCCTTTTATCTAGGAGGGTAAATTGTGATTTTTATTAAATCGTATTTTGAAAATATTTATTTTTGTCCACTCATACTTTGACTGTTTTTATTGACCCTCTAGGTTGTGGCGTAGATTCTGGGGCTGATACTGAGGCTGAGGCATAAAGGTTACAGTTGCGCACTTGGATACCTTACGAGGTAGGACTTGGTACTTTTTCTGTACGATCATATACACTCTGTAATACCGTTGACTAGTTGAACTTTTGTCTCAACGGTACTGTATAGTTAGTTATCCCTGGTCTAACAATGTTGTTGTTTGAACTTTTCTCTAAAACAAAAAGGGTCACTTTTACTATTTTGAGTTTGATTGTTAGATGATAGCAGGATCCTTCTCGGTTATCGGGATGGGTCCTGTCATCTGAGACCATTTCCCTCATTCTCCTATGGCTTTCCTCTCTCTCTGTTGCTTCTATTTTCTTTCCTTTTTTTTCCTTTTTTTTTTTCTCCATAGTTCTCCCATATTATTTCTAGTTTTCTATTTTTTTTCTCCGTTCTTCTTTCTCTCGGCCATCACCCACCGAATCGAACCTATTCGATCTCTGATTTCAGCATACCATGTAACGACCCGTTCCGAATTATCGGGATTAATTAAGAATTAATGACGGATTAGCGAGACTAATCGAGGATTAGACGAGAATTAGAGGACGAACGGTGCGAAATGACGATTTTGCCCTTGGAATGGGCGAAACATTGAATTTTCGTTCAGGCGGTCAAATGGACTTTGGCCGATGACTGTGACGTAGTTTGGGACGTCACGATTTCATAGATAGGTGGCACGCCCGATTCCGACGTTCAAGGGAGAAGTTATGACGATCGGAAGTTCGCAGGCATTTTGGTAATTTGGTTAAAAAGGGGTGAAAAGTTGACTTTTGACCTGGGAGGTCCGATGGCCGAGGGCCAAGGACCGTTACGTAGATCAAGTCAATACAAATCCGTAGACAGGTGGCACATCGAATTTGGACGTTCGACGGGAAAGTTGCGGTTCACGGAAGTTCGAGGGAACTATTGCGCGTATTACGAGACGGGAGACTTTTGGACTTATGTGGGCCTCAGATATTTTCTCAGGCCCAAAGGATGAGTGATGTCACTCATCCATTGCCCAGTATGATCACATACATGCATCTGCTTCCCATTCCCTTCCATCATTCGATCTTCCCACAAACCCGATCAAATATCCACCCCAATCCAAACCCTTAACCTCTATGATCATAGGTGAGAACCAGAGAGTGAGTGGAGGACTTGATGATGTGGTGGCTGGCAAGGCAATGCCGCCATGGACGGTGGAGGGCCCTGTGCAGAGGAAACAACTCGATTACCGGGTTAGACCCAAATTCCCATTTATTTTGATTTTTACGTTATGGATAGTTTTGGATGATTAGGAGATGATTATTGGGTTGTTAGGAAGATAATAGGATAGTTTTGATGGTGGTTCACGGCTGAGGAAACCCAGGGGATGGTCGGGGAGTTTGAACCGTGAGGAAGAGTTTTGGTTAGTCTGTTTTTTCATGGCTTTCCTTAGATTTGATTATTGGAATAGATAGGAAATGACAAAATGGGAAGATTGGGAATGAAATGGAAAGGATTGGATGAAAAATGGGTGAGAAAATAGGCAGGAACGGTCACGCCAGTCCAGGCGGATCGGACTTACAGGCGAACCAGCCAGACCTGGTTCAGCCGAAGGTTGCTGGTGAGGGAACAGTGGCGCGTGAGCCCACAAGCAGGGCCCTTTGGGCGGCGCATGGGACCCCTTTTGGGGACGTGTTTAACACATGAAATCACCTATTCGATGTAACGAACATTTAGGGACTGGTTTCGTGTCAATCGGACATCGTTTCGATATAGTTCGGGACGTCCGAAGGTTTAGGTTCGAGTTTAAAAATAGTTAAAAATTCCGGAAAATTATGGGGTTTTAGTAAGGGGTTATTTAAGTAGTTAATAACCCTCTATTACGATTTGGACAGGTTCAGGAATCCCGGAGGCGACGATTGGCCCGAGAGAGGAGTATGGTACGTGTATCGAGGCGCGGCTTCGGACAGTCTGTGAGTGGACTTGTTTTTTGAATTCGATGCATGCATGAATGTTTATAAATGTTTTAAATACGTGTTTTGTGATGCCATGAGTGCATTTTTTTGTGGTAGCCTAGGATTTACGTATTTGCACGTATTTCAAGATTTCTGGTTTTATATGATGCTTGTACGTGCTAGGTTTTCAATGATGATTTAATGAATGGTTTTGGATTTGGAAATATGAAATCGGGCACGAGACCCATTTGATTTACGAACTATCGAACTTGGAGTCCAATTGATTTGATAAGGAATCGGACCGAGGGTCCATTTGAGTATACGATCGGGCCGAGGGCCCCGTTGATTTATGGTTTCGGGCTTAGGGCCCAGTTAGTTGTGATATCGGGCTAGAGGCCCAGTTGATTGTAACATCGGGCTTGAGTTCCAGTTCGGTTTATGAAATGAGAATTGGGGCATGAGACCCTGTTGAACTGTGGATTTAGGGTGAGGCCTGTGAAATTGATTTGAATCGGATTCGAGGAATCCTATTGAGATGAATCGGGTATGAGACCAAGTTGAAATGTATTTTGAGAAAGAAATTATTTGAAATATATGAACCCTCTAATGACTGATTTGGTCTCCTCCAGACGTCGACTTGGAGAGTCACGATCCACAGACCAGAATGGGTATCCCCATAGGGATCCCGTTCCAGGAGTGGAAGTTATAATGTGGCCCCGAACCAGATTCCGGAGAGATGTTCAGACTAGATCCAGAGATAGAGCTCGGACTAGATCTAGAGATAGAGCCTCCCAGACGGAGAATTCCTTGGGGTAGACTCGGAGTGAGATCCCGAGTAGTGTGCACACTAGAATAGAGATGAATCGTGACATATATCGGGGATGTGTTCCCTAGGGGATGTGTGCCCTGAGTTGGCATCTTCTTGGAAGTACCGTGGATGGGTTATACGTATGCGCACGTATGAGGTTTACAGAAAGTGATTTGGGGGCGGAGACCCCGTGTTCCATGTTTTAGAAAGTGATTTGGGGCGGAGACCCCGTATTCGATGTTTTGGAAATGGTTTGGGGCAGAGACCCCGTATTCTCTGTTTAGTTATTTCACTGAGAATGGTTTTGGGCTGAGACCCATGTATGTTGATTTGGGCTGAGTTCCCACATGTATTGATTTACGGATTTTTGTGATTTTGGGTTGGGGACCCATAAATGGATTTATGGTTCACGACGGTTTATGGGGACCGGCTTGAACCCTTGAAAGGTTTTTATGATTCATGACAGTTTATGGGGACCGACATGAACCCTTGAAAGGTTTTTATGGTTCATGACGGTTTATGAGGACCGAGCATGAACCCTTGAAAGATTTGAGAATGTTTTCAAATGGTTTATTAACGTCTTGATAAACGGTTTTCGAATGCATGCCTGTTTTTAGTGAATGGCATAAATGTCTTATGATGAAAATGTTTTATTAAAATATTATTTTTGTCCACTCACGACTTTTGATATTTTTAATACCCTTCAGGTTGATCGCAGATGCGAGCTGTAGCAAAGATCGAGACATCACACTCCTCCTTCTACAATCCTGGCGTACTCTGGATGCCCGTGCGAGGGCTAGAGTCGGACTTATCCCTGGTCTGACACTTAGTGTCAGACGAGAGTAGGTGCATCCTACGTTAATCCCGGGGGATTTGGGACAGGTCCTAACATACCACCTGTCTACAAACTCAGAATTCTGAGACCTACCTAAGTGTCATCACGAAATATCCAAAGATGTCCAGGTCAAAAGGTCAATTGTTGCCATATAAGGGCAAAGCTGTCATTTCCATTAAATTTTCCTAATTTTACTTTTCTTGACTTTCTGGGTTGTTACTTTACAGACCAACAACTCCTAGGGTGTGGGTCTCAACGTTATACCCGCTAGTCCTGAACACCTTAACATTAACCCCTACAAGACAATCTTTCTCAACAAGTTGAAAGGTTGAGTAACAAAGTCCAAATGCAGTCAGAGCTTCTGCAGCAGCTCATAGCAGGACGAACAGCTCAAGAGCTTAGGAGACACTCCACATCTTGTGGAAGGAAAGAGGACATTCCAAGGCACCCAGGAAAAGAAATAGTCTAATGCCAAATGATGTCTCGTGATACTTTGTTGAGTGACTCCGGAGAGGAAAGTCATAGTTACAGAACAAAGAGCCTACAACGCTCAAGGCCACTAGTGCATGAGAGACTTAGAGACTGAGTAGGAACATCATGGCTGGTTGAGCAATCACATGGGAGAAAAAGGCAGCACATAGCTTCCCAAAAAACTCCAAAATGTGCTAACCATCACAGCTAAGAAGGGGGCGAGACATACTCACTCACACGTTCTCGAAAATAAAAAGCTCAGACTCTCTCTCTCGAGAGAGAAGGGAGGGGGGGGGGGGGGGTCACCGACGAATGGCACGCAATGACTCACCATTTCATCAAGGCGCACTGCAAACTGATGATGTCCAAATGATTTTTGATAAAAACCTCAGCGTCCAAAGCGAGGGCAATTTGGAAGATGATCTACATCGCCAAATTCAGTCCTCACCCTTTGTAAGAGATACTGAGGATGAGTCATCCCCTCAAAATTCGTGACTCTGAACTTTAATCAATTCAAAGGAATTTTTGGCCTAGTAAAGCATGTTGATTATTACTGAGGAGTCATGGTTCCCTATAGATACAATGACGCACTCATGTGCAAAGTGTTCCAAGCTTCACTGCAAGGCCAAGCTATGACTTGGTTCAATCAGCTCCCCCGGAGATCGATCGCTTCTTTTGAAAAGTTGGCCCTAACATTTGTAAAAGAGTACTCACAGTTTCGCACCGTAGAATTGAAAGAAGATCATCTCTTCACCATCAGAAAGAGATCGAAAGAGATCATTCAATAATACATTTGGAGGTACTGCGAGGAAAAGTCTCGAATTTTTGGATGCAGCGACAATGTTGTTGCAATGACATTCAAACAGGGGCTTTCCCAAGATAGCCAGCTCTAGGGCGACAGAGTGATGGGTAATGAATGAAGTCTCACCAAGATGCTCTCTTGAGCAAAGCAGCATGTGTGTTGGGAGGACGAGAAGACTGCCACCCATGCATAAGATCATGTGGGTGCAAGCGATAAGGCTTTCACCAAGGATGAATCTCCTAGCAAATTTGTGCGTGGAAGGTCTAATAAACACAAGGCAGGTCAGACTTCCCAAACTCCAATGATGGGAAAACCCAATTTGCAATTAATTCTACTAGTCTATCAAATTCACAATGAATTAAAGGACAAGCTTTGGTTAAAGAAGCTAGAACTGATCAAAGGGCGATCAGGAGAAAGCTGATAAGACAAAATGGTGTGTCTACCACGAATGATATGGACATAACATCGAAAAATGCATATCCTTTGAGAGATATCTCTGGAATATCATCAAAGAAGGACATTGCATTGATTACTTCATGGGGAAAGCTGCAGATTAACCAAATTATAAAGTACCCAAGGAGCTGGCCTAAAAAAATTATTCGCATCAACACAATCCAAATTGCACAACGGATCTCCCGGGACTT